>JAFJYI010000239.1:0-1236225 GCA_019022655.1 Acacia acuminata
GTCCCAGACTATACCCGACTCAACCATAAAGTGACACTTCTC
Organism: Acacia acuminata; assembly: GCA_019022655.1. NCBI lineage: Eukaryota > Viridiplantae > Streptophyta > Magnoliopsida > Fabales > Fabaceae > Acacia > Acacia acuminata. Next base: position 43 of record JAFJYI010000239.1, read on the forward strand.
ATAATTCGGCCACAAGATTAGACTCAATACACCTATGCAAAACTCTAGACAAATTAGCCAAGCATGCATCAAAATCAGACCCATATACGGTGAAATCATCCATAAAAACCTCCATACGGTCCTCTCAGAAACTCGAGAGAAAATGCTTACCATAATTTGAAAGGTGCGGGTGCGTTGCAAAGGCCAAAAGGCATCCTTCGGTAGGCATATGTTCCAAGGGGCATGTGAAGGTCGTCTTCTCTTGATCCTCGGGAGCAATATGGATGCGGAAGTATCGGAGTAGCCATCCAAGAAGCGGTAATGGGACTTGCCCCAATGTCGCTCTAACATCGATCAATGAAAGGTAGAGGGTAATGATCCTTGCGAGTGGCTTGGTTGAGTCTCCTATAGTCGATGCAAACTCTCCAACTATTCTGAACTCGAGTAGGAATGAGCTCATTCTTGATTGGCTACCACGGTGACTCGGATTTCTTAGGAACCACTCGGGCTAACCATTGGCTATCGAAATGGGATAGATGATACCGGCTTGCGAAGCTTAGTGACCTCCTTCTTCACCACATCAAGGATAAGAGGATTAAAAGGCGTCTCTCGGGGTTGCCTCACCGGTTTAGAGTCCTCTTCCAATAGAATGCGATGCATACACATGGAAGGGCTGATGCCAACAATATCGGCTAATGTCCACCCAATGGCTTTCTTGTTCGCCCTCAATAAGCTTAAGCTTCTCTTCTTGGTCGGGAAGAAGATTATTTGCCACAATGGTAAGCAAGCTGTTCATCCACCTCCGAAATGCATACTTCGGGTGATGCGGAAGGGATTTCGGCTCAAGCTTGGGTGGTTGCTCGTGGAGGGAAGAAGCTTGGGTGGTTGTTGCAACAACTCGATGTCATCACACCTTGGAAATGCAAAACCACATTCAAAGAAACGGAAGGATTGTGTCTATGCATTTCAATGTTAACATCGAGAATCAAGCTCATCAAAATCGAGTTAAGCTCATCAAAATCGGAATCGGGATGCACATTAGGATCGGGGTGAAGCTCAAACTCGGAATCAATATCGAATCCACATGTAATGTAGAATCACCAAGCAAGTGGAATCACCAAATAATGCAGCATTAAGCAAATCAGTGCAAACAGAGCACCATTCATTATCAGCACATGCACAAATGGGAGAATCACTCTCAGATGCAAAATCAGGATAATCAGCACACCAATCAGCAATAACATCATCCACAGCATCATCAATCACATCAATGCAGAAAACAGAATGTTCTTCCCTAGGATGTCTCATGGCATCAAAAATATTGAAATTCACGAGATATATCACCAAACTCCATGGAAAAGTACGGAATGCACATCTATCTTAGTCCTGTTGTTTTTTCATGAAAGGCCTCCCTAGAATGATAGGTGATCTACTACTAGGAGACTCATCCTCCATATCTAAGATGTAAAAATCAGCAGGGAAATATCGGTTCATTAACCTTGACTAATACATCCTCAACTAAAGGAAGGATGAACATTACTCCTATTAGCTATTTGAACAACAACACCGTAGGACGTAAAGGACCAAGACCAAGAGATTTATAAATAGATGCAGGCATGACATTAATAGAAGCACCTAAATCTAGCATGCAATCATCAAATCTATAGTTACCAAAATAGCAAGGGATAGCGTCCACGGATCCTTGCACTTGCGAGGCATCGTAGGCCTGGATGAGTCTTGATACATTCAGTTCAAACTCACTCGTTCACTCCCCTTGATCGCCTCTTATTGGTGCACAACTCCTTCGAGAAACTTGGCATATTTAGGAATTTGTTTGATTTGCATCTAAGAGAGGAATGTTGATCTCTACTCTTGAATGTCTCAAGTATATCCTTCTCTTGTGCTTTTTCCGCCAACTTCTTAGATTGAGCGCTTTCTACGAGGGATGTCTTCCTCTTCACCTTCTTTGCACTTTGCCTTTTTATTTTTTTAGAGTCAATCTTCACATTTTTCGACTCTCTTTCGATGTGGAAGTCACATCTGCGGTGGTTTAGGTTCCTCCAATTGCTTGCGAACGAAGGAGATAGCACTCACATTCCCCTTAGGATTAGGAATTGTTTGTGAAGGAAGAGTGTTGGATCCGAGGTTGAAGCTGGTTCAATGAGGTTGCCAAGCGCCCAACTGCGTGTTTGCAAACTCTGAATGGAAGTGTCAGTTCTGTTGGAACTGCATATTGGCTGTGACAAATTGCTTCATCATATCCTCGAGGAGGAACCACCTACCACTACTGCTGCTTTGTTGTTGTGTTGCTGTGGAGGTGCACATATGGCTGGTCGAGGAGGTGGTGCTAGCAAAGGCAAATTAGGTGCAGATTCTTTTGGAAATTACGTGGTCTATCTTGTCTCCGTTGGTAATTCCCAGAATTTTGCGATATTGGTTACTCGGGTTCGATTCTCGGTTCCAACGGAAATGGGGTGATTTCTCCAACCGGGATTGTAGGTGTTGGAGAAGGCATTATTCTATTTGGTATTGTGGCTTTCTGGAAAAGCTCCCATCGAAGCTGCGATTGGTCTTGATAAGTAGGATCATGCAAGGTAGGGCAAGAGTCGATAGAATGGTAAGGGTCGAAACAGAACCACATGAGTACCCAATCGAGGAGGAGAAGATTGTACTGTCTGTCATCCTTGCCTTGTGCTGCCTCAGGAGGTCAGATCATCAAGTCTATTCTCTAATCTCGAGAATCGTCTTGATTGGAGGTGTTTGAACATGGTAAACAAAGGAGTACTATTGGCCCTAGTGCCAAATTCTTTGAGAGTTGGCTGCCATCTCGGATAACAATTCTCGGGCATCTTGGGTGTCTTGTTACGTAGAGCCCCACCACTGAAGCATCCACCAAACCTTTGTCTACGGGTAGCAGACCATCATAGAAATGGGTAATCAAGTCTTTCTCGAGATCTGGTGGTGTGGATGACTTGCACACAACCTTTTGAACCTCTCCGGTACTCATACAAAGTCTCCCCATTGACTTGCTTAATGTTGGCAATTTCCTTCTTGATCGTAGTTGCTCTTGAAGAAGGGAAATATTTCTCCATAAATAACCTCGAACCTTGACTCCCAATAGATGAAGGTCAAGGTACAACAACCGATCTTTGGCTCCACCTTCCAATGAGAAAGGAAAAGCTCTCGGCTTGATTTGATCTTCATCAATGGCATGCGGTTTCATTGTCTTGCATACTAGATGGAACTCCTTCAAATGCTTAATGGCACACTCACCTCGCAAGACCATGAAACTTAGGCAGCAAATGTATTAGACCAGATTTAAGCTCAAAGTTAGCAGCAAGGGCAGGATATTGAATGCACAAAGGTTGATAATTAACATCAGGTTCATTCAATTCCTTTAAAGTAGGACGATTTTCGTTCTTACGCCATAATATCGAGTTAGGAAAATTGCTACTAGAATCGGTGAAAACAATAAGACTATCGAAGTACTATCGAAACACAATCGAGAGATCCAGTATGGACACAATCGAATGACCACAATCGGACTCAAGTGCAATGTCAATTCGGTATTAATCTCACGACTTAGCCTAACAACTCTTCTAGCGGTAAGAATTGTCCTTTCAATTTCAGGATCAAATGGCAACAAGTCTTCTGGATTGATAGTGCTCCTAGTACTCATGCAGCATAGTCATAAGGCAGAATCTGCAAAAAAATCAGAATTACGAAAATGCCACCAGCCAATCAGAATTACGAAAATGCCACTAAAAGTGGTATAAAGTAGAAAAACACTAGGACACACAAAAGCAAACACAAAAACAAAAACCTATGGTAGAAATTGACCTAAACAAGTCCAGAAACACTATCAAATGATTTTTAAAATTTTTGGGACTTGGACGGGCAACTCCTAGACCATTGGGGAACCCAAAAATGGAATAAAAAAACTTCAAAAATTGAAAAAGTGGTCTAAACGATGGAATTTGGCAAAACGGAGCTTAGCACATGGAAAATCAAAGATTTTCTATGTGCGTTGTGAATAGGTCATTTTCTATCACCTGCCAAATTTCAGCCAAATTGGAGATACTCGAAAAAAGCGACTAGTAGAAATCATGAAATCGGAAATTAAAACAGCGAAAAAGTGGTCTAAACGTTGGAATTTGGGGAAAATAGGGTATACCTCACTCCCAAGGAGAGTGACTCTTTCTTAGAATGCCTAATTCCTTGTGAATAAGACCTGGTTTGAGTGATTTGGGTCAGAAAAATTTGTGTCGGTCACGAACCACCTAAACTACCGAAAAACGAAGCTATTTACACTACATTACTAATCAAACCGATGCAAATTCCCGACAGCGGCGCATATTTTGACAGAGATTTGCCGTAATCTCCCAAAATAACCAGATTAGAAAAGGATTTGCGGTATAATGTAACTGGAGTCGTTTCCCAACGATTCATGATCGGTTCAATTCCGAACGGCAATAAAGCGAGTAAAAAATTGGGGGTTTTGATTCAAAGAGAATAAAAATGAAATAACATAACAGAACGAAGTAAACACAGATTAAACAGATAAACGAGAAGATTAACCCGGGATTTCGAATTCCACCACTTCCCTTCCTCGGCCAACAACATTATAACCGAACTCGTGATCGACTACGGGCAAACCGAAATCTACGCATTTGCCCGAAATTCCCTCAAGCGAACAATCGTCCAGAATTTATTCGAATCAGTGGCGTATCTGCGTACGATCGTACAATGATACTTTAACCTAGTTCGAACTACGTCCTTGGGAAATGTCGATCCGGGCGTTAAATCTAACACCCAATCCGAAAGTAAATCGAATCCGAAATTACAAACAGAAACGAATTTGTTACCGTTAAGAACGAGTCCTCTGGATAGTGGAATCCTCAATCCATGGGTCAATCACGGTAGCTTAGCTAGTCATGATTATGCGAACGAAAATCGAACGGAAATGAAGAAGTTCATCATGAACACGAAGAACACGATGAACGAGGAAGAACAGATGAGAGAAAATAAAACTTCTGTATTTGATTCAAAACTATCTAAAAATGTGAATGAGAATGTGTTTGTGGCTGCTGCCTCACTTAACCTAAAATGGCAAAATGAAATGGGGCTCCAATCCACAAGTCAGGCCCAGAACGAAAATAAAATAAAATGGGCTTTAATTACAAAATTCGAGCCCAAAAATACATATGACTTCGGCTCCAAAATCAACCGCCCTCTTGTCCGAATTTGCTCTTCATGTCTTCATAACAATTGTAGCTCTCTGAATCATCTGAAATATGAGACAAAAATGAGGCAAATCCGATGTCTGGTTCAAGAGTTATGGTAAAAATGGTGAAGCAATGTAAAACTGGAATTTATTACTAAATAATGGCTAAAATATAATAAAAGGCCCAAGGCCCAAATAAGTATAAAAGCCATTATTTATTAGCTAAAAAAAAGAGTCCTAAATTATAAATCAAGAGACAAAAAGTAGTGTATGAAATATTCAATTATCACCAGCCTCAATCCTTGATAGGCGGAATGAAAATGGTATTTAAAATGGTTGTGTATGTAAGCCAAATTTCTGGTCTTTGCAATCACTCCTCCTTTTCTGGACTATCACTGTTTGAAGGAAATCAGATTCGCTTGCAGTAACAACTCATCATACTGATTCCGATTTTGTGTCGTATTTCAAATTATAAAATTTTCACAAAAATTAGGATGTAAAATGAAGTTAATCTTTAAACAGTTAAATTTAAGAAACAACAATTAAAAAATATATATATACTTAAAATAAGAGAAATAATCTTTTCAGCCAACACTCTTCATTTCATTGGAATAGATTTTGAGGGCCTTTCTTATGATTAGAATTTTTTGTGTGGAAGATGATTGGAATCAGTTGTTCTTTAACTAGTGGTGGATCCTATTGAAATTTATTTGTTATGTAAATGGAGTGAATGAAATATTGCCCAAGGGTCTAAATTCTCAAAACTTAACGGGCATATTCATTTGAAATCTGAACCGCACCCTGGTTATAAGTCTTAAGCCAACAACTTTTCCACTATGCTTGCGGCGATTCATTGTTATAAATGGCTTGCAAGCTTCAAAAATAAAATCATGTCTCCCAAATTTTACTGAACTATTTTATATTTTATATTTTCTTGTATAAACAAGACCTTGCTCACGATGATGATAGTGCAACAAGGCCACTTCTCGGTCACGCGCGTAGACAAGATTGTCTTGAAGAAGCCAATTATTGTTGACTTTGATCTCAAAATAGTTGGTTCTGTTATATGGGTTGGGCGATCCTTAATTGTGGTCCAACTTGTGGTTTCTCGGTCCAAAAAAAGTGCCTTGCTTCGTGGTTCTAAAAATTGAGTACCGGTATTTTAGTGTGTCAAAACTTGGTCTTTCTATGTTATGATCTTATCCATGATATATGGACCTAGTCCAACCCATCTGACTCAACTAATGAACTGGCCATTGAACCAACCTAATTCAAACAAATGCACTCTTTGCAATAAAATTCGATTGGCCATGTGTCACGAAGTAATTGAACTGACGTATTTTCTTTTTCTTTTGCTTTAATCAATATTTTTATTATTTCACATAAATATGATATACCAAATTAAATTTTGTTTTGCTGTGTATTTTCTTTATACTTGAATTTCTAAGATTCATTTCTAAAATATTTCCGGAAGAGGGCTCGATGATTCAGACTCAATAGCACTAACAGCCAACTTCATATTTGTTGCCGGGACTCGAAAAATGGAAAGGCGGCTCCAGTTAATCGACTTTCACCTGAAACTGAACTTGAGAAGTTACTTTTTGAACAAAGTGAGGCGACACATAATTTGAAGAAAAGGAAGAGAGGAGGAGAGTGGAAGGATTTGGAGAATGGAAATGTAAACGGAGACTCAAGTCTCGTTAGGAGGGAAGGGTTTTACGTGACATGCACGCTTGGCGATCGTGACAAACATTCTTCGAGGGATACCCACCTTGAGACCTCTCTAATATGCCGGCCTCAACAACGGAACATCCATGGCCGAATCTTTGGAGGATTTTTAATGCATCGAGCATTTGAATTGGCTTTCTCAACAAGCATATGCTTTTCTTGGATTGGTTCCTTGCTTTCTTGAAGTTGATCACGTTGATTTCTTAAAGCACGTGAGTATTTTGTCCTAAGTTTTCTACTTTCACCATATCTTCATCATAATGACTGCTATTAGCAAATCCGATGATGATACTTCTAAAATCCATACGGATTAGCTCATCTATAGCGTAATTTTATAGCATATGCACACATAATATTTTTTGAAAATACGTAACCAATTTGAGTTCCACTATAACTGCTAGGGGAAAAAATAAGCGAAAATTAGCCATTTAGTCCTTCAACTATTAACCCGGTGCTCTGTCTCTCAAGTTTAACTCCTTTTTTGACTTCATCCGCTCTTAGGCGATAAACCGTTTCGAAACAGTGTTAACGGAGATGAAAATTATTTCCTTCTTGCCGCGAGACACCCACCATGAAAAACATTTGTGTCTCTCTTCTTCGTACACGCCCTCTTCACCTCAACGGTACCCCTCTTCCCAGATTCTTCGTCTACCCTTTTGTTCCTTCTCCTTCCTCTGTATCTTTTCCTCTTCTTGGCTTCACCGTACGCATACTATGGCTCTTGCTTGGGCTTAGGCTTCATCATATTGCAGTCACTTGCCTCTCGGTACTACGGGCGACGATGCCCTTGACGTGCAACTTCAAGGGAGGAGTAATGGCGATGGCCATGCCATTAATTGGCGGCATCTTCATGATGGAAAATGGATCAAGCTAGGCACGGGTCCGGTGAGAGAGGTAAGATGGTGTGTTGCGCAGCAAAAGGGAGTTTGCGAGCTTGTTGTCGTCCTTGAGAGTGAGAGCGGGAGGTTGGAGAGGTTGGGGATTTTGTTGCGAGAACATCTCTACGGTTGAAGATAAAGTTGGCCAAAAATTTTCCAGCTGCCGTGTAGGCATTGAGAGATGTCTCTCATATAGGAGTAAATGCCTATCATGGAGCCAACGAACTCGCCTTTCGGACATTCACGGGGAAATGTTCCGATGGGCGAGGCACGCAAGTGGGTGCTTTGCAAGTGAACCGCAATATTTAAGCTTAAGCATAGCACGACCATGGTATGAGGAATGCAATGGAGCCAAGAGGAAATACTACGAGATGAAGGAGGAGGAACAAAAAGGTAAATGAAGAAACGGAAAGAGGGTGTACATAGAAGAAGAGAGAGACACGAATGCTTTTCACTCCGTTAACACCATTTAAAGTCCGGTTTATTAACTAATGGCGGGGATAAAGCGATAAAAAAAGGAAGCAAACTTGAGGGACTTAGTTATGATTGGGTTAATATTTGAAGGACTAAATGACTAATTTTCCCAAAAAAGAATATTATATATATATATATATATATGATTGAGTTGTGTTGGAAGACCTTGGGAGAGGAAGATAAAAAAGATAGACTTTTGTGCTTTTTGTTTCTATACTTTGTAGGGGTTCTTGTGCGTGTTCTCACGGTGAACACGCCAATGCTTTGCTCTTATTTTTATCAATTCGTTTGAATGACAAGTAAAGCGATGCAACTCATGCTATGAGTTGTTTCACGTGATTATTTGATCTCTTTATGATAAAATTGAATGAAAATCAAGCAATTTACTGTGATCATAAATAAAGACCAGGATTTATTTGACCAGGTTGACGTCGGGATTTCTTGCGTTTCAAGTCCTGTGTTCTTTACACCGAACTTCACAATCCAGATCGACCCTTTGATCAATGTTGAAGTTGTTGCTCATGTTACTAGGCACGAGCTGCAATCTAGCGAGGTTAGTTTTAGCGATCTACACTTTGGGTAATAAAATTAGATTGTGGATTGATTCTTCTTGCTTCCCTGTTTTCTTTGCTTGATACGAGATATCAAATACTTTCCATTTCACCTTCGCGAGCGCCCGAGGCAAAGGCAATGAAAAATGGCTTGCAACTTCGAAAGATAGTGCCGCAATGAATAAGAAGCTCGTTTAATATTAGAGCGCATGGATCTTGATAGTGATAGCTTGCAATGATTCGAGAAGGATCGGTTATAGGTAGGTGAATTAAACAGAAATTAGCGGGAAAAGAAAATGGGGTGAGGTTATATAATTTAAGGTGAAAATTTGTAGTTCCCTGCTTATTTTACCACGATCCATGGATGATGATGTATTTTATAGCTCAAGGGTGGATTATGTTGTTAGCACTTGCCATTAAAAACAAATGAAGCTTCTTCTTTGCTAACTTAATGGCACAAAATCTATCACGATTGCATTGTAGGGAACTGTTACTTTGAAAATTTGCATATGAATCCTTATTCTGAAGTTGGCTAGGACATTGTTATCGCATCGAGATGATCAAAGATATAACAAACGCCTCGTGCTTTGCACAAATTCTAAAGAACAAGTAACAAAATATGTGTTGGAAAAAATTAGTCAATAGCGATCGTATTTGTTATAAATTAAACAAGTAGTCTTATTCTACTAGGTGGGATTAGTAGGTCTGTTCAATAATTTCATTGAGTGTTCTAGGCTGGTTTATCTCTACCCCCGTTGCATATGACTCCATCTTGTTTGAAACCACCTCGAGACAAACTTTTACCATTTTCTCTGATAGGTGTGATTTCAACTCTTCCTCTCCTATTCTTTATAATATTGATAAACACTTGAATTTTGACAGCAAGTGATAGATGTTTGCAATGTTTAATTTTTTTTTTTTCTAGTTCAACTAATTTGAGTTTAGAATCATATAGGTTTTATTATTTTATATCTTAAAGGGTTAAGGTACAAAAGTACACATGTACTTTTCCCGAGGAACGCCCAGTAGCAAGTGCTTTTTTTAGGTGCAAAAGTACACACGTGGTTACAAATTAGGTGTAAAAATACCGTTTGACCATTAAGTTTGACTTTTTGCTTGACTAGACGATGACGTGGCATTTCAAAGGTGCAAAAAGACACATATGGTTCGTCAAGAAGAGCGCCCAACACCAAATTATTATTATTTTTAATTTAATAATTTTACTTCAACTAAAATTATTTTAGGATCTTGAAAAAATATTTCAAGTATTGACCGATACTAAAAGGATACTAATCGACATGAAAAAAAATATTTAGATGCGACTTCATAATCTTAAAAAATTATTTTAGAATCTGAAAAAAATATTTCGAGATATTGACCGTACTAAAAGGATATTGATTGATGCGAAAAAAATATTTTAGGTACTTGAATGGTACTAAAAAGTACTTTTAGGATCGATTTGGTACAGAAAAAAATACTTCATAATCTTAAAAAATTATTTTAGGATCTTGAAAAAAATATTTAAGCTATTGACTGGTACTAAAAGGATCTTGACGGTATTGAAAAATATTTCATAATCTTGAAAAAATTATATTAAGATCATGAAAAAATATTTAAAAGTCTTGATTGGTGCTAAAAAGATACTTTGAGAATCTTTCGCCTGGTACTAAAAAGTATCTTTTAGTACGGTCACTACTACCCCGAAATATTTTTTTAGATCTTAGAATAATTTTTCAAGATCATGGAGTATTTTTTCAATACAGATCAAGATCCTAATTATCTTTTAGCACCCTAGGTAGTAATTAAAATTAAATTTAAAAAAGAATTTGGTGTTCGACACTCTTTTTGACAAACCGTATGTATTTTTGCACCTTTGAAATACCACATCATTGTCCAACAAAAAAAAGTCAAACTTAACGGTCAAAGTCAAATTTAACGGTCAAACGGTATTTTTGCACCTAATTTATAACCACATAGTCACTTTTGCACCTAAAAAAAAGCACTTGCTACTAGGTGCTCCTCGGAGAAAAGCACATGTGTATTTTTGCACCATAACCCTATCTTAAAATATCTATATTCATCTTAATATTCTATAAATATTATTTTTTTAATTTAATGTTTAATTTAACACAATGTTAAAGAAAATGTCTTCACTAATCATTTTTTCATTCCTTTTTGTAATTTTAAACAAATCCCAATAGATATGAAGATGGAGAGGCTCCCACAAGTTTGTGGAACCGATTAAAATAAAATATTATTGGGAACACCCGCAAAAAAACAATAGAATTAACCTGCAAAAGACTTGGCTTTGGAGCATTTTCATCTCTTTTATGTTTTTCAACTCTAGCCCTTTTTCTACACTGGGCAGCAAAATGTCATGGCTTGGCACCGAAAAATTCCAATTAGTCACACTATTCTATGCCACTTTAAACTTGTGACTTACAACGGATATTTTACAGGGTGATAAACTTGAAATAGTTGTTCTGAATGCCTTGGGTATTTGCGGTGAATACATGGACCTAAGGAGAGATTGATGCTTTACACAAAGTCTATTGTGACCTATCTTGGTTTAGTCGTTGAATATCTTAACAGAATCCATGTCATAATCTTTAGTTATGCTTTCAAATGGCCTATCATAACATTTGGACTAGCTTTCTGAGAATAGTTTCTAAAGAAAGAAAAAAAGATAAAATTGATTTTAGTGAATAGATACTGGGTAGAATAAATTTTGGGGGAAAAATTGATTTTTGATGACACCCAAGCGCATTATTACTACTTTACTCATATTCTTTTGTGTTTGTATCTGTGTATCATTTTGATTTCTGAAAACCTGTGAGCATTTTGTCCTTTGTTTTGCACAATATCTTCTCAAGAAATTGTCACAGAATATGTTTTGAAAAAGGAATATTAGTTAATAATTTATCAAATTAGTTATAAATTAATAAATATTAATTAAATTAATATTGAATGAGGCAAAAATGATTTAAGAAAAACCAAAATAGAAATTTGAATTGGGGTGATAATAAGATTTCAAAATGAAATCATGGGAACAAGAAATATAAACTAAAACATTTAATCTTAATCTTACATTTGCAAGACGAGGAGGATGTTTCAATGATTGATAGAATGACAAAACATCAAATTGCTTGTTTATGAAAAAAAAACTCTCAACGTAACATCCTGCATGATAAGCTTTATTAAAAAAAAAATTTAAAAAATTCAAAAAAAAAAAAAAAAAAAAAAAAAAAACTGATGTCCCTCAGGATCCCTCCATTGCGTGATTGAATCAACTAAAACTATTAGTTCCATCGACGGGGACGAAAATTATAGAATAGAACCTAGATATTCAAGAAACTATATTTTAGCCCTATAAAAATTTCAATATTTTTATTTTAGGCCCTCTACGAAACTTTCAATGGCAACTAAAGTAATATTGAAATTTTTATGAAATTGAAATGTAATTTTCTGAATATCTAGGTTCTATTTTATAATTTTATGGTGTCGGAGCCACCTCTAAGACCACTTTTCCTGTGATAGTTAGAGCTATATGGATCTTATGCCCCCATAACGATTTGATTTGCAGCAGAATATTTCAGTTCATGACTCTGTAATACCATATTCTTTCATCACCCAAATGTTGAAATCATCATTCAAACATTTAATCACCACGGCAAGCGAATGCCCTCCTTCCACACCAAATAATGATAATAGGACAGTCACTCAACTGTTGCAGTAACAATAATTTTGCAAATGTATCTTCAATAACATCAAATGATAAAATGAATTTGGGAGTTGAATCATCATATATGAAAGGCGGCTAACAGTCAATGTACTGCACCATTCACAAACACCCCCAAAGACAATCATGAAATTGAGGAACTGATCTAATAAGAACACATCTCCAAGATCGAGAAACAAGAGAGTACACATCAACATGAGTACCACTCTAATCCTACTTATAAGTCCATTTTGACCGAAAAATTTGGTCCTATTTATAAGTCCATTTTGACCGAAAAATTTGGTCCTATTTATAAGTCCCTTTTGACCAAATAAATGAGATTGTAATAATTTTGCCCATATTAGTGTACCATTGAAAATAGAGGGAGAATAAAGAGTTGAAAGGTATCCATTCATAAATAAGGATAAAGTTGAAAATTTACCTCATAATCATTGAGCTACCTACCTCTCCTTGGTATGTGTGATTTGGTCAAAAAAGACTTATAAATAGAACGAGTGGTATGTTGTTTACGGTAAAAATGCATGAGTCTAATGACCTTGTAATCATTATTCCTGGAATCAAAACCAAACCCAAAACATATCACTCTAGTCCTATTTATAAATTCATTTTAACCAAAAATTTTGGTCCTTATGTTACAGTTTTGCCCCTATTAATTGCAATAAATAAAAATAATTTATTCATGTTAACTTTTGGAACCAATCATAGATAAAGGCAAAATTAGAAATTCAGGGCATAATTAATGAGTTACCTAACTCTTTTTTGTATATGAGAATTAGTTAATTTAGACTTATAAATGACATACGTCATCAAGTTTTTGTGTATATCAAATTTTTGTTTGTTGCAGGTCATGATTGGTTTGGGAAGAAACACATATTTTCGAAGCAAGGGATTCCAAATAACAATAGTTGCACAATCTAATGGTAAATCATTAGCAAAATCCAAAAGGCCATTGCATGTGCCAGCAAACAATGTAGAACGACGATTCCCTCGATGTAGATGAGAGTGGGAATCTCTCAAAAGAGAAGTGATTATCGGTTTGTTGATTAACTGAGTACAATGAGTAAAGATCCTCTATATGAAGGCGATTCATTGGCCCTTCCGATTTCATACGAAAGAATTGAAAAAAGGGGAGTTGTTGCCATTGGAACCTTGATTAATTGTTGGGTTGAGATGATCAGTTGTCAAGTTTGATCTGTGATGAGGGAATTCCAAGCTTTGCAAACAGATGTGAATTTCACAATAGGCTTGACATGAAGAATCTCCACCACAATTTCTAAGAGAGCTGGGAAATAGATCGAACCCGTTGGGTCGGCCTGTAATACCCTAATTTTCATAACTCTGATAAACATTGTATTTTGGAGAATAATTACTAAAATATAAAGGTGAATATGTGTCTCAAAGAATTATAATCTATTGATTATAATTTTATCCAAATTTCACTGGAAATTAATAGACAAATGGTTGGATTTGAGACTACATATTTAGGACAATAAAATGTGACATAATTAGCTATGAAAAAGTTATAAAAACAATTAATTAAATTAAGTGCCAATTAGCAAATAATAGGCAAATAAGCTTTGCACTAATTGAGATTAGTGGCATAATTCTTCAATTTAATTATGGGCAAATTAAAGTAATAATTTTTGAAATAAAAGAGGGCTGATTATTGAAGAAAAAAATTAAAGGCCAAAGAAGATGAAATAATACTTGGTTAATAATACATAATATAGTTGATTACATAAGCAACCAATTGTAGATTGGCATTTGACATTAATTGGATATTTAAGCACCTAATTAAGTCATTAAAAAGACATTACTACTTGGCCCAAAGATCAGCTTAAATCACGTCTTTTACAAAATGGAAGGAAGGAAGATTTGTCATAATAATTGGTTGAAAAGTCAAATAAAGCAACTAGCCAATTAGAAGCTTAGGACATGAGATATTTGCTAATAAAGAAAATACAATAAATGGCTAAAAATAAGAGGGGAGGTCGGCACTTAATAAATGGATGAGCTTGTTGGAATTTATGATTAAGTAATTGAGGCATTTTGCTAAATAAATGACGCATGAACAAAAACAAAAGCAACACACATATTAATGGCTATTAAAAGTTGATGTCGGCAAGCATGTGCAAATGGATAGGATTCCTTTTTCTTTTTTCTTTTTTTTTCATGAAATGAAATAATCAAAGAAATTGCCAATAAAAAAAAAACACAATTAAATTGATAAATGCTGGAGCATGTCGGCATGCATTTGGATGGGTGAGATTTTGTTTAATAAAGTGAATTATAATCCAAGGGTTAAGGTGAGATTTGGTTAAAATTAATTGGCATTTGTGTCCTTAAAATCTCTCTATAAATAGAGAGCTCCTTCCTTCATAATTCTTCACACCAACATCACAAACTCAGCTGATCCTAGTTGAGAGAGTGAGAGTTCTTGAAGAAGGAAGAAGGAGTTCAAGATCCAAAGGTAAGGTTCTTGAGTTTAAGCTTTTAGTTTTTGATAAAATAGTAGTTTAATCTAGAAAATTGTTAGAAATGTTCCCTTTCATGTTTGGAAGTCTCCATTTCTTTTAAAACGCAAAATGGAGTGGAAAACATGTTAGGGAATAATTTTTAGAATCAATAGATCAAGATTGTGAAAATTGTAGAATTTTCGGTAGCTTAAATCCTGTGTAGGCAGTGAAAAAGATGGTATTATTTTATGTAGCTGATTAAGTCATTAAATCATGAAATTTTACATGAATAAATTAGACATGTAGTGCTTTCTAAAAATATAAAATATGAAGCATTTTGAGTTCTACACAAGGAGTAACATATTTTTAAAGTTAAGCTATTTTTCTGAACGAAAATCTGGGCAGCATTGAGAAAACATTAAACTGGGAATGATTCTTGATGTTCTAGCTTCTTGGAATATTTTTACTTGAAAATAGACATATCAAGGGTCATGAGAAATTTTACGGAACCTCAAAATGATTTTTCTAGAATTAATTATGATTTTCCAAAGTTGCTGCAAAATCTACCCAGAAAATCCAGTCCTGCGTTTTTATTAAATGTAAGGGCAAAATTGTAAATAACAAATCCACCAAGGGTAGAGAGGTAAATAGAGATGGAAGGATCTCATAGGATATTATTCTAAGTGTTACGGTGATATGTTAGGATATCCGGGAAGTCCGGGGCCGGATTCAAAGGTTTGGCATATTGCTAACTACACGGTGAAAGGTACGTTCGCGTCTTCGTAACACTAACTCGATGCTTATTGTATGCTTATATGTGATAGACTATTTCATAGAGTCATGGACAGGACTTTGTCTTGGGTCATGCACCGTGTCTAAGACTCGTCTTAGTTCACATTTATACATTCAGCTTTGTTTATACGGGTTACGAGTCTTGGTAATGCCGTTGAGTTTTCCTAGCGCGAGGACACGGATGTACACCGTGGCACCGGTGAATAGTGCAGACCGTAATAACATTCATATGCGGTGGCTGTGTTGTTATTACTTTTACATGTGCTATGTGCTATGTCGTTGATATGTTAATCTTGCATCTCGGGTTGTGTGCTTATGTATTGATTCTTTGTAATGTCATGAGATAAGCTGTCATCCATATCGTATTACTTGAGCATGAGGTTAACCGTTACACGAGGTTCAATGGGCATTGAACCTCAGCTCTTAACATAGCGTCAGGGTCAAAAGGACCGAGGATCGAGGAGAAAGGCAAGTGGCACGCATAGGGACTCAGCTGAAGACTTTCTTTTGTTATTTACTTTGAAAGCACTCGGTATAATGTACCGCTCGTAATCGACAGGACTTACGGCATTTTGAATATAAATATCAGTTACTCAATTGCTCCGATGCTCTACTCTGATGAAAAAAATATATACTTGCTTTTGAAAAGGGGATGTTACACGGCCCGTTTAGGTCAAGCCTATTAAGAGTTGGGTTTATGACATAGAGCCTCCAAAAAGAGTTGAGAATAAAATTGCCAACTTTGTAGAGCCGCGGGCTTAAACGAGCCAACCCTTCAAGGTCATAAGTTGGCTTGTTTAAGCCCGCCAAATTTTTTTATTTTTATTAAATGACTACAAGTTAAATTTTACCTCTAAAAAATGTTTTAAAAAAAAATTGGAAATGTTTTTCAAATCATATAATGTTGTTATTGAACATTTTAAAGGAAAAATTGATTATATTCTTATTTAAAGCCTAAGAGAAGCTTGTTGATGACATAATAATTAGTTAAAAGTCTTCTAATTGATTTTCTTAAAAAAAATTTACTCAATTTTTAAGAATCTTTCATTTGGTTTTTAATATTTCCCTAAATAAACTTGTCCTTAATCATTTTTTATTGATGTAAGATAAACAAAGAGAACATTTTTTAAAAAAATTGTATTTGCAGATGTTCGAATATTATGCAAATTATATCAAAAAGAAAAACTAATAACACGCAATGAAAAATGATAAAGTAGAATCTCTAACTTATGGAGAATATTTTTTAGAGCAAATGGTCACTTATTCTATTTATTTAAAAAATTAAACATTTAATACTTTGAAAATATTTGCATTAAATTAAAATTAGTTAAAAAAATTATAAAAAAAAATTGTTAAACGAGCTTGAAGCCCGTGGACCGAACCTAAGCCCCGTGAGTAAACAGGCTAGGCTTTAAAATAGAGGTTTTTTATACCGGCTTATTTAGACATGAGCCCATGAAGGGCTCACTCATTTTCCCACCTCTAATTTCTCTAGGTAAATGATGAGACAAATTGATTTGCCTTACAAATCTAGGCTCTGATCCTTATTAGGACTTGAGGCCATAAAACAATCTCACGTAATTTTACATGCAAAGACAGAAATTAAATCAAGCATTAAAGAGCGTCGATAAGGAACTTACCAGCGGAAGACGAAAAGTCAAAAACAAAAAGAGAAGGAGATGTAATCTAGAGTCCACATTATATGCACATAGTTTATATGCTTCTTATATGCTCATACCTTTATTAGAAGTATGAGCTTATTTTTTCACTTTTTAAATTTTTTAAAAAAAATATGTTCATACCTCTAATAAAAGTATGAGCATATAAAAAATACATAAATTATGTGCATATAATATGGAGCTGAAAACCTAAAGCCTTGAATGGGTGTCGGATGAGTTACATCTGATAGGAAGCCTCTGTACATAGAGATGGGCCAGATTGTGTGGGTAAGCAAAGTATCGATATTAATATTAGGAAAATTAGGGAGGAGGAGCAAAGAAAAATATATTTATAGTAAAAAAAATCTTAAAAAATGCAATTATTTAGGAGGAAATTTAAAAATATTATTTTAAAATACTACTAAATTAGCCTTAACCAAATTTTCTCTAGTCTCTCCATCAATCCCGCCCTCCCATTTGAATTATATTTTCCACCAAAAGTAAAACAGCCAACACCGTTTTTCAACTTTTATTTTATACTAACGTCAATCAATATATTATAAATATGTCGATAATACATGCTATAAATTTTAAATTGATATCAATAGTATATCAATTTTTTATTAATATATTAGGACGCTTCAATTTTTTATCAATATATTAGGATGCTTCAATTTTTTATCACATGTTCTAGTGACATTTTTATTTTTGTCATTTGACACTATACAATTCGCTGTCATCAGATGTGAAATGTGTGTGTGTGTGTGTGTGTTTTTTTTTTTTTTTTTTTTTTTTTGTGTTGGTGAAGAGAAGGACCTTATATAGAATAGGAACTATTTTATATCAGATTATATAATAATTATGAAATATAAATGCAATTGTGGGGGAAAAATTAATGAGTTAAATGAACCAATATCTATGTTAATAATTAAATGATACATATATTATTACATGATTATGTTGATGTGTTAGTAGAAAATAAAAGTTTGCGGGAAAAAGATCCTGTCATTGGATGATTTTGAATGCTTTTCCTGAAATGTTCTTTTTTTTTTTTTGGGTTAAAAAAAGTCTAGGTGGGGTTAAACACCGGTATTCCACCGACTAGGGTATGCGTCTAGGCTCAAAGAGCTCTTATAGAGGTACTTACAGATCACCCACCAAAGAGGCCCTCACATCGACCAAATGGGTATCAAACCTCTTTCCTTTTGAGATGAAAGCCGACGTCTTAGCCAACCGTGCCAATCTGAATAAAATATTCGATTTTACTTCGACATGATACTCATTTATCCGAAGTTGAAGCAAGTGGAATTGGTCAAAACTGTTTTTGTACTCGCATCGAATCTACGACAGATCAGCCATGCTCACTCTCTCTCTCCCCACACTCACAAATGAATCTATATATATCATTATGTATATTCAAACGCACTTTCCTAAATGCTAGCTTCCAACTAGGGACTGAGCCAGTCTCCGTTTGTTTGCAAGTGTTTGAACCAGTAATTTTTTTTTAAAAAGCCTAGTCTAGATGCTAACTCATTTTTTCTTGTTTGGGATAGTTTTTCCCCTACTGGGCTTCTGAATAAAGAAAAACAAAAGAAAAAGCTCAGTTGGCTAGAAGCTCGCCTGACGAGCGTCCAAGGATTCTGGTGCAGTGGTCCTCTCAATTAGTGGTCCCCACTTCTTCCTAAATTGATACTAAGCTCAACCACTTGGCGTAACAAAATAATAATAATTCAAATGTAAGTTTTTTTAGAACAATTATTTAAACAGGTTTCCTTTTTCTTTTCTTTTTTTTTTTTAAAAAAAAACTTTTGTTCATGTCTTATTTTTTTCATATGGATTTATAATTAAATAATAATAATTCAAGGAACAACGCAATACCAAGAAATAATATCTAACAGATATGATTCTCTCATAAAATGAAATCAATCACAAGTCAAAAGTCAACGCACTTCACACCAAATTCTGCGATCTTTAGATTACGAAAGTAAATTTTGAAAGCATAAAAAGATGGTTAAAGGGCAATTTTACCCGGGAAATTTTTCTTGGATTAACTTTGCCTAACTATTAACCCAATTAATTATAGTTGTTAGTCGATTAAATATGAAAAGCTCACGGTTCACATGTCGTATATGTCATTTTTGTTAAAGTACAAGTTTACTCTAAAAGTCTAGATGTTATCTACTTCATCTCTTTTTAAAGTTGGATTTAAAACATCTAAGGTAAATTTGCACCTTAAGAAAATTAATATAGATGATATGTGAACTCGTCTCATTTTAATTTAATCCATTAATAATTAAAATTAATTGGTCAGAAAAGTAAAACTGCTCTATTTTAAAAAATTTATGACAAAATTGCCCTGCTTACAA
The DNA here is from genome assembly GCA_019022655.1 of Acacia acuminata. Classification (NCBI taxonomy): domain Eukaryota; kingdom Viridiplantae; phylum Streptophyta; class Magnoliopsida; order Fabales; family Fabaceae; genus Acacia; species Acacia acuminata. Next base: position 19,888 of record JAFJYI010000239.1, read on the forward strand.
ACTTCCACAACAATGATGTCCCTTGACCCTAAAGAAAATTTCAATTTTCAAGTCCATAGCTCGGGGACGATGGATTCGAGCTCTCCTACCTTGAACCCGATCTTCGTGAAGGGCACAATCCCTGTGGCTTCAACTTTCGGATCTCCTTTCATCAATTTCCCTTCGCCTCCGGCCAATGATTCCTCCAGCGATGGGAAACCCATTTCTCTGTGGTCAGGAATGTACCATTCGCCGGTGACAACTGATCTGTGGGAAGCCAAGTCAAAGCTCTTAGTGAGACAGCTCGACCCCCCGAAAGACGCGCCTCCACAGACCACATTGCTTACGCATACTCCGTCGCATAGCAGGACTTGTATACTGTATAACTTCTCGTCCGACTTTGTACTGAGAGAGCAGTACAGAGATCCATGGAATGAGGTTCGAATTGGGAAATTGCTCGAAGATCTTGACTTCCTCGCTGGAACTATTTTCGTCAAGGTACGTTGTTTTCAATTCTCTCCCCGGCGTTTAGTTCTTTTTGGGGAAAAGACTAGCACTCTTTGGAGCTGGACTTCACCGTAATGTTCTCTCGAACTTTGAAAACTCTAGAAGACCCATTGGCTCAAACACTTTCATCAATATGTCGCATTAAATATGAAAAGCTGGGTATAAGTTACAATATGTAAAGTGCGAAATTCATCGAACGTAAATGCAATTAGACCAAAGAAAGGTTCATGCTGATGTTATATTTCAACTAATTGCTTTCGCAATTCCAAGTCCTAAAGCTTTGTTTTACGCCAGCCTAAATCCTTAAAATGGTTGTGTATATGAACCAAATTTCTGGTCTTTGCAATGACTCCTTTTCTGGACTATCACTGTTTGAAGGAAATTAGATTCGCTTGCAGTAACAACTCAGCATACTGATTCCGATTATGATGTAAAATGAAGCTAATCTTTAAACAGTTAAATTTAAGAAACAACAATTAAAAAATGCTTAAAATAATAGAAATAATCTTTTCAGCCAAGACTCTTCATTTCATTGGAATAGATTTTGTGGGCCTTTCTTATGATAAGAATTTTTTATGTGAGAGATTATTGGAATCAGTTGTTCATGAACTAGTGGTGGATCCTATTGAAATTTATTTGTTATGTAAATGGAGTGAATGAAATATTGCCCGAGGATCTAAATTCACAAAACTTAAATAGGCATCTTCATTTGAAAATCTGAACCGGACCTCGGTTAAAAGTCTTAAGCCAACAACTATTTCCACTATGCTTGCGGTGATTCATTGTTTTAAATGGCTTGATAGCTTCAAAAATAAAATCATATCTCCCAAATTTTACTGAACTAATTTATAATTTATATTTTCCCGTATAAACAAGACGCTTCTAATGATGATAGCACAACAAGGCCACTTCTACCGGTCATCGCATACGTAGATAAGATTGTCTTGAAGAAGCCAATTAGTGTTGACTTTGATCTCAAAATAGTTGGTTCTGTTATATGGGTTGGGCGATCCTCAATTGTGGTCCAACTTGTGGTTTCTCAGTCCAAAAAAGGTGCCTTGCTTCGTGGTTCTAAAAATTGAGTACCGTATTTTAGTGTGTCAAAACTTGGTCTTTCTATGTTATGATCTTATCCATGATATATGGACCTAGTCCAACCCATCTGACTCAACTAATGAACTGGCCATTGAACCAACCTAATTCAAACAAATGCACTATTTGCAATAAAATTCTATTGGCCATGTGACCTGAAGTAATTGAACCTGACCTATTTTCTGTTTCTTTTTGCTTTATTTAATATTTTATTAATTCATATAAATATGATATACCATATTAAACTCTGTTTTTCCGTGAATTTTCTTTATAGTTGAATTTCTAAGATTCATTTCTAAAATATTTGCAGAGGGTTCTGATGATCCAGGCTCAATAGCACTAACAGCCAACTTCATTTTTGTTGCCCGGGACTCGAAAACTGGAAAGGCAGCTGCAGTTAATCGACTTTCACCTGGAACTGAACTTGAGAAGTTACTTTTTGAACAAAGCGAGGCGACACATAATTTGAAAAAAAGCAAGAGAGGAGGGAGTGGAAGGATTTGGAGAATGGAAATGTAAATGAGACTCAAGTTTCGTTGACGAGAGGAAGGGTTTTACGTGACATGCCCGCCTTGGTTGATCGTGACAAAGATTCATTTCCGAGGGATACCCGCCTTGAGAACTCTCTAATATGCCAGCCTCAACAACGGAACATCCATGGCCCAATCTTTGGAGGATTTTTAATGCATCGAGCATTTGGATTGGCTTTCTCAAAGCATATGCTTTTTTTGGATTGGTTCCTTGCTTTCTTGAAGTTGATCATGTTGATTTCTTAAAACCTGTGAGTATTTGGTCCTATTTTACTATTTTCACCATATCTTCATCATAATCACTTGACTACTATTAGCAAATCCGATGATAATACTTCTTAAATCCATACCTGGATTAGCTCATCTATAGCGTAATTTTATAGCATATGCACACGGGGAATATTTTTTGAAAATACTGTAACCAATTTGAGTTCAACTATAACTGCTATGGGAAAAAATGAGGGAAAATTGGCCATTTAGTCCTTCAACTATTAGCCATCTCAGTCTCTCAAGCTTAGCCCCTTTTATGTCTTCATGTTGATAGTTTAGTTCGTCTATCTATTGATCCAAGTGGCGGTGCTTTGGTTGGGCGTGACCCCTTTGAAAACAAGAATTATGGATCCAAACAAGGCATACCCCACACTTGACTTCTAGAAGCATTATATGCAATTATTGCAAGGACTAGAAGCATTATATGCAATTATTGCAAGGAACAAAGTCACACCAAGAAAAATTGTTGTAAATTGAGGAATAAATAGCAATGTGATCAGTAGCATGATTTTGTTCATAAGGCTCAGACACCTATTAGTCTGCTTTTGGTCCATCTTCTACAAGGGCACTTGCTACTGGTACTTGTTATTTCTCGAATTTATGTTTTAATGATAAGAAACTTGAAAAAGGAAAAGGATTTAATTCAGTGAAATTTGAGGAATTGAAGATGTTAATCGGGTAGATTTTAGTCTACTGGAGTATTGAAGCTTACTCAAGTATATAAGTCATTACTCGAGTACACATGATTGATCACGATGCAATATGGATTTTAAAAAATGTTACTCGAATATGAAGTTCTCTTACTCGAGTAAGGAAATAAGCTACTCAAGTATGTCTAGAATGATCACAGTGATTTGGTTGCCCTTATCAATGATACCCAAGCACACAATTGTGGTACTCGAGTACTATGCTCAAGTAAGGAATCTTATTACTTGAGTATGTTCAAGTGATCACGATACTCAACTGGTTTTTGTGAAGTGATACTCGAGTATAAAGAGTGTTTTCTCGAGTACACTACTTGAGTAAATAATATTATACTCGAGTAAGTTTGATTAAATACAATGCAATGAGTTTCTTTAAGGTTATTACTCGAGTACACAGAAGCTGTAATCGAGTATGTTACTCGAGTATGAGTATTTGTTTACTTGAGTAAGCTTGTTTGCTGCATAATCTCAAAGTAACTCTTACAAGCTTCCTGTGGAACTTCTTGAAGGTTACTCGTGTATATTTTAAGCCTCATTATATGATTAAACAAGGGTTATATGATTGTTTGTCAAGGATGGTTTGTAACATCCCATTTTTGAAAGCAGTATATAATTTTTTTTCATCAGAGTAGAGCATCGGAGCGATTGAGTAACTGATATTTATATTCAAAATGCCGTAAGTCTGGCTGATTACAGTAGCGGTACATTATACCGAGTGTTTTCAAAGTAAATAATAAAAGAAAGTCTTCAGCTGAGTCCCTATGCGTGTCGCTTGCCTTTCTTCTCGATCCTCGGTCCTCCTGACCCTGACGCTATGTTAAGAGCTGAGATTCAATGCCCATTGAACCTCAGGTAACGGTTAACCTCATGCTTAAGTAATACAACATATGGATGACAGATATTCATGACATTACAGCAGTAATCAATACATAAGCACACAGCAGATGCAAGATTAACATATCAACAGTACATAGCACACAGCACATGTAAAGTTACCCACGTTTGCACTAACAGTGCCACGACGGCCCATCGTGTCCTCGCGCTAGGAAAACTCAACGGCATTACCAAGACCGTAACCCGTATAAACAAAGCTGAATGTATAAACAAAGTGAACTAAGACATAGTCTTAGACACGGTGCATGACCCAAGACCAAGTCCTGTCCATGACTCTATGAAATAGTCTATCACATATAAGCATACAATAAGCATCAGAGTTAGTGTTACAGTACGTGAACGTACCTTCGTTGACGGAAAATGATACTTTTTGACAGCGGTACGATAGCGGTGCAACAGCGGTACGTGATTACAGATATCCTATAAGGATAATATCATATTATCAAGGCCCAACATCATAATAGGCATTTTAGGTACCAATTACCATTTTGCCCCTAACTCTCCTAATTGGCGGAATTTCGCGAACTTCGTTACTTTAACTCTAATCTTCCAAAATTTTGACATATCTCCATCTCCAATATATTTTTGAAATAAATATCATATTTATCCCTAAAACATGATATCTAAACTAACTTGGAAGATTAGAGATTAATCTAGCATTTCTACTATAACTACCGAAGGAACTACCAAAGCTTAAGACTAGGGACCGAAGAACTTACCCAGCACTTTGCTACTTTTTTCCCAGAGCTCCCGCTCCTCCTTGCTCTCACTTCTCTCTAACCTCTCTCTAGGATCCTTTGTGAATTGGCGAGGAATGAAGTGAAGAGGGGTTGGCTATTTATAGAGAATTTCCACGGATCTCAACCCTTGGATCAACTTTTGCATCAACGGTTAAGAAGACGAAGATGTGGCTTCTTGCAAACCATACACTCTCCTCTCTTCTCTACCACAAATTTGCCCCCCACATGTCACCCCATGTCACCAACATGATGTCATCCATGTGCTTTATGAACTTCTACCGATAAAGTCCCCGTTCGGTGTTCTAATCGCGTAATCTTAGAAAATCACAAAAATCCGGAACACAGCCTTGAAGTTCTATTCTTCCTCTTTGGAAATATCTCGAGTTAACTAAATTTTTGATCCCATTAAGGGTATTCCATTGTCTTTTGAACATTTTCATACAGTATTTGTCTCGATTCTGTAAATTACTTCGGGTAATGCTAATTTCGGGACAAAAATCCTTGGTTCATAATATGTCCAGTTGTTTTCTACTTAGTTCAAGGATTTCAAGTTACGATTTATTTTCCATTGGTTCTCACTTTTCTTATATCGCCCTTTGTTTACAAAATATCTTTTCATCGATCCTTTATTTGCCCCCGCGGTTCGGAAATGACTTCCGCTAACACCAACGGACAAAAATTCACTTGTTTGTAATATGTCCCGACCTAAGAAACTTAGTTCATGGTTTTCTAGATAGGATTTAATTTCTATCGGTTCTCATTTATCCAACCTGGTTCTCCCACAAATATCTCTTTTATATTATTATAATAATACAAATATCATGATATTTATTATTTATTTTATTATTATTATTATTTTATTATTATTATTATTTTTTTTTTCCTTCCTCTTTTTTTATTTTTTTTTTATTTTTTTTCGTTTTTTTTTTCCTCTTTTTTTTTCCCCTTTCTTTTCCTTGAAAATATCATTCCTCCCTTTTTATTTTACTTTAATTATCTTTAAAAATTCTCCCTATTGGTTCTTTTGTCCAAGCTTAGATAATTAGCCATTAATTACCTAACTAATCACTTTCTAATTGTTGATAATTTTCTTAATTAAGATTAATCATTATCTCACAACTATTTTACTTACATTGGTATTTTATGCTCCATGTAAAATATTAAAAATCATGGGCAATTTATGCTCCCCAAAATTATATTTAATTTTGCTTCATTATTTTTCAAGAAAAATAATCCCAAAAATTCCTAAAATTAGAGACAACATACTTTCTAATTTTTAATAAATACTTTATTGCCTCATGGGATTTATCATAATATTTTCAAGGCATTTCATGGCCCATAATTGCATTTAGGGATTTTGACACTTTAATCCCTCTAATTTCATTAGAAATTTCCCTAGACAATAGAATAAGTATCCTACAAGGTTTTAAAACCACATATTCACCTATTTCCAAATAGGTATTATTTGCTAAAATATAGTATTCCAGATAGATAATTATCCGGGTATTACATGGTTGGGGATCAAGACGAGCTTAACAAAATTGAGTTCCAATTGACTAACTTTCATAATGCAAGAGATATGATTGGGCATGAAACTGACAAGCATTAAGAAAAGCACTGTCTCTAGTAGAATACTGGGATTCTTATGGAGATGGATGTCCAAAACTTAAAAGAATTGCAATTCGTATTCTTAGCTTATGTTGCAGGTCTTCTGGCAGTGAACGTAATTGGAGTGTCTTTGAGATAGTAAGATTTTTTCTTTTTTGGAAAAAAAAATCAACGTAACTTTGCTTAAATGTTAGAATACTAATGAAGTTTTTTTTCCTTCAATTTTTTTAGATTCATACAAAAAAAAAACATTTGCATGAAAAGAAGATGAATGATTTGGCGCTTGTCATGTCCAATTTGAAACTCACAAGGAAGCAAAATAGTAGAACTTTCAATTATGATTTTGATTATATATATTCTGATGATGAAATGAATTACTGAAAGAAGGATAGATGGAGACAATGTAGAGGAAGAGGATGATGAGGTTCTTCAGCCTCATGAAATTAATGAGAATATGGCTAATCCATCATTTGGTGTTGACCTTAATCTTAATTTTAACATTGATGATGTTAGGGCAAATTATAATGATAATGATGATGCAGGTGATGCAAATGGAGGTTATAATGGTGAAGGTGAAGAATTTGAAGACAAATGATACAATAATAATCCAACATTTGATGATATTTGTTGAATTTATAATTATTTTTATTTAATTATGTTTAGTGAATTTATATTTATATATGAATTTGTATAAATTTTTTTGTTAAATATGATAAATTATGAGTGCTAATGAATTTAATTTCAGATATTTGGATTTAAAATATATTTAACTCAAATTGTTGTCATTTTTAGTATTTAATTATTTTATCATATAATTTTAATTGTTATTTATTGATATAGGTAAACTCTTGCCTATCATAAGCTTTTGACAACATTGGTCACCGCTGTTGGTGGTGGATAACTTAAGCCTAAAAAAATTTAAAAAACGGAGTTAAGAACCAATTCGCCTCGCCAATTACGTACTGATCAAATTGGCACGTCCGCCCTAACTATATTAGATATATCATGTTAACGCTTTATTTAGGTTAATTATAATAGAAATATACCTTCTTTTTTACCAAAAAAAAATAAATACCTGCTTTTTCTCCCATCAGTCGCATTGTTTTCTAATTTAGCTTTCTTTACGATATGATACTTCTGCAAAAATGTATCGTTAGCCTCAAATCTATGTGACTAATAATTGTATATATCTAAAAAATATATTTATTATAAATAAATTTACTTATATTAATTAATTATCTATATCTAAATATTTTTTTAGAATATTTTATAAGAAGAGAAAGTCTAAACTTTATTTAAAAAAAAAAAAAAAAGCCATGCTCTTTATTAGTGTGACGATAAAATCTCAATCAGCCTAATTCCAGGCGAACGACAGTTATATTTCCTTACTTCTCATTTCAATATTCATCCCCGTAATTGAAACTTTCCGCCTTCCAAAGCTCACTGTGATCATCTTCTTCTTCCTCTTCTCGCCAAAAGATTCCATGGATAATGATAGAGCTTCACAATCCCAAAGAAAACGCAAGAACCAGTCTTTCTTGAAGGTTCAAATGCAAGATTTCTCTACCCGCTTGGTTAGTATATCTTTATCCCCATCTAAGCTGTTTTTTTATCCATGACTGAGACAGCCAGGTTATATGAACAATTTGAGATAGACAACCAGTGGTTGACCGAACATGATCTGGGTTATGGAAAGATTTATGTCCTCTTTCATACCAAAATACTATTATAGAGTGTCCCAGTTCAGACCTTCCCCTTCAGATGTTAGCACAGCCTTTCTTCATTTCCTACGGGTGGAGGCGTAACTAGCTTCCTAACTCTAATGTTCATATAACCATGAATCCCCTTTATAGGACCATCACTTTCTGGGTTAAAGATAATCCTACGCTCTCGACTAAAGATCATCAATAATAACATGCATGTTCTTGATTTGACCCATTATTTTCCCCAGATTCTTATTCTTCATTGTTTCCCATGCTTTTTGTGGTGTTAATTAACAGGAAATCCCGCCAGATTTTTACAAGGTCTTTGGTAAAGAGGAGCCAAAGAAAGCGATTCTTGAGACTTATTATGGAAACTCTGAAGAAGTTGAGGTGGAAAAGCATAAGAATCGATTATTTTTCTGCAAGGGATGGAGTAAATTTGCGGAAAAAAACAAATTAGAGAGTGGAGATTCTTTAGTGTTTGAATATTTGTCAGAATGTTCAAAGTTTGAGGTCAAAATCTATGGCAAAGGATGCTGCGAGAAGGAACATGATTATCCTTCAGAAACTGGGAAAAACGAAGATGAGAGAGATGGACAAAAAAGAAAGAGGGAAGAAGAAAAAGAACAAGATAATAATGTGAAGAAAGATGGAACTTTTAAAGCTCCAAAAAGGATTCTTGGAGACGAAGGTTTTAAAGCTGAACCAATCAATCTCTATTCTTGTTCTTCTCATCCTATCGTGGAAGAAGAAATCGGTAAGTCTCTTTATGCCTCCTTAATAAACGTTCTCAATAAAAAACAAGTGAAAACTCAATTTTTCTTTGGTAACTGACTTTGAAAGTCTAATTTGAAATTGAAAGAATATATCAACAAATTCCTTTCAGAAATTTATAGTATTTTAATTTTTTTTATGGTTTCAGAATAAAACATTAGGTTAAATTTAATATTTTCTTTGGTTGATTTTGTATATTTTATGTGGTTATACTTAAATTATTTGATATCACTATGTTTTAAATCTCTCTCTTATACGAAGATTGAAGAGGTACATATTAGCTAGAATTGTAGATTCTTGGAGAAATTTTATTTAAACAAAAAGTGACTTGAGGACTTGAATTTTATAAGAAAAATGAAGAAAATTTCCACTTTTAAGATTGAAGGATAGAATCAATTACTAAAAGTAACCAACAATTGACGATGGCAAATATTATATTAAAAATCGTAATATTCTTTATCAAAGACAAAAGTCATTATTTAAATATAAGAAAATTATGGTTCAAATAATTTTATTTTTTAAAAAATAATAATAATAATTCCATTAAATTCTTGGAGAAATTTTAGTTAAACAAAAAGTTAGGTTAAGATTCTGAGGATTAACTTTTGTTTCCTTATATTACTTATTAGGGCCAATTCTCCAATAAATCATTACCATGTGAAATTCTTATTCTTAATTTTTATAAAGAAACGTGGACCTAAGTTTTGTCCATTTTATGTTTGGAGAACAAGTACATTATTACATTTTAAAAATATTTTTTTATTATTATTAAATTATACTTTATTACAGCATTAACGCTCCAAAATTGCAGGTAATTCGAAGCAACCATCGAGTGAAGAGAAGGAGAATGGAGAGCCCAAAATTTTGCATAGTGTTAACCTAACAGAATTCAAACCTGAGGAGCCTTACTTCCAAGTCAAAGTCAAAGTCAAATCTACAAGTAGCAGTAGCTATGCGGTAACAATCTGTCATAATCCTTAATTTGAAATAATTATAATGGTAATTACTGAATATTTTTTATTTAAAAAAAAAAAATTATATTCTTAATGAATGGATTTTTTTAATCATAAAAGGAAACTGCATATTAGTTTTCATTTTATTTCCCTTTTGCATCCAATACAAGTGTATGACTCAAATAGAATTGTTGTGTTGTTTCTACCTTGAAAAAGAAAAAGTTTTAATTTTTTTCCTGTATATTTACTTTATCCAGTCTTCAATATATCGGGTTTAGGGTTCACTTCTAAAATAATTTTTTAGTCCACTTTATAAGTCACTTATAAAGTAATTAATGCTTTTTGTCAATGCAATTAATGCTCAAATGTGATTTCTTGTATTTTTTTCTCTCTCTTTCAATACACATCAACATGATTTACCATCATTTTTTAGTTATAATGAATTAATTGGAATATCTTATGTTTAAGACGAGGTGGAGTATTTTTTTTTTTTTCTCAAGAAGGGATGGAGTATATATATATTTATATCTTTAGTGTTGAAGATATTCCAATTTTGGTGTACATATATATGAAGCTGCATATGTGTGCAGAATATACCATTAAGCTTTTATAACAAATATTTAAATGAGAGTCGTCAAAGCGGAAAGATCAAAGTTGAGATGCCCAACAAAAAAGCATTCGAATTGGGTGTTCGTGTGGTGTGGGAAGTTGAAGATAAGAAGAATAAAATGGTCGAAGCAAGACTGAGTCAAGGATATAAGAACTTGATCAAGGAATATCGTCTCCAAAACGGAGATATCTGCATCTTTGAATTGATCCAACCAACTCGTAAGCTTGTCTTTCATCTTTATGTCTTTCGACCTAATGCTCAAAACAAGTTTATTCGCATACCTTAGTCTCATCTATATCAAACATGAACACAAGTACATGTATAAATGATTGAATTTTAGAACTTGGTCTCAGAATATCGTCTCCAAAAGGGAGATATCAGCATCTTTGATTCAGCCAACTCATGATCTTGTCTTTCATCTTCTTGACCCCCAAAAAAAAAAAAAAAAAAAGATTTATTTAGGCTTTATTATTTTATTTTATTTCTGTTCTTTTTTGTGTTTTTATGGTTTTCAGGATTTGGGTTCTATTCTAGTTTTTTGGTTCAATGAGATAAAAAGATACTGCACAAACTTATAAAGATTGATCTAGTTGGTAAAGAGGTTATTATATATATATATATATATATATGTCGGTCCCATATTTTATGTGTGTATAACATGAGAAAGCACTTCTCCTACAACATGAGAAGTGTTTTTCCCATATATATATGTATGTATGTATGTATATTTATTTATTTATTTGGACTAGTTTGTTTTCTTAATATTTTGAAAATAGGTTTTTGTTAAAGCAAAAATAAAAAATAACTTTCTTGGTAATTTATTTTTAATTAAAGCCCATTTGGATGGGTTTTTTCCCTTAAAAAAAGTGCTTTTTTTTTCAAAAAATAATGTGCTTTTTTTTTTTTTAATAAATGCTTTGGATGAGAGCTTTTTTTTTTAAAAAAAAAAAAAAAACAAAAGTAACAAAAAAAAGGCCAAAATTTTGTTTTTTTTTAAAGCTTCAATTCGTAACTTAAAAAACACAATCTTAGAATGATTTTGTTATGTACAATTTAACGATTTTACTAATAAAAAAGTATTTCTCTATTTTAACATCCAAATAGCTTTTTTATTTAAAAGTGCTTCGTAATTGGTGTATCCAAACATAAAATAACTTTAACTTTTAATTAAAGTACTTTTTTAAAAAAGCAATGTAAAAAAAAAAATCATTTTTTTAAAAACCCATCCAAACGGGCTCTTAGTTAGATGATTTTACATACAAAAAACATAAACCTATTTTTAAAAAAACTAAAAAGCCCAAAAAAATAAATAAATGTTTTTTGTTTTTGCTTTTGCATTTCTTTTTTTTTATTTTTTTTTTTTTTTGAAAAAATGAGAGCCATTTTTCCCAATTCAATGGCTTTTTCTCCCCTTAGAATTTGAGTTCTTATGCAAGCTTCAATTTTGAATCGTAAGGCTTTTGATTATATTCTCAATAAAAAAATTAAAAAAAATAGTTATTTTAAAAAACATGTTTTTGAAGTAATGTGGCAGTAGGTGTCGCCTGCGATAGTATAGTGGTGGTCATCATCGTAAGTATGATGTCTATAGTAGATAGGTGGTATTGTCAAAAAATAAATAAATAAACAAAAATAAGAAAACAGCTAAAAGCTGTTTTTTTTTTTATTTTTTTAAAAAAAAAAAACTTGGGAAAAAATTACACACAGGTCCTAAGGAACGAGAGATATTTACATTTAGATCCCTTTAATTCATGAAATCACACGAAGTCCCTATAGACTTCTATGTAATTATTTGTGGAAGCAAAATTACTTTTTTGCCCAAAGGAGAAATAGCCTCTGGACCTCAAAATTAAAAAATCCAGGTTTTCAAAAGTTGTTGTTAAAATAGGAATTTGCTGTTGTAAATATAGAATTTCTTGTTGCAAATTGTCTCGGACCTCGTTATAAATATAGAATTTCTTGTTGCCAATGGCCTCGGACCTTAGAATTGAAAAAATCCAGGTTTTCAAAAGTTGTTGTTAAAATAGGAATTTTCTGTTATAAATATAGAATTGCTTGTTGCAAATGGCCTCTAATTGAAAAAAATCCAGGTTTTCAAAAGTTATTGTTAAAATAGGAATTTTTATTGTAAATATAGAATTTCTTGTTGCAAATGGCCTCGGACCTCAGAATTAAAAAATCCAGGTTTTCAAAAGTTATTGTTAAAATAGGAATTTGTTGTTGTAAATATAGAATTTCTTGTTGCAAATGGCCTGGACTGGACCGAGAATTGAAAAAATCCAGGCTTTCAAAACTTGTTGTGAAAATAGGAATTTCTTTGTTGTAAAGATAGAATTTCTTGTTGCAAACCTGGATTTTTTCAATTTCGAGGTCCACAGGCATTTTCTCTTTTGGGCAAAAAAGGAATTTTGTTCCACAAATAATTACGCAGAAGTCCCTAGGGACTTCTGTGTAATTTCATGAATTCAAGGGACCTAAATGTAAATATCTCTGTTCTTTGGGACCTGTGTGTAATTCTCCCAAAAAAAAAAACTTTTGTTTTTTGTTTTAAGAAACAACTTATTGAAAACAACTTTTCAAACCATTTTTTACTTTATTTTTAAAACCCAAATCAAACTAGCCCTTAGATTCTTAGTATATTTATTTTCAAATGTAAGTTCTTTTAGAACAATTATTTAAAGAGGTTTTTTTTAACTTTTGTTTATGTCTTTTTTTTATATGGGTTTATAATTAAATGATAATAATTCAAACAACAACGCAATACAAGCAAATAATATCTAACAGATGTGATTCTCTCATAAAATGAAGTCAATCACGAGTCCAAAGTCAACCCACTTCACACCAAATTCTCGCGATCTTTAGGTTACAAAAGTAAATTTTGAAAGCATAAAAAAATGGTTAAAGGGCAATTTTGGGCGGGAAATTTTTCTTGGATTAATTTTGCCTAACTATTAACCCAGTTAATTATGGCCATTAGTTGATTAAATATGAAAAGTTGGTAGTCCACATGTTATATATGTCATTTTTGTTAAAGTACAAACTTACATTAAAAGTCTAGGTGTAATCTACTTCATCTCTTTTTAAAGTTAGATTTAAAACATCTAAATTAAATTTGCACCTTAAGAAAAATAATATAGATGAGATGTAGACTCGCCTAACCGAACATATTTGATCTACTAATAGTTAAAATTAACTCGACGATAAAAGTAAAATTGCTTTATTTTAAAAACTTTTTGACAAAATTACCCTCCTTACAAACTTCCGCAACAATGATGTCCCTTGACCCTAAAGAAAATGTGCATGTTTGGTATAGATTTAAGGAGGGACAATCGAGCTTATTTACTATTTCAATCGGCTTATGAGTTTTTTTTTTTTTTTTTTTAGATAAAAAATTATCTAAATCGCGCTTATAGGGTAAAAACCGCTTATTTGAAAAGCCAACTTTTCTTACCTATAGAGTAAACTGTAAAAGCTTCTTATTTGAACCCGGCTTGTGGAGTAAAAGTTACTTATATAACTATTAATTCAAAAATAAATCATATTTCACAATCTGAATTTTACCTAATTTTTATCCAATCTTACTTTTCATAATTCATTTTGTCTACGGAACTTTTTTACAAGTCGTTTTTCCTAGGAAGCAAATATCCTCAGAAGCGGGTGTCTCAGTATCTCTCAAAAGCGAATCTGAGCCGTCCAAAAATGAATCTAACAGCCAGAGAGGGATTTGTAAAATTTTCACAAAAACCGCGCGCGGTAGTTATTACCGCGCGCGATTTTTATGAAAATGATTATGGACCCTTAGATCAACTTTTGAACGACCTAGATGGAATGATACGGATACACTGAGAGTACCGTTTTTCCTACGGTATTCCAATTTTCAAGTCCATAGCTGATAGCTCCACTGGCGTCAAAAAAGTCCATAGCTGGGGGACGATGGATTCGAGCTCTCCTACCTCGAACACGATCTCCGTGAAGGGCACAATCCCTGTGGCTTCAACTTTCGGATCTCCTTCCATCAATTTCCCTTCGCCTCCGGCCAATGATTCCTCCTGCGATGGGAAAACCATTTCTCTGTGGCCGGGAAGGTACCATTCACCGGTGACAACTGCTCTGTGGGAAGCCAAGTCGAAGCTCTTAGTGAGACCGCTCGGCCCGCCGAAAGACGCGTCTCTGCAGAGCACATTGCTTACGAAAACTCCATCGCAGAGCAGGACTTGTATACTATATAACTTCTCGTCCGATTTTGTACTGAGAGAGCAGTACAGAGATCCATGGAATGAGGTTCGAATTGGGAAATTGCTTGAAGATCTTGACTTCCTAGCTGGAATTATTTCGATCAAGGTACGTTGTTTTCAATTCTCTCCCTGGCGTTTAGTACTTTTTGGGGAAAAGACAAGCACTCACTGGAGCTGGACTTCACTCTAATGTTCCCTGAACTTTGAAAATAGAAAATGAGTATAAGTTACAATATGTAAAGTGTGGAATTCATCGAACATAAACGCAATTAGACCAAAGAATGTTTCATGCTGATGTTATATTTCTACGAATTGTTTTTACAATTTCAAGTCCTAAAGCTTTGTTTTCTGGCCAGCCTCAATCCTTGATAGGCGGAATGAAAATGGTATTTAAAATGGTTGTGTATGTAAGCCAAATTTCTGGTCTTTGCAATCACTCCTCCTTTTCTGGACTATCACTGTTTGAAGGAAATCGATTCGCTTGCGGTAACAACTCATCATATCGATTCCGATTTTGTGTCGTATTTCAAATTATAAAATTTTCACAAAAATTAGGATGTAAAATGAAGTTAATCTTTAAACAGTTAAATTTAAGAAACAACAATTAAAAAATATATATATACTTAAAATAAGAGAAATAATCTTTTTAGCCAACACTCTTCATTTCATTGGAATAGATTTTGAGGGCCTTTCTTATGATTAGAATTTTTTGTGTGGAAGATGATTGGAATCAGTTGTTCTTTAACTAGTGGTGGATCCTATTGAAATTTATTTGTTATGTAAATGGAGTGAATGAAATATTGCCCAAGGGTCTAAATTCTCAAAACTTAAATAGGCATATTCATTTGAAATCTGAACTGGACCCTGGTTATAAGTCTTAACCCAACAACTTTTTCCACTATGCTTGCGGCGATTCATTGTTATAAATGGCTTGCTAGCTTCAAAAATAAAATCACGTCTCCCAAATTTTACTGAACTAATTTATATTTTATATTTTCTTGTATAAACAGCACTGCTCTGATGATGATAGTGCAACAAGGCCACTTCTACTGGTCACTGCTTCTGTAGACAAGATTGTCTTGAAGAAGCCAATTATTGTTGACTTTGATCTCAAAATAGTTGGTTCTGTTATATGGGTTGGGCGATCCTCAATTGTGGTCCAACTTGTGGTTTCTCAGTCCAAAAAAAGTGCCTTGCTTCGTGGTTCTAAAAATTGAGTACCAGTATTTTAGTGTGTCAAAACTTGGTCTTTCTATGTTATGATCTTATCCATGATATATGGACCTAGTCCAACCCATCTGACTCAACTAATGAACTGGCCATTGAACCAACCTAATTCAAACAAATGCACTCTTTGCAATAAAATTCGATTGGCCATGTGTCCTGAAGTAATTGAACCTGACGTATTTTCTTTTTCTTTTTGCTTTAATCAATATTTTTATTATTTCACATAAATATGATATACCAAATTAAATTCTGTTTTGCTGTGTATTTTCTTTATAGTTGAATTTCTAAGATTCATTTCTAAAATATTTCCAGAGGGCTCTGATGATTCAGACTCAATAGCACTAACAGCCAACTTCATATTTGTTGCCCGGGACTCGAAAAATGGAAAGGCAGCTCCAGTTAATCGACTTTCACCTGAAACTGAATTTGAGAAGTTACTTTTTGAACAAAGTGAGGCGACACATAATTTGAAGAAAAGGAAGAGAGGAGGAGAGTGGAAGGATTTGGAGAATGGAAATGTAAACAGACTCAAGTCTCTACGTTAGCGAGAGGGAAGGGTTTTACGTGACATGCACGCCTTGGCGATCGTGACGACATTCTTCCGAGGGATACCCACCTTGAGAACTCTCTAATATGCCAGCCTCAACAACGGAACATCCATGGCCGAATCTTTGGAGGATTTTTAATGCATCGAGCATTTGAATTGGCTTTCTCAACAAGCATATGCTTTTTCTTTGGATTGGTTCCTTGCTTTCTTGAAGTTGATCACGTTGATTTCTTAAAGCCTGTGAGTATTTTGTCCTAAGTTTTCTACTTTCACCATATCTTCATCATAATGACTGCTATTAGCAAATCCGATGATGATACTTCTAAAATCCATACCTGGATTAGCTCATCTATAGCGTAATTTTATAGCATATGCACACATAATATTTTTTGAAAATACTGTAACCAATTTGAGTTCCACTATAACTGCTAGGGGAAAAAATAAGCGAAAATTAGCCATTTAGTCCTTCAACTATTAACCCTTGATCGCGGCTCTGTCTCTCAAGTTTAACTCCTTTTATGACTTCATCCCTGCTCTTAGCGATAAACCAGGACTCGAAACGGTGTTAACAGACTGAAAATTATTTCCTTCTTGCCGCGAGACACCCACCATGAAAAACATTTGTGTCTCTCTTCTTCGTACACGCCCTCTTCACCTCAACGGTACCCCTCTTCCCAGATTCTTCGTCTACCCTTTTGTTCCTTCTCCTTCCTCTGTATCTTTTCCTCTTCTTGGCTTCTTTGTATTCTCGCATACTATGGCTCGCTTGGGCTTAGGCTTCATCATATTGCAGGTCACTTGCCTCTCGTACTACAGCCGACGATGCCCTTGACGTGCAACTTCAACGGAGGAGTAATGGCGATGGCCATGCCATTAATTGGCGGCATCTTCATGATGGAAAATGGATCAAGCTAGGCTCGGGTCCAGTGAGAGAGGTAAGATGGTGCTGTTGCGGCAGCAAAAGGGGAGTTTGCAGAGCTTGTTGTCGTCCTTGAGAGTGAGAGCGGGAGGTTGGAGAGGTTGGGGATTTTGTTGCAGAACATCTCTCTGGTTGAAGATAAAGTTGGCCAAAAATTTTCCAGCTGTCGTGTAGGCATTGAGAGATGTCTCTCATGTAGGAGTAAATGCCTATCATGGAGCCAACGAACTCGCCTTTCGGACATTCACGGGAAATGTTCCGATGGGCCGAGGCCGCAAGTGGGTGCTGCAAGTGAACGCAATATGACGAAGCTTAAGCATAGCGAGCCATGGTATGAGGAATGCAATGGAGCCAAGAGGAAATACTACGAGATGAAGGAGGAGGAACAAAAAGGTAAATGAAGAATCGGAAAGAGGGTATACATAGAAGAAGAGAGAGACACGAATGCTTTTCACTCCGTTAACACCATTTCGAGTCCGGTTTATTAACTAATGGCGGGGATAAAGCGATAAAAGGAAGCAAACTTGAGGGACTTAGTTATGATGGGTTAATATTTGAAGGACTAAATGACTAATTTTCCCAAAAAAGAATATTATATATATATATATATATATGATTGAGTTGTGTTGGAAGACCTTGGGAGAGGAAGATAAAAAAGATAGACTTTTGTGCTTTTTGTTTCTATAGCCTGTAGGGGTTCTTGTGCGTGTTCTCACACAGTGAACCTGCCAATGCTTTGCTCTTATTTTTATCAATTCGTTTGAATGACAAGTAAACTGATGCAACTCATGCTATGAGTTGTTTCACGTGATTATTTGATCTCTTTATGATAAAATTGAATGAAAATCAAGCAATTTGCCTGTGATCATAAATAAAGACCAGGATTTATTTGACCAGGTTGACGTCGGGGATTTCTTGCGTTTCAAGTCCTGTGTTCTTTACACTGAACTTCACAATCCAGATCAGCCACTGATCAATGTTGAAGTTGTTGCTCATGTTACTAGGCCTGAGCTGCAATCTAGCGAGGTTAGTTTTAGCGATCTACACTTTGGGTAATAAAATTAGATTGTGGATTGATTCTTCTTGCTTCCCTGTTTTCTTTGCTTGATACAGATATCAAATACTTTCCATTTCACCTTCACAAGTACGCCCGAGGCAAAGGCAATGAAAAATGGCTTGCAACTTCGAAAGATAGTGCCACCAAGAAGAATAAGAAGCTCGTTTAATATTAGAGCGCATGGATGCTTGATAGTGATAGCTTGCAATGATTCGAGAAGGATCAGTTATAGGTAGGTGAATTAAACGAAATTAGCGGGGAAAAGAAAATGGGGTGAGGTTATATAATTTAAGGTGAAAATTTGTAGTTCCCCCCGCTTATTTTACCACGATCCATGGATGATGATGTATTTTATAGCTCAAGGGTGGATTATGTTGTTAGCACTTGCCATTAAAAACAAATGAAGCTTCTTGTTGCTAACTTAATGGCACAAAATCTATCTCGATTGCATTGTAGGAACTGTTACTTTGAAAATTTGCATATGAATCCTTATTCCCGAAGTTGGCTAGGACATTGTTATCTGCATCGAGATGATCAAAGATATAACAAAAGCGCCTCGTGCTTTGCACAAATTCTAAAGAACAAGTAACAAAATATGTGTTGGAAAAAATTAGTCAATAGCTGATCGTATTTGTTATAAATTAAACAAGTAGTCTTATTCTACTAGGTGGGATTAGTAGGTCTGTTCAATAATTTCATTGAGTGTTCTAGCTGGTTTATCTCTACCCCGTTGCATATGACTCCATACTATTTGAAACCACCTCGGACAAACTTTTACCATTTTCTCTCGATAGGTGTGATTTCAACTCTTCCTCTCCTATTCTTTATAATATTGATAAACACTTGAATTTTGACAGCAAGTGATAGATGTTTGCAATGTTTTAAATTTTTTTTTTTTTCTAGTTCAAGTAATTTGAGTTTAGAATCATATAGGTTTTATTATTTTATATCTTAAAGGGTTAAGGTACAAAAGTACACATGTACTTTTCTCCGAGGAACGCCCAGTAGCAAGTGCTTTTTTTAGGTGCAAAAGTACACACGTGGTTACAAATTAGGTGCAAAAATACCGTTTGACCGTTAAGTTTGACTTTTTTTGCTGACTAGACGATGACGTGGCATTTCAAAGGTGCAAAAAGACACATATGGTTCGTCAAGAAGAGCGCCCAACACCAAATTATTATTTTTTTTAATTTAATAATTTTACTTCAACTAAAATTATTTTAGGATCTTGAAAAAATATTTCAAGTATTGACCGATACTAAAAGGATACTGACGGATACTGAAAAAAAATATTTCAGAGTACTGACTTCATAATCTTAAAAAATTATTTTAGAATCTTGAAAAAATATTTTAGATATTGACCGGTACTAAAAGGATATTGATTGATATTGAAAAAAATATTTTAGGTACTGAATGGTACTAAAAAGTACTTTTAGGATCGACTGGGTACAGAAAAAATACTTCATAATCTTAAAAAATTATTTTAGGATCTTGAAAAAAATATTTAAGCTATTTGGTACTAAAAGGATCTTGACGGTATTGAAAAATATTTCATAATCTTGAAAAATTATATTAAGATCATGAAAAAATATTTGTACCGAGTGCGAGTGGTGCTAAAAAGATACTTTGAGAAATCGCCTGGTACTAAAAAGTATCTTTTTAGTACCGGGTCACTACCCCTGAAATATTTTTTTAGATCTTAGAATAATTTTTCAAGATCATGGAGTATTTTTTTCAATATAGATCAAGTATCCTAATTATCTTTTTAGCACCCGGTAGTAATTAAAATTAAATTTAAAAAAAGAATTTGGTGTTCGACACTCTTTTTGACAAACCGTATGTGTATTTTTGCACCTTTGAAATACCACATCATTGTTGTCAAGCAAAAAAAGTCAAACTTAACGGTCAAAGTCAAATTTAACGGTCAAACGGTATTTTTGCACCTAATTTATAACCACATAGTCACTTTTGCACCTAATAAAAGCACTTGCTACTAGGTGCTCCTCGGAGAAAAGCACATGTGTATTTTTGCACCATAACCCTATCTTAAAATATCTATATTCATCTTAATATTCTATAAATATTACTTTTTTAATTTAATGTTTAATTTAACACAATGTTAAAGAAAATGTCTTCACTAATCATTTTTTCATTCCTTTTTGTAATTTTAAACAAATCCCAATAGATATGAAGATGGAGAGGCTCCCACAAGTTTGTGGAACCGATTAAAATAAAATATTATTGGGAACACCCGCAAAAACAATAGAATTAACCCGCAAAAGACTTGGCTTTGGAGCATTTTCATCTCTTTTATGTTTTTCAACTCTAGCCCTTTTTCTACACCTTTGGGCAGCAAAATGTCATGGCTTGGCACCGAAAAATCATCCGCCTTTCTTCTTGAATTTCGGGATAGAATCACTTGGTTTGTAGTCAAATTTCTTTTTGTGTTTGTGTTTGGAGTCGTACCTCTTGTTGTGCGGCTTTGCTTCCACTAGATTAGCTTTTGCAATCTTTTGTTTTCCCTTTCTTTGTTTGGATCGCTTTCATATTGGAGTCTTCAATGATAATGTGTGAAATCAAATTTGATAGCAACAACCGCTTTTGCTTGTGCTTTGATTCTTTGCTTGTAATCGTTCCATGTTTCTAGCATATTTTCAATCAAGACTAATGCCACGTACTCATCTGGGAAATTGATCTTTTTGGCCTAGAGTTCCTCCAATAGTTAACAAACTTTTGTTTCCGGCGTCCTCAACGGTGTATTTCGGGATAAGCGACTCCTAGATCTTATGTGCCTCCTTATAGAAATAATAAACATCGAACAGATCATTATATAGAGTGCTTATAGAATTTGATAAAGGCTCTGGTTGATCAAGAGTAGCAGCAACACCGTGCATGCCAAGAATGGAATAAACTCGTTCCTGCCATCGCTTGAGCAATTTGCTAGAACGAAAAAGTTGATCATCTAAGTCAAGTCCAACAACACTTCCCATGCATGCCAAGAACGGAATAAACTCATTCCTGCCATTGTCTGAGCAATTTGCTCAAACTCATTCCTGCCATTGTCTGAGCAATTTGCTAGAACAAAGAAGTGGATGATTTGAGTCGAGTCCAACAACACTTCCTTAAGAGTTATTCCGCAACCACCGGCAGAAAGGAAGCGTTGCTCAAACTCGTTCCTACCATTGTCTCGAGCAATTTGTTAGAACAAAGAAGTGGATGATCGAGTCGAGTCCAACAACACTTCCTTAAGAGTTATTCCGCAACCACCGGCAGAAAGGAAGCGTTGCTCAAACTCGTTCCTACCTTTGTCTGAGCAATTTGTTAGAACAAAGAAGTGGAAGATCTGAGTCGAGTCCAACGACACTTCCTTAAGAGTTATTCCGCAACCATAGGCCAAAATTGTCTCGAGCAATTTGTTAGAACAAAGAAGTGGATGATCGAGTCGAGTCCAACGACACTTCCTTAAGAGTTATTCCACAACCACAGGCCAAAAGGAAGCGACACTCCTCAGGATTAAACAATCCAACGACACTTCCTTAAGAGTTATTCCACAACCACAGGCCAAAAGGAAGCGACACTCCCCAGGATTAAAAGGCCCTGAGTAATGTGCCAATACAAAGTACATTTGTTTTTGGTGGCCAGTTTTTGTATACGCAAGCCCAATATTCTTCTAGGCCTCTTTACAAGCCCAATATAATATGATGATATATATTGGCTTGTACTCTCTTTATTCGAAACAATGTGGGACTTGTTTCTTTGGCACAACTTCATATGCATATATTCACAACAATATCAGCATCAACACAGCAAACAAATGAGCTGCCCTGCTATGGCTCAGTTGATTTCCAACTTTCTTTATTATAGGCGATTCTTTCCTTATTATTCTTTCAATGTTTTGTGTGGTCTTCATAATGAAGATAGTCGAGTATATGTATGCCCCCCATAAATTTATTTCCTGATATTCTCTACTCAATCAATAGGAAAGGGATGTTTTTTCACATATGATGCTGTTGGTTCATATGAGATGGCGGGCATAGCTCCTAAGTATCTGGTTCCACTCTCATTATGCCATTTCTTGACAACCAACTGAAGTCCCCCAGTCCACTCTTTTTGCCTGCTCAGGTGAAATTCTTATGTTTGTGATTTTACTGAAATATTTGCTGGTTCAACTTTTACTCCTTTATCTGAAGTTGTAGCAGTGGAATTGGTCAAAACTGTTTTTTGCATCTGCAACTGAGAGAGATATTTGCACTGTAAGTTTGTCTCTCACATCCCCCCCCCCCCCCCCAAAAAAAAAAAAACAACATATTAATCTACACACACCTATGTATGTATATGTATATATGCAAACAAGCTTCCCTAATCCTACCCTTCAAGTTAAAAATTCCAATTAGTCACACTATTCTATGCCACTTTAAACTTGTGACTTACAATGGATATTTTACAGGGTGATAAACTTGAAATAGTTGTTCTGAATGCCTTGGGTATTTGCGGTGAATATAATACATGGACCTAAGGAGAGATTGATGCTTTACACAAAGTCTATTGTGACCTATCTTGGTTTAGTCGTTGAATATCTTAACAGAATCCATGTCATAATCTTTAGTTATGCTTTCAAATGGCCTATCATAACATTTGGACTAGCTTTCTGAGAATAGTTTCTAAAGAAAGAAAAAAGATAAAATTGATTTTAGTGAATAGATACTGGGTAGAATAAATTTTGGGGGGAAAAATTGATTTTTGATGACACCCAAGCGCATTATTACTACTTTACTCATATTCTTTTGTGTTTGTATCTGTGTATCATTTTGATTTCTGAAAACCTGTGAGCATTTTGTCCTTTGTTTTGCACAATTTCTTCTCAAGAAATTGTCACAGAATATGTTTTGAAAAAGGAATATTAGTTAATAATTTATCAAATTAGTTATAAATTAATAAATATTAATTAAATTAATATTGAATGAGGCAAAAATGATTTAAGAAAAACCAAAATAGAAATTTGAATTGGGGTGATAATAAGATTTCAAAATGAAATCATGGGAACAAGAAATATAAACTAAAACATTTAATCTTAATCTTACATTTGCAAGACGAGGAGGATGTTTCAATGATTGATAGAATGACAAAACATCAAATTGCTTGTTTATGAAAAAAAAAACTCTCAACGTAACATCCTGCATGATAAGCTTTATTAAAAAAAAAAATTTTAAAAATTCAAAAAAAAAAAAAAAAAAAAACTGATGTCCCTCAGGATCCCTCCATTGCGTGATTGAATCAACTAAAACTATTAGTTCCATCGACGGGGACGAAAATTATAGAATAGAACCTACATATTCAAGAAACTATATTTTAGCCCTATAAAAATTTCAATATTTTTATTTTAGGCCCTCTACGAAACTTTCAATGGGAACTAAAGTAATATTGAAATTTTTATGAAATTGAAATGTAATTTTCTGAATATCTAGGTTCTATTTTATAATTTTATGGTGTCGGGAGCCACCTCTAAGACCACTTTTCCTGTGATAGTTAGAGCTATATGGATCTTATGCCCCCATAACGATTTGATTTGCAGCAGAATATTTCAGTTCATGACTCTGTAATACCATATTCTTTCATCACCCAAATGTTGAAATCATCATTCAAACATTTAATCACCACGGCAAGCGAATGCCCTCCTTCCACACCAAATAATGATAATAGGACAGTCACTCAACTGTTGCAGTAACAATAATTTTGCAAATGTATCTTCAATAACATCAAATGATAAAATGAATTTGGGAGTTGAATCATCATATATGAAAGGCGGCTAACAGTCAATGTACTGCACCATTCACAAACACCCCCAAAGACAATCATGAAATTGAGGAACTGATCTAATAAGAACACATCTCCAAGATCGAGAAACAAGAGAGTACACATCAACATGAGTACCACTCTAATCCTACTTATAAGTCCATTTTGACCGAAAAATTTGGTCCTATTTATAAGTCCATTTTGACCGAAAAATTTGGTCCTATTTATAAGTCCCTTTTGACCAAATAAATGAGATTGTAATAATTTTGCCCATATTATTGTACCAATAAAAATAGACTGAGAATAAAGAGTTAAAAGGTACCCATTCATAAATGAGGATAAAGTTGAAAATTTACCTCATAATCATTGAGCTACCTACCTTTCCTTGGTATGTGTGATTTGGTCAAAAAAGACTTATAAATAGGACCGAGTGGTATGTTGTTTACGGTAAAAAGGCATGAGTCTAATGACCTTGTAATCATTATTCCTGGAATCAAAACCAAACCCAAAACATATCACTCTAGTCCTATTTATAAATTCATTTTAACCAAAAATTTTGGTCCTTATGTTACAGTTTTGCCCCTATTAATTGCAATAAATAAAAATAATTTATTCATGTTAACTTTTGGAACCAATCATAGATAAAGGCAAAATTAGAAATTCAGGGCATAATTAATGAGTTACCTAACTCTTTTTTGTATATGAGAATTAGTTAATTTAGACTTATAAATGACATACGTCATCAAGTTTTTGTGTATATCAAATTTTCGTTTGTTGCAGGTCATGATTGGTTTGGGAAGAAACACATATTTTCGAAGCAAGGGATTCCAAATAACAATAGTTGCACAATCTAATGGTAAATCATTAGCAAAATCCAAAAGGCCATTGCATGTGCCAGCAAACAATGTAGAACGACGATTCCCTCGATGTAGATGAGAGAGTGGGAATCTCTCAAAAGAGAAGTGATTATCAGTTTGTTGATTAACTGAGTACAATGAGTAAAGATCCTCTATATGAAGGCGATTCATTGGCCCTTCCGATTTCATACGAAAGAATTGAAAAAGGGGAGTTGTTGCCATTGGAACCTTGATTAATTGTTGGGTTGAGATGATCAGTTGTCAAGTTTGATCTGTGATGAGGGAATTCCAAGCTTTGCAAACAGATGTGAATTTCACAATAGGCTTGACATGAAGAATTTCCACCACAATTTCTAAGAGAGCTGGGAAATAGATCGAACCCGTTGGGTCGGCCCGTTTAGGTCAAGCCTTTTAAGAGTTGGGTTTATGACATAGAGCCTCCAAAAAGAGTTGAGAATAAAATTGCCAACTTTGTAGAGCCGCGGGCTTAAACGAGCCAACCTGCAAGGTCATAAGTTGGCTCGTTTAAGCCCGCCAAATTTTTTTAATTTTATTAAATGACTACAAGTTAAATTTTACCTTTAAAAAATGTTTTTAAAAAAATTGGAAATGTTTTTCAAATCATATAATGTTGTTATTGAACATTTTAAAGGGAAAATTGATTATATTCTTATTTAAAGCCTAAGAGAAGCTTGTTGATGACATAATAATTAGTTAAAAGTCTTCTAATTGATTTTCTTAAAAAAATTTACTCAATTTTTAAGAATCTTTCATTTGGTTTTTAATATTTCCCTAAATAAACTTGTCCTTAATCATTTTTTATTGATGTAAGATAAACAAAGAGAACATTTTTAAAAAAAAAAAAATTGTATTTGCAGATGTTCGAATATTATGCAAATTATATCAAAAAGAAAAACTAATAACACGCATTGAAAAATGATAAAGTAGAATCTCTAACTTATGGAGAATATTGTTTTAGAGCAAATGGTCACTTATTCTATTTATTTAAAAAATTAAACATTTAATACTTTGAAAATATTTGCATTAAATCAAAATTAGTTAAAAAAATTATTTAAAAAAAAAGTTGTTAAACGAGCTTGAAGCCGTGGGCCGAACCTAAGCCCCGTGAGTAAACAGGCTAGGCTTTGAAATAGAGGTTTTTTATACCGGCTTATTTAGACATGAGCCCAAGAAGGGCTCACTCATTTTCCCACCTCTAATTTCTCTAGGTAAATGATGAGACAAATTGATTTGCCTTACAAATCTAGGCTCTGATCCTTATTAGGACTTGAGGCCATAAAACAATCTCACGTAATTTTACATGCAAAGACAGAAATTAAATCAAGCATTAAAGAGCGTCGGATAAGGAACTTACCAGCGGAAGACGAAAAGTCAAAAACAAAAAGAGAAGGAGATGTAATCTAGAGTCCACATTATATGCACATAGTTTATATGCTTCTTATATGCTCATACCTTTATTAGAAGTATGAGCTTATTTTTTCACTTTTTAAATTAAAAAAAAAATATGTTCATACCTCTAATAAAAGTATGAGCATATAAAAAATACATAAATTATGTGCATATAATATGGAGCTGAAAACCTAAAGCCTTGAATGGGTGTCGGATGAGTTACATCTGATAGGAAGCCTCTGTACATAGAGATGGGCCAGATTGTGTGGGTAAGCAAAGTATCGATATTAATATTAGGAAAATTAGGGAGGAGGAGCAAAGAAAAATATATTTATAGTAAAAAAATCTTAAAAAATGCAATTATTTAGGAGGAAATTTAAAAATATTATTTTAAAATACTACTAAATTAGCCTTAACCAAATTTTCTCTAGTCTCTCCATCAATCCCGCCCTCCCATTTGAATTATATTTTCCACCAAAAGTAAAACAGCCAACACCGTTTTTCAACTTTTATTTTATACTAACGTCAATCAATATATTATAAATATGTTGATAATACATGCTATAAATTTTAAATTGATATCAATAGTATATCAATTTTTTATTAATATATTAGGACGCTTCAATTTTTTATCAATATATTAGGATGCTTCAATTTTTTATCACATGTTCTAGTGACATTTTTATTTTTGTCATTTGACCCTATACAATTCGCTGTCATCAGATATGAAATGTGTGTGTGTGTGTGTGTTTTTTTTTTTTTTTTTTTGTGTTGGTGAAGAGAAGGACCTTATATAGAATAGGAACTATTTTATATCAGATTATATAATAATTATGAAATATAAATGCAATTGTGGGGGAAAAATTAATGAGTTAAATGAACCAATATCTATGTTAATAATTAAATGATACATATATTATTACATGATAATGTTGATGTGTTAGTAGAAAATAAAAGTTTGCGGGAAAAAGATCCTGTCATTGGATGATTTTGAATGCTTTTCCTGAAATGTTCTTTTTTTTTTTTTTTTTTTTGGGTTAAAAAAGTTTAAGTGGGGTTAAACACCGGTATTCCACCAGACTAGGGTATGCGTCTAGGCTCAAAGAGCCCTTATAGAGGTACTTACAGATCACCCACCAAAGAGGCCCTCACATCGACCAGCGGGTATCAAACCTCTTTCCTTTTGAGATGAAAGCCGACGTCTTAGCCAACTGTGCCAATCTGAATAAAATATTCGATTTTACTTCTGACATGATACTCATTTATCCGAAGTTGAAGCAGTGGAATTGGTCAAAACTGTTTTTGTACCTGCAACTGAATCTAACAGACAGTCAGCCATGCTCACTCTCTCTCCCCACACCCACAAATGAATCTATATATATCATTATGTATATTCAAACGCGCTTTCCTAAATGCTAGCTTCCAACTAGGGACTGAGCCAGTCTCCGTTTGTTTGCAAGTGTTTGAACCAGTAATTTTTTTAAAAAAAGCCTAGTCTAGATGCTAACTCATTTTTTCTTGTTTGGGATAGTTTTTCCCCTACTGGGCTTCTGAATAAAGAAAAACAAAAGAAAAAGCTCGTTGGCTAGAAGCTCGCGACGAGCGTCCAAGGATTACAGTGCGTGGTCCTCTCAATTAGTGGTCCCCACTTCTTCCTAAATTGATACTAAGCTCAACCACTTGGCGTAACAAAATAATAATAATTCAAATGTAAGTTTTTTCAGAACAATTATTTAAACAGGTTTCCTTTTTCTTTTTTTTTTTTTTTTAAAAAAACTTTTGTTCATGTCTTATTTTTTTCATATGGATTTATAATTAAATAATAATAATTCAAGGAACAACGCAATACCAAGAAATAATATCTAACAGATATGATTATCTCATAAAATGAAATCAATCACAAGTCAAAAGTCAACGCACTTCACACCAAATTCTCCGATCTTTAGATTACGAAAGTAAATTTTGAAAGCATAAAAAGATGGTTAAAGGGCAATTTTACCGGAAATTTTTCTTGGATTAACTTTGCCTAACTATTAACCCGATTAATTATAGTTGTTAGTCGATTAAATATGAAAAGCTAACGGTTCACATGTCGTATATGTCATTTTTGTTAAAGTACAAGTTTACTCTAAAAGTCTAGATGTTATCTACTTCATCTCTTTTTAAAGTTGGATTTAAAACATCTAAGGTAAATTTGCACCTTAAGAAAATTAATATAGATGATATGTGAACTGTCAGCTCAGCATAATTTAATCCATTAATAATTAAAATTAATTGGTCAGAAAAGTAAAACTGCTCTATTTTAAAATATTTATGACAAAATTGCCCTGCTTACAAACTTCCACAACAATGATGTCCCTTGACCCTAAAGAAATTCCAATTTTCAAGTCCATAGCTCGGGGACGATGGATTCGAGCTCTCCCGCTCGAACCCGATCTTCGTGAAGGGCACAATCCCCGTGGCTTCAACTTTTGGATCTCCTTTCATCAATTTCCCTTCGCCTCCGGCCAATGATTCCTCCGGCGATGGGAAACCCATTTCTACGTGGTCGGGAATGTACCATTCGCCGGTGACAACCGCTCGTGGGAAGCCAAGTCGAAGCTCTTAGTGAGACAGCTCGACCCCGAAAGACGCGCCTCCACGAGACCACATTGCTTACGCATACTCCGTCGCATAGCGGGACTTGTATCTTGTATAACTTCTCGTCGACTTTGTGCGAGAGAGCGACGGAGATCCATGGAATGAGGTTCGAATTGGGAAATTGCTTGAAGATCTTGACGTCCTCATTTGGAACTATTTCCGTCAAGGTACGTTGTTTTCAATTCTCTCCCGGCATTTAGTTCTTTTTGGGAAAAGACTAGCACTCACCGGAGCTGGACTTCACCGTAATGTTCTACGAACTTCGAAAACTCTAGAAGACCCCTTGGCTCAAACACTTTCATCAATATGTCGCATTAAAAATGTTACTCGAATATGAAGTTCTCTTACTCGAGTAAGGAAATAAGCTACTCAAGTATGTCTAGAATGATCACAGTGATTTGGTTGCCCTTATCAGTGATACCCAAGCACACGATTGTGGTACTCGAGTACTATGCTCAAGTAAGGAATCTTATTACTTGAGTATGTTCAAGTGATCACGATACTCAACTGGTTTTTGTGAAGTGATACTCGAGTATAACAGTGTTTTCTCGAGTACACTACTTGAGTAAATAATATTATACTCGAGTAAGTTTGATTAAATACAATGCAATGAGTTTCTTTAAGGTTATTACTCGAGTACACAGAAGCTGTAATCGAGTATGTTCCTCGAGTATGAGTATTTGTTTACTTGAGTAAGCTTGTTTGCTGCATAATCTCAAAGTAACTCTTACAAGCTTCCTGTGGAACTTCTTGAAGGTTACTCGTGTATATTTTAAGCCTCATTATATGATTAAACAAGGGTTATATGATTGTTTGTCAAGGATGGTTGGGGATCAAGACGAGCTTAACAAAATTGAGTTCCAATTGACTAACTTTCATAATGCAAGAGATATGATTGGGCATGAAACTGACAAGCATTAAGAAAAGCACTGTCTCTAGCAGAATACTGGGATTCTTATGGAGATGGATGTCCAAAACTTAAAAGAATTGCAATTCGTATTCTTAGCTTATGTTGCAGGTCTTCTGGCAGTGAACGTAATTGGAGTGTCTTTGAGATAGTAAGATTTTTTCTTTTTTGGAAAAAAAAAAATCAACGTAACTTTGCTTAAATGTTAGAATACTAATGAAGTTTTTTTTCCTTCAATTTTTTTAGATTCATACAAAAAAAAAAAAAAAAAAACATTTGCATGAAAAGAAGATGAAGGATTTGGCGCTTGTCATGTCCAATTTGAAACTCACAAGGAAGCAAAATAGTAGAACTTTCAATTATGATTTTGATTATATATATTCTGATGATGAAATGAATTAGTGAAAGAAGGATAGATGGAGACAATGTAGAGGAAGAGGATGATGAGGTTCTTCAGCCTCATGAAATTAATGAGAATATGGCTAATCCATCATTTGGTGTTGACCTTAATCTTAATTTTAACATTGATGATGTTAGGGCAAATTATAATGATGATGATGATGCAGGTGATGCAAATGGAGGTTATAATGGTGAAGGTGAAGAATTTGAAGACAAATGATACAATAATAATCCAACATTTGATGATATTTGTTGAATTTATAATTATTTTTATTTAATTATGTTTAGTGAATTTATATTTATATATGAATTTGTATAAATTTTTTTTGTTAAATATGATAAATTATGAGTGCTAATGAATTTAATTTCAGATATTTGGATTTAAAATATATTTAACTCAAATTGTTGTCATTTTTAGTATTTAATTATTTTATCATATAATTTTAATTGTTATTTATTGATATAGGTAAACTCTTGCCTATCATAAGCTATTGACAACATTGGTCACCGCTGTTGGTGGTGGATGCCTTAAGCCTAAAAAAATTTAAAAAACGGAGTTAAGAACCAATTCGCCTCGCCAATTACGTACTGATCAAATTGGCACGTCCGCCCTAACTATATTAGATATATCATGTTAACGCTTTATTTAGGTTAATTATAATAGAAATATACCTTCTTTTTTACCAAAAAAAATAAATACCTGCTTTTTCTCCCATCAGTCGCATTGTTTTCTAATTTAGCTTTCTTTACGATATGATACTTCTGCAAAAATGTATCGTTAGCCTCAAATCTATGTGACTAATAATTGTATATATCTAAAAAATATATTTATTATAAATAAATTTACTTATATTAATTAATTATCTATATCTAAATATTTTTTTAGAATATTTTATAAGAAGAGAAAGTCTAAACTTTATTTAAAAAAAAAAAAGCCATGCTCTTTATTAGTGTGACGATAAAATCTCAATCAGCCTAATTCCAGGCGAACGACAGTTATATTTCCTTACTTCTCATTTCAATATTCATCCCCGTAATTGAAACTTTCTGCCTTCCAAAGCTCACTGTGATCATCTTCTTCTTCCTCTTCTCGCCAAAAGATTCCATGGATAATGATAGAGCTTCACAATCCCAAAGAAAACGCAAGAACCAGTCTTTCTTGAAGGTTCAAATGCAAGATTTCTCTACCCGCTTGGTTAGTATATCTTTATCCCCATCTAAGCTGTTTTTTTATCCATGACTGAGACAGCCAGGTTATATGAACAATTTGAGATAGACAACCAGTGGTTGACCGAACATGATCTGGGTTATGGAAAGATTTATGTCCTCTTTCATACCAAAATACTATTATAGAGTGTCCCAGTTCAGACCTTCCCCTTCAGATGTTAGCACAGCCTTTCTTCATTTCCTACGGGTGGAGGCGTAACTAGCTTCCTAACTCTAATGTTCATATAACCATGAATCCCCTTTATAGGACCATCACTTTCTGGGTTAAAGATAATCCTACGCTCTCGACTAAAGATCAGCAATAATAACATGCATGTTCTTGATTTGACCCATTATTTTCCCCAGATTCTTATTCTTCATTGTTTCCCATGCTTTTTGTGGTGTTAATTAACAGGAAATCCCGCCAGATTTTTACAAGGTCTTTGGTAAAGAGGAGCCAAAGAAAGCGATTCTTGAGACTTATTATGGAAACTCTGAAGAAGTTGAGGTGGAAAAGCATAAGAATCGATTATTTTTCTGCAAGGGATGGAGTAAATTTGCGGAGAAAAACAAATTAGAGAGTGGAGATTCTTTAGTGTTTGAATATTTGTCAGAATGTTCAAAGTTTGAGGTCAAAATCTATGGCAAAGGATGCTGCGAGAAGGAACATGATTATCCTTCAGAAACTGGGAAAAACGAAGATGAGAGAGATGGACAAAAAAGAAAGAGGGAAGAAGAAAAAGAACAAGATAATAATGTGAAGAAAGATGGAACTTTTAAAGCTCCAAAAAGGATTCTTGGAGACGAAGGTTTTCAAGCTGAACCAATCAATCTCTATTCTTGTTCTTCTCATCCTATCGTGGAAGAAGAAATCGGTAAGTCTCTTTATGCCTCCTTAATAAACGTTCTCAATAAAAAACAATTGAAAACTCAATTTTTCTTTGGTAACTGATCGACTTTGAAAGTCTAATTTGAAATTGAAAGAATATATCAACAAATTCCTTTCAGAAATTTATAGTATTTTAATTTTTTTTTATGGTTTCAGAATAAAACATTAGGTTAAATTTAATATTTTCTTTGGTTGATTTTGTATATTTTATGTGGTTATACTTAAATTATTTGATATCACTATGTTTTAAATCTCTCTTATACGAAGATTGAAGAGGTACATATTAGCTAGAATTGTAGATTCTTGGAGAAATTTTATTTAAACAAAAAGTGACCTGAGGACTTGAATTTTATAAGAAAAATAAAGAAAATTTCCACTTTTAAGATTGAAGGATAGAATCAATTACTAAAAGTAACCAACAATTGACGATGGCAAATATTATATTAAAAATCGTAATATTCTTTATCAAAGACAAAAGTCATTATTTAAAAATCAATCTCTTATTCTTAATTTTTATAAAGAAACGTGGACCTAAGTTTTGTCCATTTTATGTTTGGAGAACAAGTACATTATTACATTTTAAAAATATTTTTTTATTATTATTAAATTATACTTTATTACAGCATTAACGCTCCAAAATTGCAGGTAATTCGAAGCAACCATCGAGTGAAGAGAAGGAGAATGGAGAGCCCAAAATTTTGCATAGTGTTAACCTAACAGAATTCAAACCTGAGGAGCCTTACTTCCAAGTCAAAGTCAAAGTCAAATCTACAAGTAGCAGTAACTATGCGGTAACAATCTGCCATAATCCTTAATTTGAAATAATTATAATGGTAATTACTGAATATTTTTTATTTTTTAAAAAAATTTATATTCTTAATGAATGGATTTTTTTAATCATAAAAGGAAACTGCATATTAGTTTTCATTTTATTTCCCTTTTGCATCCAATACAAGTGTATGACTCAAATAGAATTGTTGTGTTGTTTCTACCTTGAAAAAGAAATTTTTTTAATTTTTTTCCTGTATATTTACTTTATCCAGTCTTCAATATATCGGGTTTAGGGTTCACTTCTAAAATAATTTTTTAGTCCACTTTATAAGTCACTTATAAAGTAATTAATGCTTTTTGTCAATGCAATTAATGCTCAAATGTGATTTCTTGTATTTTTTTCTCTCTCTTTCAATACACATCAACATGATTTACCATCATTTTTTAGTTATAATGAATTAATTGGAATATCTTATGTTTAAGACGAGGTGGAGTATTTTTTTTTTTTTTCTCAAGAAGGGATGGAGTATATATATATTTATATCTTTAGTGTTGAAGATATTCCAATTTTGGTGTACATATATATGAAGCTGCATATGTGTGCAGAATATACCATTAAGCTTTTATAACAAATATTTAAATGAGAGTCGTCAAAGCCGAAAGATCAAAGTTGAGATGCCCAACAAAAAAGCATTCGAATTGGGTGTTCGTGTGGTGTGGGAAGTTGAAGATAAGAAGAATAAAATGGTCGAAGCAAGACTGAGTCAAGGATATAAGAACTTGATCAAGGAATATCGTCTCCAAAACGGAGATATCTGCATCTTTGAATTGATCCAACCAACTCGTAAGCTTGTCTTTCATCTTTATGTCTTTCGACCTAATGCTCAAAACAAGTTTATTCGCATACCTTAGTCTCATCTATATCAAACATGAACACAAGTACATGTATAAATGATTGAATTTTAGAACTTGGTCTCAGAATATCGTCTCCAAAAGGGAGATATCAGCATCTTTGATTCAGCCAACTCATGATCTTGTCTTTCATCTTCTTGACCCCAAAAAAACAAAAAGATTTATTTAGGCTTTATTATTTTATTTTATTTCTGTTCTTTTTTGTGTTTTTATGGTTTTCAGGATTTGGGTTCTATTCTAGTTTTTTGGTTCAATGAGATAAAAAGATACTGCACAAACTTATAAAGATTGATCTAGTTGGTAAAGAGGTTATCTATATATATATATATATATATCTATATATATATATATATATGTCGGTCCCATATTTTATGTGTGTATAACATGAGAAAGCACTTCTCCTACAACATGAGAAGTGTTTTTCCCATATATATATGTATGTATGTATGTATGTATTTTTATTTATTTATTTGGACTAGTTTGTTTTCTTAATATTTTGAAAATAGGTTTTTGTTAAAGCAAAAATAAAAAATAACTTTCTTGGTAATTTATTTTTAATTAAAGCCCATTTGGATGGGTTTTTTCCCTTAAAAAAAGTGCTTTTTTTTTTTTTTTTCAAAAAATAATGTGCTTTTTTTTTATTAATAAATGCTTTGGATGAGAGCTTTAAAAAAAAAAAACAAAAGTAACAAGAAAAAGGCCAAAATTTTGTTTTTTTTAAAGCTTCAATTCGTAACTTAAAAAACACAATCTTAGAATGATTTTGTTATGTACAATTTAACGATTTTACTAATAAAAAAGTATTTCTCTATTTTAACATCCAAATAGCTTTTTTATTTAAAAGTGCTTCGTAATTGGTGTATCCAAACATAAAATAACTTTAACTTTTAATTAAAGTACTTTTTTAAAAAAGCAATGTAAAAAAAATCATTTTTTTAAAAACCCATCCAAACGGGCTCTTAGTTAGATGATTTTACATACAAAAAACATAAACCTATTTTTAAAAAAACTAAAAAGCCCAAAAAAATAAATAAATGTTTTTTTTTTTTGCTTTTGCATTTCTTTTTTTTTCTTTTCTTTTTTTTGAAAAAATGAGAGCCATTTTTCCCAATTCAATGGCTTTTTCTCCCCTTAGAATTTGAGTTCTTATGCAAGCTTCAATTTTGAATCGTAAGGCTTTTGATTATATTCTCAATAAAAAAATTAAAAAAAATAGTTATTTTAAAAAACATGTTTTTGAAGTAATGTGGCAAAGAGGTGTCGCTGCGATAGTATAGTGGTGGTCATCATCGTAAGTATGATGTCTATAGTAGATAGGTGGTATTGTCAAAAAATAAATAAATAAACAAAAATAAGAAATAAGCTAAAAGCTGTTTTTTATTTTTATTTTTAAAAAAAAAAAACTTGGGAAAATTACACAGGTCCTAAGGAAGAGATATTTACATTTAGATCCCTTTAATTCATGAAATCACGAAGTCCCTATAGACTTCTATGTAATTATTTGTGGAAGCAAAATTACTTTTTTGCCCAAAGGAGAAATAGCCTCGGACCTCAAAATTAAAAAATCCAGGTTTTCAAAAGTTGTTGTTAAAATAGGAATTTCTTTGTTGTAAATATAGAATTTCTTGTTGCAAATGGTCTCGGACCTCGAGAATTGAAAAAATCCAGGTTTTCAAAAGTTGTTGTTAAAATAGGAATTTTCTGTTATAAATATAGAATTTCTTGTTGCCAATGGCCTGTGGACCTCAGAATTGAAAAAAATCCAGGTTTTCAAAAGTTATTGTTAAAATAGGAATTTTCTATTGTAAATATAGAATTCCTTATTGCAAATGGCCTCGGACCTCGAATTGAAAAAAATCCAGGTTTTCAAAAGTTGTTGTTAAAATAGGAATTTTGTTGTAAATATAGAATTTCTTGTTGCAAATGGCCTCGGACCTTTAATTAAAAAATCCAGGTTTTCAAAAGTTATTGTTAAAATAGGAATTTGCTGTTGTAAATATAGAATTTCTTGTTGCAAATGGCCTCTGGACCTTAGAATTGAAAAAATCCAGGCTTTCAAAACTTGTTGTGAAAATAGGAATTTGCTGTTGTAAAGATAGAATTTCTTGTTGCAAACCTGGATTTTTTCAATTCGAGGTATGTGCATTTTTCTCTTTTGGGCAAAAAAGGAATTTTGCTTCCACAAATATATATATATTTGGACTAGTTTGTTTTCTCAATATTTTCAAAACAGGTTTTTCTTAAAACAAAAAAATAAAAAAGAACTTTTTGGTAATTTATTTCTAATTAGAGCCCATTTGGATGGGTTTTTTCCTAAAAAAAAGTGCTTTTTTTCAAAAATAACGTTTTTTTTTTTATTAATAAATGCTTTGAATGAGAGCTTTTAAAAAAGGCAAAAGTAACAAAAAAGAAGCCAAAATTATGCTTTTTTTTTTTTTTAAAGCTTCAATTTTTAGCTTGAAAAAAAAAACACAAGTGTGAAAAAAAGAAGGAGAATGAAAAAAATAATTGGCTCTTCTTTAGTGATTTGTTTTGAAATTAATTACCCATGATTTTTAATAAAATGACAACCATGTCCCCAAGGTTTGACTTCACCTCTGGTTAAGAACTTGAGAAAATCCAAGGGTTTAATGGTTGAAGAACACAATATCAAAGAATGATTTTGTTATGTGCAATTTAACAATTTTACTAATAAAAAAGTATTTCTCTATTTTAACATCCAAACAGCTTTTTATTTCAAAGTGCTTCGTAATTGGTACATCCAAACGTAAAATAACTTTAACTTTTAACTAAAGCTAAAGTATACTTTTAATCCTTTAAATTTTACATAAGGTATACTTTTGGTCCCTTAACTTTATAAAGTATACTTTTAGTCCTAAAATTCTAACACCGTTAACATTACTAACGGAAAACGTTGGTGCAACGAACTCAAGTGATGACTAATAGCACTTAATTACACAAATTTTACATATTCTTAAATTTACCCATATTTTAAATTTAAGCCTAATAGTATTTAATTACAAAATCATCACTTAAATTTACACCGTTATCACTTGAGTTTGCATTTTTCGTTAGCAAAACTAACGGTGTTAAAATCTTAGGACCAAAAGTATACTTTATAAAGTTAAGGGACTAAAAGTATACTTCATGTAAACTTAAAGGACTAAAAGTACACTTTAGCCTTTAACTAAAGTACTTTTTTAAAAGGGATAAATACCAATTTTGCCAAAGAAGTATTGGCTAGGGAGCATCCAAGACGAAAGTTTTTTGGTATCATTTTTACCCTGAAAGTTTACAAAATGAAGCAAATATGCCCTTGAAGTTTTTTTAGGAGCAAATGCCCTGGAATTTTTTTTAGGAGCAAATTTGCCCCGGAAGTTTTGTTTAGGAGCAAATTTTTGTAAACTTCCGGGGCAAAAATGATATCAATCTAACGGTCAAGATCAAGCGATGGGCAAATTGCTATGTTTGTAAACTTCCGGGGCAAAAATGATATCAAAAAACTTTCCGGTGTTGGATGCTCCCTTAACAAAACTTTTATGGCAAAATTGGTCTTTATCCCTTATTAAAAAGCAATGTAAAAAAAGTCATTTTTTTAAAAGCTCATCCAAACGGGCTCTTAGTTGGATGATTTTACATACAAAAAACATAAACCTATTTTTAAAAACTAAAAAGCCTAAAAAAATAAATAAATTTTTTTTGTTTTTGCTTTTCCATTTCTTTTTTTCTTTTTCTTTTTTTGAAAAAATTGAGAGCCATTTTTCCCAATTCGATAGCTTTTTCTCCACTTAGAATTTGAGTTCTTATGAAAGCTTCAATTTTGAATCGCAAGGCTTGTTTGATTATATTCTTAATAAAAAAATTAAACAAAATAGTTATTTAAAAAATATGTTTTTGAAGTGATGTGGCAATAGGTGTTGCTGGTGGTAGTATAGTGGTGGTCATCAAGTATGGTGTCTATAATAAATATGTGGTGGTGTCCAAAAAAACATAAATAAAAAACAAAAATAAGAAAACAGCTAAAAGCTATTTTTGATTTTTATTTTCTTTTTAAAAAAATTTTGTTTTTTGTTTTTAAAAACAACTTATTCAAAACAACTTTTCAAGACATTTTTATTTTATTTTTAAAAACCAAATCAAACTAGCCCTTAGATTCTTAGTATATTTATTTTCAAATCTAAGTTTTTTCGAACGATTATTTAAACAGGTTTTTTTTAAAAAAAAAACTTTTGTTCATGTCTTATTTCTTTTCATATAGGTTTATAATTAAATAATAATAATTCAAACAACAACCCAATACGAGGAAATAATATCTAACATATATGATTCTCTCATAAAATGAAGTCAATCACAAGTCAAAAGTCAACACACTTCACACCAAATTCTGCGATCTTTAGGTTATGAAAGTAAATTTTGAAAGCATAAAAAAATGGTTAAAGGGCAATTTTACCTGGGAAATTTTTCTTAGATTAATTTTGCCTAACTATTAACCCAATTAATTACAGCGGTTAGTTGATTAAATATGGAAAGTTGACAGTTCACATGTCATATATATCATTTTTGTTAAAATACAAGTTTACTCTAAAAGTCTAGGTGTCATTTACTTCACTTCCCTAATTGTATATATCTAAAAAATATATTTATTATAAATAAATTTACTTATATTAATTAATTATCTATATCTAAATATTTTTTAGAATATTTTATTTAGTGTGACGATAAAATCTCAATCAGCCTAATTCCAGGCGAACGACAGTTATATTTCCTTACTTCTCATTTCAATATTCATCCCCGTAATTGAAACTTTCCACCTTCCAAAGCTCACTGTGATCATTTTCTTCTTCCTCTTCTCGCCAAAAGATTCCATGGATAATGATAGAGCTTCACAATCCCAAAGAAAACGCAAGAACCATTCTTTCTTGAAGGTTCAAATAAATGCAAGATTTCTCTACCCCTTGGTTAGTATATCTATATCCCCATCTAAGCTGTTTTTTTATCCATGACTGAGACAGCCAGGTTATATGAACAATTTGAGATAGACAAGTGGTTGACCGAACATGATCTGGGTTATGGAAGGATTTATGTCCTCTTTCATACCAAAATACTATTATAGAGTGTCCCAGTTCAGACCTTCCCCTTCAGATGTTAGCACAGCCTTTCTTCATTTCCTACGGGTGGAGGCGTAACTAGCTTCCTAACTCTAATGTTCATATAACCATGAATCCCCTTTATAGGGCCATCACTTTCTGAGTTAAAGATAATCCTACGCTCTCGACTAAAGATCACCAATAATAACATGCATGTTCTTGATTTGACCCATTATTTTCCCCAGATTCTTATTCTTCATTGTTTCCCATGCTTTTTGTGGTGTTAATTAACAGGAAATCCCGCCAGATTTTTACAAGGTCTTTGGTAAAGAGGAGCCAAAGAAAGCGATTCTTGAGACTTATTATGGAAACTCTGAAGAAGTTGAGGTGGAAAAGCATGAGAATCGATTATTTTTCTGCAAGGGATGGAGTAAATTTGCGGAGAAAAACAAATTAGAGAGTGGAGATTCTTTAGTGTTTGAATATTTGTCAGAATGTTCAAAGTTTGAGGTCAAAATCTATGGCAAAGGATGCTGCGAGAAGGAACATTATTATCCTTCAGAAACTGGGAAAAACGAAGATGAGAGAGATGGACAAAAAAGAAAGAGGGAAGAAGAAAAAGAACAAGATAATAATGTGAAGAAAGATGGAACTTTTAAAGCTGCAAAAAGGATTGAGACAGATTCTGAGTCTCATTTTGGAGACGGAGCTTCTGAAAATGAACCAATCAATCTTGATTCTGATACAGATTCTAGTTCTTCTTATACTATCGTGGAAGAAGAAATTGGCAAGTTTCTTTATGCCTCCTTAATTAACGTTCTCAATAAATAAAAAAACAATTGACATTGTGGTTGATTGTTCCATTAAATTCTTGGAGAAGTTTTATATAAACAAAAAGTTCGGTTGAGATTCTGAGGAATAACTTTATTTTCCTTATATTACTTATTAGAGCCAATTCTCCAATAAATCATACCATGTGAGATTATTATTCTTGTTCTTATAAGAAACGGGGACCTAAGTTTTGTCCATTTTATGTTGGGACAACAAATACAATTTTGCATTTTAAAAATATTTTTTTATTAAATTATACTCCAAAATTGCAGGTAATTCGAAGCAACCATCGAGTGAAGGGAAGGAGAATGAAGAGAAGGAGAATGAAGGTCCCAAAAGTTTGCATAGTGAAAACCAAATAGGATACAAACCTAAGGGGCTTCCTTCCGAGTCAAACTCAAATCTTCAAATATCAATAAGTATCTGGTAATAATCAGTCATAATCCTTAATTTGAAATAATTATAATGGTAATTACTTATCTTTTTTTTTCTTAATTTATGTTCTTAATAAATGGATTTTTAAAAAAAAAAATCTTAAAAGGAAACTGCAAATTATTTTTGGTTGATAAAAAATAAGAAAGCTTAATTTTGTATTTGTGTGTGTATTGAACATTAATGGAGTAAAAATATTTTTTAAAAATTGATATTTTATTTTATTTCCCTTTTGCATCCAATACAATTGTATGACCCCAATAGAATTGCTGTCTCGCTTCTACCTTGTAAAAAAAGTTTATTTTTTTTTTCCTGTGTATATATTTTGTCAGTCCTCAATATAAGTCATTTCTAAAAGAACTTTTTAAAAAGTCACTTATAAAGTAATTAATGTTTATTTATCATTGAAATTAATGCTTAACTGTGATTTCTTGTATTTTCTCTCTCTTTCAATATTGGGTAAAAATGGGGGAAAAAATTCAACTGAGGACAGATTCAATGATTTACCATCATTTCTTAATTATGATGAATTAATTGGAATGACTTATATTTGGGACTGGAGG
The DNA here is from genome assembly GCA_019022655.1 of Acacia acuminata. Lineage (NCBI taxonomy): Eukaryota > Viridiplantae > Streptophyta > Magnoliopsida > Fabales > Fabaceae > Acacia > Acacia acuminata. The sequence continues at coordinate 60,934 of JAFJYI010000239.1, forward strand.
GATTATATGTGTGTGTTTGTGTGTGTCTCTATCTTTGGTGTTGAAGATATTCCAATTGTGGTGTGACATATATATGAAGCTGCATTATGTGTGCGCAGCATATACCAATAAGCTTTTCAAGGCAATATATAAAGGAGGATGAAAGCCTAGAGATCAAAGTTGAGACGCCCGACCGAAAAGTATGGGAAGTCGGTCTTTTAGAGTTCTGGGAAGAAGTTCGTCAGAAGATGAAAATGACCAGAGCAAGACTGACAACAGGATGGAAGAACGTTGTCAAAGAATATAATCTCGAAAAGGGAGATACCTGCATCTTTGAATTGATCCGGCACACAACTGATGAGTTTGTCCTTGGTCTTCATGTCTTTCGACAGGATGCTCAAAACAAGTTTATTCCCATACTTTAGTGTCTTCTATATCAAGCATGAACACAAGTACATGTATAAATGATTGAATTTTAGGACATTTCTATCTCACTTATTGCAAGTTTGTGTGAGTACATGATCTGGATAATATGTTTGCGTTTGCATCTAGAATTTACCTGATGTGACCAACCTAATATTTTTTTAGGAAAAATGACAGTCAGGTCCCAAAAAAATACAAAATATCAAAAAAGTCTCAACCCAAAATCCTATATAAAAAAAAAAGTCTCCAGGGGCTTTTTTGATATTATTTGTATTGAAACAAAATTCAGGGTGTTTAAATTTTGGTGTGAATATAGCTTTTTCTGTTGTGAATGTCCAGGTTTTAAATTTTGTTGTGAATATAGGCACTTCCTGTTGTGAATCTAGCTTTTTCTGATGTGAATAGGGACTTGAGTTTGAAACAAAATCCAGGTGTTTAAATTTCATTGTGAATATAGCACTTCCTGTTACGAATATAGCTTTTTCTTTTGTGAATGACCAGGTTTTTAAATTTTATTGTGAATATAACACTTTCTCGTTATGAATATAATACTTCTTGTTGTCAACAAATAATATCAAATATGTAATTTTGAGTTGGGACTTTTTTGATATTTTGTATGTTCTTTGGGACGACTATCATTTTCCCTATTTTGTAAGGGTTAGCCATAAATTAATTAAAAATCTGAATTATTTTATTAAAATAAGCTGAAAATAAATTTTGTAATGGGGCATCGGATGGGGCCCTTCTTCTACGATTTTTAAAGGGCCATTCTAAGGTTTAACTAAAGGAGAGGGACCCGACTCATATATTGAGCTTAGTTGATAATGAGTGATTGGGATTCAATTCCCATAGTCTAATTTCTTGTTATTGGGGCATTTGCCCCATTTTGTAAATATTAAAAAGAAACTTCTTCCTTCATAAATGCGGAAAGCAACAAGTTGGTTATGAGAGTATAAACTTGGAAGATGCAAATTATTTAGGCTTTCTTATTTTTATTTTAATTTATTTCTGTTCTTTTTTGTGTTTTTATATGGTTGTCAAGATTTGGATTGTTCTAGTTTTTGGTTCAATGAAATAAAAAGATATTCTCTTTGGTACTTATTATAATGTACCAATTAGCAAGTTTATTTGGTCCCTTTATAAGGCACTTGCTTGTTATCAAGGAACATTAATTACTTTTTTCTATATAAGCCCATAATTAATAAGGACCCGTTTGGTTGAGAGAAAGTTAAGAGAAGGAAAGGGAAAGTTGCAACTTTCCCATGGATTTTGGGTGTTTGGTTGAAAGAAAGTCCAGTCAGCACTTTCCGGTGAGTGCTCATTTTTCCTTATTTGAGGGAAAGTGCTTTCCATCCGAAAATGGATGGAAAGCCGTAACTTTCGAGAAAGTGCTTTTATGGATGATTTACCCCGAAGTTCGAATCGGGAAAGTTCAACCGGGCGCTTTTTTTTTTTCCACGAAGTTCAAACTTAACAAGAATATATTTTTTTAAAATATATTTTAGCAAATAAAATGTTTTTCTTTTTTATTTTGAATTAATTTCTTTTAAGGGTAAAATAGACATTTCATAATTCTTTACCAACTACCACCTCTTCATTTTCTTTCCACCAAACAACTCAAGCCATCTTCCCTTATCTTTCCAATCTTCCTTTCCTTTCCTTTCCATTCCTTTCCTTTCCTTTCCTTCCCCAACATTCAGCGAACCAAACGGGTCCTAAGGGTAGTGGATGAGAGTAACAATTAATATAATATTCAAGTTTAATGCAACTAGTAAGGGTAACATCACTACTACAGAAAATGGTTTTTGCGTCTTAGAAAGACGTCCTTTTTTTAAAAAAGGAAGTAAAAAATAAGGGCGGTGGCATTTTTATAATTATATGGGATAAAAGTTGACTTTGAGTCTAAGTTTCAAACTTAGACTCCAAAAGTCCCACTTTTGAGTCTAAGATTCAAACTTAGACTCCAAAAGCATGACTTTCGGAGTCTAAGTTTCAAACTTAGACTCCAAAAGTCCCACTTTTGGAGTTTAAGATTCAAACTTAGACTCCAAAAGAATGACTAACCATTTCGTACAAAGCAAAAAAAGGTCATGTCGTGCAGCAGGGGGTCATGTCGTGCAGCAGGTCGGGACACTTTTGGAGTCTAAGTTTAAAACTTAGACTCCAAAAGTAGGACTTTTGGAGTCTAAGTATATAAGTTAGACTCCAAAAGTAGATCCTAGCGCCAAAAATTAATGCCAAAAATTTGTCCTAGCGCAAAAAACAACACTTTTGGAGTCTAATTTTGAAACTTAGACTCCAAAAACATTTCAAATTTGTACTTTTTTTTTTGCTTTGTTTCGTGCGCTCCATATATCTAGACCCGTGACTTCCCTTCTTTTGTTTCGCGCCAAAAACAACACTTTTGGAGTCTAATTTTGGAACTTAGACTCCAAAAACATTTCAAATTTCTACTTTTTTTTTTTTTGCTTTTGTTTTGGTGCGCTCCATATATCCAGACGTGACTTCCCTTCTTTATTTTTTGCTTTTGTTTCAGGCGCTCCATATATCTAGACCAGGTGACTTCCCTTCTTTATTTTTTGCTTTTGTTTGGCGCTCCATATATGTAGACGATGGATGGTGAAGGCAACGCGAACAGTGGACGGTGGAGGCGACGCGGACGATGAAGGCGACGGCGGACACGGTGAGTTGATCCAGACTTTTTCAACCGTGGGGGAAGAGACTTCGACGGAGGTATGTTCGCAACACCACCTTTCTCCACCAGTCACCGCCGTCGGCACCAACTCGTCAACCAATTGTTCCGATTTTCTATAGATATGATTTCAGATCTTTGTTCTGCCATCTTTGTAGCTTGAACATATTTTTTTGTAGATTTGATTTTTCCTATTCTTCGATTCCTCTGTAATTTCATTTCAATTTGTAGATCTGAGGCTCATATCATTTTTCTGATTCTTCCTCTGTAATTTCATTTCAATTTGTAAGAAATTTGTGGGATAGTGAATATACAAAGCAATTATTTTTTTTTTTTTAAAAAAAGAACACTTAAGGAGTCTAAGTTCTAGAATTAGACTCCTAAAGTGAGACTTAAGGAGTCTAAGTTACGGAATTAGACTCCTTAAGTCTACTTTAAGAGTCTAATTCCGACTATTAGACTCCTTAACTAAGATCTGAGAGTGCAATTATGACGACATAAGGAGTCTAAGTTCTGGAATTAGACTCCTTAAGTTATGACTTGAGGAGTCTAATTCCGAACTTAGACTCCTTATGTCATTCCACTACTACAAAATATGGATATTACTACCCTAAAAGACGTCCTTTTTTTAAAAAGGAAGTAAAAAGTGAAGGCGGTTGCATTGTTGTAATTATTTACTTGAGTTTGAGACTTTAGATGTCCTAAATATTAATTTAGGACGCCCAAAAAAAAAAAAAAAAACATTTGTGTCCCTGAAGTACATTCGGGACGCCTAAAATCAACATTTTTGGCGCAATTTGGGATATTTGAGCAATTTTTTGGCGCCAGAAATTTTTTGGCGTCTTGAAATACATTCAGGACGCCAAAAAATTATTTTTTTGCGTCCGAAGTACATTCGGGATGCCTAAAATCAACATTTTTGGCGTAATTTAAGATATTTGAGCAATTTTTTAGCGCTAGAACTTTTTTGGCGTCCTGAAATACATTCAGGACGTCAAAAAATTATTTTTTTGCGTCCTATAGTACATTCAGGATGCCTAAAATCAACATTTTTGGCTCAATTTAGAATATTTGAGTACTTTTTTTTGGCTCCAAAATTTTTTTTTGGCGTCCCGAAATAGGTTTAGGACGCCAAAAAATGAGTAATTTGACAGATTGGAAAATTATTTAGCTTAAAATTAGATTTGTGGCGTCCGAAATAGTTTTCGGGACGCCAAACAATATTTTTTTTCTAATTTTTTTGTCAAAATATCCGTGCGATTCATTGGACTCCCTCTTTTCATATCTTATCTCTTCGACTCCCACTTATCTCGGCCGAGTCTTTGTTCACTTTCTCTATTTTGCTCTCGCGCCATCACCCATGCCAAACCCATGCTCCCTTCATCATCTCCCTCAACTCCATCGAGGTCTTGGGCCCACCCGATTGCAATTGGAGAAATCAATGATTCGGTGGATATGCCTTTTTCAAAGAAATTTCAAGTCAAGATGTTGATTCTACTGATATTTCATGACCTTAACAACGAGGGCAAAAATCTCAACCGGCTATTCGAATGGATCTTTCTCACCGAGAACCTCTTATGTAAATTTCAGCCGATGCTCCGCCAAACCTAGACCCTTGCATAAGTCTCGTAAGAATTTTTTGATCCGTAAGTTTGATTGTTAATCGAAATTTTGGATCTGTAAGTTTTATTGTTAGATCCAGATTTTTGAATCGATTGTTAGATTTAGATTTTTGGATCTGTTAATCTAATTGTGAATTTTTTAGATCCGCTAGTCTATTTGTTTGTTTTTTTTTTCTTTTCTTTTTTTTTTTTTTTTTGCATTTTTGGATTTGGTTCTTCCTTCCTTTACAGTAGTCATGCGATAGCATTTTTGGATCTCGATTATTTCATTTTCGGATCTGGTTCTTCCTTCCTCGATACGCGTTTCGTGTGTTTTATTTTTTTTTTTTTAAAAAAAAGCATATGCGTCGTCGAATTATAATCAGGACGTCAAATATAAGGCGTCCTGAATAAAACATAGGACGCCTTACATAAGGCGTCCTGAATAAAACATAGGCCGTCTTTTTTAAGGCGTCCTAAATATTCCTTAGGACGCCAAAACTCTTAATTTACAACTACCCCTGATCAGACATCCCTTTGAAAAAGGACGTTAATTGCCTCTAATTTAGGACGTTAATTGACTTTTTTGTAGTAGTGTTCCCTCTGCGCCCCCTCGATATACGTCCCCCGCAGAATAGGACGTCAAAAGTACAAAAAATAAGACTCCGTATCCCTATTTTGTAGTAGTGCATTGGAAATTACTTAAATTCTATGATAACTTTATTGATTTTAACTACTTTTATTGGTTTGTGAGAATAGTTAGTTGGTACCTTATAATAAGGACTAGAGGGAATATTGCACGAGACTAATAAAGGTTAGTCTAATTGATAAGGAGGTTAACTCATAACTATGAGGTTAGATTAATTTTAACTATTTTTTTTAATAATAATTTGAGTAATAGGACCTTATTATTTTTTTGACCCAAATTTTGATTTTATTAATATCAGAAAACTACCAACAGTATACAGCAAGAAAACCAAACGAATTCCACGTCTTAAACAACTACACAACACAAACTTTAAATCCATTGTAAAACAAATACAAAAAATATCAAACTACAGACTTGGCTTCTCTTCTCTATCTTTCCCATCATTTTCCTTCCTTTTCTTTTTTTTTCTTTTTTTTGTCGTTGGATTAAGATCTTAACTGTCCAAATTTATCATATGATATATAATGGGAAAGGATGGTAAAAAAGATGATAAACCTAGACTTTTAAGATCTTAATCCAACGGAAGAAAAAGAAAAAGGAGGGAAAAGGATGGAAAGAGGTAAAGGGGTAAAGGGGAGAAGCAATTCCCTCACCGACGAGAAGAAAGGAAACAACTCAACCCGCCTAGAAAAAACCTAATACAAAGCAAAATCTAAATAATCGAGACATCATTCCGGTGGCAAAAAAAAAAAAAAAAAAAAAGGAAAATTTCACTGCACTTACTTTGTAGCCATTTAATATCAAAAAGCCCTCAAAACTTCCCAAAACTTCATTACACGCTTAGGACTAAACTGAAATTATATTTTTTTCTGAAAAGATATTTATGCCCTTGTTTTAAAATGACTTGTAAATTCCTCACATATGTTTGTAAATAAAATGTACTCTTGTGATGTTCTCTTTGTCTTGTACATGGCCTAGATAGTCACGTAATTTCACTTATTTATCTTGTAAATAAGCATATTTGACTTGTAATTAAATTTCCACATGTATTTTGTAAATAATCATATTCAACTTGTAAAGTAAGGGTACAATTGTCTTTTCACCCATAAATTTTGATTTCAGTTTAATCATATGAGATGCAATAAAGTTTTAGAAAGTTTTAGGGGTTGTATGATATTAAATGGTTATAGAGGGAATGCAGTTAAATTTTACAAAAAAGTAAAAAGGAAAAAAAAAGAAAGAAAAAAGAAAGAAAGAAAGAAGCATTCCTATTCAGCTCAAAACTTCTTCCTACTATTTATTTACACACACAACTCCCAATTATCAACGGCCACCATGGCACAAGAGAATTGGAGCTCATCAAGAATCGTGAAAGACAAATTTACCTTATATATATATAGAGAGAGAGAGACATTAAAATAAAGCACCTATTGAAAATAATATTTATTGTAAAAGACCATAAAACTCTAATTAGTAAGAAGGACCAAACATTAAAACAAAAATTTGAAAATACTAAATTACCTCTTAAATCACCTACCTCCTCACCACTCCCTTCTCGTCGGCAATTAACATCCATTATTTTTGTGATTTTCTCGTACCACCGTTGTATTGGTTACCATCCTCCCAACCACACAGCCCCAACCCCAAAGTTCTCTCGTTGAACCCTTGGCTAACCTTCTTTTATATGGTTAACAAGTCTAAACAAGAGAAAAATATATTATCAAAATATATAGGCTTTTTCCCTATTTGCCACTTTTTAAATAATTACTTACCATTTTGCCTTTGTTTTCAAAATATTTCCCAATGTGCCACTATTTAGTCGACTAAACCAAGATTTAGTCGACTAAAAACGCGGGCGCCGATTTTTTTTGATTGCTCCGCGATTTAGTCGACTAAACCAAGTGGCTTAGTCGACTAAATAGCGACATGGGAGTTTTTTTAAAACCCCAATCGCGGCATTTGGAACCCTAATCCACCACAAAACCTCCCCAAACCTCTCCCCTGTTTTTTCACTAAATCCTTATCGAATACATTCGTGGGTAGCGAAGGAAACTTCATTCTAGGATTATTTGCATCGATTTCGATATGCTCTCATCTCCATTTCGAATTTCCGCCGTTGTTCTTTCGTTTATGCGAACCCCCATTTCCCTTCATAATTGATCTAGGGTTTAGATTAAAACAATATATTATTCGATTCAATCTTTTATAAAATTTTCTATAAACATAAATAAGTAAATTTAAACTCTTAAAATTTGATCTATACCCTTCATAATTGCAATCTGTAATAAATAAAGAAATTATAAATTATAAAATATTATAATAATAATTTTATAAAATATTAAATCTAAAATATACATTTCATTATCTAAGGATGGAGATGAGATGATGATATAAAAGAGGGTAATGAGGATATCATTTTCCTATATTTTGATATAGTAACTTTTTTTATCTTCTATAATCTCATATATGATATCATTTTCCTATATTTTGATATATTATGAGTAACGTATGAATGTTTGCCGGAGGTAGTTTGAGTACCTCAAGAAGTTGTTGTTGATGAGTTTGAAAATGAGGATATCATGATTTTCATATCTATTTTAAATCAATATCTTAACTAATCAATTTGATATTTTGAATGTAATCAATATAAATTATAAATTTTGAAAAATCTTTCTTCATATTCAGGTTTAAGAAATCATAAAATTAATTTTTTTATTAAGATTTTATATTGGGGATTTTTCTCGTTAGGATTCTTAGTCATGTCCTCGATCCTCACCTTGATCTTGAGTGAACTTTGATTTTAAATATAAAACTCATTTTTACTTTTAATTAATTTGTCTACCTTCTAGGGAAATGGGGTTCGCATAAACGAAAGAACAACGACTGAAATTTGAAATGGAGATGAGAACATATCGAAATCGACGCAAATGATGCTAGAATGAAGTTTCCTTCGCTACCCACGAACGGATTGTAAAGATTTGGTGAAAAAAGCAGAGGGGGAGAGGTTTGGGGAGGTTTTATGGTGGATTAGGGTTCCAAATGCCGCGATTGGGGTTTTAAAAAACTCCCCGTCGCTATTTAGTCGACTAAGCCACTTGGTTTAGTCGACTAAATCGCGGAAGGTCAAAAAAATCAGCGCCCCGCGTTTTAGTCGACTAAATAGTGGCACATTGGGAAATATTTTGAAAACAGTGGCAAAATGGTAATTAATTATTTAAAAAGTGGCAAATAGGGAAAAAAGCCAATATATATATATATATATCAATAGGAATAGTCCGACAAGTTTGAAAATGCAATAATACAAAACTTGCTTCCGATTGATGTGAAGAACGAAAAATAAACTGCTTTTCCATGGTCGTAATTTCCCAAGAAATTGTTGTTTTTTAAGAGAAAAAATGGTTCTCATTAAAAGCCTTCCTTTTTGTATGTGAAAATGGCAACAATAGGGAGGAAGGTAAGGGTGCCAATTTCGAGAGAAGTAGGGATTTTGAGTTTTTTGTTTTTTGTGTTGTGTTACCTAGAAAACAGCAGTAAATAATTTGAGGGATAATTTAGTATTTTTGAACTTATATTTTGATATTTAGTTCTTTTAAGTAATTATAATTTTTATGATCCTTTTAAATAAATATTATTTTTTTCTTAGTCCTTTATTTTAATTTTCCCATTTATTTTTAGTTGGGTGATTTTAGATAAGAAAAATATAAACCTATTTTTAAAAAACTAAAACCCAAAAAAGATATTGAATTTTTTTTTTTTTTTTTTTCTTTTGCATTTCTTTTTTTTTTTTTTTTTGTTTGAAAGAAGTGAGAACCATTTTTCCTAATCCAATGGCTTTTCCTCCACTTAGAATTTGAGTTCTTATGCAAGCTTCACATTTGAATCTTAAGGCTTGTTTGATTATATTCTCAATTAAAAAAAAAAACTGGTTTTAAGAACAAAATCAAATTAGCCCTTAGATTCTTAGTATATTTATTTTCAAATGTAAGCTATTTTAGAACAATTATTTAAACAGTTTTTGTTTCTTTTTTACTTTTGTTTACAATAAAGGACCATAATTACATCAAGTTCTTCCACCATATATCACATGTCTTACTTTTTTATATATGGATCTATAGTTAAATAATGATAAGTTTAAAATAGGACACATGATCATGTGTGATGGGAGAACGTGATGAAATGAATATAAGAAACTTAATCTAAGTATTTTTCTTAAAAAATTATTAACCTATTTTGGAAAAAAAAAATGAAAACCGAAACAAACAACAACGCCATACAGAGAAATAATATCTAGAATATATGGTTCTCTCATAAAATGAAGTCAATTATTTTATGCGACATGCCTGCCTTGGCTGATCATGACAGCATTCTTGTGAGGGATACCCGCCTTGAGAACTCTCTAATAAGCCAGCCTCAACAACGGAACATCCATGGCCGAATCTTTGGAGGATTTTTAATGCATCGAGCATTTGAATTGGCTTTCTCAACGGCATATGCTTTTGCTGGATTGGTTCCTTGTTTTCTTGAAGTTGATCATGTTGATTTCTTAAAACCTGTGAGTATTTTGTCCTCAGTTTTCTACTTTCACCAAACCTGAGGGGCCTTCTCCTTCCAAGTCAAACTCAAATCTTCAAGTATCAGTAACTATCTGGTAATAATCAGTCATAATCCTTAATTTGAAATAATTATAATGGTAATTACTTAATATCTTTTTTCCTAATTTATGTTCTTAATAAATGGATTTTTAAAAAAAAAAAAAAAATCTTAAAAGGAAACTGCAAATTATTTTTCGTTGGTAAAAGATAACAAAGCTTAACTTTTTGTGTGTGTGTGTTGAACATTAATGGAGTGGAAATATTTTTTAAGAATAGATATTTCATTTTATTTCCCTTTGCATCCAATACAAGTGTATGACCCAAATAGAATTGTTATGTCGTTTCTACCTTGAAAAAAAGTTTTTTTTTTTTTTTTTTTTTTTTTTTTTTTGGCCTGTGTATATATTTTATCAGTCCTCGACATAAGTCACTTCTAAAATAATATTTTAAAAAGTCACTTATAAAGTAATTAATGCTTAAATTTGATTTCTTGTATTTTTCTCTCTCTTTCAATATCGTAAAAAAAAAAAAAAATCAATTGAAGACAGATTTAATGATTTACCAGCATTTCATTTCTTGGTTATGAGAAATTAGTTGGAATGACTTATATATATTTGGAACTCGGAGGGAGTATACATATACATATACATACATATATGGGTTTATCGTTTGTCATGTTACTTGACACAAGGTTATATCAAGTCACCCCAAAACTACGTCGTTTTGGGGTTAAAGGAATTAATGAACTCTCAAAACGACGTATTTTTGAGATTAGGAGAATTAATGAAGGATCTTTTGGTAAAATTCATATAATAATTACATAAACAAAAATACCAAAACACCCTTCATTAATTCCCTTAACTCCCAGTATGACATAGTTTTAGGCTGACTTGATATAACTTTATGTCAAGTGACATGACAAACGATAAACCCTACATATATATATATATATATATATGGGGAAATCATTTATCCTGTCACAGGATGTAATAATCTGTCCAGTGAACAGCGTACGATGTCGTTTGGTCAAGTGAAGAAGCCCGTCAGACACTGTAGCGTGCGCGACACACACTCTCTTCTTTGCCCCTCTGCATTTCCCTCTGTTTAGGAGCCATGGCTACTTGTAAAAGCCAATGGACACGTTTACACTCATTGTTTCTATCTCTGTTTTTCACCATAGGATCAGTTGATCACTACCCAACACCGTGAAACGGATTGAGGCCTGATTCGACGCCGGAGAGGCATCTTCAGATAGCAACAAATGATGCTCCCTTCAAGATTGCTCTTTTTGCCGACTTGCATTTTGGAGAGGCTGCGTCCACAGATTAGGGCCCACTTTAGGACGTGAACTCAACCAGAGTCTTGAATCAAGTCCTCCATGATGAAACTCCAGGGGTGATGCCCTATAAATTCCGCTTCTCACTTTTAGTACAATATGTGAGGTGTTTCACTGTCTTTGAGATCACACATTAACAGCACAGTGAAGTTAGTTTATAATGTTTAAAATTCTTCTGTACCAAATGATAATGAAGTTAATTTTTGGGGATTGTTGACAGACTTTGTGATATATCTTGGCGATGTTATTACGGCTAACAATATAATGACTAAAAATGCAAGCTTGTATTGGGATCAAGCAACTTCTCCAACAAGAAACCGGGGTATACCATGGGCAAGTGTGTTTGGGAACCATGATGATGCTCCATTTGAGTTGTCACTAGGCTGGTTCTCTTCACCAGGAATCCCTCCACTTATCTGCACTCAACCCACTTCTTCATATTCAGGTATTAAAGTCATTAAATATTACGTACATTGTAAAGGCTATAAGTTTTATGATTAGACACTAATTTCATATAAGATGCTCGTTGAAGAGCTTCCTGTAATTGGTAAACAAAAGTCAAAGTTGCTTATTTGGTAGAAGTAATTTGTGTCCATTACTTTGGGCATGGTTATAGAACTATGCGAATGTATTTATCTTCAAATTTTCAGGAGAAGAATGTAGCTTCAAGGGAACAGGAGAAAAATGTAGCTTCAAATAATTATTGACCTAAGTTTTTTAGGTATTTACAAAAGCTGTCATATCAGAAGAAACATAATCGTCATCCTTTTTTTCAAATTAAAAACAAATCTGAAGTAGGTTAAGAACAAACAAATCTGGCTTTGAACATAAAAAGCCTCAGCTATTTGTTGATTTACTTGTTTGATTTGTTCAGATAATAACCATCCCAATGAATATAATATGCTTGCTATGCTCTGGTAAGAAGATGAATGCATCTTAGTGTAATATTTGCTAGTTTATCTCATCTTGCAAAGAAGAAGCTAGATGCCTAGATACACGTTAATCGACCACAACATGCTTATAAGGGACTCCTAGCTCCTAGAAGAAAGAATCCCAACGTTAATCTTGTATCTTAATGAGTCACAAGAATCCATCAAGAAGAGGATCCCTTTTCTATGAAGTCTTTAACAATATGCATGTTGCTTCAATGTAAGAGGGAACAGTGACCGAATAACAAGAAAAATTTGGACGAGCTAGTTTCTCAAGTGGAGTTGACAGCTAGTTTCTTTAGTGGAGTTACAGAAGAGATAGCTATAAGCTGCTTCCTGGGGACAGTGAAAATTGATATTGAAGCACCTGTGACGAGATATACGCCTAGCATTGCATGGGAGAGGTTGTGTTTGTTTCTCAGCGTCTTCATTAACACACAGACAGCTAGAAAGAAATCAGATCATGCAATGCTTCTCACGTCAGCTAGAAAAAGAAGGACGAGGAAGGGGAGAGAGAGATTCAAATCGAGATTTTTCTTGTTCATTCTTCCTCTGCATTTAGTTCCAAAAACAGGGGTGTTGTGTGTAGGTGGAAGTCTGAGCAAGCAAGCCTGAAACTGAAGGTAAGTCATCGGGTCTCTCTTCCTTCTAGCTTCCGTCATTTCCCAACGCAAGATGCTGAGTATTAAGCCATGAGTTTGCTACTAAATGAAACTGAAACAGGGGCGGTTTTGCATCTATGTTGTTCTTGTGTTTATGAAATTTGACCAGTAAAAATGCAGAGGCAGAGTAAACGCTTCCATTGGCTTTTACAAGTATCCATAGCTCCTAAACAGAGGGAAATGCAGAGGCCAATAGACAATAGACAACCCACCCGAGTGCCAATAATTATTTCTTAAGCTCAAAGACTAAGACTACGGCCAACTCGATCACCTACTGAAAAATCAAAATGACGTTATAGTTGAAAAGTTTCAAAATGATATAATCAAAATAATTAAACCATTGACTTTTACAAGTAGACGGAGGGAAATGCAGAGGGGCAAAGAAGAGAGTGAGTGTCGCGTTTTTTCCAGCTTTGAGTGCGCTACGGGCTTCTTCACTTGACCAAACGACGTTGTACGCTATTCACTGGACAAATTGTTACATCCTGTGATAGGATAAATGATTTCTCCTATATATATATATATATATATCTTTGGTGTTGAAGATATTCCAATTGTGGTGTGACATATATATGAAGCGGCATTATTTGTGTGCAGAATATACCATTAAGCTTTTCAAGGCAAAATATAAAGGAGAGTCAAAGCCAAGAGATCAAATAGTTGAGATGCCCAACAAAAAAGTATTGAAATTGGGTATTTTTGTGTTATGGGGAGTTGTTGGTAAGGAGAAGGAAATGACCGGAGCAAGATCGACACAAGGATGGAGGACCTTGATCAACGAATATAATCTCCGAGGGGGAGATACCTGCATCTTTGAATTGATCCGGCGGCCAACTCATGAGCTTGTCTTTCATCTTCATGTCTTTCGACAGGATGCTCATTGCTCAAAACAAGAAGTTTATTCGCATACTTTAGTCTCATCTATATCAAGCATGAACACAAGTACATGTATAAATGAGGGAAAATCCTGTTCAGGGCCCATATTACCAAAAAAATGCGAAAAAAGGCCCAAAGACTCTGAAAATTCGAAAAAAGACCTAAGATTCTAAAATTCCGAAAAAAGCCCAAGGTGAGTTGTTAATGGGGTGATCAAGTTGTTAGCGGGGGCTGATTTAGTTGTTAGATGGGCTGATTTAGTTGTTAAAATTTTTTATTTTTAACAACTAAATCAGCCCATCTAACAACTAAATCAGCCCCCCGCTAACAACTTGATCAGCCCCATTAACAACTTCGTAAATTCTGAAGGGCCTTTTCCCGTATTGTCAGAATCCTTGAGCCTTTTTTCGAATTTTCATATTGTTTGGGCCTTTTCTGGAATTTTTTGGCTAATAGGGGCCTTGAAACGGATTTTCCCTATAAATGATTGAATTTTAGGACATTTCTATCTCACTTATATTGCAAGTTTGTGTGACTACATGATCTGGATATTGATTGTTTTGAGAATATATTTATGTTTTGCATCTACAATTTACCTGATATGACCAACCTAATATTTTTTAAGGGTTAGCCATAAATTAATTAAAAATCTGAATTATTTTATCAAAATAAACTGAAAATAAATTTTGTAATGGGGCATCGGGTCGGGCCATGTTTACCCACAGAGTCAGATACACCACTTTCGAGTTTCGACGCTTACAGCTACGAAGGCAACAAAAACCAAATACCGCAAATCATGTATAATCAGACATCATTCCCCTAGCCAAAAAAAAAAAAAAAAAAAAAAAAAAAAAAAAAAAAATGAAAATTTCACTGCACTTCTTTGTAGCCATTTAATATCAAAAGGCCCCCAAAACTTTCCGGAACTTCACTATAACTCTAGGACTAAACTCAAATTAAGTTTTTTTTTTAACTAAAAGGATATTTATGTCCTTGTCTTATACATGAATAAGATGGTCTTATAAATTCTAACACGTGCTTTGTATATATGTATATTTGACTTGTAAATACTTCACCTATGGTTTGTAAATAAAATATATTCTTGTGAATATACTCTTTATCTTGTAAATGGCCGAGATAGTCATGTAATTTCACTTATTTATCTTGTAAATAAGCATGTACGACTTGCAATTAAATTTATATATGTATTTTGTAAATAATCATATTCAACTTGTAAAGTAAGAGCATAATTGTCTTTAAACCCATAAATTTTGATTTCAGTTTAGTCCAATGTGATGCAATGATTTTTTATAAAGTTTTGGGGGTTATTTGATATTAAATGGCTATAGAGGAGGTGTAGTGAAATTTCCTTTTTTTTTAAAAAAACGAAAATGGAAAAAAGAAAGCTTTCCCATGCAGCTCGAAACTTCTTCCTACTTTTTACGCACACAACTCCCTATTATCAACGGCCACCATGGCACAAGAAACTTGGAGCTCATCAAGAATCATGAAAGCCGAATTTACCTTTACACACACACCATGCTGGTTCTATTTATTGATCTATTTTGATTAAATCTCACATACCAATAAGAGATAGTTAACTCAATAATTATGGGGTAAATTTTCAACTTTACCCTTATTTATGATTGGATATTTTTCAACTGTTTCTTCTCTCTCTATTTTCATGAGTACAATTAATATGGGTATAATTGTCATAATCTCATTTATTATATGAAACTAAACTTATAAATAGGGCCAAATTTTTTTGGTCAAAATGAACTTATAAATAGAACCAGAGTAGTATATAGGAACTAGTTTGTTTTCTTTATATTTTCAAAACAGGTTTTTCTTAAAGCAAAAAATAAGAAAGAACCTTTTTGGTAATTTATTTTTAATTAGTTTGATGATTTTAGATTTTTTTTTTTTTAAAAAAAAAACATAAACCTATTTTTAAAAAAACCAAAAAATAAAGATTTTTTTTTTTTTTTTTTTGCTTTTGCATTTCTTATTTTTATGTTGAAAAAATTGAGAGCCATTTTTCCCAATTCGATGGCTTTTTCTCCACTTAGAATTTGAGTTCTTATTCAAGCTTCAATTTTGAATCGTAAGGCTTCTTTGATTAAATTCTCAATGAAAAAAATTAAACAAATATGTTTAAATAGTTGTTTTAAAAATTAAGTTTTTGAAGAGACATAACAACAGCCATCACCTATAGTGGCATAGCGGGTGGTCATCATCGTAAGTGTGGTGTCGACAACAGATAGGTGACGGTGTCAAAAAAATAATAAATAAAAAAACAAAAACAAGAAAACAACTAAAACATGTTTTTAGTTTTTAAAAACAACTTTTGTTTTTTGGTTTTTAGAAACAACTTATTGTAAACAACTTCCAAACCATTTTTTATTTATTTTTTTAAAGAAAATGGTTTTGAAAAATAAATCAAACAAGCCCTTAGATTCTTAGTATATTTATTTTCAAATGTAAGTTTTTTAAGAAAAATTATTTAAACAGATTTTTTTGTTTTCTAACTTTTGTTTTAAAAACAAAAAAAACAAAAAGACCATACTTACATAAGTTCTTTATATCTATTACTTCAATTTTTCCCATAACATATCACTACATGTCTTACTTTTTTTATATGGATTTATAGTTAAACAATAATAATTCAAAAATATGACATATGATCATGTGTAATTGGAGAACTTGCCAAAATGAATATAAGAAACTTTACCTAAATATTTTCCTTAGAAAAATTATAAACCTATTTTTTTTAAAAAAAATGAAAACCGAAAGAAACAACAACGCCATACAAGGAAATAATATCTACGAGACATGATTTTCTCATAAAATGAAGTCAATCACGAGTCAAAAGTCAACCTACCTCACACCAAATTCTGCGATTTTACGTTAGAAAAGGAAATTTTGAAAGCATAAAAAATTAAAATAAATAGGTTAAAGGGTAATTTTGGCCGGAAAATTTTTCTTAGGTTAATTTTGTCTAACTATTAACTCAGTTAATTATGGCAATTAGTTGATTAAATATAAAGAGCTAACAGTCCACACTTCATATAGTTATTTGGGAAAAATTACGTTCAAGTCCCAAGGAAGAAAATTAATCACAATAAAGTCCTTTAAAATCATGAAATTACGTAAGTCCCAAGGGACCTAGTTTTAATTATTTGTGAATGTAAAATTACCATTTTGACATTCCCTCTCCTCTCTCCCTTTTTCTTCTCTCTTTCCTCTCTCCTTCTTCTACTTCTCTCTCCCGTCTCTCTCCTCTCTCCAGTCTCTCTCTCCTCTCTCCAGTCTCTCTCCGCCACGATTTTTGCCAAGAATCGATCACGGAAGATGCACTTGGCCCCTGCGATCTCTGGCAAGACTGATCCCCGCCACGATTTCCACTAAGAACTGAGCAAGGAAGACGCACGAAAGGCCATCAGCCCCTACGATCTCCGTCGACCACTCCGCCACGATCTCCGCTGACCGCCATCACCCGACGTTTTGCTTAATTTCGGGTGCCCTGTGGATTTTCTGAGTTCGGACCTGCTCCAAGATTTAACTACGGCTTCCGTTGTTGTGCTTATTTTCGGGTGCTCTATGGATTTTGTGATTTCGGACCTGCTCCAATATTCGACCTCTGCTTCCGTTTTACTTACTCACGATGATCACTTGACATGGCTGACGGCAAGACCACAGATCCAGCGAACTTGCCTTTCTCTCATCCCCTGTTCCTTCATCCATCTTTCATCCTCTACTGTTTCTGGTTATTTTTCGAAAGGTTGCTGTAAATATATGCTTTTTCTATTGTTAATATAGCATTTGTTATTGTAAATAGCCTCTGGACGTGAGAAATGAAAAAAATCCAAGTTTTCAAAGGTTGTTGTAAATATATGCTTTTTCTGTTGTTAATATAGTATTTGTTATTGTAAATAGCCTCTGAACATGAGAAATGAAAAAAAATCCACGTTTTCAAAGGTTGTGGTAAATATATGCTTTTTCTGTTGTTAATATAGCATTTGTTGTTGTAAATAGCCTCTACACGTGAGAAATGAAAAAAATCCAAGTTTTCAAAGGTTGTTGTAAATATATGTTTTTTGTGTTGTAAATATAGCATTTGTTGTTGTAAATAGCCTCCGAACTTGAGAAACGAAAATAATTACATAGAAGTCCAAAATGGTAATTTTACATTCACAGATATTACACATAAGTCCCTATGATTTCAAGGGACTTTATTGTGATTAATTCCCTTCCTTGGGACCCGAGCGTAATTTTCCCTGGTTATTTTTGTTAAAGTACGAATTTGCTCGAAAAATCTATGTATCATCTACTTCATCTATTTTTAAAGTTAGATTTAAAATATCTTAGATAAATTTACACCTTAAGAAAAATAATATAGATAATATATAAATTACCAAATTTAAGATATTTAATTCACTAATAATTAAAAATTAACTCGATAGTAAAAATAAAATTGCTCTATTTTAAAAACTTCCGACAAGATTGGCCTGCTTACAAACAACCGCAATAATGATGTCCCTTGACCCTAAAAGAAAGTCCATAGCTCCACTCAGGTCAAAAAAGTCCATACCTTGGGGACGGGAACGATGGATTCGAGCTGTCCTGCCTCGAACACGATCTCCGTGAAGGGAACAATCCCTATGGCTTCAACTTTCGGATCTCCTTCCATCAATTTCCCTTCACCTCCCGCCAATGATTCCTCCTGCAATGGGAAACCCATTTCTCAATGGCCGGGAATGTACCATTCGCTGGTGACAACTGCTCTATGGGAAGCTAAGTCGAAGCTCTTAGTGAGACAGCTCGGCCCGCCGAAAGACGCACCTCTGCAGAGTACATTGCGTACGAAAACTCTGTCACAGAGCAGGACTTGTATACTGTATAACTTCTCATTTGATTTTGTACTGAGAGAGCAGTACAGAGATCCATGGAATGAGGTTCGAATTGGGAAATTGCTTGAAGATCTTGACTTCCTAGCTGGAACTATTTCCGTCAAGGTACGTTGTTTCCAATTCTCTCCCTGGTGTTTAGTACTTTTTGGGGAGAAGACAAGCACTCACTGGAGCTGGATTTCACTGTAATGTTCCCTGAACTTTGAAAACTCAAGTATATAAGTCATTACTCGAGTACACGTGCTTGATCACAATGCAATATGGATTTTTAAAAATGTTACTCGAGTATGAAGTTCTCATACTCGAGTAAGGAAATAAGCTACTCGAGTATGTCTGAAATGATCACAGTGATTTGGTTGCCCTTATCAGTGATACCCGAGTACACAATTGTGTTACTCGAGTACTATGCTCGAGTAAGGAATCTTATTACTTGAGTATGTTCAAGTGATCACGATACTCAACTGGTTTTTGTGAAGTGATACTCGAGTATAACAGTGTGTTTCTCGAGTACACTACTTGACTAAAGAATATTATACTTGAGTAAGTTCGATTAAATACAATGCAATGAGTTTCTTTAAGGTTATTACTCGAGTACGTAAGTCAGAAATGTCGAGTATGTTACTCCGTATGAGTATTTGTTTACTTGAGTAAGCTCGTTTCTTTGCATAATCTCAAAGTAACTCTTGCAAGCTTCGTGGAACTTCTTGAAGGTTACTCGAGTATATTTTAAGCCTCATTATATGATTAAACAGGGGTTATATGATTTTTTGTCAAGGATGGTTGGGGATCAAGACGAGCTTAACAAAATTGAGTTTCAATTGACTGACTTTCATAATGCAAGAGATATGTTTGGGCATGAAACTGCACAAGCATTAAAAAAAAAAAACACTACCTCCAGCAGAATGGTGGGATTCTTATGGAGATGGATGTCCAGAACTTAAAACAATTGCAATTCGTATTCCTAACTTATGTTGCATGTCTTCCGGGCGGTGAACGTAATTGGAGTGCCTTTGAGATGGTAAGATTTTTTCTTTTTTGGGAAAAAAATCAACGTAACTTTGCTTCAATTTAGAATACTAATGAAGTTTTTTTTCCTTCAATTTTTTTAGATTCATACAAAAAAAAAAAACATTTGCATCAAAAGAAGATGAATGGTCTCGGCATTTGTCATGTACAATTTGAAACTCACAAGGAAGCAAAATAGTAGAACTTTCAATTATGATTTTGATTATATATATTCTCGATGATGAATGAATTTCTTGAAAGAAGGATAGATTGAGACAATGTAGAGGAAGAGGATGATGAGGTTCTTGACCTCATGAAATTAATGAGAATATGGCTAATCCATCATTTGGTGTTGACCTTAATGTTAATTTTAACATTGATGATGTTAGAGCAAATCATTATGATAATGATGATGCAAGTGATGCAAATGGAGGTTATATATAATGGTGAAGGTGAAGAATTTGAAGACAAATGATACAATAATAATCCAACATTTGATGATATTTGTTGAATTTATAATTATTTTTATTTAATTATGTTTAGTGAATTTATATTTATACATGATTTTGTATAAATGTTTTTGTTAAGTATGATAAATTATGAGTTTAATTTCAGATATTTGGATTTAAAATATATTTAACTCAAATTGTTGTCATTTTTAGTATTTAATTATTTTATCATATAATTTTAATTGTTATTTATTGATATAGGTAAACTCTTATGAGTTTACGTCCCTCTCATAAGTTTTTGACAACATTGGTCACATACGCTGGTGGTGGATACCTTAAGCCTAAAAAAAAAATTTAAAAACGGAGTTAAGAACCAATTCGCCAATTACGTACTGATCAAATTGGCACGTCCGTCCTAATTATATTAGACATATCATGTTAACGCTTTATTTAGATTAATTATAATAGAAATATACCTTCTTTTTTTACCCCAAAAAATAAATACCTGCCTTTTCTCTCATCAGTCGCGTTGTTTCCTAATTTAGCTTTCTTTTACGATATGATACTTCTGCAAAAATATATTGTTAGCCTCAAATCTATGTGACTAATAATTTTATATATCTAAAAAATACATTTGCTATAAATAAATTTACCTATATTAATTAATTATATATATCTAAATATTGTTTTAGAATATTTTATAACAAAGTCTAAACTTTATTTATTTATTTTTTTTAAAAAAAAGCCATGCTTTTTTTTTTTTTTTTTTTTTTTTTTGGTGTAAAAAGCCATGCTCTTTATTAGTGTGACGATAAAATCTCAATCAGGCTAATTCCAGGCGAACGACAGTTATTTCCTTACTTCTCATTTCAATATTCATCCCCGTAATTGAAACTTTCCACCTTCCAAAGCTCACTGTGATCATCTTCTTCTTCCTCTTCTCGCCAAAAGATTCCATGGATAATGATAGAGCTTTACAATCCCAAAGAAAACGCAAGAACCATTCTTTCTTGAAGGTTCTAAGGGAAGATTTCTCTACCCGCTTGGTTAGTATATCTATATCCCCATCTAAGCTGTTTTTTTATCCATGACTGAGACAGCCAGGTTATATGAACAATTTGAGATAGACAACCAGTGGTTGACCGAACATGATCTGGGTTATGGAAGGATTTATGTCCTCTTTCATACCAAAATACTATTATAGAGTCTCCCAGTTCAGACCTTCCCCTTCAGATGTTAGCACAGCCTTTCTTCATTTCCTACTGGTGGAGGCGTAACTAGCTTCCTAACTTTAATGTTCATATAACCATGAATCCCCTTTATAGGACCATCACTTTCTGGGTTAAAGATAATCCTACGCTCTCGACTAAAGATCATCAATAATAACATGCATGTTCTTGATTTGACCCATTATTTTCCCCAGATTCTTATTCTTCATTGTTTCCCATGCTTTTTGTGGTGTTAATTAACAGGAAATCCGCCAGATTTTTACAAGGTCTTTGGTAAAGAGGAGCCAAAGAAAGCGATTCTTGAGACTTATTATGGAAACTCTGAAGAAGTTGAGGTGGAAAAGCATGAGAATCGATTATTTTTCTGCAAGGGATGGAGTAAATTTGCGGAGAAAAACAAATTAGAGAGTGGAGATTCTTTAGTGTTTGAATATTTGTCAGAATGTTCAAAGTTTGAGGTCAAAATCTATGGCAAAGGATGCTGCGAGAAGGAACATTATTATCCTTCAGAAACTGGGAAAAACGAAGATGAGAGAGATGGACAAAAAGAAAGAGGGAAGAAGAAAAAGAACAAGATAATAATGTGAAGAAAGATGGAACTTTCAAAGCTGCAAAAAGGATTGAGACAGATTCTGAGTCTCATTTTGGAGACGGAGCTTCTGAAAATGAACCAATCAATCGTGATTCTGATACAGATTCTAGTTCTTCTGATACTATCGTGGAAGAAGACATTGGTAAGTTTCTTTATGCCTCCTTAATTAACGTTCTCAATAAAAAAAAACAATTGAAATTGTGATTGATTGTTCCATTAAATTCTTGGAGAAATTCTATTTAAACAAAAAGTTCGGTTGAGATTCTGAGGAATAACTTTATTTTCCTTATATTACTTATTAGGGCCAATTCTCCAATAAATCATACCATGTGAAATTATTATTCTTGATCTTATAAAGAAACGTGGACCTAAGTTTTCTCCATTTTATGTTTGGAGAACAAGCACATTATTACATTTTAAAAATAATTTTTTATTATTAAATTATACTTTATTACAGCATTAACGCTCCAAAATTGCAGGTAATTCGAAGCAACCATCGAGTGAAGAGAAGGAGAATGGAGAGCCCAAAAGTTTGCATAGTGATAACCCAACAGAATTCAAACCTAAGGAGCCTTACTTCAAAGTCCAACTCAAATCTACAAGTATCAGTAACTATGTGGTAATAATCTGTCATAATCCTTAATTTGAAATAGTTATAATGGTAATTACTTAATATCTTTTATTTTTAAAAAAATTATGTTCTTAATAAATGGATTTTTTTAATCATAAAAGGAAACTGCAAATTAGTTTTCATTTTATTTCCCTTTTGCATCCAATACAAGTGTATGACTCAAATAGAATTATTGTGTTGTTTCTACCTTGAAAAAGAAGAAGTTTAATTTTTTTCTGTATATTTACTCTATCCAATCTTCTAAGTCACTTCTAAAATAATTTTTAGTCCACTTTATAAGTCACTTATAAAGTAATTAATGCTTTTTGTCAATGCAATTAATGCTCAAATGTGATTTCTTCTATTTTTTTTCTCTCTCTTTCAATATCGGATAAAGATGGAAAAAAAATCAATTGAAGATAGATTCAATGATTTACCATCATTTTTTAGTTATAATCAATTAATTGGAATGTCTTATATTTGAGACGGGATAGAGTATATATATGTATATTTATATCTTTGGTGTTGAAGATATTCCAGTTTTGGTGTGACATATATGTGAAGCGCATATGTGTGCAGAATATACCATTAAGCTTTTCAAGGCAATATGTAAAGGAGAGTCGTCAAAGCCAAAAGATCAAAGTTAATATGCCCAACAAAAAGGTATGCGAATTGGGTGTTCTTGTGATGTGGGGAGAGTATGAAAAGAAGAATGAAATGGCCGGAGCAAGACTGAGTCAAGGATGGAGGAGCTTGGTCAAAGAATATCGTCTCCAAGAGGGAGATATCTGCATCTTTGAATTGATCCAACCAACTCATGAGCTTGTCTTTCATCTTTATGTCTTTCGACGTGATGCTCAAAACAAGTTTATTCGCATACCTTAGTCTCATCTATACCAAACATGAACATGCGTATATGTATAAATGACTGAATTTTAGAACTTGGTCTCAGAATATCGTCTCCAAAAGGGAGATATCTGCATCTTTGAATTGACCCAACCAACTCATGAGCTTGTCATTCATCTTTATGTCTTTCGACGTGATGCTCAAAACAAGTTTATTCGCATACCTTAGTCTCATCTATATCAAACATGAACACGAGTATATGTATAAATGATTGAATTTAGGACATTTCTATCTCACTTATTGCAAGTTTGTGTGACTACATGATCTGGATATTGTTTTGAGAATGTGTTTGCGTTTTGCATCTAGAATTTACCTGATATGACCAACCTCTAATATTTTTTAAGGGTTAGCCATAAATTAATTAAAAATATGAATTATTTTATCAAAATAAGCCGAAAATAAATTTTGTAATGGGGCATCGGTCGGGCCCTTCTTCTAAGGTTCAAATAAAGGAGGAGGACCTGGCAAATGACATGTCATTTTTCTATCGATGAGCTTTTTCCTTCGTAGAGATCAAAATAAAGAGTGGTTTGTCCAAATCTACTTTGATGAGGCTCATATAATGAGCTTAGTTGATAATGAGTGATTGGGATTCAATTCTCATTGTCTAATTTCTTGTTAATGGGGCATTTGCCCTATTTTTGTAGATGTGAAGAAAACACTTCTTCCTTCATAAATGCGGGAAGCAACAAGTTGGCTATGAGTATAAACTTGGAAGATTTATTTAGGCTTCTTGACCCCCCCCCCCCCCCCAAAAACAAAGATTTATTTAGGCTTTATTCTTTTATTTTATTTCTGTTCTTTTTTGTGTTTTTATAGTTTTCGGGATTTGGGTTCTATTCCAGTTTTTTGGTTCAATGAAATAAAAAGATACTGCACAAACTCATACAAGTTGATCTAGTTGGTAAGGAGGTTATCTATATATATATATATATGTATGTATGTATGTATGTATTTTTATTTATTTATTTGGACTAGTTTGTTTTCTTAATATTTTCAAAACAGGTTTTTCTTAAAGCAAAAATAAAAAAGAACTTTTTTGGTAATTTATTTTTAATTAGAGCCCATTTGGATGGGCCTTTTTTCCTTAAAAAGTTCTTTTTTCCAAAAATAAAGTGCTTTTTTTAAATTAATAAATGCTTTGCATGAGAGCTTTTAAAAAAGCAAAAATAACAAAAACAAAAAAGCCAAAATTATGCTTTTAAAAAAAAAAGCTTCAATTTGTAGCTTAAAAAATAAATAAAAAATAAAAAGCAAGTGTGAAAAAAGAGAGAGAATAAAAAAAATGATTGGCTCTTCTTTAGTGATTTGTTTTTACACCAATTACTCTTGATTTTTAATAAAATGACAACCCTGTCCCTAAGATTTGATTTCGCCTCTGGTTGAGAAGTTGACAAAATCCAAGGGTTTGATTTTACAAACTAGTTGAAGAACACAATCTCAAAGAATGATTTTGTTATGTGCAATTTAACAATTTTACTAATAAAAAAGTATTTCTCTATTTTAACATCCAAACAGCTTTTTTATTTAAAAGTACTTTGTAATTGGTGTATCCAAACATCAAATAGTTTTAACTTTTCATTAAAGTACTTTTTTAAAAAGTAATGTAAAAAAAGTCATTTTTTTAAAAGCCCATCAAAATGGGAGTTGGATGATTTTACATACAAAAAACATAAACCTATTTTTAAAAAACTAAAAAGCCGGAAAAAATAAATAAATGTTTTTTGTTTTTGATTTTGCATTTCTTTTTTTTTTTTTTAAAAAAAATGAGAGCCATTTTTCCCAATTCGATGGCTTTTTCTCCCATTAGAATTTGAGTTCTTATGCAAGCTTCAATTTTGAATCGTAAGTAGGGCTGTACACAATACCGGAAACCGGTGACCCGACCCGACGGCCGGACATGGACCGGACCAACCCGAAGAGGAGCAAAAAAACCCGGTCAGCCTTAGACAGACCGGGTCGACCAAGACCGGTAGGACGGGTTTCGGTAAGGGTAACCGAACTTAGTCCGGTCCTACCCGGTGAATATATATATATTCATTAAAATATATAATTATATATTAAGTAAAAAAAAAAAAACCCTCGGCTTAAACGACTTCGTTGGACACTCGAAGTATTATTTACCCTAAATCCCTATTTCCATTCAGCCTCCAATCTCCTCCCCGAGACCCCGACAAGATCATTCTCATTTTCCCCCATTCGAAAACCCTAACCCCGCCTCTATCTCTGAGATTCAATCGGTGGTGTCATCTCCATCGGCAACAAGATCGTCGGTGACGGTGAGCGTGTCTCAACTCTTAAGCCGATCGTCTCGTCTCCATCTCGGAGATTCTTCCTTTCGTCACAAAGCATTTGGTAAGTCGACCGTTAGTTACCGTATTCAAGCTTCGAGTTCTCTTTTTCACTCTTAGTTGGTCACTTGTTGTTTATCACTTGCGTCTTTTCCCTTGAGTTTGTTCGTGGTTTGTGATTTCTCATTTTGCTTTATGATTGTGTAATGGCGATGGATCGGAAAGTTCTCTTATTTTGCTTTATGATTGTATAATGTTCATCATTTTGCTTGGATCTTTAATCTTTTTCCTCAAACACACTCACTAAGTTTGGTTGTCATTAATAGTGATCTGTGAAGGGATCTTTAATCTTTTCGGTTTTTCCTCAGACACACTTCCTAAGTTTATCGTTTTCCTAATCTTTTCCCTTGAGTTTGTTCTGTGGTTCTGTGATTTAATCTTTTTATGTTTTTCCTCATACACACTCTTAGTTTGGAATCTGTGTTTGGTATGTGTTATTAATAATTCTTATGATTCAAACCTTACTGTTTGGTGTGTCTTGAATCGTCCATGTTCATAGCTGTTGACATTAAAGAAAAAAGATTCCTTTTTGGCAATAATGCTGACATTGAAGAAAAATTATCTAAATTCAGACACGCATGCTTGTACCAGCATCTTGTAATAAGATCCCATTGCCTTATTTGTGGTGTTAGAGGATGAGGATATATTTATTTTGTTTTATGGCTGGCAACGAATCAAATGTTTCTATTTATAAAAATAATTAGAAACACCCCTTCTGTTCTGATTTATTTATTGCACTGACATAAATTTCTTGTTCTGTATTAGGTAGCTAGGCAGTGTGTATAGAGAAGAAAGACATGTTTTGGTCCCAATTTCATGTTTTTACCTAACCACCTATTCTCATTCTTTTCCATCTAATTTACTTCGACGGCTTGGATTTTGGTTTGTTCGTAACTGTTATCCTATAAATACATATATAGTATGTAACATGTCCACTAAAGAGGAGATAATGAGAAAGAATTTCCTACAAAATAACATTTCACAGCTGATGATGTTGGGTCCTTCTTTTTCTCTTCCTTTGAGTTTTTTCCCCTACCTGCTCTTTGCTTAGCATTTAGGTGTGTTTTGCATTTAAGTTCTTCCTCTTGTTAGTTGCATTAGGACTGATGTTGCGTTTTTTTTTTGCTTAGCATTTAAGTTCTTCCTCAATGCAAAGTGCTTTTTCTTTCTTTCTGCATAATTGAATATGGCTGATTTCTATTTTTATTTTTTTTTTTTTTAAATGCAAATTTTGTATTCCTTTCAATTCTTCCTCAATTCTTTTCTTTCGCATAACCGAAGTTTTCATTTATTTTCTGGGAAAATATATGAAGATAAATGGTGGTTGATTATCTTTTTTCCATGTCTTGCGGGTACATTCGAAATTGTAATGGAAGACCAAGATTCTTTGTCGCGGAGACTTTAACAAAGGGGTCCCTGTTACTCCCCTATCGATGGTAACCAGTTCTTTGGGTCTACACCTTCTACATCTCCTTCTCCTAGTCCTATTTCTCCCATGCTGCCACCATTACCACCACCGCAACATCCGTTCCTCCAACTCGCTATGTTGAACCCTCTCAAGAGGCTCAAGTTAATGGAAATTTGAAAATGCTAGGAAGAGGAAAGAACGAGAACGAAGTAAACCCAAAACATCTAAAGTTTGGGATCATTTTGTGAAGATACCTCACGGAAGAAACAAATGGAGAGATAAGAGCATATTGCAAGCATTGTAACAATGACTATGCTTGTGACCCTAACAAGCATGGGACAACTTCTTTAAAAAGGCATTTGGTGAAGTGTGCAAAAAACCCTAACAAGGCGAGATAAGAAGCAGCCCCTCTTGAATTACTTGTCAAATAGTACACAAGGAAGGGCCTTAGTTTCACATGTGTACAATGAGAGGCGAATACGGAGAGCCTTGGTGAGTTCATAATTATGGATGAGCTGCCCTTTAGGATTGTTGAGAAGCACTGGATTTAAGAAGTTTGTGAAGGAACTTGAGCCTCGATTTCATATCCCTTCAAGAATTACAGTTGGGAGGGATTGCTGGCAGTTATACCTTGGAGAGGTCAAGGTTTTGAAGAAGATTTTGAAGACTTGTGCAACTCGGGTTTGTCTTACTACTTGATGACTTGGACTTCGAATCAAAATTTTAACTACCTATGCTTGATCGCCCACTTTATTGATCCTGAATGGAATCTGCACAAGAGGATCATTAATTTTTCTATGATTGAAGATCGCAAAGGGGAGACAATAGGGAAGACAATAGAGA
The DNA here is from genome assembly GCA_019022655.1 of Acacia acuminata. Taxonomy (NCBI): domain Eukaryota; kingdom Viridiplantae; phylum Streptophyta; class Magnoliopsida; order Fabales; family Fabaceae; genus Acacia; species Acacia acuminata. The sequence goes on from JAFJYI010000239.1 coordinate 88,976, forward strand.
AGTGTTTATTGGATTGGGGAATTGAAAAGGTTTTTACTATTACAATGGACAATGCCTCATCAAATACCACTGACATTATCATATTTGAAGAAGCGTTTGAAGAGTTGGAGGGAAATTTGGTATGTCAAGGAGATTATCTTCACCTTAGGTGTTGTGCACATATCCTCAACCTAATAGTTTGTGAAGGGTTGAAGGATATGAAAGATAACTTTGAAAGCATTAGAAAAGGCATCAAGTATGTTCGCTCATCCCGACACGTTTTGCAAAATTTAAAGCCTATCTTGAAGTGAAAGGATTGATACTAAAAGCCTTGTGCGTTTGGATGTGACAACCATTTTGGAATTCGACATTCTTAATGTTGGAGGCAGAATTGAAATTCTAGAAAGTCTTTGACAGAATGAATGATGAGGATGATGACTATTGTGCACACTTTGCCCCCCTTAGGCATGAAGTTGATTCACATGATTTTTTTATGATTGATTCAAGTGAAGTCAGCAATAATAGGCGTGAATCAAGTGATTTCTTCAAGAGGGAGCGTGATTCACGTGAAGGAAAACAGAAAAAGCGTGATGGCCCCCAAAAGCTGAAGATTGGAACCGTGCAAGTGCCTTCTTGAGGTTCTTGAAGGTCTTTTATGATATCACATTAATGTTCTCATCTTCTATTAATGTGACTTCAAATGCCTCGCTTCCATCAAATTGCACGTGTTCAACAATTGGTAGAAAGAAATGCTTTAAATTCTGATTCTCTCCTTGCTGATATGTCTCTTAACATGAAGGTGAAGTATGAAAAATATTGGGGTAAGGCGAAATTATGAACCCTTTATTGATAGTTCTTTGTCATATTGGATCCTCGTTACAAGTTGGCTTATGTTTATCACATATTTGAGAGTTTGTTTGTTGACACCGAGGTTTGCATGGCTATGAAGGACAAGGTCCATGATTGTTTATATCGTTTGTTTGATGACTACTCGCCTTTGTTGGTGGCTCTTCTTCATCTTCTACGCATGCATCTTCATCTTCATCTTCGCTGATTGTTGAAGGAAATATGGAGGATCATGATCCAGGTGTTCAATGGTTAGCAGTAGTTAAACAAAGAACCTCCAATGATTGTCAAAGTGAATTGGACAAGTATCTTGCTGCATCAGATGATGTCCCTATCTCTACTGATTTCAACATATTGGCTTGGTGGAAAGTCAATTCGATGAAATACAAAGTCCTTTCCACCATGGCACGTGATCTTTTAGCCATCCCTGTTTCCACGTTGCCCTCGAATCTGCTTTTAGCACTGGAGGTCGTGTGGTGGATCGATATCGAAGCTCCTTGTCACCAAAAATGATCGAGGCTCTTATTTGTTCTCAAAATTGGCTTATTCTGGGCAATCACTAGTGAACTCATTTGAACAACTTCGTGAATTTGACAATTTTGAAGAGTCTCGGTAATATTTAGTATAACTAGTTCTTTACTTCATATCTTTGTGAAAACAAATTATAATTTTATGTATTTTTTTTTTACTTTTTTCAGATGCTTCATGTATGACTGATGTTGGATCTGCATCTGCCAATCACGTCCATGGAAGAACTTGATTAAAAGCACATTCTGTTGGAGCTGTTGTTTGTAGTAATTAAGGACTTCTTAAAGTATGTCACCTTTAGAATTATGGACTTTTTCTGCCTTTTGGACTTCTGGTTACAGACTTGTAATATGAGATTTTAACTCTTTAATATTTAGGGTCTTGCCCTTTGAGTATTTTGATGATGTTTGTTATCAAAGGGCAGGTTATGGATGGATATTTAATGCATGAATCGATGTCGATGTCGATGTTGAATTGTTGATGTTAGTTTTGATTGATGAATTGAAAAATTCATCTATAGGTAGATGCAATGATCTGCATTGTGCGTGCAAGTTATCTATAGGTAGGTTTTGGATGGATATTTTGTTGGATTGAAACATTCATCAGGTGCAATTATGTGGAATGTGAATTGAAACAGCATTCATGAATGATTTGTATTTTAGGTTTTAACAAACTAGCCCTTAGATTCTTAGTATATTTATTTTCATAAAATTGCTTTATTTTAAAAACTTTCGACAAAATTGCCCCGCTTACAAACTTCCGAAACAATGATGTCCCTTGACCCTAAAGAAAATGTGCATGTTTGGTATAGATTTAAGGAGGGACAATCATACTTATTTACTATTTGAATCGGGCTTATGAGGTTTTTTTTTTTCCACCTTTGGATGAAAAATTATCCGAATCGTGCTTATAGGGTAAAAGCCGCTTATTTGAAAAGCCAACTTTTCTTACTTATAGAGTAAACTGTAAAAGCTTCTTATTTAAACCCGATTTGTAGAGTAAAAGCTACTTATACAACTATTAATCCAAACATAAATCATACTATTAATCTTCCTTTTTCATAAGTCTTTTTTTTTTTACTGAACTTTTTTTTTCATAAGTCGTTTTTCCTACGGTATTCCAATTTTCAAGTCCATAGCTCCACTGGGGTCAAAAAAGTCCATAGTTCGAGGACGATGGATTCGAGCTCTCCTGCCTCGAACACGATCTCCATGAAGGGCACAATCCCTGTGGCTTCAACTTTCGGATCTCCTTCTATCAATTTCCCTTCGCCTCCGGCCAATGATTCCTCCTGCGATGGGAAACCCATTTCTCTGTGGCCGGGAAGGTACCATTCGCCGGTGACAACTGCTCTGTGGGAAGCCAAGTCGAAGCTCTTAGTGAGACAGCTCGGCCCGCCGAAAGATGCGCCTCTGCAGAGCACATTGCTTACGAAAACTCCGTCGCAAAGTAGGACTTGTATACTTGTATAACTTCTCGTCGATTTTGTACCGAGAGAGCGATGCAGATCCATGGAATGAGGTTCGAATTGGGAAATTGCTTGAAGATCTTGACTTCTAGCTGGAACTATTTCCATCAAGGTACGTTGTTTTCAATTCTCTCCTTGGCATCTAGTACTTTTTGGGGAAAAGACTAGCACTCACTGGAGCTGGACTTCACTCTAATGTTCCCTGGACTTTGAAAATAGAAAGCGAGTATAAGTTACAATATGTAAAGTGTGGAATTCATCGAACATAAACGCAATTAGACCAAAGAATGTTTCATGCTGATGTTATATTTCTACGAATTGTTTTTACAATTCCAAGTCCTAAAGCTTTGTTTTCTGGCCAACCTAAATCCTTGATAGGCAGAATGAAAATGGTATTTAAAATAGTTGTGTATATCAGCCAAATTTCTGGTCTTTGCAATCACTCCTCCTTTTTCTGGACTATCACTGTTTGAAGGAAATCAGATTCGCATGCGGTAACAACTCATCATATCGATTCCGATTTTGTGTCGTATTTCAAATTATAAAATATTCACAAAAATTATGATGTAAAATGAAGTATTTAAAATGGTTGTGTATATGAGCCAAATTTCTGGTCTTTGCAATCACTCCTCCTTTTCGGACTATCATTGTTTGAAGGAAATCGAGATTCGCTTGCGGTAACAACTCATCATCCGATTCCGATTTTGTGTCCTATTTCAAATTATAAAATTTTCACAAAAATTATGATGTAAAATGAAGTCAATCTTTAAACAGTTAAATTTAAGAAACAACAATTAAAATATATATATATATATATATACTTAAAATAAGAGAAATAATCTTTTCAGCCAACACTCTTCATTTCATTGGAATAGATTTTGAGGGCCTTTCTTATGATTAGAATTTTTTGTGTGGAAGATGATTGGAATCAGTTGTTCTTTAACTATTGGTGGATCCTGTTGAAATTTATTTGTTATGTAAATGGAGTGAATGAAAAATTGCCGAGGATCTAAATTCTCAAAACTTAAACAGGGCATATTCTTTTGAAATCGAATCTGGACCACCTTATAAATCTTAAGCCAACAACTTTTTCCACTATGCTTGCGGCGATTCATTGTTTTAAATGGCTTGCTAGCTTCAAAAATAAAATCATGTTCAAAAATAAAATCATGTTCAAAAATAAAATCATGTCTCCCAAATTTTACTGAACTAATTTATATTTTATATTTTCTGTATAAACAAGACTTTGCTCGATGATGATAGCACAACAAGGCCACTTCTCGGTCATTTGCTTCGTAGAAAAGATTGTCTTGAAGAAGCCAATTAGTGTTGACTTTGATCTCAAAATAGTTGGTTGTTATATGGGTTGGGCGATCCTCAATTGTGGTCCAACTTGTGGTTTCTCGGTCCAAAAAAGGTGCCTTGCTTCGTGGTTCTAAAAATTGAGTACCGGTATTTTAGTGTGTCAAAACTTGGTCTTTCTATGTTATGATCTTATCCATGATATATGGACCTAGTCCAACCCATCGACTCAACTAATGAACTGGCCATTGAACCAACCTAATTCAAACAAATGCACTCTTTGCAATAAAATTTGATTGGCCATGTGACTGAAGTAATTGAACTCGACGTATTTTCTTTTTCTTTTTGCTTTAATCAATATTTTTATTATTTCATATAAATATGATATACCAAATTAAATTCTGTTTTCTTTGTGTATTTTCTTTATAGTTGAATTTCTAAGATTCATTTCTAAAATATTTCGAGAGGGCTCGATGATTCGGACTCAATAGCACTAACGACCAACTTCATATTTGTTGCCGGGACTCAAAAGCTGGAAAGCGGCTCAGTTAATCAACTTTCACCTGAAACGAACTTGAGAAGTTACTTTTGAACAAAGCGAGGCGACACATAATTTGAAGAAAAGGAAGAGAGGAGGAGAGTGGAAGGATTTGGAGAATGGAAATGTAAACGAGACTCAAGTCTCGGTAGCGAGGGAAGGGTTTTACGTGATATATGCCTTGGTCGATCGTGACGACATTCTTCTCGAGGGATACCCGCCTTGAGAACTCTCTAATATGCCGGCCTCAACAACGGAACATCCATGGCCGTATCTTTGAAGGATTTTTAATGCATCGAGCATTTGAATTGGCTTTCTCAACGACATATGCTTTTTCTTTGGATTGGTTCCTTGCTTTCTTGAAGTTGATCACGTTGATTTCTTAAAGCCTGTGAGTATTTTGTCCTAAGTTTTCTATTTTCACCTTATCTTCATCATAATGACTGCTATTTGCAAATCCGATGACGATACTTCTTAAATCCATACCTGGATTAGCTCATCTATAGCGTAATTTTATAGCATATGCACACAGAATATTTTTTTTGAAAATACTGTAACCAATTTGAGTTCAACTATAACTGCTAGGGGAAAAAAATAAGGAAAATTAGCCATTTAGTCCTTCAACTATTAACCCAATCGCGGCTCTGTCTCTCAAGTTTAACTCCTTTTATGACTTCATCCCTGCTCTTAGTTGATAAACCAGACTCAGAAATAGTGTTAACAGACTGAAAATTATTTCCTTCTTGCCGCGAGACACCCACCATGAAAAACATTTGTGTCTCTCTTCTTCGTACACGCCCTCTTCACCTCAACGGTACCCCTCTTCCCAGATTCTTCATCTACATTTTTGTTCCTTCTCCTTCCTTTGTATCTTTTCCTCTTCTTGGCTTCACTGTATTCCGCATACTATGGCTCTGCTTGGGCTTAGGCTTCATCATATTGCAAGTCACTTGCCTCTCAATACTACAGGCTGACGATGCCCTTGACGTGCAACTTCAAGGGAGGAGTAATGGCCATGGCTATGCCATTATTCGGCGGCATCTTCATGATGGAAAATGGATCAAGCTAGGCTCGGGTCCAGTGAGACAGGTAAGATGGTGCTGTTGCGGCAGCAAAAGGGGAGCTTGCAGAGCTTGTTGTTGTCCTTGAGGGTGAGAGCGGGAGGTTGGAGAGGGTGGAGATTTTGTTGCAGAACATCTCGCTGGTTGAAGATAAAGTCGGCCAAAAATCTTCCGGCTGCCGTGCAGGCATTGAGGGATGTCTCTCATGTAGGAGTAAATGCCTATCATGGAGCCAACAAACTCGCCTCTCGACATTCACGGGGAGATGTTCCGTGGGCCGAGGCTGCGAGTGGGTTACGCAAGTGAGCGCAATATGACGAAGCTTAAGCGCACGAGCCATGGTATGAGGAATGCAATGGAGCCAAGAAGAGGAAATAATACGAGATGAAGGAGGAGGAACAAAAAGGTAAATGAAGAATCGGAAAGAGGGTGTACATAGAAGAAGAGAGAGACACGAATGCTTTTCACTCCGTTAACACCATTTCGAGTCTAGTTTATTAACTAATGGCGGGGATAAAGCGATAAAAGGAAGCAAACTTGAGGGACTTTGTTATGGATGGGTTAATATTTGAAGGACTAAATGACTAATTTTCCCAAAAAAGAAATATATATATATATATATATATATGATTGAGTTGTGCTGGAAGACCTTGAGAGAGGAAGATAAAAAAGATAGACTTTTGTGCTTTTTGTTTCTATAGCCTATAGGGGTTCTTGTGTGTGTTCTCACACAGTGAACCTGCCAATGCTTTGGTCTTATTTTTATCAATTCGTTTGAATGACAAGTAAACTGATGCAACTCATGCTATGAGTTGTTTCACGTGATTATTTGATCTCTTTATGATAAAATTGAATGAAAATCAAGCTATTTTTTGTAATCATAAATAAAGACCAGGATTTATTTGACCAGGTTGACGTCGGGGATTTCTTACGTTTCAAGTCTGTGTTCTTTACACCGAACTTTACAATCCAGATCGACCCATCGATCAATGTTGAAGTTGTTGCTCATGTTACTAGGCCTGGTGCAATCTAGCGAGGTTAGTTTTAGCGATCTACATTTTGGGCAATAAAATTAGATTGTGGATTGATTATTCTTGCTTCCCTGTTTTCTTTGCTTGATACGAGATATCAAATACTTTCCATTTCACCTTCACGATGCATACGAGGCAAAGGCAATGAAAAATGGCTTGAAACTTTGAAAGATAGTGCAAAGCAACAAAAGAAGAAGCTCGTTTAATATTAGAGCGCATGGATGCTGATAGTGATAGCTTGCAATGATTCTGAGAAGGATCAGTTATAGGTAGGTGAATTAAACAGAAATTAGCAGGAAAAGAAAATGGGGTGAGGTTATAATTTAAGGTGAAAATTTGTAGTTCCCTTGCTTATTTTACCACGGTCCATGGATGATGATGTATTTTATAGCTCAAGGGTGGATTATGTTGTTAGCACTTGCCATTAAAAACAAATGAATCTTCACTAGTGGAAAAAAGGCTTTTAAGACCGGACAAAAGGGGGGTCGTAAGACCGGATATGCGGCCGGTCTTGTTCCAGCCGGTATTAAAAGTCTACCATTTAAGACCGGACTCGAACCGGTCTTAAAGAAACTCTTTTAAGACCGGACATTTAAAAACTTGGGTCTTAAAAAGTTGTACTAAATGAAGCCGAAATATTTTTTGTTCGGTCCTAAAGCTCGACTTTTAAGACCGGTCAAACAATAGGCCGCTCTTAAAAGATCGTAATTATAAGACCGGACAAGACACATACGGTCTTAAAAGACTGACTTTCAAGAGTGGATGATAAATACATCCGGTCTTAAAGATTTTTATTTAAGACCGGACTTCTAAATATACCGGTCTTAAAAGACCAACTTTTAAGACCGGGTTTAATATCAAAACTCAAAAGTGTCGACCTTTAAGACCGGTCATATGATTACATCCGGTCTTAACAAGTGAACATTTAAGACCGGCTTATTATTTCCGGTCTAAATTTTCCCGAATTTTTCCCTTCTGTTCTTCCTGATTATATATATATATATACATAAATCCACCACCCAATCCAGCACATAAAAGTCGATATTTTAAGCTACAAACTATGAACAATTATTTGAATAAATTGAATTGGAAAAAGAATACAAATATTATTCACCATGAGCTATTTGGCCTCTTAATTAATGATTACTATGACTACAACACCTAAATTAATTCATACAATAAGATAACTTACTTACAAATACAATAAGTTACAAGTACAACATACATGCGCCCAAAATAATATTCACCATGCCTTCATCGATTCCCCCACCCAACAACGTAACATCCTCTTATATAACATGCCCCTTTGGATCGGATCTGCCACAAAAATAAAACAAGAACAAAATTCATAGTCGGTGACATTAACTATGAACATAGATAGAAGGAATATAATATATATAGTTAAAGCCTTAATTAAAGTCTTCAAAGAAATCTGCATATGAATATTACCTTATGAATTGACTCTTTTATAAAGTGATATCTTCCCATATCCCTTCTTGATGATCACTTCTTATCGGGTTCATTATCTGCTTCATCTTCTTCGTTCATGTCGGTAGACCCCTTGAAAAAGGAGTACTCTCGGGAATACCATAATTTGAATTCATTTCCTCATCAATATCAATGACCCTCTTTCCTTGGAGAGCTACGAGACCACATTTTATTTTCTTGATCGGTGATATAGAACACTTGTTTTGCTGGTCTCGCCATAATAAAAGGTTCATCTCCAAAACTTCTACCATTGACATCGACTAATGTAAATCCTAGCCGATCGATCCGAACACCATTATTGACATTAACCCACTTGTATTTGAAAATGGGAAATCTAATTTTCACATAGTCCACCTCCCAAATCTCTTCAATAACCCCATAATATGGCATGACCGCCAATAAAGGGCTCTTGTCTTTCTTGGAGAAGTGCATAGATTCGCCTCTAACATAACACCACCATTCGGACTGTGCTCGTATCATCTAGGGACTTCGTGTAAAATGTATAACCATTGATCACATACGAATTCCAACTTATGACATCAACCTCGGGACCACTGCTAACCATTTGATTGTATCGAAACACATTCCTCTCCCTCGACCTTTTGTTTGAACCGGTTTGCAAAAGTTACTGTTATGCTCCCTAATCAACCTTTGTTCGATCATTCGATGATTTTCTTTCCTTACAAATTTGCTTTATGTGCAGCTATCCGGCTTGAACTTCATCGACGTTATTCAAGATGTACAAGTGGACTAGTGACAATTCATCGGGATCCACACTCTTTACGGAAGCCCTCGTCTACCCCCATCAAGCATGCGACGTTTTGGAAACTGATATGTCTTACTTTGGCCAAATAATCTTGACAAAATTCCATGGCTTCTTCGAAACATATTTCGAACAATCGATGCTTCGGCCGGTATGCGTTCTTCACGTACCCTTTTAGGAATTTCATAGATCTTTCAATTGGGTACATCCACCGTAAATGGATAGGGCCGCACATCTTTATCTCCCTCACTAGATGAACAATTAGATGAACCATGATGTCAAAAAATGTAGGAACAAAAAGCTTCTCAAGGTGGCACAAGATAAGATATCCTTCATTCTCCAATTCATCCAACTTTTCAATCTCAAAAACTTTACGACAAAGCGCATTGAAGAAGACACAAAGTCTAGTCAAAACGACCCGAAGATCATATTCGGCGATGCCTCGAATAGCTATTGGGAGTAGTTTGTTGCATCAAGACATGACAATCATGAGACTTTTGGCCTACTAATTTCAAGTCCTTCATCGATACAAGCCTCTTAAAATTTGAAGAATACCCCGTGGGAACTTTTTGTGCCATGTAAACACTCACAAAAACTTCGTTTCTCATCCTTAGACAAAGTATGAGAAGCGGGGACAATAAGTTCTCTTCCCATCGGCCTTGGATGTAACTCTTCGCGTATTCCCATTGCTATCGAGATCAATCTTGCCTTCACACCATCCTTGGAACTACCTTGTATGTTGAGAAGCGTGCCGACAATACTATCACATACGTTTTTCTCCACATGCATGACATCAATACTTGTGTCTCACATCAAGATTGCGCCAATATGGAAGATCGAAGAATACTGCAGATCTCTTTTTCCATATATTTGTTTCTTTTCTACACTTTGCGGTCTTAAGAATACGACATTGATATTTTTCACCTTTTCATAAACTTGCTCCCAGTCAATGCCACCGGAGCATCTTCATACTCTTGGCCACCAAAAAAGGCTTTCTTCAATCGATGATATGGGTGGCCCCGTCTAAGAAATCTCCTATGTCCAAGATAAACCGTCTTTCTTCCATGTTGAAGTTGATGGTAGCGTGTGCCTTCTTCACAAACCGGACATGCTTTATGGCCTTTTACACTATACCACGACAAATTCCCATATCTTTGGGAAGTCGTTTATAGTACAAAATATCATGGCTCGCATTTTAAACACCTCCTTCTTGAAAGAGTCAAAAACATCAACACCTTCGCCCACAACTCCTTCAAGTCTTCGATCAAGGGTGAAGGTAAACATCAATGTCATTTCTGGTTGTTTCGGTCCGAAATCAACATAGACGACATGATGTACTTTCGTTTCATGCATAACATTGGAGATAAGTTGTAAATAATCGTAGTACAGGCCATGAACTATGTATCTTTGCTAAGGCTTCCATATGGATTCATGCCATCCGTGCTAAGGGCAAGCCTAAGGTTCCTAGGTTCTTCGCCGAAGTTCGGAAATAATTGATCGATTTTCTTCCATTGAGAAGAATCGGCCGGATGTCGAAGCTTTCCATCAGAAATCCTCTCATCTGCATGCCACCTCAAATTTTTTGCATCATTTTCATTCGCAAACAACCGCTTGAACCTTGGTATGATTGGAAGATACCACAACACTTTTGCCGGCCCCTTATTTGACTTGTACCTTGGGGTTTCACATTTCGGACAACTCTGCTCCTCTTCAAACTCTTTTCTATACAACACGCAATCATTCGGGCATGCATGGAGCTTTTTGTACTCCATCCCGAGTGGACAAAGTATTTTCTTAGCATCATAGTATCGATGCGGCAACACATTATCATCCGGAAGCATGTCCTTAAAAGCCTCAAGCATTTCGAAAAACTCTTGTCGCTCCATCCATGACGTGCCTTCAAGCTTACCAATTTCAATACAAAGCATTCAACAATTGGTATTTTTTACACCCACGGTATAGAGGGTCTCGCATCACCGCACATATTACCATATGCATGTGATTGATGAAAAGCCTCTTCTCCTACATCACGGATAATGTCCTCTATGTGATCATCCATATCCGTGTCATTATCATCAAAGGCCACTTCCCTATGTTGAGACCCACTTGGTATTTTTTCACCATGCCATACCCATCTTTGTATAAGTCTTACAAATTCCTTCACAAATTAAATGTGTGTGTATAACTTCGGGACTTAGTCGCCTCTCATTCAAACATTTTACACAAGGGCAATAAAACTTCCCACCCTCGGCATGGGCATTTTGTTTAGCAAATTTTATAAAGTCTCTCACCCCATTCGATATTCAACACTCGTCCGTTTAGCATTTATCCAACTGTGATCCATAGTAGAATTCCTATATATATAGACGGAAAGATTTAACATACATATATATGCTCAAATGTCGGTTATGTCTTTTTTTCCTTTTTTTTTCGGATAAACTTGCTCATTAAATGCAGAACGAAGAATAACTTTTGGTCATAAATGTATCGAGAGAATCCAAGAACCAAAATAAATGCATGACGAGGAAATTAAATGCATCGCGTGAAGGTCTTGTGGACTCACCGTATCATATAAATTCAAATGCGTTTGCTTAGTCTTTCTTCTCCCGCCACGAACGTTGATGTTGCGGACGAGAAAGAGTACCCTAAAAACATTTATTGGTCAGTTGGGTAGGTCTAAAATGCAATTATAATCTTCAAAATACAATATCCATTAACAACACGAAACCCACAAGAACATTTGATCGATTTCGCTCAACCCGGGAAAACCCGAACGATGAGCGGGAAAATCATAAAGTTATATAACCGAAACACCTCTTACAGCTTGGTCTATAGACGTTTAGCTAAGGAACCGAGAAAGTGATTGTCGAGAGGTACAACGCGAACCCGACGACGAAGTGGCGACAGAACCCGAGTAACACTTTAGGCGCGACAAGAGAAGTTGAGAGAGGGAAATTTAATATTCGCGCTTGACGCAGCGAGACATGTTTTATATTTGGGATTTTATTAAGACCGGACTTTTATAATACTCCGGACCTAAATTGAGACAATTAAACCGGTTCATTAAAAGAACACGGTTCTATATATACAACTTTTTAAGACCACCGTTTTATAATACTCCGGTCCTAAAATTCTTTTTGTGATTTACGAAAAAGGATTTGCGAGCGCAAAGAATGAATGAATAAAAATTAAAGGAAAAGCTGGAGTTTCTTTAATTACATATATTACTTGCATATGCACGTACACAAGAAAAAATACAAAACAAAAACAAGCGAGAAAATTATCAAAAACAAGAATCGACTAAACATCTCCTAAAGCTTATTATCCTCCAAAGCCTTGGCGATTTCGGCGTGAAAATGACATTAATTTCCCGCCGGAGATCAGCAAGTTTGTCTTACTCGAATCAGCCACAATGCTTCATTAGAGGAAAGAGGAGAGGGGTCGATAGTAGTCGCGGTGGGGCCAAGAGGTTGGAGAGGGGGAGCGGGAACCTCTTCATCATCCGAAGAAATAACAATGGGTCCAACGACCCGAGACTCTTTCGTCACAATAGGACGGACTCTCGATGGAGGAGGCGCACCGTATAACGATCGACGGAAGGCACGAGCATCACGACTAAGAGCACCCCTACGAGCCGTTCTCTTGAATCTAACCATGGTTTGGCGGTTAGGCGCGAGAGGTATGAGGAGTTAATTAATAGGCGGAAGAGCTGTTCTCGAGATAGCCACGTACGTAGTTTGGAGTTACGAGGTAGTGAGGAATTAATAAGGAGTTATAGGTACGCGGTATAAAATTCCATTATTTAATATTTTTCCAATTCATTTTATTTTAAGACCGACCTTTTATCATTAACCCGGTACTTAGAGGTATGCGGTATAAAATTCTATTATTTAATTTTTTAAGACCGATCTTTTATAACAAGTCCAGGTCCTAAAGTCTTACCTTTAAGACCGACCTTTTATCATTTACCCGGTACTTACACCTTTGTTCAAATGAATGATGCGAGTCTCTTCGGCTTCCGGATAAACTTCCCAACTAGGCGTCTCCTCGTATTCGATGAACAATGCGTCTCCTCGTTAAAGCTTTCGGCGTTTCACATTGTTCGGATGGGTTCTCTATTTAAACCCGTTATTCTTGTACTTTCTTCACATTCTTCTCCCCGGGTCCTCCGTTTCATCCTCCTCCTCTTCAACCTCGCCCCCAGTTTGTAATGGCTGCTCCCCGGGTCCTCCGTTTCCTCCTCCTCCTCTTCAACCTCGCCCACTCCGCCACCGCCTCCTCCAAATCCATTTGTGAAGCGGTTGGTGCGATCATGGTGGCCCGCGTCGATCAAATCGATCGACGTTTGGGCATAATTGGTTCAGCTTGCTCATACCATGAACAACAAGCTGAACATGGTACTCCACGCCAATGACGTGAACTACGATCCCGCTGCAGACGACTCCGACAACTCCGACAACTCCGACGACTCCGACAACTCCGACAACTCCGACGACTCCGACGCCCCCTCCCTTTCCGACTACGAGAGGGATTAGTTTTTTTTGTTGCTTTTTATTTTGCTTTTTTTTTTTTTTTTTTTTTTTTTGTGATCGCGCCCTTTTATAGGCGGCGTAAAAAATTAGTAAATAAAATATTTTTAATTTTTGTTCTCGTGCGAGTTTAGTACTTTATCTGAACCCGGAAAGCAATAAAGAAGGCAACTATGAAGGACGGATAATGGCAGACTAAAAAACCTAAAATAAAAGAACGAAGACTTTAGTTAGTAAATCGACGGTCCTAAAAACACGCCATTTTTGTCGGCTTTGGTTTCCATATCCAATTGCCTCTTGTCCTTTTCATTATCGTCTTTCTTTTTCCGACAAAAAGGAAACAAACAAAACAATGTCCTCGTGTAAATCCAACAACGAAATTCAGAATACGGTTAAGAACATACAAAAAAAGGAGCTTTTACCTTATTCGGACAAGAACAAACAAAGTGACTATTCTTCTCAAGGTTGGACCTACATTTGTGAGAAACAAAGTGTCCTTTTCATTATCTTCCTTTTTTCGACAAAAAGACAAAAGACAAAATAAAAGGGACACCGATAATCGCCTCTACACATGGAAAGGTAAAAACGATGATAAAGAAGGACCTAGCTTGAGCGAACGCGAGAACCTCGGTTGTCTTCAACCCTAACCATTTAATTTGTGCGAAAAGGAGTATTTAAAGGGGAATTACTTTTAAGATCGCACAAATAACAACATACGGTCCTAAAAGTTAAGTGGGGGACTTTTAAGACCGACCTTTTATAATAGGTCCGGACCTAAAAGTTCATGTATCTTTTAAGCTTTTAGGAGCGGACACTAAATAAATATACGGTCCTAAAAGTCGGGATACTTAGTAAATAAAATATTTTTAATTTTTGTTCTCGTGCGAGTTTAGTACTTTATCTCGAACACGGAAAGCAATAAAGAAGGCAACTATGAAGGACGGATAATGGCAGACTAAAAAACCTAAAATAAAAGAACGAAGACTTTAGTTAGTAAATCGACGGTCCTAAAAACACGCCATTTTTGTCGGCTTTGGTTTCCATATCCGATTGCCTCTTGTCCTTTTCATTATCGTCTTTCTTTTTCCGACAAAAAGGAAACAAACAAAACATTGTCCTCATGTAAATCCAACAACGAAATTCACGAGAATACGTTAAGAACATACGTAAAAAAAGGAGCTTTTACCTTATTCGGATAAGAACAAAAAAAGTGACTATTCTTCTCAAGGTTGGACCTTCGTTGTCGTCGGTTTTACCTCCCCATGTTAGAAACAAAGTGTCCTTTTCATTATCTTCCTTCTTTTTCCGACAAAAAGACAAAAGACAAAATAAAAGGGACACCGATAATGCTTTGCTCTACACATGGAGAGGTAACAACGATGATAATGAAGGACCTAGCTCGAAAGCGTAACGCGAACCTCGGTTGTCTTCAAATTTATCCATTTAATTTGTGCGAAAAGATGTATTTAAAGGTGATTGACTTTTAAGATCGCACAAATAAAAACATACGGTCCTAAAAGTTAGGCGGGCGACTTTAAAGACCGACCTTCTATAATACGTCCGGACCTAAAAGTTCATGAAGTTTTTAAGTTTTTAGGAGCGGACACTATAGAAATATACGGTCCTAAAAGTCTCATACTTTAAGACCGAAGATTTTTGCGGACCTTTAAGACCGGACATGTTGTTAATGAACGGTCCTAAAAGTCTCAGATTTCAAACACTAAATTAAATAACTATATCCACCATCCAATAATACATTCGAAACCCAAAATGGACACAAGAAAATTGTTCGAAAAATTAACTACATTTATGTATTGAATTTTACATTGCCTATGTATATTTACAAATGAATTGTTCAAAAAAATAAACAAATTTGAGAAGATCGATTATTGTTGCTACTGATTATACTTACAAATGAATTTAGGACATTAATTATTGTCATTTTTCGACTCTAAGATCAGACCATACGAGATATTCACAAAACACATTGCGTATGTGCTCCAGTTCATCATCGGGGAAAGGGAGTTTTGCATTGAAACATACGTAACATCAAAGACAAAGAATCTGAATTAACTTGCGTGCATATTTCATTTGTAACGATAAGCCGAAACTGAATTAACTTGCATAATATGTAACATCAAATACATTTACCTTTGCGGTTAATTTAGTATCCCCCGCCTTGTAATATCATACATGTGTTTCATGACGTCTTGGCCACATAAGTTGGACTCTCGTGGTTGCCGACGGGTCTAAAATGAACAAAAAATATATATCGAGCATATATATAGCTCAATGACCAAGTTCACAAGGCGTGTGCTACAAATTAAATATTGTACCAACCTACGGTTTGTACCATATGGGGTCTTTGTCCGAGTAGCACGCCTTTTCTTTTCTACTATTTGGAAGGTCCTCATGGCACTATCATCAAAATCACAAATTTATCAATGATTCACTTAAAATTCACATCGGAGATGTCGGACAAGAGAATCAAAATGACATGCTTACTCGTTGATGGTACGCACCAACGTAGGCAATGGCGAGTGTGAGTGGAGCATAAGAAGATAACTTTATGCTCGTCCATGCACATGACGACCAAGCTGCCGTGGCGGCTGAAAATTCACATCGTAAACTATACTCGGTGATATATATATGTAGCAGAATTAAGTGAATTGCGGACAAGATTTTTGATATGTACTGTGGAAGAATGGCAAAAAGTACAACTTTACGATCACTTGACACAACCTCTTTGATATGTACTCTGTCTCTCCTCCATGGATGTTTGACTTGAATAGGCGGGGCACAAGAATCCAAAATCGTTGATCCTGCACCTTTGAACCAATTCATGATGCAAGAACCTACCATAATGACATCGATCGGGGAATTAGTATATATGTATGTATGTCTAAACGATGCATTTAAATGATGTACTCATAGACGAAGATACTTACTTCATAAAAATTCTAACAAGCGCATCGGTAAGCTCTGTCGAGGAAGCGGCGGGGACTCAACATCAACGGTGTCAACTTGAACGGGCATAGGATGAGGGACACCTACTACTTCATCGATAGGCCACGATTTATCCTTAAAATATCCACTTTTCATAAGATCGGATATTTTTTCCCTGGCAGCAACCAACTTAGAGTAGGGGATAGAGCTTGAGGAGGGGATAGAGCTTGAGGAGGGGATGGAGCCTGACGAGGGGATGGAACTGGAGGAGGAAGGGTTGAAGCTTCGGGAGCGGTAGAGACATGTACAAGCTTTGGCCAAGGGATGAAGGTTCCCTTGACATCACTCACAAGCTTCGGCTCATCGGTTTGGAGAGGGGCTGTGCATTAATGATCACCTTTTCAGCGACACTCGACTTCATCATCGGGCATTTGTTGGTGGTGTACGGTTGATCCCAAGTTGTGAACAGTCCCTTTTTCAACCAATAATCGTCCATCATGATGATCGGGATCGTCCACATAAAGGTCACAAGGTTGCTCTGTCCATCAATGCGGCTCCCTCAGTGCTCTGTTTGCACAGGTTGCGAGGTGAGTGTGTGAAGGGAACTCTTGGTCTACGGACGATTGCTCAAAAGCAGCCTCGGTGACTCGAGTTCCTCCTTCATCGGCTCATCTCGGATTGAAACATTGCGTCATTGAAGCTTTATTAGCGGCCGGCGTCCCGGTCCATCTCCTCCGGGTAACCATACTTTGTCTATGGCGTTTGGATGTACCAAAGACTTGCTTTATGCCTACCCGTCCTCCAATCCCCCTTACACGCCCGGGTGATCCGGTTTTCCGGTCGCAATGGTCGAACGTCATTCCTCCCGTCCGACACAAAGATCCCTCTGCTTCTTTATTTTTAAGATCTTCTGTAAGATACAGATAACGAGAAGCTTAGTAATGAAACATGTTTAGTAACTAAAAAATAACAATAATGATACTTACAATTCTTTCAGCAACTAGACGAGTTTGTTCACTCGTGTAGGCGCCGCTTGGCTTTGCCGAATATGCAACCACAACTCCTCGCGACGTATTGGAGATAGAGGAGCATGTATCACGAAGGATTGGATTCGCTTCATCATCCAATCTCTTCCGCTAGCGACCATCAAATCTTTTTCGGCCTTTTGATATCCGCCGCGAGAAGCCCTATGAGGGCAATCATTCTTTCTACTGTCTCTGTGCTTGTTCCCTTCTTTTCGTGAATCGGGATTGAAAACATCTATTAATTATGAATTCCGAGCCATGCATGTCACTAACGAAATTAGAGAACTACGCTTCATATGAATGTCAATCAAACGGTAGTCAAATTCTTCACTTCATCAAGTTTCAACATTTTATTTAACGAAGATGTAGAATTGTAGAAGAAATTGGAGCTATGTTTTGTAGTGCTAGCTAGATAGATAGGTTAAGAAACAAAAGAGAATTATGCTTAGAATAATACAAACTTGATCCTTTTTAAGGCATCCGGTGGGATCGGCAGTCCCCATTAGATAGTAACAATTGGGTATATAAAGTTTCCCCCTTTTAAGACTATTCGATCATTTCCTCCTTTGCATAAGACAAACCATTACACAATTAATACCTTCTCATCGGTAATTTACCTTTTTAGGGTTGACATATCGGACTTGCATAGACAAAGGCTTACGAGAATAATACAAACTTGATCCTTTTTAAGGCATCCGGTGGGATCAGCGGTCCCCATTAGATAGTAACAATTGGGTATATAAAGTTTCCCCCTTTTAAGACTATTCATTTCCTCCTTTGCAAGACAAACCATTACACAATTAATACCTTCTCATCGGTAATTTACCTTTTCGGGGTTGACATATCGGACTTGCATAGACAAAGGCGGGAAATGTATACTTCTATTCACACACCGAACTATTATATAACTAACGAGGATTAGATGAACACAATAACATTCACATATCCGCACAGGTTAATAAGCAAACAAAAGGGAAAACAAAACTAAATATATACTCACCCGAGCTTCGGGAGTGGTCCGAGAAGAACAAATTGTCGCCAAATTCGTTCATCAATAAATGTGTAAACTTCCCAAGGATGTTTGGCAGGCGGAACATCGGAGAAAATATACGTGTTAGCGAGAAAGGTCTTAAACTTCCTCCACCGATCAGCACAATAAGACAATGTCTTGTCTTTCAACTTCGCTTGTCGGGGACGGTGTATGTAACCCGGATAGTCTCCCAAATAGGATCCTTTACATTCTTATAGTCCACACTTTTCCACTCATCTGTCAAGATGCTAACCTTCTTTGCGTGCTAGACGGCCGACAAAACTATTATATTTGCTTTTATTAGGACCGACGGGTTCCAACCTTGCATCAAATCGAATCTCGAGCTTTGACCCGAAGTCCGACTTAGGGTCACATCCATCATTCGTGTGCCTCTTCTACCACGGCGTGCGTGGGGCGATTACGAGCCTCATTGTGAGATGAAGAGGGTTCGTTCTCACTCACACCCGGTCACACCAGAAGGCGGCGTTGCCGGAACACGAATAGATTCGTTTTCACCGTCCATTTTCGAGACGGGGAAGAGAGGAATGCCCGAGCAAATGAGAGAGTAACGGGGGCTGATGGTACGTGGGCGAGGAAGAGAGGTAATGCAACGGGAAGGGTTTCGGAACGCGAACGAGAGGTTCTCCACAGAGTAACAAAAGCTTTGCGCGAAGAAATGTATAACTTGCTTGGATTTTTAAGACCGGATGAAAAAGAGACGGTCTTAATATTTACATTAATCTCGGTCATATTAAACGTCTGATCTAAAAAGTTTAACCTTTAAGACCGTTCTTTTTAAAACGCCGGTCTTAATATTAATGAACTTTTTCGTACCGCAAGTATCATATGTCCGGTCTTGAAAGAAAACTTTTAAGACCGTCTTGTTTGTAAGTTCGGTCTTAAAACTTTAGACTTTTTATATTTAAATTTTTCCTTATTATGTTTTACCGCGAGAAAATATAAGTACGGCTATATGAGATATATTTAGAAAGTAATTGAAATTTCAGTTCAATTTTTAAGACCGTGGTATTTTAGTCGGTCTCAATAATGATTTTAAGAGCGGTGAAAAATTGGTCGGTGCAAGAAGTTCTTTATATTTACGGAAGCGCCACCGGTCATTCCTTTAAGACTAGGACTTTCCATTGTCCGCTCTAAATGAGGCGGTCTTAAAGCCTTTTTTTGCACTAGTGCTTCTTGCTGCTAACTTAATGGCACAAAATCTATCTGATTGCATTGTAGGGAACTGTTACTTTGAAAATTTGCATATGAATCCTTGTTCCTGAAGTTGGTTAGGACATTGTTATCTGCATCAGATGATCAAAGATATAACAAACTGTCTCGTGCTTTGCACAAATTCTAAAGAACAAGTAACAAAATATGTGTTGGAAAAAATTAGTCAATAGGTGATCGTATTTGTTATAAATTAAACAAGTAGTCTTATTCTACTAGGTGGGATTAGTAGGTCCTGTTCAATAATTTCATTGAGTGTTCTCGCTGGTTTATCTCTACCCCGTTGCATTAGACTCCATACTAGTTGAAACCACCTCAGTCAAACTTTTACCATTTTCTCTGATAGGTGTGATTTCAACTCTTCCTCTCCTATTCTTTCTAATATTGATAAACACTTGAATTTTGACAGCAAGTGATAGATGTTTGCAATATTTTAAATTTTTTTTCCTAGTTCAAGTAATTTGAGTTTAGAATCATATAGGTTTTATTATTTTATATCTTAAAATATCTATATTCATCTTAATATTCTATAAATATTAATTTTTTTAATTTAATGTTTAATTTAACACAATGTTGAAGAAAATGTCTTCACTAATCATTTTTTCATTCCTTTTTGTAATTTTTAACAAATCCCAATAGATATGTAGCGGGAGAGGCTCCCACAAGTTTGTGGAACCGATTAAAATAAAATATTATTGGGAACACCCGCAAAAACAATAGAATTAACCTGCAAAAGACAATGAAGGGCTTGAGAAACAAACGCAAGAATGACTTCATCATGGTTTCTTTCATTCCTTACAACTAAATTTACATTCGGCTTTGGAGCATTTTCATCTCTTTTATGTTTTTCAACTCTAGCCCTTTTTCTACACTGAGCAACAAAATGTCATGGCTTGGCATAGAAAAATCATCCGCCTTTCTTCTTGAATTTGGGGATAGAATCACTAGGTTTGTAATCAAATTTCTTTTCGTGCTTGTGTTTGGAGTCATACCTCTTGTTGTGTGGCTTTACTTCCACTAGATTAGCTTTTGCAATCTTTTGTTTTCCCTTTGCTATTTAGATCGCTTTCATGTTGGTGTCTTCAATGATAATGTGTGTAATCAAATTTGATAGCAACAACTGCTTTTGCTTGTGCTTTGATTGCTGCTTGTAATCGTTCCATGTTTCTAGCATCTTTTCAATCAGGACTAATGCCACATACTCATCTGGGAAATTGATCTTTTTGGCCTGGAGTTCCTCCAATAGTTAACAAACTTTTGTTTCTCGGCGTCCTCAGCAGTGTATTTCAGGATAAGCGACTCCTAGATCTTATGTGCCTCCTTATACAAATAATAAACATCGAACAGATCATTATATAGAGTGCTTATAGAATTTGATAAAGGCTCTGGTTGATCAAGAGTAGCAGCCGCCCCGTGCATGCCAAGAACGGAATAAACTCGTTCCTGCCATCGCTTGAGCAATTTGCTAGAACGAAGAAGTTGATGATCTAAGTCGAGTCCAACAACACTTCCCGTGCATGCCAAGAACAGAGTAAACTCGTTCCTACCATTGTCTGAGCAATTTGCTAGAATGAAGAAGTGGTTGATCTGAGTCGAGTCCAACAACACTTCCCGTGCATTTGGACTAGCTTTTTGAGAATAGTTTATAAAGAAAAAAAAATGATAAAATTGATTTTAGTGAATAGATTCTGGGTCGAATAAATTTTGTGGGAAAAAGAATGATTTTTGATGACACCCAAGCGCGTTATTACTACTTTACTCACATTCTTTTGTGTAGTATCTGTGTATCATTTATGCTGATATTTTTTCCTGGGGTGGAGCAAGTTGACTTCTGAAAACCTGTGAGCATTTTGTCCTTTGTTTTGCACAATTTCTTCTCAAGAAATTGTCAGAGAATATGTTTGGAAAAAGGAATATTTGTTAATAATATATCAAATTAGTTCTAAATTAATGTTGAATGAGGCAAAAATGATTTAAGAAAAACCAAAATAGAAATTTGAATTGGGGTGATAATAAGATTTCAAAATGAAATCATGGGAACAAGAAATATAAACCAAAACATTTAATCTTAATCTTACAGTTGCAAGACGAGGACGTTATTTCAATGATTGTAAGAATGACAAAACATCAAGTTGCTTGTTTATGAAAAACAAACTCTTAACGTAAGATCCTACATAATAAGCTTTATTAAAAAAAACTCTGATGTCCCACAGGATCCCCCAATTGCGTGATTGGATCAACTAAAACTATTAGTTCCGTCGACGGGGACCAAAATTATAGAATAGAACCTAAATGTTTAAGAAACTATATTTTAGCCCTATAAAAATTTCAATACTTTTATTTTAGTCCCTCTACAAAACTTTCAGTGAGAACGAAAGTAATATTGAAACTTTTATGAAGTTGAAATATAATTTCCTGTGATAAATAGAGCTATATGGATCTTATGCCCCCATAACGATTTGATTTGCAGTGGAATATTTCAGTTCATGACTCTGTAATACCATATTCTTTCATCACCCAAATGTTGAAATCATCATTCAAACATTTAATCACCACGGCAAGCGAATGCCCTCCTTCCACACCAAATAATGATAATAGAACAGTCACTCAACTGTTGCAGTAACAATAATTTTGCAAATGTTTCTTCAATAAACATCAAATGATAAAAATGAATTTGGGAGTTGAATCATCATATATGAAAGGCGGCTAACAGTCAATGTACTGCACCATTCACAAACATTGGGGGCAAGCGATAACCCCAAAGACAATCATGAAATTGAGGAACTGATCTAATAAGAACACATCTCCAAGATGGAGAAACGAGAGTACACATCAACATGAGATGAGTCTAATGACCTTGTAATCATTATTTGTGGAATCAAAACCAAACCCAAAACATATCACTTTAGTTCTATTTATAAGTTCATTTTGACTAAAACATTTGGTCCTTATTATTCGTCCAGTTTCACAATAATAAATGCATTTGTTACACTTTTGCCCCTATTAATTGCAATAAATAAAAATAGTTTATTCATGTTAACTTTTGGAACCAATCATAGATAAGGGCAAAATTAGAAATTCAGGGCATAATTAATGAGTTACCTAACTCTCTTTGGTATATAAAAATTAGTTAATTTGAACTTATAAATAGAATCAGAGTGGTATATGACATATGTCATCAAGTTTTTGTGTATATCAAATTTTCGTTTGTTGCAGGTCATGATTGGTTTGGGAAGAAACATATTTTTGAAGCAAGGAATTCCAAATAACAATAGTTGCAGAATCTAATGGTAAATCATTAGCAAAACCCAGAAGGCCATTGCATGCATGTGCCAGCAAACAATGTAGAACGACGATTCCCTCGATGTAGATGAGAGAGTGGGAATCTCTCAAAAGAGAAGTGATTATCAGTTTGTTGATTAACTGAGTATAATGAGTAAAGATCCTCTATATGAAGGCGATTCATTGGCCCTTCCGATTTCATACGAAAGAATTGAAAAAAGGGGAGTTGTTGCCATTGGAACCTTGATTAATTGTTGGGTTGAGATGATCAGTTGTCAAAGTTTGATCTATGATGAGGGAATTCCAAGCTTTGCAAACAGACGTGAATTTCACAAGAGGCTTGACATGAAGAATCTCCACCACAATTTATAAGAGAGTTGGGAATCAGATCGAATCCGTTGAGCCGGCCCTTTTAGGCCCAAACATGTCAAGAGTTGGGTTTATAACTTAGAGCCTCCAAAAAGAGTTGAGAATAAAATTGCCAACTTTGTAGAGCCGCGGACTTAAATAAGCCAACCCTGTAAGGCCATAAGTTGGCTCGTATAAGCCCGCCAAATTTTTTCAATTTTATTAAATGACTACAAGTTAAATTTTACCTTAAAAATGATTTTTTTAAAAAAATTGGAAATTTTTTTCAAATCATATAATGTTGTTATTTGAACATTTTAAAGGAAAAATTGATTATATTCTTATTTAAAGCCTAAGAGAAGCTTGCTAATGACATTATAGTTAGTTAAAAGTCTTCTAATTGATTTTCTTCAAAAAAATAACTCAATTTTTAAGAATCTTTCATTTGGTTTTTAATATTTCCCTAAATAAATTTTTCCTATAAAATATTGAAAGAATCATTTTTTATTGATGTAAGGTAAACAAAGACAACATTTTTTTAATTGTATCTCGTAGATGTCCGAATATTATGCAAACTATATCAAAAAGAGAAACTAATAACATAAGTTGAAAAATTAGAAAGTAGAATCTCTAACTTATGAAGAATATTGTTTTAGAGCAAATGGTCACTTACTCTATTTATTTAAAAATTAACCATTTAATACTTTAAAAATATTTGCATTAAATTAAAATGTTAGTGTTTTAATTTCAATTATTTAAGAAATTTTAAAAAAAAAAAAAAATTGTTAAACGAGCTTGAAGCCCGTGGGCCGAACCTAAGCCCCATCAGTAAATGGGCTAAGCTTTAAAGTAAAGGTTTTTTTTTTTATAGGAGTTAGATCTAAATAGACGGGCTTATTTAGGCATGAGCCCGTGAGGGCTCACTCATTTTCCCACCTCTAATTTCTCTAGGTAAATGGCCAGACAAATTGATTTGCCTTACAAATCTAGACTCTGCTTCTTATTAGGACTTGACGCCATAAAACAATCTCACGTAATTTTACATGCAAAGCTAGAAATTGAATCAAGAACTAAAGAGCGTCGGATAAGGAACTTACACAGAGATGGGCTAAATTGTGTGGGTAATAGGGTTGAACATGAAACCCATAATCTATGAGTCGCCCAAAACCCAATGTAATTGGGTCATATTTTGCTTGCCCAAAAAAACTTTACAATGAGTTGGTTAGAACACGTCCATTTAAGATTCAAATGAGCGGGTTATGGGCACACCTATGGACTACCCATACTCGTCCATTTAGTTTTTTTTTTTTAATTATTATTATTAACTACCTATCCCATTTCGCGTAAAGCTTTCCCTAAATCTCTTCCTATTCGAGTATTCAGCCACCTCTGATCCATAACTATAATGGCTATCAACTCTCAATCTCGCTCACTTTCTCTCTCTATGGCTCTGTTCATTTGAACTTGTGAGTTGCTATTGACTCTACATGTAATGTAGAGAAGATTTTAGAAGTAGATGAATATCTTCAAACTGAATTAATTGGCTTTCATGATCCAAAATTTGAAGTTTTAGCATAGTGGAGAGTGAATGCTTCTAAGTATCAAGTTTTAAATCTGTTGGCACATGATTTGTTGGGTATACTAGTATCTACCGTATCTTCAAAATTAGCTTTTAGTATTGGGTCAGATAGTAGATTCTTTCAAGTGAATCTAAAGATTATGAAGACTGAAACATGCAAATTCAATCAAAGCATGCCATTTTGTTAATCTATGAACTTGTAGAGTTGCAGTTGTAATGTTTTAATTTAAAAGTTGGAGTTTGAACATCAAGATTATGTAATGATGGTACTTGTCTAAATTTATGTTGTTTTGTGTGAATTGTGATTATTAAACTTTCAATATTCATATTTCAAAAATTGGAATGATGAATTTGGATAGATGTTTAATGCTTATGTATATATTGTTTTTTTTAAAAATAAACAAGTAAAATGTAAATGGGTACACAAAACCCGGTTAGCCCGCCTATTTATGTGATAGCCCATTTATATGGGTTTAAATGGGTTGAGATATGGATATGGACTAACCCATACCCATTTAAAGTTAAATGGGCAAGCTATGGGTTTGGCATCGGGTTACCTAACCCGCTCATTGCTCTGCCCTAGTGGGTAAGCAAAGTATCGATATTAATATTAGGAAAATTAGGAAGGAGAACAAAAAAAAAATATTTATAGTAAAAAATCTTAAAAAATGTAATTATTTAGGAGGATCGAATTTAAAAATATTAATTTAAAATACTAAATTAGCCTTAACCAAATTTTCTCTAGTCTCTCCATCAATCCCGCCCTCCCACATTTCGTCTTAAAATTAATTTGAATTATATTTTCCACCAAAAGTAAAACAGCCATCATCGTTTTTCAGCTTTTATTTTATACTAACGTCAATCAATATATTATAAATTTGTTGATAATTTGACCTGTTATAAATTTTAAATTGATATTAATATTATATCAATTTTTTATTAATATATTAGGATGCTTCAATTTTTTATCACACAATCTAGTAACATTTTTATTTTTGTCATTTGACCCGACACAACTAGCTGTCATCATATATGAAATGTGTTTAATTTTTTTGTGTTGGTGAAGAGAAGGACCTTATATATATATATATATATATATATATATATATATATAGGAACCGGGAGTATTTTATATCAGATTATATAATAATTATAAAATATAAATGCAATTGTGAAAAAAAAATTAATGAGTTAAATGGACCAATATCTATGTTGATAATTAAATGATACATATACTATTACATGATTATGTTGATGTGTTGGTAGAAAATAAAAGTTGGAGAAAAAAAGTGGATGATTTTGAATGCTTTTCTTGAAATATTCAATTTTACTTCTGACATGGTACTCATTCATCTGAAGTTGAAGTAGTGGAAATGGTCAAAACTGTCTTTGTACCCGCAATTGAATCTAACATCAGGCATTCTCTCTCTCTCTCCACACCCACAAATGAATCTATATACTACTCTGATCCTATTTATAAGTCTCTTTTTGACCAAATCATATATACCAATGAGAGATAATTAGCTCAATGATTATGAGGTGAATTTTCAACTTTACCCTTATTTATGATTAGGTTCTTTCAACTCTTTCTTCTCTCTCTATTTTCATTGGTACAATTAATATGGGCAAAATTGTCACAATCTCATTTATTTGGTCAAAGGGATTTATAAATAGGACCAAATTTTTTTGGTCAAAAGGGATTTATAAATAGGACCAGAGTGGTATACCACTCTACGGGAGTGATCCCAAAAGGATCGGAAAGGGAGAGGGAGAATCGTGAACTGAGAAGTAGAGAAATAAATTACTGGAAATTTAAAACATAAAGTAAAGGCTGGAAATAAACGTGCAGAAGAAATAAAAAGAAGGTGAGATAAGAATGGGTGTAGGCACTCAGCTAGGCTTATCTCATCAGAGAGGAAGAGAAGAAATGCAGATGCAAGACATAATAGAAGAACACAAGTTTATTGAAATGTAAAGACTTACAAACGAAAACTGGAAAAATAAAAGCAAAAGGCAGCAGAAAGAGAAAGAGAGAGATAAGGTAGAGAGAAGGCAGAGAAGGATTTTTAGAGAGAGAGAGAGAGGGGTGGTTCAGAACCTGCCTTCAACAGACCAGGATGCCTGCTTAAATAGACTGGCTCGACGCACTATTTGAACAGTTCTAGTTGGTGACCGGTACTGCCAGTTTTGCTACAATTCCGGTAAATGACCGGTACTGTTTCTTTATGCGTAGTCAGCTACAGTATATACCGTATCTAACTACAATGCTCTATGTATTACAGTGTTTTGGTGCTACAAGTGGAAATTCCTAACACTACTTGTAATACAAAGAGGTTCTATGCAGAAATTTTTACAACTTTATACATGGAAACAATGCTTGTTTGGTGTCTCCGTCAAAAGCTGTAAAGTTAATCTTCTCCAAGGTTGACGACAAAGTCTTCTTTTTCATCATCATCACTTGAAGTGGCTGCCTCAGTCTCATCTTGCTGGAGTTGTTTGAGCAGGACACTGAGTTGTTTAATACAATCTTGTTTGTTTGATGCAGCTGCAAGAGTATGTTGAGCAAAGTTCTTCTAGTTGAGAAATCTACTTTTTCACTGGCGCAAAGGAATTTTGGGTTTTCTTTGAACCATTGATCTACTGACTTGCAATCTGCATTAGTTTGCTTGTATTTTCCCCACCAACGTACAAAGAGTTGCCTCTGCAAGATGGGCAAAGCTGGGGATTGTTTGTCATTATGAGGAAATCTGTATTGCCAGGAAAAAATCCAGGCAAATAATTTAGAGAAGTAATGAAGATCAATTGGAAAAGGATCTCCATTAAGTTGGAATTTGTTTTGAAAATAAGTCAATGCTTTTTGAATGTCTAGTGGAAGAATTTGAGGGATTGGTCCAAAAACATACCACCATCTCAAAAACCATTGAGGAAAAGTATACTTGGTTTTTTGTTTGAAATAAATAAACCAAGTATGCCTAAAAATTTTGTTCTGATCCCAAAAAATATTGTACTAGGCATCACAATAATCCCAGTAACTATATTTTTTCGGATTGTAATCAATTGAAATATTTTTTTTGTTGATTCAAATTTTGTTCCCACTGTGTTGGTGTGAGAACTTGTAAAATTTGAAGATTAGAATGAGTTATTAATGATTGATCATCCTTGGAATGATATCGATTT
Source organism: Acacia acuminata (assembly GCA_019022655.1). NCBI lineage: Eukaryota > Viridiplantae > Streptophyta > Magnoliopsida > Fabales > Fabaceae > Acacia > Acacia acuminata. The sequence continues at coordinate 117,126 of JAFJYI010000239.1, forward strand.
ACCTCGATAGATTTAGTATCAACCAATATTACCTCATAAAACTCTCTTGTTTTTTCAAAATTGGTAGGGATGAAATGAAATCCATAAGGGAAAACATTCAACGCTACCTGGTTTGGGGTTTCAAGGAAAAACTCAGGTTCGATTTGTAGGATATTCAATACAACATTTTGTTTTTCGATGTAAGGAGAATCCATGGGATTAGTAGCTGAAGTTGAAGTTGCTACTAATGGTTTTGAAACCTGAGGTGGCTTTTGCTGGGCTAATTGAAGAGAAAATTCATTGTTTGCTTAATCATACTCTTTTTTACTGATTGCCTGCAATGAGGAGGCAATTAATGATAAATCGAGTTTATCATATTCGATGGCCTGGGTTCTGAAAACTTTTTTTGCTAATAATTCCTCCCAAGTTTGGGTTGGAGGTTTCTTAACATAAGAATCAATTATTTTCTTACCGAGACTTGACTGGAATGAGATCTTGGGTTTGGGACTCTTTTGTTGGAGTGGATGACTCCGGTTTTGGGGTAGATGACCCTGACATTATTTGAGACCTTGTTTGCATTCTGGATCCCTGTATTTGGGGAATTGTTTGAGACCTTGTTTGCAGTGTATATCCTTGTGTTTGGGGAACTGTTTAACTGGTTGATCCCTATGTTTGTTGCTGGAGCAATTGAGTTTGTTGCTGAAGCAATTGTTTAAGAATCTCCTTCAGGTCTTCTTCGGAGATTGGGCTTTGAGCATCTTGGAAAGTGCTTTGACTATCCTCCTCTTGGAGAGGTTGTTTATTTTTTGAATCATCATCTGGTTTTTTCTTTCTCGGCATTTTCTAGAGAAGGAAAGAGTTTATGGGTTAGCTTTTACTCTCAAACCTAAGAACTACCCTGTAAAAACTCACGGGTAAGGAAATCAAGAAGAGAATTAGAAGTGCCTTTGACGAATTCAATATCAAAATCGAAAACACTCAAAATAGCTTGCCAATGGGCAAAAATCTGTTTTGATGCAAGGTTTTTAACATCTTTTTTTAAAACATCTTTTGCAGATTTACAATCAATACGAACTAAAAACCTTTGATTGAGAAGATTAGCTTGAAATTTTGATACACATAAAACAATTGCTAAAATTTCCTTTTTGATCGTAGAATAATTTTGCTGGGACGGATTCCAATGTTTGGACGTAAAAGAAATGATTTGTTGTTTTCCGTCAAAATGTTGCTTAAGAATACCTCCATAGCCTAATTCAGAGACATCTATTTGGACTATTTTGAAAGCGAGATGGAATTGGAAGGTTAAGACACGGAAGTTCCTTAACCGTTGTTTGATTTGTTTGACAACTTCGGTATGAACATCGGTCCAAGGAGAAGGATCTTTGTTAAGATGTTGATGAAGGGTTTAACAAAATTGCTAAGTTGAGAGATAAATTCAGCAACATAGTTTAAACATCCCAAAAATCTTTGAAGTTGAGTTTTATCAATAATTTGATCGGGAAATTTATCTGCGAACTGAATCGCACGTTCAATGGGAGTTATGGTTCCTTGACAAATCCAATGTCCAAGGAAGTGGACTTTGGTTTGGAAGAGACTAATTTTTGGTTTTGAAACCACGAAACCATTTGTTTCTACAATCCGAATGAATTTTGAAACATGTTTAAAATGATCATCTAAGGAATTTGAAAATATTAAGATGTCATCAATATAGACAATGATATATTGACCCTGATCATTAAAGTTCTCGTTCATAATCCTTTGAAATTCAGAGGGTGCATTTTTTAAACCAAAAGGCATAACATTCCACTCTTACTGACCAAGTGGAACAGTAAAAGCAGTTTTATACCTATCTTTTTCTGAAATTTGAATTTGCCAGAACCCAGACTTCATATCAAATTTTGAAAAGATTTTTGCAGAATGCAAATGCTTTAGTAAATCAGCCTTGTTCGGAATTGGATAATGAATCCACTGCAAAGCTTCGTTTAAAGGTTTGTAATTAATAACGAGCCTTGGTGTACCGCGTTCAATTTCTGCATTTTTGTTGACGTAGAAAGCAGCACAAGACCATGGGCTTTGACTTGGACAAATGAGTTTTTTGTCAAGAAGATCTTGAATTTCTTTTTTACAAGTTTCAAGGAGTTCCCGAGTCATTTGAATGGGTCGAGCTTTTGTTGGAATTTGCTTTTTAGAGAAATTTACTGAATGTTGTTTCCTATTCCAGAGGGTATTTGGTAAATCAGCACAAACCGTTTGATGGATCTTGTCCAGGCAGGATTGGATTCTTTGTTGGACAAGTGGTTGCTGGAGCTGTTCTTCAATTTGTTTGAAAGAGACTTCTTCTTTGAGATAGTTGATCTGGTTTTGTTTGAGAAAAAGAGGATTTAACTCCTTAAATTTGGGTTTTTCTGTAAAAGGAAAGAAAATGGTTTTTCCAAAATGTTGTTTTGAAATACCATTCGGTTCTAACTCACAAGGAATTAAAAGTGTTGCAAATGGTGCTCCAAGAATGACTTGTGTTCCCATGTCTTTCATAAGAATAAATGGAGTTTTAATTTGCAAACTTTCATTTTGAACAACAACATTAGAAATCTTGTCCGAAACGAACATGGTGATTTGGTAACGTAACTATATCTCTCGTTGTTTTTGTAAAATATTTGGTAGGAACTAAGTCTTCTAAAATACAATTAGCTTGAGCTCCGGTATCAAATAATACAGATTGTTCTATAACAAAATCATTATTGATAATGATTTTTGCTTGTATATAGAACTTTTGTAGAAAAACTCTTGAAATTACATTTAAAAATGGTGTTTCTTGTTCGGGGTTATCATCCTCATTTTCATTTTCTAAAACCCGATCAACATTCTCATCAGAAAGATTTTGAATTGGAGAAAGAAGTTCTTGTATTTGCAATAAAACAGACTCCTGAGTATCCCGACTTGTTTTAAGAATTTGGATTTCAACCTTGAGCTTGTTTATTTCAGATTGAAGATCTTGGATGGTAATAGGTTTAACACAGTGTTTAAATCTTTCCAATGTCTTAGTCAAATCATACTTGTTATGAAAAACCAAAAGTTTAGAAGAAGAAGAAGAAGAAGAAGGAAAAGATGAAGACGAAGGTTGGGTGATGATATCTTTGAATTTTGAAAGATACATACCTCTATCAGAATCAGGAAGTTTGCTTATGACATCTAGGAGTAAGTCTTGTTCCTTGGTGATGACATTTATTTGAGGAGAAGAATCATCAGATGTTGAATAAAGATCATCATCTTGGATTTGATTTATATGTTCAGAAGAATTTTGATCTTCTTCAGACTCAGAAGAGGTTTCAATCAGAAGGTTTTTTATTTGCGCAAGGAGAGGTTCCTCAATCTGGATGTTTCTGATTTTTCTAGAAAGGCGACAGTATTTAGCATAATGGCCAATCTTACCACACTTGAAACAAGTTACTTTGTCATTTTTTGGAAAATCTTTGGAAAAATCATTCTTTGGTTTAGAACGAAAATTCTTTTTGTATCTTCGTGGAGGAGTTTGAACATCATCTTTTTGATAAAAATGTTTGTTATTATAAAAACGTTTATTCTTTGAAAAGGAAGGATTAAAACGAGAAGTTTTATAAGACTTGGATTTTGGTTTTTTGTAAGAAGGAAGACCAAATTGTTCACAAAACGAACCCAATTCTTTCCTGTTTATACTCTTTTCTTTGGCAAGTTGATGTTTTATTCCATCATCTTGACAAATTTTCAAAGAAGTTTTCTGAACATGGGAAATTAATTCTCCATATGTCAAGTTCTCATAAGGTTTGTTGCCATCATAATGATTTCTATCTCTAACTTTATCACCAAAAGATTTTGGTAATCCAGCTAGAAACTTTTCTTTCCAAAAACCCTGATTAGCATCATCCCTTTAGAGTACTCGAGATAGGAAAGTATCTTTATACCATCTGAAATCAGACAAGGTCTGACAATGGATGTTAGAAAAAAGTTCAGAGGAGTGATCTTTCCAAATGTTCGGATCACCAACAAAATGTTTAATAATTGAAAAAGTAAGAGTATTAACAGAATCTGGGATAGGCTCGCCATTGTGAATAATAGGAGTTCCATCAGGTTCAGTTTTAACAGAAGAAATAATGTTTGATTTCTCTTTAGAAGACAGATAATAATCCCACCAACCTTTCAGTTGTTCAGTGAAACCAGAAACTAAAGGATTAGTTATTTCTGTATCTGAATAATCACTTGTTGTCTGATAAGCAGTACTTACCATAGTCATTTACTGAAGAATATTAGATTCACTCTGTCCATCAATGTTCCACTCATAGATGTTATTAGAGTTAAAAGATTTGAAAGTTTGATCTTGGCGTTCTTCAGTTAAGATATCTAAAGGACTGGCCCTTGGATAATATAACTTTGAAGATTTTTGAAAAACAGGAAGATTTTTTCCAATGTTGATGGTTAATTTTAAAATCAGATTTTGAAGATTCACCATCAGAAATTTTCTCAAATTTTATAACTTGTTTATCAGAAGATGAAGTAGAAGGAGTATCAAGAACTATTCTTTGTTTTAACTGAGTAAGAGGAGTTTGAAGATCAGTAGTAGCTTGATTTTGATGCTGCAAACTTTGGCCAATTTGCATCATAAGATTAGCATTGTTCTTCCTCTACAAACTTGCTTTAATTTTTAGATCAAGTTGGAAGGGTTTGAACAGAGGTTGCGTCGTAGAGGTAGATTTTGAAGAGGATGGAGAGGAAGGAGTTTTGATGACATGATCTCCAATGATTTGAAGATACTGATTAGTGTAGTTATTTTGTTCCATTAGATATTTGATATCTTTTGGACAAACAGGATCTTCGAGTTTCTAGTTTTGAAAGGAGAAGCTACAAGAGAATTTTGTCTACTGTTAACAATGCCAGGAATTTGATATGACCTTCTTGGAGGAACTTCTGAAGAAATAGCTTGTCCTTCAGATGTTTTCCATTCTCTCTTGGTCATGTTTATTGTTTGTACAAATGGATATTCTATTTTTTCCTGTAAAGCATAAGCTTCAAATTAAGCAAAAAATGGAATATTCATTTCATACTTTTCAAGGAAACTTTAGAACTTTTCTTGGATTTGCTTTCGCATTAATCCTTTAAATTGTTCTAAAAACCAGTTTCTTTGCAAAGTGTTTAGTTCCGAATAAAATTCCTTTTGCAAAATTTGTTTATTAATTTGAAATTGATATTCGAGAAAACCAATAGTTTGAGGCTCACCTAAATCCGTATAAGACAAAGAGTCAACCGAATTTTGACTTATAAATAGGACCAAAGTGGTATACCACTCTGATCCTATTTATAAGTCTACCACTTTGGTCCTATTTATAAGTCATTTTTGACCAAATCACACATACCAAGGAAAAGTAGGTGGCTCAATGATTATGGGGTACATTTCCAATTTTACCCTCATTTATGAATGGGTACCTTTCAACTTTTTATTCTCTCTCTATTTTTATTGGTACAATAATATGGGCAAGATTGTCACAATCTTATTTATTTGGTCAAAGGGACTTATAAATAGGACCAAATTTTTTAGTTAAAAGAGACTTATAAATAGGACCAGAGTGACATCATTATATATATTCAAACGCGCTTTCCTAATCCTAGCTTTCAAAATTACACTTCCAAATAAAGTGACTCGAGTCTGTTTGAATTCTCTGTTTGCTTACAAGCCTTTGGACCAGTAATTTTTTAAAAAAAGTTCAGTCCAGATGCTAACTCATTTTTTCTTGTTTGGGATAGTTTTTCCCCTATTGAGCTTCTGAAGGGGGAAAAAAAGCTCAGTTGGCCATAAGCTCACCTGACGAGCATCCAAGGCATTGAGCTATTTCACTGGTCCTCTCAATTGGTGGTCCCCACTTCTTCCTAAATTGATGCTAAGCTCCACCACCTGGTTTAACAAAATAATAATAATTCTTTTATTATTTATGCTAAGATAAAAGTGCTCGTTATGAGTTCATGAATCACAAATGTGTGGTGTTCAAATTCCATGGCTAAATTTTATATATTAAATATATTTAATTAAGGATTTTATTATTTATTAATTTTTACTTCTTAAATTTATAAATTATACCTTTGTAGTATTGAATATGATTCATGCTCTTTTCAATTATTTTTCATCTCAACTAACTTTTGAAATAATAATCTAAACTCTCGTCAGTTTAGAAAAAAATCACTTCTGTAAAAGCCAAACGGTCAATCCAAATACATATCACATTTACAACCTGACTTTTTTTCTAACGGGTTTCTACAAAAGTCCGATAGAAAATGAGTCATTGTTCCTACCGTTGACCCAAACAAGCTAGTAGTATTCTACACCACTTTGAACTTTTGACTTGTAATGGATGTTTTGCAGGGTGATATACTTTTTTTTTGTCACAAGGAACTTTATATTAATACTAATATTAAAAGTTACAACAAACCAAGGCGATTACACTGGGAAAACAAACTAGAACATGAAAACTAAAAAACACAACAAAACCAAAACAACTGTAAGGCAAGCTAATCACCACAAAACATATGGGAACAAAAGTAACATCAAAAACTCCAACGGCTTTCTGAACATCCAAGGTTAGAAGTGACGTGAAAGAAGGTGCTGGTTGTAAAACTCACACTATCGGACACACCTCCTTATAAGAATAAGTTGCACATAGATCAGCTATATAAACTCCCTGACTAAGGGAACAGGATAGAGAAAACCCAACCTCAGAATAAGAAGAAAGACCAGTGAAGTCCTGAAAAATACTTTTGCTCCTCCATTGAAGCAAATCCGGTGACACCGACCACCCACCGAACAAATTTTGGCTAACACTAGCGATTTGGAATTGCCACCATCGAACGATCCTAACAATAGTCCTTACATATATAAGGCACCTAACAGTACTGACCATCGAAAAAAACCCTTCCCCCAACATTACAAATCCAAAACACAACAAAAAACACCACCATAAATCCCCAAATCCATAGCCACATCGGAATAAGCACACAAGCATACAACAAAATAATCAAAAACGCAGGAAAGACAGTAACAGGAACATAATCGAAAAACAAGAAAAAAGGAACAGGAAAGACATCCCCTCCGCCAGAGACCACCGTCAAACCGGAAAGCACCGTCGCGTGGAAGGCCATCATCAAAGGAGACGTCCAGACAAAAGCTCCCACCGCCAGAGATGAGAGAGGACCACCGCTGCACCCAGAAAACAGAGGAACGCCGGAGCTGGAGAGGCAATGAGACCGGACACCATAGGAGAGCCAACGCCGAGGAAGAAGGACGGTCGCCGCTTTATATCTCTCGTTAGGCCTTAAACCTCGCTGTCGTTCTCGACTCTTCGAGGTTCGATCTGTACTTCTGCTGCGGATGTGGTAAGAGAGGAGGCTTGCCGGCGGCGTCAGAAGCCAGCTGGATTTGGGAGGGAGCGTTGGCGCCGCGTCTACTAGGGTTTAGGGAGCGAGAGACTCGACCGAAATCCAGGGTGATATACTTGAAATAGTTGTCCTGAATGCCACTAGTATTCGCCATGAATACATGGACCTAAGGGAGTCCACATTATGTGCATATAAGATTTGTGCTTCTTATGTGCTCATACTTCTAGTAGAGGTATGAGCATTTTTTTTAAAAATTTTTTATACATTGTATTTATTTAGATTTAAATTATATGCTACTTTCTCGAGATTTTTTTTTGTACCCAGTATCTCAAATTAATTAATTTTCAATTCTACATTTGTACGTAACACCCAAAAGTATCATGGAAACTAATTAATTTAAGATACGGGTGCAAAAAAAAAAATCTCAAAGCAAAGCATATAATTTAAATCTAAATAAATACAATGTATAAAATAAAATAAAAAATAAAAAGCTCATACCTCTAATAGAGGTATGAGCACATAAGAAGTACATATCTTATATGCACATAATGTAGACTGGACCTAATGAGAGATTGATCGATGCTTCACAAAAAGTTTATTGTGCAGTTGTGACAGACTTGGGTCCTGTGAAGAAAATTCACTGAACTGTTAATTAACTCCATTTTGTATTCAGATTATGCTGACTTGAAGTTCACACTGCTATCCAGGTATATTTATGATTAGTTGGTTCCATGTTTGCTTAAAATTGGTTGTAAATAATTTAGCTATCCGTCTTGGGGCAGTCTCCTTCGGCATATTAATATAATTAAAAATGATTTTAACCACACAAAAAATATAAAATTAAAATTGAGTAAAATAACTGATGTAAAATAGTTCTAAGAGTAGTTTGCTCCACCGTATGTGAAGATTTGGTTTGAGGGAAGTCGCAAAATCGTTGTTCTTAATTTTGACAACTATGAAGCATTGGACTCAGCCCTTGGCATCTTAGTAATTGGTATTTGTTGCTCCTGATATTGTATTTTTTAAATTTTAAATTTATTGTTCGATAATGCCTTAAACATAATTGTTTCTCAGAGAAAGATATTTATGCCTATTAAAAAAAATAAAAAGCTTGACCTATGATTATTTTGCATGATAATTTAATACATATATCCCTTGCCTTCCCTTGCCTTCCCTTCCCTTTTTGCTTTGCTTCTCACTCAACCTCCTACTCCCATTATAAACACCTTTTCCTATACAATTCTCTCAATAGCTTTCCTGACCACTAATTAACGCTCCTTATGATATTCTGTGCTTCATTTGTCTTGTATATTTGATAACAAGAAGGAAATTAAATAGCAAGATTGAAAAAAGAAATTTAAGATATGTCTAATTGGAGAAAGAAAAAAAAATCCCGGAAGATGATGTGAAAAAAGGAGCCTTTAATAAATAAATATCATTATATAAATGTTAGATCTAACAAAAGTTTCGTTGGTTGCAGTTGAGATTGTCAAACTCGTGATGATGACGTAAATTCATATTGTGAATTCAAATTCTAAACTCGTAAGACTTTACTTTTATCATTAAACATGTATTAATAATGTATAAGAAATTAATTTCAATTTTGATTTAAATATACTTTAAATCTAAATAATTTAAATTAAATCCATCAACATTCATAATATATCATACTTAACAGAGAAGTTTTTATAAAATTTATATATAAAACCACTAGGCATAATCAAGTGAAAAAAGTTAACACGAGGTTAAGAGTAAATTAGTATGGTTTGGTAAGTTAGAAACGTAAAAATGGTTAACTCGGTATAAAAACTCTTGAGTTTAACCGAGTTTATAACTGGCATGAGTTTACTTACGACTAGACTCGATTTTGTGAGTTAGAAATATAAAAATGATAAATTCGAAGAGTCAACTCATAAGTTTGACAAAAACGATTGCAGCCTATTGACCTGGACTTATGCCAAAATTGAAATTATATTTCGCAACATGAAAATACCAACTCCGCCCATCATAACTCCGAAGTACAGGGACGAAAATGTAAATGAAGCATTGCAAGGTATATGAATAGATGAAGATGGTTTGGCAAATTAAAAAATTTAATCGTTACTAGACAGATTTTGTGGCCCAGGGATACTTCACTGCTACAGAAATCGCGATACATGACAGTTATTAACTGTCATACAAAACTGTGCTGAACCATCATAATAAAAGCTTCGCGTAGATACATTACATTTCTAAACCGTCATTTATTTTGGACTTATTATAATGGTTATAATATAACACATGTTATGTATTGAGGCTCGGTGAGGCTGTGATATGCACATTTGTAATAATAATTAACAGACACACAGTGGCGGAACTTGGAGGAAAAGTTTGGGGGGCCAAATAGTGGTGGGAGAATTTGGGGATTCAGGGGTAGCGCCCCCGAAAAATTTTTTTAAGAAAAGTTTTAAATTCATTAAAAATGAAAAGAATGGAAAACAAATATTCATGAAATCAAGTTAATTAACTTCATCTACAAGTGTAGTGTAGTGTAGAATGGGTAAAAGCATAGTAAGGGATACACCACAAAAGTAAATTTCACTAGCTAAAAATTTCAAGTAATTAGAATGAAACATAGAAAAGAATGACAAGATTAACATAAATCATACAAAACCCCACATGGAACAAAGATTGAATTATAAGCCTAAAATATAAAAAGAGGGCAAAATGTTTTTTAAAAAGAAAGAAAAGAAGAAAAAGAAGAAGAAGTTGGGGGCCAAAGTTATATTCATTAATTTGGGGGGGCTAAAGTTGTATTTTACACTAAAAAAGAAAAAGTTTCACTAAAAATTTTTAAATATTTTTTCTTTTGGGGGGCCATGGCCCCCTTGTCATAAGGAAGTCTCGTCCCTGCAGACACACATAAACAACCATAATAATATCTGGTACTACTTGCATAATACATAACGGTTCCAATTTAACAACCGTTATATATCTACTAACACATATAATAGTTCTTTCCAAACAACCGTTATATATAGTTGACATAAATAACAGTTGTTAGATAACAGCTTTGATTTATAAAAAAGATCATTGTTTAAAAAACAAAAGTTTTTTTTTGGGGGGGGGGGGGAGGGGAGGTTCTACTATTGAGATCCCCCGCATATACATTTACAGAACGAATCACAATATATATTCAAATTTTCATTCATATACAAAACAATACAACAAGTCAAAATATAGTTGCAGTCATTCATGTACGTATATACACTATTAAAACCAAAACATTAAAACAAATCGAACAAATCATTAGTATTTATAAATTTATGGTCATATTATGTATTGTTTACGCTCCAATTGATGTTGCACAAATTCTGCCAACTCTTCAGCCATGTCTTCTATTTGTGAGTTGGTAAACATCATGCTGGAGGCATTAAAATACTGTGCGAAAACGAAACAATAGATGGAAGTTAGATATTGTAATATATAGTTGCCCGAGTATATATATGAACGAATTGAGCACATAATATACCTTATTTGTATCAATATTTTTAGGATTGTGTGTGATTATGTCCTTCATGTACTACATCACACAATACCCACAATCACTGCTCATGTCCAGTTGCTTTGGGCATTATAAAAAAATGAAAAGAAATTTTTTTCAATTAATCAGATATATAAACTACATGTGTTCTTCTATTTTATATTATAGTCATTGGTCCTTGGACACTGCCATTAGAAGGTGTATCTGAAGCGACCGTAAGTAAGGTTGCAATTGCTGCAGTCGAGACCATTCTCCGTGCGGTACCCTGTACACTGCTATGAAAAGATACAATAGAAAGCTACATATATAGATAAACATACAAGGTTAACTAAATTATAAGAGATGATGAATAGATAACTTTACTGGTTGAATGTCTCTTGCATATATGGTCTAGAGTCTAGATCCCTGCCTATAGAGTCTATACCACGTGGCTATGGATTTCACTTTGTTTTTGCATTTGTTCTATATGAAATTGTATAAAGAAGTTTCTAAAGTAAATAAAGATCCATTTCATTTGCAAACATAACTTTAAAATAATTGAGATCTTTGAATTGGCTATAAAAGCATTGTTTTATAAAAAATTGTATAAAGAAGTTCCTAAAATAAATAAAGATCCATTTCATTTGCAAACAATTTAAAACAACTGAGATCTTTGAATTGACTTTCATGTACATTCTCTTTTTACTGGTACGTTTTGAATTCAATGCTGTGTACTCAACTTTGCATCTTAAAAACACTATCTTTATCTGGGTTTTGTTTTGATGATAATAATTTACTTTTGGTTTATGATTTTCAAACAAATATTAATATGAAGTGGGTTAATAGACTGTTTTTGTTGTGTCGATTTGTGAATAAATTGAAGAAGATTTCGTCAGCTGAAACTGAATTGCAAACAGAATTCTTAAGGTACAGAATACAGAGACATACTTTGAACTTGGCTTACTGCAGATGAAATCAGTATATTTCTACAAGAGTTTCAAATCAACTTCCATGAAGCGGTAAAGCTGATTGATTTTACCCATCTGATTACAGCCCCCATCATTAGCTTGCACTTTCTCTTTTGTGTATTTTATAAATTTTAAATTTCATAATGTTGTGTTGGGATGCTTGGTCTACTTCTATGCACAGAATTTAAATCAACTCAAGGAGATTGTGCTCAGATGCTCAAGCTTGCGGAAAAGCACTATTAGGATTAACAAGTGAGGTGCTTGACCAAGCTGAAATTGGAGTTGGCAAGTTAGGGCCCGTTTGATATGGGGAAGATTTAAGGAGGGAAATGAATAGAATGGAAGATTGAGAGAGAACTTAAAAAGTTGAGCTGTTTGGCAGACATAGAAAGGGAACTTAAGTTAAGAGAAAATAAATTGTTTTGTATGAAGAATTGGTTAAGTGGGAATGTGAGGTGAAATTCCTAAAAAGCCCTTCGGACGTTCAAACGAGAAAATTACGTTCGAACGTAATAGGCACCAAATCGCCTGTGTTCGGACGTAAAATCTGACAGTGGCTTGAGGTTTACATCAGCAATTTCACAACCCTATAGACAGAAAACCATACCACCAAAACACATAAACTAAACAGAGACGCTTGTAGAGCAATAACCTGATCAATGGATGATGGAATAGTTTAAATGGAAAGAACAAAGGGTTGAGAAGAATTCAGAAACAGAGGAAGCCGATGGTGGTGGTCTAGTCTTTCCTCTCCGGTGACAGTGCTTGGTAGAGAGGAAGAAGAAGTCGAAGATGATGGAAGAGAGTCGAAGCTCTGTTCTCGTCGGCGCTACGGTTCCGCTTCGACTTCAGTCGTCGTGGCTGTGGTGAAGGGTGAGGGAAGAAAGGAATGTCGCCGACAACAATGATGAAGAAGGTGAGAGCCCCGACAACAGAAATGGAGAAGGAAGGCGAAGGAAGGAAGGATCATATCTAATTAAACTTCTGCTTCCCCAACTGTACCCTCACATATGGATTGCTTAATCCATAATCATTTGGTAGTCTTGCTTCAACAACATGAACCACAAGTTTCATTTTTCTACAAACCAGGAATCGCAAAGACAAGGGGTTTTTTTGTCCAATAATTTCACTCTCCTAGGAAACTTTTACAATCCCGCCACTTTTTGAGGGATTCAATTTTCCCACGTTTAAGGGAAGATCAGGCGAGGCGGGAAGTGAGATTGACGGGAGACTTGCGCAACAAACAGTTTTCTACGTAGGAAGCCTAGCAAATTCCCTTTCCCTCTCATGAAATCCGTGAATCAAAAGGGCCCTTAGAGCTCGAAGCACAGTTCTTATATAGAACTATGTTTCATACTTGATGTGCTTTATTCTCTAAGAAGTCTAGACACAGAGGTTTAGAGGTATTTCATATTGTTGTTGAGTATCTATTTGGATTAGCAGTAGAAGCTATTTTCTCAACTTGATTTATGGTATACAAAGTAAGTTTGTTAGAGAGGTTTTGTCTCGACTTGCTTGAACATGTTTTTTTTAGTATCAACTCAAACAGGCTAGTGGCTTGAAGATCATTAATTCATTGTCCAAGTTGCATAATTTTATTAAGGATGTTATATTGTTACTACCATTTTTTGTTACTAACAATGTTACTACCATTTTTTGTTACTAACAATGTTACTACCATTTTTCCAACGTTGGATCAGAATCTTTATATTATTTTATTCCCTTTTTTCTTCAATCAACTTGCATACTTATTTCTTTGTTTCGTCTTTCTTGGTTGTGGTTGTAAAGAGGTATTTTAAAGTACTGATGATCATTAAGACAGATTGTGATTTCCTGTTCAAGACGGACTAAAGAAGCTGCGATATGTGAAGAGTTTAGCAAACAGAGTCAATTTGTCCGTGGCAAGCTCACATATGTGCTTATCTCCTTCAGTTCTTGTTTAATGGCTTCACAAACAAAAAATAATTGCTAGGTTCGAGCCAAGGGATATCCATCTAATTGAATAGCTTTATACACGGGGTTATAACAACCTTACAATGCACATCCTATTAATATAGTACGGCAAAATTATTCTTCCAGGAAAAAAAAAAAAAAAAAAAAAAAAAAACAGTTTCTGCTCTACATATAATCTATATATAACATATAACTCAAATCTTTTACATGGATTTTTACAATTTTTAAACAGAGAACCAAAAAAGAAGTTACATCATTTTGAGCAGACCACACATGCTCCCACCAGTCAAAAACACCTGGCACCAGGTTGTTTCTACAAAAGATGCAGCCATGATTCACAGTGATAAGAACCTTGTAGGCTATGGAAAGGGACTATCATCATCTGAAGAACTGTATTGTCTCTTTCCAAATAATCCTGGTAGGGGTTGTGGAAGCATAGGGTTTAGTGGTTGTGGAAGCATGGGGTTTACTGGAACTGGGAACCTATGGGCAGAACTAACCATGGTCCTCTCATTGATTAAACCGACTTCTTTGCAGACACGGTCAAGAACCGATAAGAAGTCTCTCACCACCATGAAGATTCTGAACGGATGAGCTTCTTCCTTTGACAAGTTGCCATGGAAATACTCAGTAATCTCCTTCACTAAGGAAAGAGCAACACTTTCTTGGGCTTGAATCCTCAGGATCTCCTCCTCAGCCATCCTCATAAATTTGTTCATTGATTCTGTGAATTTTTTACCACTTTCATCTTGCTTTGTTGCTTCGTTTAGTTTCACCACCTCTTTTATGTAAGAAATTCCATTAGAAAGTTTGGAGACATCACCATTGAGAACCTCAGAATCCATTGCAGCAGCCTTCTTTACGTTTGCTAGCTCTGAACTCAGACTGGAAACAACTTGTAGACCAAGCCTCCTACACTTGGCGTCCTCGCTCAAAGAGGAGTTTGGAGTTTGTGAAGTACTTGAGAGACGAGCACCTTCAGTTCTTATAATTTCCTGTACAACGAAATGCAATAGGGTGGTCTTCCCATCGGCACCTTTAACATCAACAAGCTTGAGAAGTGTATCAAGCTTGAAAGCATGTGCATCGCCACGGTTTGTCCCAACATTCATGCGGTTCCCAGTTTTGAGCACAGCCTCTAGAAGCTTCAAGAACATTCTACTATTGCGGAGCTCCTCACAAGCAGCCTGCAAATTGGGTGCCAGAGAAAAACTGAGTTTCATTTTTTAACTTATACAAGAGGGAGTTGTGGAATGAAAAAAAAAAAAAAAAAAAAAGTGATTATTGAACTCTGAATGGCCTATTTTGAGAAAACAGGGGTAAGCAGCACCATATGGAAAGTACTGGCAAGAAGCTAGGGAGGTGTCAACGAGAAAGCCGTGGCACATTCTATATGTGCGTGTATATAGGCACATATCTGTGCAACCGAAAGGAATTTCATCTCTCTTTAAATTTTACAATGTCTAATATTTTGTTGTACAAGTAATTCAAGGTTTTGAATCCTTTCTATTATTTTTATAAACAATGAGTAAGAATACAAAAATCATTTTCCATCATTAAAATAACATAATGATTCCACTAACTTAGGGTTAAAGAAAAGATAAAAGGTGCACACAAGGTCCCAGAGCATGTTTAGATCTTGTCTCCATCACAGAACAATCTATTATTCACTGCAATTACTGCAACATGACAAAGAAAACATAACCTCATATTGAGTGTAAGATAATATTCTAACCACATTCCATGTTGAATGACAATCATACCTATAAGAATAAATTAGGCTTTTAAGGTTGAGCACAACTACAATTTCACTTTGACACCAGCAGATGTGATGCAAAGAACAGGAACACGGCAAATTGAAAAATAAAAGTGGGGGAGAACAATTACCTCTAGAGTTCCAAATGATTTCCTGAGATACTCGAGTTCAGACTCAAAATTAGCTATGTAAAGCATGGCTTCCACCCTTTTGAATGCAAATGGTACATTAAGCACAGCCTTCAAGAATTTCTCTGCAGGACCAAGCTTGGTCGGCGAGTTCTCTTTATGTTCCTTAAGTTTACGTTCTTCTTCCTTGCTTGGAGCCATCTTTAACAAGCTCTCGAGTAGTTCTGTTCCAAGTGTATCAGCACTACCTGCAGAAAGGTATAATAATTTTGTAGTTGCGTGTTGAGATTCTATTCAGATACAATAAAACATCCTCATGCAAGCATTCGAGAGAAATACCAGCATAGCGAAATTACAGAGTTAGCAGACAAAATTTGAAACATGACACTTAGCCCTCACCACACACCCTTCATGATACATTTATGTGACTTTCCAATAACAACACAAAAGGAAACCTCCCTACAAGTTGATAAGCCTTGAAACCCATTTTAGAAACCAAAGAAATACTAAATTGGCATATGGCAGCACTTTGCAGAGAGCCAGAGACTAAAATGCATGATCCGCAAGTAAACGGGATAAAATACAGGAATCAATGTCACAAATAAAACTTAATACATTATATTGAAAATACCTTCTAATAATGCTTCACAAACTTCTTCTACAGTCACGTTAAGTGCCCTCAGTGAAATTGCAATATTTTGTGACTTTTTAGGATCAAGTACTCTGTCCTCCTGTTTTGGTGTTGGAAGAACTGAACGCGGTGTAGTATCCTTTGGTTTTAGAGTTGGTGTATTGACAACAAACAATGTCTCAATCATTTCCTCGTTTAATCTGCAGCCAACCAATTCAATGCACTCAATCCAAGAAAACTTACCATATAAGGGGGGACCAGAAAGCTAGAACAAAAGAATCAAAGAACATAGTCAATGTTGAGTATCTTACTTAAAAGAGCTTGACCTCAACTGATCCCAGACCATTTCGCGATCAGAGCTTGCTCTCACTTTATCCCAATGCAATGGCTTCAACTTTGGTTTTGGAGTCTCCTCGTTTATCCCCAAATTCTGTTGTCGAGAATTTGGAGGCAACTCTACTGGAGACACATCTGTTGTTGGACTTGGCAACACAAAAGGCCTTGAAGGTGGTATTAGTTCTGGCGGCCTAGAAACTGACTGATCAGTGGGTGTTGAAGGAGATGGAATTTCCCATTGCTTTCGTGTTCGTTGGTGGGGCTGTGAAGGTGGAGGTGGAGGAGGAGGAGGAGGTGGTGGTGGTGGTGGAGGGGGAGGGGGAGAAACTTTAGGCTGACCAATGGGTGTTGAGAAAACTGGAATCTCCCAATGTTTCCGCTGTGGTGGTGCAGGAGGAGCTGGAGATTCCGCATTTTGATCCAAAACTTTATCTACTCTTGCTGGTTGACCAAAAAGTGATGAGAGAATGGGAATCTCCCAGTGTTTTCGCTGTGGTTGAAGAGGTGGAGGAGGAGGAGGAGCTGGAGAATCTCTGGTTTGATCCAAAGCATTTTCAACTGTAGCAGAATGATCTGAAGTGTTGAACGATTCTTTTTCTGGCGATAAAAGCAGGTTTGGCATAGGAGATTGCCTATAACGTTCTGAAACATTTGATAGACTTGGAGAGTGATCCAAACCATGCTCAACCACTTTCTCAGGTGATGATGGCAGAGAGAAAGCTGAAGAAGACGACAGAGACTTCTCACTTTGATTCGAAGCATTGGATAATCTAGGTGACGCACACAAGGTTTTCTCGACATTTCTCCCAGGTGATACATTCGGTAAACTCGCTGATGCACATGAAACTTTCTCCACATTCCTTTCCGGTGAGATAGTGGACAATCTTGGTGATCCGGATGAAATTTTCGCGCACACAGAAAATTTCTCATCATGTCTCTCTGGCGCATCCTTCTCAACAACTCTCTCAGGCGATGAAGAAACAGGAGATGAGGAAGAAGAAGAATGCACATTTTCAAATGTGACGCCCGATGCTCTCGGTGCCCCATCTGGGTTCTTCCCTGCAGCTCTATTTGGCGATAACGAGAGTGGAGACAGCAAAGGAGACTTACCGTCTCGACTAGAAGCTCTCTCTGGTGTTGAAGATAATGAAGACATTGAAGAAGATTGAACATGCTGATTGTGAACCGGAGATAAAGAAAACTGGCTTCTCTCTGAAGATGACCGTAAAGATCCCTCGCCTGAGCGTGCTTCACTCTGGAGATGAGCCTGTGGTAGCGGTGGGGATGATGGCAGCAGAGGAGAGCTGTCCACCACTGTAGTTTCTGGCGATTTCGGCTGCGATCTTTTAGGGCTCAAGCTCGCCGGCGGTGATAGGCTAATCGAGTGTGACCGATCCGGTGAACCCGAAGTGGAAGAAGAATACGAGCTAGAACTCGATTCACTGCTTCGACCCACAAAATTCTCGCCCGCAATCGCCGCAAACACTCTACGAGAACCTGATCCAGTGCCATTCGAACTCTCGGCACCACCCAGAGATCCTTTAGGCGAGTAGAATTCCTCTTCCTCATCGTCCACCGTATTGGAACCCACATCGTGACGTGCCGCTCCATACTGCTGCCTCGAACCTTGGCGCACAAGCGGCGGAAGCGGACGGAGCTCCGGCGAATCCATTTTTCGAGGGTCCACAGCTGCAGCACCACCACCACTTCCGCCGCCTCCACTACGTCCACCCCGACCAGCATCATTTGCGCGTGAACCAGAACGATCCTCAACGCCCCTCGAATTAACAATGGTACCAAGATAAAGAAACTCAGAGCTAGTCGAAGAAGTGTGCCTCACCTTTCGACCTCCATTACCAGATTCAGCATTGAGCGGAGGCGGGATAAACCGAAGACTACTATCGGATCTGAGAGTCTTCTCGTCGGCAGAGTACCGCTTCCTCCTCCGCCGACAGTACACAAAAGCAGAAATGCCAGCAACAACAATAGCACATACCACAGCACCAATGGCAACTCCGAGCAGTTTACCAGAAGAGGACTTAGATTTAGATGCGTGAGGGAGTATGAGAGATGAGATATTAGCAGGGAAGGAAGCAAAAGAAGCAGGAGAAGGAGGCGGAGGAGGTGAAGGATAGGTAGGAAAAAACGGAGATTGATTAGGGGTAGTAGTGGAAAAGGGGTATTTAGCGTTGGGCGGTGCAGGAGGTGAAGGAGGAGGAGTGTTAGGAGGCGGAGAAGGAGGAATAGAACCCAATGGCTGAAATGGCTCGTGAAGGATCCTGCGTCCTGAAGAAAGAACTGATTTTGAACAAAGAATCTGAGGAAGACAGGTCAAGAGAAGGAAGAAGATCTTGAAGAAGAAACACATTGTTGTGTGAATGCGGGTCTCTCTCTTTCTGGGAATGAAGAAGAAGGAAATGTGAGAACTGAGAAGAGAAGAGAGAAGATACAATACAGTAATGGGGTGAAGATTTGGGTGGGGACTTCTGCTATAGAGAGAGAGAGAGACTCGCGTACACAGACACAGTGATGAAGGAGAGAGAGTCACAAGGAGAACAGAAGAAAGAAGATAGATACAGAGGACTGTGAAAAGGTTGAATCAAAGGGGAAAAGATGTGGGTGGGAGAGAGAGAGAGAAGGTAAACATCCAGCTAAGATTCTGCTGGTGGTTGTGTAGTGACTAGTGAGGAGTGAGTGAGTATTATGACATTATTACAAATAGAGGGACTCAGTCTATAATGTGACCTACATGCTCCGTCTATTTCCTCTTTTCTTCCTCTTTTGTCAATTTCCCCCAACTCTTCCTTCGTCTTGTGAGAATTTGGTTGCATCCAATAAGTTTAACTTCTCATATCTAATGCGTCAGTCAAATCCCCATGTTCTTTGATTCCTTAATACCAGTTTAGTCCTAATTATAATATCAAATTAACTGAGAGATTAATTAAAGAAGTTAAATATCACTCTAGTCTTATTTATAAGTCTCTTTTAACTAAATCGCACATATTAAGAAAAGATAATTAGTTTAATGATTATGTGATAAATTTCAATTTTGCCCTCATTTATAAATGGGTATCTTTCAACTCTTTATTCTCTCTATTTTCATTTGTACAATTAATATAAGTAAAATTATCACAATTTCATTTATTATTTGAAATATGACTTATAAAAAGGATCAAAATTTTTTGTCAAAATGGACTTATAAATAGGACTAGAGTGGTAAGTTACTTAATCATATCATATTAATCATTAAATTATATATTAGTTTATTAATCAAATTAATTAATTTAGATAGAGAAATAAAAATACTCAAAATAATTTAATTATCTTTTTTAATCTTCTCCAAAAAATATCAACTTAACCTTATAATTAAGATTGAAGGGAGCACCACCTTAATCATTGTAAAACATATTTTATTAAAGGTTTGTTTTTTAAATTATAGAAAAAATTGCTAAAAAATTTCTCATCACTGCCTAAGAGGTCTTTAAATATCTATGTTTTTAGACAGATGTAACTCTTTTTTTAGTTGTGCGTTATCTTCAATTACGTACAAATGTTTTTTTTTTTTTTTTTTTTTTTTTTTTTTTTTTTTTTGAAGAAAAGTGGAAAATATGTTACACATGGGTCCGTAACCAAATTTTAGGTGCCTTTGCTTGACCTTCACTAATTTGCCTCTTTCAAGTCAATTGTATTTAATAAAAATAAAAATTAATATGATAAAAATATTTTATTGACATTTACTTTTTTGCCGGTATTTTAGGGACATTTACTTATTACATTAGTCTGTGCAGATTTGTCAATAAATGAAGTAACTTGTCTTATTTTCTTGCATCTCATAGAAAAATGACAATTCTATTTTTTTTTCTTAATTTTTAGAAAGGAGACATCAATTATTAAGTTTTGTAAAAAAAAGAAAAAATATATATATATTAAAATTAAATGGGTAAATAAATTCATATGAAGTGATAATAACCAGTAACATTATTTACACAAACGGTAAAATTTAGAAAATTCTTGTCTAATTTTTAAAGTAAAAAATTGCCAATATGTATATATGGTTCAAAATTACTCTAATAAGATTAATAATTTAACCTTTTTACCTCTATAACTTTTTGGTCCCTGCTAAATCATCTCTTTTTTCTTTTTTTATTTGCTGTTGAGTATTATGTATGAATTATTTTTAGAGTAAATTTTACCAAAAAACTAGGACTTTTTGGTCCCTCTTATTTGTCTCGCTTTTTCTTTTTCCTTTTTTGTTTATTTTTTCTGACCTTTTTTAAGGGACCAAAATAGAGATCGCGTTTTTTATTTGGAACCAAAAAGAGTATTTACTCTATTTCTTATCTAGTTTATTATAGATAGATTGTTAACACTGAAGTCAATTTGTTTTCGTCAAGTTTAATTTTGACCAAGATATGAATATCGTATTATTCAAGTTAATGAGAAGGAAGAAGCTATTAGAAACAAAAACAAAAAAGGTCATAGACTAGATAATTACAAATTTAACGTTAAAATGTGAAAAAGCTGGCTAAGTGACAAGTTTAAGGAATGAATTAGTTATATAAGCACATAGAAACTATCAAAAACATAATAATTGTAGCTAGGAATATAATGTAACTAATGATGTTATTAATTAGCATATAGTGGTGTGTATATAGTATTACCATGCAAATCTAGGAGTTGTATTCAAACATAGGAAGATTATGATAATATTGACAAGATCTATGTTGGAGAAACTTGTGAAACAATTTATCCGTTACCAAATGTGACTTGTTTTTATTGCTTTTTACTCCAAAAGTGGAATTTGCTTTTGCAAGATAACCGTTGAGATTTTTCTTATCTATTTCTTCACACAACAAAGATTGTACCAGAAATTCTATATTAACTACCTAATTCATTCCTATTTATTTATGAGTAGTAACGAATCAATCTAGTATATGAAGTGATACTGGATTTTAACTAATTCGGATCTGAGTCAGGTTAGAGCCCATTAATAAAAATGAATCTTGAGGGCTTGTCCTTGGAAGCCTGTTTTGTTCCTGGCTGTATTTTGGGATAGACCCTTGTGGTCTACTCCCCTTGCTTTTCTTCTAAGCTTCGGCTTGCCTTTACTTCTCAAAAAAAAAAAAAAAAAAAAAATCTTTCAAAGACTTTTTTTGTGTTCATATAGATTCGAATTCAAATCATCATGATTAATTAAGAAGTCATATGTCCTATTAGGACCCATTACTTCCAATCTTATTTATAAGTCATGTTTAACTAATTAACAAAAATTATGATGTAGGTTGGGGTATAGGGTGGCACAAACCCAAGAGAACAACACTCTTGCCATCGGATGGGGTCATTTCTGGCAAATGATCACCTTTTTTAAAAAAATTGAGAGAATGACTTTTAGGTTTCAACAAAAAAAAAAAAAATAATATTAAAAAGTCCTCATTGACTAATAAACAAATGAATTAACAAGTGAATCAATTATTATTCCCTCCAAGTGTGATATTACCAGACAAAAATTTTAGCTTTAATGACTTTTTTCCCCTATTAGTATTAATACTGTTTTTTCTCCTTGTTTCATTAGGCTTTTTAGTTCAGGTATTAGTACTCTTACACAAACATGTAAAAAATAGTTCCAAATTCAAAAATACCATAAAGTTTTTTTTTTTTTTTTTTTTTTTATGGAATATAACTCCATTTATGATGAAAAAGTATAAGATACAAAGTGTCTTAATACTACCTTAGTCCTAATTATAAGACTAAGTTAACTTTTTTAGAAAGATTAAGGAAACTAATTAAATTATTTTAAAATATTTTTATTTTTTCCTCCAAACTAATTAGTTTACCCAATAAACTAATATATAATCGAATGATGACAACATATGATAATATTAAGTAATTTATTTAACTTCGTTAATCTTTTCAAAAAAAGTTAACTCAATCTTATAATTAGAATCGCAGTACACATTAAGAATCAGGTAGGAGAAAATCCAAGGAACATTCTCAGTCTTGGTGATTATTTTAATATGGGATTTTTTTTTTTTATAAGGTTACAAAATAGAGGAAATCTGCTTGGGTGATCTATTTGTAAAATGCCATGAAGTTAAAATTGACAAGAAAATTTAAATAATTGCATAGAATTTTTTTCTCAAACATAATTTGCCCCTAAAAGAATTCGAAGAAAGGTAAAAGAGAGGGGCAAGCAAAAAGCGTAATTTTAGGGGGTAAATTTTTTCTTTTTTACCAATACAAAATATAGATTTTGAGTTATTCCAACTTTTGTTGGAAAGTGTGAAAGTATAAAATAATTACATAAAGAAAAGAATGAGAGTTGGGTGGAAAAAACAAAGTTGACGGCAGCCCTCTATGGTACATATTTCAGCTACGTGGTCAATTATGTTGGCGTGTGCTCAACGTGTCGGTGTGAACCTCTTTAATAGCCACATCTTTATATGTGCTTGTTTATATTGTGGGAATATTATCCGATCCTATTTATCCGTTTTAAATACACATACTATTGGAATGATTATGTAAAATTTTAACTTTACTCTCATTTATGAATAACTTTTTCTTCTCTCTATATTTTTATTGGTACAATAATATGCAAAATTGTCATAAATTTATAGACTTATAATAGAGACCAAATTTTTTTATTACTTATAAATATATTTACTCTGATATATTTATATTTTTAATTGTGATTTATAGTATATAAGATAAATATATGAGATAATTTTTGTCTCAATATACTCTCTCTGGTCCTTATTATAAGACACTAGCTATCAAGTGAGTTGGTCCTTTTTATAAGGCACTTGCTTGTTTTCAAAACGTATTAATTATTTTCTTTCATGTATGCTCATAATTAATAAGGGTAGTAGGGAGAGTAATAATTAATATAATATTATAGTTTAATTAGTAGGAGTAATATTGAAAGTTACTTAAATTTTATGACAACTTTATTGATTTTAACTGTTTTTATTGGTTTGTAAGAATAGTTAGTTAATCTTTTATAATAAAGATAAAGGGGTACATAAATAAGCACTTTTCAACAAACACTATAACAAAAAATATGTGTGTGCACAAAAGTGTTGACATAAGGTTAATGAGGTAAATTTAATTCAAAGTTTTTGATTAGCAGTAATATTGTTCCGAAAGGTTTTATTTGAGGTTAAGGTTACTTTGAAAATTTTTAAATATAACAATGTTGTCCCACTATGTTAAAAAAATTAATGTTAACCGCAATAAATTAATTCAATTGAAAATCAGTCTTTAAATGTTGACTCGATACTATTAATTTAGCCCTTTAAAATTTAGTCCCTAAGTTTTTTTAAAAAAGTATCTCTAGATTCTTATAATTTTGTATTTTAAAATGTAGAGATCAATATTTTAAATGGTTAAAATTATAGGAATTGAGTTATATGGAGTTAAATTTTAATTGAGTCATAGCGACTAAGTATTTTGTGATTAAGTTTCCCCCAAGTTAAAAGAATAGGGATTAAATGATTAATTTTCTTTATTTTTTAAATCTAAATGTCATGTAAAGAACTTTTAACGTCAAATCCTGGGCCAAGAAAAATATATTTAATGCAAATACTACACTTTTTTTTTTTTTCCTCTCTCGAGGGGAAGGTATCTTTCTCAAATGAGTTTGTTGACCGCCGTGTCAATTAGGTTAGGACTTAGGGGTCCCAAAATGTTTCCGTTCAATATGCTATTCCTTAGCTAGGGATTGGTTTCACAATTATTTTTATTGGGGTTCAACGTTAAATTCAATAAACAGCTTGCAAAAAAAAAAAATTCCGACATAATTTAATTCTTTAAAAATTTACCTTCTTGTAGTAATATGAATCAATTTGGACAATTAAATGTAATTTAATAATTTCAATATTTATCAACCTGGAGACCTTTGAATTGGTGAGACAATGAGTTAAAGTTAGTGGGTCAATTCGGAGTTAACTTGAGTAAAGTTGGAAATTAGGGTGGCTTATTACTCAAGGTAAGAAAAATATTTGTTTTTTAAAGCCCGATCCAAGAATATTAGAGCTAGGGTAAATTTAGTAATTTTAAATTTGTATTATGATATTTGGTCCTTCTAAGTAATTATAATTTTTATAATCTTTTTGTAACAAATACAATTTTCTCTATGTCCTTTATTTTAATTTTCTCAATAAAAAAAATATAGTGAGTCTGGAAATTTTTTATAAAGTTAAAAAAACAGTAATTTTCATCTGAAAAAATTGCAAAAAAATCCATCATTGAAATACTTGTTACCCAGAAATACCTATAATTTGTTTATTACTAAGGTCTTTAAGCATGTGTAACATTTCTTTAATTATAATCTTTTTTTTTTTTTTTTATAGATATCCAGTATCCTAACATATCTTTTTATAATTTGGAGGATTGGGATCAAATTAGTCCGGATTCACCTCTAGGTCGGTCTTTTTGGTAAGAGTAAAGAGCGATCAATACCATATGTTCTATTCCTTGCAGAAGAAAAAATAAGTACCTTACTACTCAATCTGAGTAGGTGTGGATTGCAACATATATCTTCAAAGTGGGTAGAAGCCTTTAGTTTTACACATAGGTACATATATTTGGTAGACAAGAGTATTTTGTAGTGATTTTTGTGATGCTTTTTAAGGGCCCTGAAGGTGGTCATTTTCCATGTCTGATAACATGAACATGAAAATGCGTGAACACTCATTACAGTTTCGTACCATGAATGAAAGGCAAAACTATTTGTCGTGCATGCAGCACCGACAATAAAACTTCATTTATACATTTTTTTTCTTTCTTTTTTCCACATGGGGATTGCACATTTGCACTGCAATCTATATTGAATTATTAATCACATTACATTGATGTTTTTGTTTTTGTCTCGTGTTTCTTACTCCTCCTTACACCCCAAAAGCATATCAAGACAAAATTCACATTATATTGGGTTGTGAGCACTGACTCACCATTTCTTTGCCAAAAGTTCATAAGTGCCCCAAGTCAATTGTCCATCAATAGCTTTGCCAATTTATTAATTTTGCACAATGCTACCCTGAGTCCCAAACTACAAATAACTATTAATTTATAGGGTTAATGTATAAAAATACATATATGTTTTTCTCCAAGGAGGCGCCCTAAGAGTGCAAGTGGTTTTTTTGGGTGCAAAAATGGACATGTGGTTACCAATTAAGTGTAAAAATACCGTTGACCGTTAAATTTGACTTTGACCGTTAAGTTTGACTTTTTTTAGTTTGGACGATGACGTGTCATTTCAAAGGTGCAAAAATACAAATGTGGTTTTTCAACAAGAGCGTCAAACACCAAATTCTTTTTTTTTTAATTTAATAATTTTTTTAATTACTACCGGGTACTAAAAAGATATTCAGGATACTGACATGTATTGAAAAATTACTTCATGATCTTAAAAAATTATTTTAAGATCTGAAAAAAAATATTTCAGGGTAATGACTGGTACTAAAAAGATACTTTGAGAACAGAAAAAATATTTCATGATCTTAAAAAATTATTTTTGAATCTTAAAAAATATGCTAAAGTATATTTTTAGTAGGTTTGTCTTACTACGAAATATTTTTTCATGATCTTAATATAATTTTTCAAGATCATGAAGTATTTTTCAAGCATCTCAGTCAATATCCTTTTAGTACCATTGATCAATAGAATGAAATATTTTTTCAAGATCCTAAAATAATTTTTCAAGATTATGAAATATTTTTTCTATACCAGTCAATATCCTAAAAGTACTTTTTAGTACCACAAGACCGAAATATTTTTTTTCAGATCGTCAAGATCCTTTTAGTACGGTCAATACCCGAAATATTTTTTCAAGATCCTAAAATAATTTTTCAAGATTATAAAGTATTTTTTATTACTTGGGTCAATTATCGAAAGTACTTTTTAGTACCGTCGATCTTCTAAAATATTTTTTTAGTATTAGTCAATATCCTTTTAGTACGGTCAATACCACGAAATATTTTTTCAAGATCCTAAAATAATTTTAATTGAAGTAAAATTATTAAATAAAATAATAATAATTTGGTGTTGGACGCGCTCTTCTTGACAAATCAAATGTGTATTTCGCACATTTGAAATCCCACGTCATCGTCCGTTAGCGAGAGAAAGTCAAATTTAACGGTCAAAGTCAAACTTAACGGGTATTTTGCACCTAATTTGTAACCACGTGTGCACTTTTTTGCACACAAAAAAACACTTGTTCTGGGCGCTCTTTGGAGAAAAGACACGTGTGTATTTTGCACCTTAACCCTAATTTATATTATAAATTACATTATAAAATATGTCCTATATTTAAAATTAAAGATAGTAATAGACACCATCAACCACTGTCGATGTTGTAGTCTTGTGGTGTGGAATGAGATTTCATAGGTTTGAGCCCGTTTGAAAGTTACTTTTGGAATTTACGAGATAAAAATAATTTTTGGAGAATAACTTTTGGGATTTAAGCGGTAAAAATGATTTTTAGAAAATAGCTTTTGGATATAAGTGTTTGGATAACTTCAAAATCTAGGCTTTTAACAAAAGTTTACCACACATCCCAAAATTATCCAAAAACTATTATGCATCAAATATAGATTTTGAAAAAGTTTGTCATACACCCTCGTAACAGTTAAGGCTTTTAATGATTGCTCTAATTTTTTTTTTTTTAAAAAATACTCCATCAACCCCTTCCAAAGATTTTATCACAATATATAGTCATATAAAACTCAAATTTGAGCTAATTAGTAGTCATATAAAAAAAAAAAAAAAAAAAAAACTAATACTCCTTCTAGTTCTTATTATAAGGCACCAATTAACTTTTCTCACAAACTAATAAAAATAGTTAAAGTCAATAAAGTTGCTCTACATTTAAGTAACTTCCAATATTACCCTTACTAATTATACTAAACTCATATTATATTAATTATTACTCACACGCTACTCTCATTAATTATGGGTAGACATTGAAACAAATAATTAATGCTCATTGAGAACAAACATAAAAAGGATCAAATAAACTTGTTATTTGGTATGCGCTTTATAATAAAAAATTTAATATATTACTTCAACTAATAGTTGTTAATCCTAGTAGAAGAGACTTTAACCACTCAAATATAAGATTTGAGCTTAATCCATGTCAATACAAAAAAAAAAGAAGGTCTTTAAGATCAATAGTTACCCTCAATGAAAGCTAACAATGTTAAATATAACATAATCATAGTGTGAATATATATATATTCAATCAAAATTACTTTTCTTGCTATACAACAAAGATGAGCCTTATCTAGTTATCTTACTAGAGTGGGAGAAGTTATATGGATTTTCTTTTGGACCTTGAGAATAAGCTATAGGGATTACACTTTACTTTTTGTAATATAAGTTTATTTATTTTATACAAATTGAAAAAAATATTGTTGATATATTTAATATTACTTCATATTTTCACAATTTTTTTTCCTCTAATTCACTCACTCATCACTTTAATTAAGAGTACTTTTCTAAAGACACTTTAAATTTTTAAAAGAAAACTTGTAAGTGTTTATTACCTAAATTTTGTTAATATGTCTGATAAAATACTAAAGTATTCAAAAATATGTTTTACAAAAAAAGGGAGGAGAATGCATTTATAGTATGATTTCTTATAAATTTTATATAATATATAGAAATGAAAGATATATATGGAATGACAAAGGAGAACTTAATTCTCATGTATTTATCAATATATAGCTTATGCATTTATGAAAATTATGAAGTTGATGAATAATAATGTAGCTATGTACAAAATTTGACAAATAAGATTCCACTATTTATAGTCTGTGTTAAATAATGTAATTTTAGATAAAAAAATTTATTTGATATTGATTGATTGATTTTCTATATAAATAAAAAAATTGAAAATTATTTGAACAAAGCATTTTTATTTTTGACAATATTTTGATAATATTTTAATAAAAAGTGACTTGTATATGTTTTTGTAATCGCCATGGTGGGGAGTATATTTTAAGCATCTTTGAGAGGAAGAAATTATTATTACTACGATCCTAATTATAGGAACATTTTTATAATACAATTTATACTATAAAAATGTTCTTATAATTAAGATTACAGGAGTATTTATTAAAAATTTAAAAATATATAAAAAAAAACCACATATACCTTATTATACTAGTAAGACTTTTTTGATTTGACTTATGAAAAAAAAAAAAATAATGTTATCAAACGTCATTGTTCTATTGTCTTATTTCAAAAGTCCTCCTTTAATTTTATTAACTAATTAATGATGATCTTATAAAGAACGTTATTTTCTTCGATTTTCTTCAACAAAAGCATTAATGCATATTTTCAATAATTTGCATTATGCTATTCGTATGTCACATCAGCCATTGCTTTCTTATACTACCTAATTGAATTAATCAAACAAATAAGCACATGAAACAAAAAGAATATATGAAAATTTGAGATAAATAATCAATAAGAGTGCTCGAGAAAAAAAAAAAAAAAATAGTACGTATGATTATAAAAGGAAATGTGAGTAGTATTATTAAAAATCATTACGTGCATATTGGTTTGGACCATGATGACGACGTATAATGTTTTTTTAATAATTGTAAGTTAAGATTCATTTTAGTGACTGTGACACACTTTATAGGATATCATATATATCGCGGTCGCTGGAGATCCCGGGCGATTATTAAATGATTACATAGAAAATTATTTTTAGAAGCTTTTCATGGGTGCAAGTGGTAGATGTTTTCAACTTTGATTCGCGCAAGGGGATTTTTTTTTTTTTTTTTAATTTTTCATTTTTTTTAAAAAAAAAGTTTAAAGGCTGATACAACATAGCTGTCTCAGTTTGAGTTAGAAAAATACGTTTACGTAAATTGAGAAAAACTTATCTCACATACTTACTTTATAAATCATAAATTATGTTTAAAAAAATGGTTTCTACCACTAATTTAAATAGACACATTACCTTCTGTAACGTTTGACTAACATTACAAAATTTTAAGGGTTAAATGATAATTTTAATTTGACTAAAATTAGTATTGTAAACTTGGGAAAATATCACTGAGGTCCTAAGGAAGAGGGGGAAAAAAAAATCCAACCCCAAATCTCCTATAAAAAAAGTCGACTTTTTTTATATTAATTACTTAATTCCAATATCAAAAAAGTTTTGTTGTCAAAATGACTTTCCATGTTGTTAAAAACTTAAAATGACTTTTCCTATTGTTAAAATTACCCTATAAAAATATTATTGTCAAAATAGCTTTCCATGTTGTCAAAATGACTTTTCCTGTTGGAAATTTTTTTTTTTAGGCTTCTAAAATTCTATACACCGGAGGAAAAACTCAAAAAAAAAAATTTTTTGAAAACAGGAAAATTCATTTTGACAACATGAAAAATCATTTTGACAACAATATTTTCATAGGAAAATTTTCAATAGGAAAATTTTAATAAAAAAGTCATTTTTTTTTTTTTTTTTAATATTAGAATTCCATAATTAATTAAAAAAGTCCTTAAGGAATTTGAGCTTGAAACTTTTTTTTTTTTTTTCCTTTCCTTGAGACCTCATTCCCTATAAATTTTTGATTACCATAATATTTTTGGGTTATCAATGTCGACCAAATCTTAAGAAAAATCAAAATCAAAAGAGGATTATGGTTGAATTATGACTAAACGCTTCATAGGCAGAAGCTGAGTTAAAAGTGGTACATTGCTTGTTGTCTATTTGTCAACTCACAGTAGGGTTCTTGGCTTGCATGACATTTATGGGTGAAACCTTGTAATCAATCAATAGTTTAAAATAATTTTGAACAATAAGTTTTATTTAATCTTGCGTGACATTTATGGGTGAAACCTTGTAATCAATCAAACGCTTCAGGTTTTTATTAATATAAAGAAACTAATATTTTACATAGAAAGAAAGCTTGAAAGATTAAAATCTATAGTTTAAAATAAATGGACCGAAATGTAAGAATAAACAATAAAAACCAAATATTAAACTCTTATTATTATTATTATTATTATTAATTTTTGGGCGGTGGAGAATTAATTGTCAATGGTGATTCTTAATTCATTAGCAAAATACCTCCGTCACAAATATCCAATAAGATTGAAATGCGCATGGAGGATTGCGTATGCTTTT
The DNA here is from genome assembly GCA_019022655.1 of Acacia acuminata. NCBI lineage: Eukaryota > Viridiplantae > Streptophyta > Magnoliopsida > Fabales > Fabaceae > Acacia > Acacia acuminata. Next base: position 147,914 of record JAFJYI010000239.1, read on the forward strand.
GAATTAAATATTAGCAGCCTATTCAACTCAATTTTATGAATACACATAGCTGTAAGAATAAAATACATTATATTTTAATAGTTTATGTAGTAAAAATAAAATTTTCTTAGTGGTTAAATATGTTCTAATTTAACTTTCTGTTTAATTTAGTTAAAAAGATAAACTATTGCAACTTTTGAAATAAAATTGGTATTATATCATTTGATCCAACTTAAGATTTTTTTTTTTTTGGATTGAGGATAAATACAAGGTCCTTAGCATCAAATCACAACTTAAGATTTTAAAACCAGCGATAAACTACCTTAGTCGTTTGCCACACCAAATACTTTTTGGATATACGATGGAGTTGTGATTAGGAGAATAAAAATCTTTATCAATTAAATTTAAAAAGGGTTAACGTGTAGATTTGCCAATGAACTATTATATTAGCATAAAAAAAATTTTAAAATTGGCTAACGAACTATTTGAAAACAAGTACCAAATAACTATTAAAAAAACAATTATCACAATTATTTAAAATATGAGGCGGCATAGTCAGTGGTGAAAATATTCGGAGAAACAACAACTTTTGGAAAGGCAATACTAATAGAGATAGGATTTCAAACTTTCAAGTCCTTTTTAGCATCAAGGGTGTTATATTTACAACAAAATTTAAAATTGGATGAGTTTTTAGGGTGAGTGGAAAAGTCATATTTACAACAAGACATTGTGACGCTTAAAAATGCTATTTTTACAAACAAACATCTTTCTTTAGGTTTAAAACTTATTGAGAATGATTTGTTTCCTTCACCAAGGATATAAAACTAGAAAAAGAAGCTAAACTATTTAACTTCAGGAAAAACAAAATTCATGACATATTAATGTCAGTTTTAATGTTGAAAAATGAATGCAAGCAATACTACAGAATCGTGTATTATAACATTAAATATTTTTATATATGTTAATGAATATATCATAATCTTAAAATATTATATATCTGCACTGAAAATATATAATGACATCATATATAACAGTTGAAACCACAATTTATTAAAAAATAATTGTGATTAAAAACCTTGTTATAAGTTATAACTATTAAAGTTTTGAAAAAAAAGGTTCATGTGTGGCACATAGGAATTATATCATGCAAGCATAGCAAGATAACCGATACACGCAACATATATTACTCTATGCTCCAGTCTTTAAAACAGCGATAAGGACTCCCATGTATAATTATTTCATAGTAACCAAATATTCTTAATTGATTATAAACTTTTCTCACTAATGAGCTATACTACGATAATTTTTTATCGAGAGTAATTATTATATTTATAAAAGATAATTAATTTTAGCTTTAATTTTAATAAAATTATTATTAAATTGAATACTTATAATGAAGACATGAAGAAATACTATGACCTTACCGCTTCTTATTTTATTTTATTTTTTTTTAACAACATAATAATTCGGATCTCTTAAAACTAACCAAAAAAAAAAAAAACTAATAAGAGATACTTTCTCCGATTTTTTTATAAAGAATTGTAAGATTACAACTGAGATCGAGGAGGTGCTTGGAACCCATTTACTTATTGAAAAATGAAATAAGGTATTAACCTTAACTTTGGATTGGGGGCCCTCTTCCCATAACATCTTCTATAAAACTGTCTTTGTTTTGATGCAAAATAGTGAAGCTCATATATATATACATTTTTTTTTTAAAAAAAATATTTCAGGATATTGATGGATATTAAAAAGATATTTAGGATCTTGATCGACAAAAAAAAAAAAAAAAAAACTCCATGATCTTAAAAAATTATTTTAGAATATGAAAAAATAATTCGGAGTATTATTGATACTAAAAATATAATTGGGGCTACTAACGGATACTAAAAATATTGATGAGTATTTTCCAAGATCATGAAGTATTTTTTAAGTATCGGTTAGTAAGATTCAAGTATTTGTTTAGTATCTATCATTATCTTAAAATTTATAAAAAAAAAAAAAAAAGGCATGAGCTTCACAGTTTTGCATCAAAACGACGCAGTTTTATAGAAGAGGATGGAAGATGATACTAAGGGAAGTGGACCCTAACCCGGATCCATTAACTTTGTTCTCATTTAGACCTATATGATATAACTTTGTAAATAATTTATGAACAATAAAGACAATATAGAAAAGATGTAATAAATAATTTTTCCTCTCAATGCCTTAAATAAAGGACAGTAGGGAATACATAAATTATTATGATTTTCTAGAAAAATTGATTATCACTGCTATCGATTTTGATCAATTTTATTAATTTTTAATTCTTCGAAAGCATTTCGAAATTAATTAATGGGTATAATCGAATAAACCAGAGAATAGTGAGCATGACAAGGAGATGCTCATAGCAAACAACAAATATTCTTGTGATGTAATGAGACCAAATAGTGCATCCCAGAACACCACCGACTCTTCAACACTATTGAAAAGAATATGCAGAAAGAACCATGTCAGAATTGGTAGAAATATGATACTAGTAGTATTAAGGTAAAAAAATATACTATTAGTATTTTATGTGATTCTCCATATATTTAATATGTCATTCTACCTTTTTTAGGGAAATACAATTCCCACAATTATGTTCATATGGAAATTCATGAAATTTAGACTAGTATCTTCTTTCTTCAACTAAGTTACCCATAAATATTTTAGTTAAGAAATTCATTTAATGTTAATAAAATTAAAAAATCTAAGTAAACTATTATATATATCTTGAAAAATATGAAATGATTTTAGTTTTTATTTTTATAAAAAAAGATTAATTTCTTTTGGCCTGATAAAAAGAGTTTAATTGACATCAATATTAATAATATAAATCAAGAAACTTAATTATATAAATTGGTGAAAAATAAAAAATAAAAAATATGAGTTTCAATATTGTTAATTAAAAATTAAGAACAAAAAAAAAAAAAAAGATACAGGGTGATTTTAGTTTTGATTTAAGTCATTTTTTTAATGATGAATATAAGAGATAGTTAATATAGGAGGTTTGATTAGGGGAAATTTAGTAATTTAAATTTATATTATGATATCTGGTCCTTCTAAGTAATTATAATTTTTATGATCCTTTATAATAAATATTATTTTTTCTATGTCCTTAGTTTAATTTTCCCAATATCACATTTTATTTATTCAAATGTCCCAATGTATTTCACTCTTTTAATCTCCTCAAATTAGTTGCATAATTTTCAAGGAGTGTTTAATATAATAAGATTTTTAATTACAAATTTATAAACATAAATAAGGGCATGTATTATATATGTATATATATATATATAGACACACATATATATTTCTTTTTTTTTTTTTTAATGTGTGCCCACCACCCTAAAATATTTTCCCAAGTGCGTCAAGTATTCTAAAGTATTTTGTGGTTTCTTTTAGTTTGAATTATTTTTCAAGCACATCAAACACCCTAAATTATTTTGTGCATGAACAATTTTTCCCTTAAAATATTTCTCTTTTAGGAAAAAAATTGGCCAACAAAGTATTTTTTATGAACAATTTTAATCTTGCCATTAAATCACAAAAAGTCCTTTAAGGGCTTGTTGGGTACAAGGGAGGAGAGGGAAAGTGAACAGAGGGAAAAAGCTTGATTTATATTTTAAAAAATCAGATAAGTAAAGTTAAAAGTTTTTAATTAATTTTTCTTATTTTTTTTTATCTTACATTTTATCTTTATAAGAATTTTGTAGCCCTGCTTTTTAAATTTTTCTAAATCTAACTCATAAAATGTTTTCCTCTCTTTCCATCACCTCCCCTTCAAATCCTTTGTATCAAACAGACCTTCAATAAAGATATATTTAGCAAATTAAAATATTTTTTAATAGTAATTTTAAAATATTAAGTACATCTAAAAAAATATTTTAAGCTATTAAATGACCTCGGTACAATATCCTAGAGTGGCGATTCCTCTATCTCATCAATTATCTCTTCCTCTTTGTTGAACATAAGAATGATTCTTATGAATGTGCTCATAATCTTAACACTGGTCTAACGACAATGACGTTGGATTGCCTCTGGCATTGAAATTTATGAAGGTATATATAATTAATGGACTATGATCGTATATAATAATAAATTAATACTAATAATTAAAAAGAATGGCATGGACACGTGAATCGACGAGCAAGGGTATTTCTTTTTTTGACCTCAGACGACCAAGAGTTTGGAACTTGCGATTTGTTGGCTTAGGCCTTTATTTTATTACTTTCCTAAGGGGGTGGTGTACGGCAAATCTTGATTTTAGTGGGAGGAGTTTAACACCCCAAATTCCATACTTTAAAATGTGTTGGTTGACACTTGATTTTAGAAAACTTAACAGAGTTTGAGGTGCTATTACTCAGAGTAATGCGGAAACAAAGAGCATGCGCTAACGCAAATGACGGAGCGAGGATTTCGAGTTTATGGGTGCACAATTAGTGTAGGGGTTCCCGAATTTTTTTTTAAAAGAAAAATTTTAAATGCATTAAGATTGTATCGTTGACATTTTCTGGAAGAAAAAAGTTTGACAAGATTAAGAAATATGTTGCAACCTATAAGCTAGTTCATCTCAATGCTTTCTTTATTGAAACCTATGGAAATTATGAGACATCTTGAAAGCAGAATATATAAGAACAATCAAGCAACAAGAACTACCAAAAAGACAATACCAAGCTAAGGAAGACAAACTTCCCCCAATTCCAGACCTACAGATTAGTAGCAAAGCAACAAAAACTCAATCATCCGAGCAAAAAACCAACATACAGTTCCAATAAGTTCCAGATCAACCAAGAAGATTTAAATTCTTTCAAATTTCCTCTGAAACAAGTCCAACTTTCCATTTTGCCAAGACAGCAGAAGCAATTTATTAAAGAGATGAACAGCATCTAATGGAGAAAAATGAAGCAGAGAACATAGATGGAGTCGTGATTCATGAATTCACATTAAAAACAAAAGCATATTAGAAACACAATCATATTAAAATCCAATTAAAAATAGGAAACAGGGGAGGGGAGTTGTGATTCATGAATAGCCAAGAGGTTGGAACATATTATTGTGTTTCCCTGTTTAATCCAAACACAGAAAAGAACCAAAAGCATTAAGCAAACAGAAGAAGAAACTGAAAGTCCCAATTTAGTATCAAAGTTAAGTATCTATCGGCAAATACTATACACTATATAACTAATAATCCTGATAAATGAATGACTATGAACAAGACAGTCTGCATTGATGAGCCTAAAGCAAAGCCTTTAATCATCTCTCTCAACTCTCAATCGGAAGAAGCATAAAACACGCAGGTAGACAGTCAATCGGAACAAGACAGTCTGCATTTACAATCATTGATTTGGGAGACAGGGAGAGAACCGCATAAAAGACGGAGGAAGAAGAAACACTCACAGTCTTAGATGGCGTCGCCGTCGAGTCCAGTCGCTTCGATTTGGGAGATAGGGAGCTGCTCGACGCTCGTTATAGTCGATTAAGGCCAAAAATCTGAGCTGCCTTCAGGAACCCTAATGAATTGAATCAGAATCAGAATGGAAAATAGAGAACCCTAATGAAATTGAAAAGAGGGGGATCGGTGAGTGAGAATGATTAAAGACACAAACTGAAAACCCTAATCTCTGTGGAAGAAAGGCGGGGATCTAGAAGTAATGGCGGAGTGAGAGAACGCAGTGAGAAAACGAAGACATGATCGATTTGAAATGGGGAAAAGAGGATGGAGAGAGTGAGAGAACGAGATATGATGAAATGGGGAAAGGGGGAAAAAACGTATAAGGAGAAGATGGAGGTTCGAACCAGCGACTTGTAGCTAAAGGTATCAAGTCTTAACCAACTACACTACACATTCATATTGCTACTAGATTCTCTCAAGTTATATATATATTTTTTATGGGTCCACTTGCCCACATTGGCACAAGTGTAGCTCTGTCCATGCGCTAACGTTTGGACGATGAGTAACTGATACAAAATGCCCAGGCATATGCTGATGCCCTGACATATGCTGATATATTAAAAAGTTTCCGAAGGAATATTCGTGTGATACATTAGTACAGAGCTTTGTATAATTACAAATCCTTATGGTAACCATACAATCTTCAACCAAGCCGTAGCTAGACTTGGGGCAATGAACCTAACTCAGTTAATCAAACAATTTGGTCAGGTAAGTGTCTATCGTGGGAGTCTCACTGAGTTCACGGCGACTTATTGACTGATCCATATAGACTAGCCCTGTCTTCGGCACCAAACTGTTTGAGTAGCGTCGTTAAGTCCGTGCCAGAAAAAATGCTCTGTTGACGCCCTTCCGGCATTTGCCTTGATCGGTGCCTCTTATCGGCTCCTCCCTTCGGTGCATTTTCACGACTCCATCTACTGGTGCCTCCTCTGATCCTGGTTCCTTTCTTGAAGCTTAGACAAATCTGAGGTCCAATACCCATCGGACCTCAGGTAACAGTTAACCTCATATGAAAAGTATGAATAGTATATATGACAGATATTCATTACATTTAAGCATCAACCATACATAGCACACAGCACATGTAAGGTTACAACAATACATAAGCACACAGCAGATGTAATGTCAACACAACAACAGTACATAGCACACAGCACATGTAAAGTCATCCACGTTTCCACTAACCAGTGCCACGACAACTCCTCGTGTCCTCAGCACTAGGAAAACTTAACGGTATTATCAAGACTATAACCCGTATAAAGCTGAATGTATAAACAGGCAGGTGACCTAAGTCACAATGCATGACCCAAGACATAGTCTTGCCCATCACTTCATGAATCATTCCATCACATACATGCATACAAGACACATCAAAGTTAAAGTTACTAGTACGCGAACGTACCTTTCACCGTGTAATGGCCAACATGTCTGACCTTTGAACCCGACCCCGGACTTCCCGGATATCCTAACATAGCACCAAATCACTTAGAATAATATCCTAAGAGATATTACCACCTCTATTTACCTCTCTACTATTGGTGGATTTGTTATTTACAATTTTTTCCTTACATTTTCTTAAAAAACGTTACTTCAGCATTATGCCCAGATTTTTCTCTAACTTTGAAAAATCATAATTAATTCTACAAAAATATTTTTGAGGTTCCGTAAAATTCCTCATGACCCTTGACATGTCTATTTTCAAGGAAAAATATTCCCAGAATCTAGAACACCAAGAATCATTCCCAGTTTAATGTTTCCTCAATGCTGCCCAGATTTTCGTTCAGAAAAATAGCTTAACTTTAAAAATATGTTACTCCTTGTGTAGAACTCAAAATGCTACATATTTTATATATTTAGACATCCCTATATGTCTATTTTATTAATGTAAAATTTCATGATTTAATGACTTCATTTGCTACATAAAATAATAGCCTCAATTTTCGCTACCAGCAAAAGCTTAAAACCAAAAATCCTACAATTTTCACAATCTTGATCTATTGCTTTCCAAAAATTATTTCCCAACATGTTTTTACCTCATTAGGAATTTTCCAATGTAAGGAGACCTAAAAACAAGTATATGAATTTATTCTCTAATTTTATGAATTAAACTACATTTATTCATAAGAACAAAAAGCTAAAGACAAGAGCTCAAGAACATTACCCTTGAAGCTCAACTCCTTCTTCCTTCTTGCTTCAAGAACTTCACTCTACTCACTCTCTAATCTTAAAATCAGATGTTTTAAACTGATTTTGGTGTGAAGAATTTGAAGGGAAGAGCTCTCTATTTATAGGGAAATTTTAAGGACACAAGTGGCAATTAAATTTGACCAAAGTTCACCTTAACCCTTGGATTTAAATCCACTTTTTGAAACTAAATCCCCACCACTTGGTCGACATGCTTCATCCAATCAGCCCATTAATGTGTTTTTGATTTAATTTACAAATAACTAATAGTTCAATACCCTAATTGGAGAGTTGAAATAATTGACTTTTCAACTCACACTTTATGCTTTATTAAAACTTCATTCCCTTCTTCCTTTTGCTGAACGTATTTTGCTAATATTTGGGGCAAGTAATAATGTATTTTTAATGACTTAATTAGGTGCTCAAGTATCCCGTTAATGTCAAATGCCAACCTACAATTGGTTGCTTATTTAATCAAGTATATTTATGCATTTATTAATAGTGTTTTAATTTTTCCATGACTAATTTGAACTTAAAATAGCCCCTAAATAATGTCTCATAATTAACCTTTGGTTAATTAATTACAAAGTGAAATTTGGATGAAAATATAATCAATAGATTATAATTCTTTGAGACACATATTCACCTTTATATTTTAGTAATTATTTTCCAAAATACAATTTTTATAAGAGTTATAAAAATTAGGGTATTACAAGGAGAAAATTTAAAAACCCAATATTAAAAAAAATGAAAACTTAAAATATTAACAAAGACTTAATTCACTGGACTTGAGAACGATCAAAAATTTAATTTGTCAACTAATTATTACTAACTGTTACACAAATATAAGTAGCATGTTAAGTCCAAAATATGTTTATTGAAACCCAAATCAGTTTTTTCCATGTGTTACATTTGGTCCAAACCCTTTACGTTGAAGTCTTTAAGTCCAAAAATATGATTGGAAGCTCCATTCTCAGTGTAAAGAAGTCTTCAATTTAATCTTAGTGTTGGTCAAAACGCTGTGGGAGGTATTCTAACTCTTTGGTACCTAAGTAAACGCTTGAGGGTAATAAACGGCTCGCCTTACCCAACATTGCTATCACCTAGCTAGGAGAAAGGAGATTTCGCCCTGTTCTTAGATCATGAGTGAGCCCAACCACTTTCCTAAAATTTTATATAAAAAAATAGTCTTCAACGTTTTTATTCAGATTTGGTGATCCATAAATTGTTATTTGCTTTGTAATAGTTCTTTAAACAAGTAGAAACAATGCTTCCTTAACCATTTTTTTCGTCTCATGCTCTTGTAATTGATACACTTGAAATTTGTAAATCATTTAAAATTTGAAGAGTTATCCCTTGAAGTTGTAGAGACGGTTTATCATTCCTCATCATCCTTTTTGTAGAGACACGCTCATTATAAAGTGTTCTCCTTTTAATTCGTTGACTATTTGGATACATCCTTTGGCTTATTAATTACTCCCTTCGTATTAAATATAAGATATGTTGATTTTTTTAAAAAAATATTAATGAAGCTAAATAAGTTATTTATTCATATCACATATTATGTATCCTTAGATTATATATTAATTTATTAGTTAAATTAATTAGTTTAGAGGAAAAAAAAATACTCAAATATAATTTAATTTGCTTTGTTAATCTCTTCAAAAAAGTTAAATTTTTTCTTATATTTATGACCGAGAGAGAGTATATACTCTTTCAGTCTTTACTATAAGACATATTTGAGGTTGGCCTTGGTGTTAAATATAAGATAGAGTTTTTATATTTGTCAATTTTTTTTTTAATTTACATTTATTGATACTCCCTCAATAATAATCAAGGAGGAAAGGGGACGGTGGAATTAAACAAGATGATTAATGTGTTTTAAAAAATAACTAACTTATTTAATCTAATCAAATCAGATAAATATATCTTATATTATATGTATAATCATTAAACAATAAGACTTTTAGAAAAAGTAATTACCGCTTTTTCAGAAAAGCATCCTTGATGTGTCTTTGAAAGTTTTTGAGAAAAAGGACTGAAGATCAGGTGGTGATGTTTCAATTTGAGAAATTATATAAAGTAAATGCTATAGTACAGCTCCGGAAACTACTTATCAATAAGGAATAATATTAAACCGTGAGTGAGACATGCAAGATTTTTAAATTTGGACTGGCGACTAAATGGATTGGAATATGGGGTCAAAAATTAGTAGGTCAGATCAGAATTAAATTAGAGCTAATTTAAGATTAAATTGGTGAGAAATTGAAGATTTCAAGGTTATTGATATTAAATTTTAAAGAAAATAAACAAAAAAGTGATTTAAAAAAATAGCGAACTAAGTTGATAGCCGAACCGGATGGTTTATGGCTTGAGTTCGTGGCGAATGGCGGTCGGGTCCGAAGTTTCAAAACCCTAGAGATATTTGTAAATTGATAAAAAAAATTAAGTTTTACTTTTATTAAAATTTTCTCTCTCCCTCAAAAAAAAAAAAAAAGAATTTACAATTCATGTTCACTTCTCCTCTTTCTCTTTTTCTTTATGAGAACTAAATTAAGGTAAAGTTAGAAAACAATCAATAATAATATCTACATGACTAATATTTGGAATTAAAAATTTCTTTTTAAAACGACTTATAATAGGAAACGGTAAGTTTATTTTAAGAGAAGCTTTAACATTTCTTCAAAATTTTCTCTTTTTTATATTTAAATAGAGTGGATCGATCTCATTAATTACATGAAGTTTAAAATAAGCCATATTATATTATTTATGAGTTATGTCATACATCTTTGCATTACAGTAAGAGACTACATGATCAACAACAATATATCAAGATTCGACATGTTTAAAGAGAAAAACGAAAATCGTGTTGGCTATAGGAGGAATTTTAAACATACAAGAATTAATAAAGAAAAAATTTAACATTAAATTTTGAAGGATATATGGAGAAAATGTTTTTAAAGAAGAAGATAAATAAATACTATTTGAATTTTAAAACCCCAAAAAATTTGATAACACTTAGAAATGACAAACAAGACTTAAGGAAGGAATCTGTCATGATGTTTTTGGAGCAAAGTTTTTTTGGCCAAATTGTGCCAAAGATGTTGGAGAGATGGTTTTCTCTTTTTTTTTTTTTAAATAAAAAAAAAATAGTAATTGGTATTTTGGTAAAAGTATAACATTTCCAAATCTCAGATTCTCACCTTAAGTCCTATTTGTCATTTTTAAGTGTTATCAGACTTTTTCGGTTTTACAAATTCAAATAATATATTTTTTCTTTTTGCCATTTTTTTATCAACTCCATCTCAAATCATATAATGCTCAAATTTGAATAAGAAGCTAGGAGTTGATAAAGTCTAACAATGCAAAATAAATATAAATATTTCAAAAGAATAATATTTATGTGAAAAATGGTGTCCTATTATTTTTACTGAGAACTATTACAAAATTTCAAAGAGAAAGATATAATAATAAAAAAGTCTCAATAATAAGGAAGTAACATGAACATGTTGTCGTTTCATATACATCAGCGCATACTGTTAATTTGTTAATTTGATTTGTGATCTTGAAACCTCACAATGATTCTTCCTCGTTATTAGTGAAAGGAAAATTACAAGGCCAAAGGAGATAATGTTAAAAGTTTGAAACTACATACAAGAGGGTATGTTACACCTTTTTATTTTTTTTTTTTTTTATTAGGATTATCTTTGAAGCAGAAATAAATTTTAATTTCTCGGATATAGAGAACGAAAGGTGAATATTAATAACTAATAATAACTACTATATTTTTGGGAAAATGCATGTAAGGGCCCTTTTATAGAAATTTTTTTTTAAAAAAGGTCATAAGATTCTGAAAATCCCAAAAAAAGCTCAAGGGCTTTTCTAGTATGAATTCATTAAAATCTAACAACTAAATCAGCCACATTAACAACAAAATCAATACCCGTTAATAACTAAATCACAACAACATTTTAACAACTAAATCAGTTGCATTAACAAAAATATTTTCACAACTAAGTCGATTACATTAACAACAATATCAACCGATTAACAACTATATCAGCTCCATTAACAACTCATGTAGATTCTGAAAATCTCAGAAAAGGCTCAAGGGCATTTTTTGGGATTTTCATAATCTTGAGGTTTTTTAGAATTTTTCTGTAAAAAGGACCCTTAAATACATTTTTCTATATTTTTTCATATACGTATGAATTGTGATTTAAACTACAATAACTTGTTTAAAGAATGAAAGCCTTTGTCACTTGTACTTTACTTTTTGCTATGAAAATTACTCTTAAGGCTTGTTTGCTTCACAGAACTTGGGAGAGGGAATGAGAACTTAACAGAGTTCTTTGCCGAAAATGCGTTTGGTGTGCCAAGTGCCTAGGAACTCAAGTTCTCAAGGCCACACCGGGCCCACCACTCTTCCTTTATATGTAGGAACTTGAGATCCCGAATTTTTTTGGTGGGATCTCAAGTTCCCACGTCATTGTTCATAATTTTAGACAGATTTACCTTGAAATTCAAATTTGGCGGGAAAGTTTGAATTTGGCGATTTTTTTTTTTTTTTTTAAATTTATATACACGAGTTCGAATTTAACAAGAACATATTTTTTAAAAATATATTTTAGCAAAAAAAAAAAATATTTTTCATTTTTATTTTGAATTAATTTCTTTTGAGGGTAAAATAGACATTTCCTAATTCTTTATCAACTACCACCCCTTCATTTTCTTCCTGCCAAACAATTCAAACTATCTTTCCTCATCTTCCTTTCCCTCCCTTTAAATTCCTTTTCCTCCTCAAAAGTTCCTTATACCAAACGGGCCCTTAGAGTTCAATTTGATTTTTTGGTTAAAAGAAATAAGTTCCTCAATCATCAAATTTGGTTCATGATCACCTTTAAACATGAAAAGACTGAGTGAAAAGTAAAATGTTTGGAGGGTTAAAAGTGAGAAAGAAAACAATAATGCCTTGCTATGACCTATGAGCGATTGATGTTTTGTGGGTGAAGAAAAAGAGAGAGGAAAAGATAAGAAGTGAGTGATGTTTCCCACTATTTTCATATATTTGTCTTATTTAGGGCATTTTGTACTGTGATTATGTTAAACTCTCTTATTTAATTATAGTCAAATTAATCTTAATTAACTTCTAACAAGCGAATATAACTTAGGTTGATCATTAATCTACAATATGAAAATTTAGTTAATTTGATGCACAATACAAGTAGCCAACAACAATGGGCCCGTTTGGGTTGGCGGTAGAGTAGCTTAAAGCTATCTCGACTTTTATAAAAGTCCGGTAGGAAAAAAGTCGAGTTGTAAATGTGATTTGTGTTTGGATTGCCAGTTTGGCTTTTGCGTAAAAACTTTTTTCTTAACCGATGAATGTTTGGATTATTATTTGAAAAGTCGTTAAGATGGAAAATGACTGAAAAGGGCATGAATCATATTGAGTACTACTATACATATTAGTTGTATATATTAGGATAATAAAAATTGTAACTTCAATTTTAATTTGGAAAAAAGTTAAATGATTATTAAAAAAATTAATAAACAATAAAGTCTTTAATTAAATATATTTAATGGATAAAATTGTTTATAAAATAAAATACATACAAATAATATATTAATTTCTCCTATTACTATGGCGGACAAGTTTTTCTCTAAATTTGTTTCTTTAAACATATATATACCGAATTTAATTGTTTTTAATAAAAGATAAACTTCACGTAAAGGCGTTACCTATAAATAATTACCGGCAATCATTTGTTTCTTGGATTTTTATGAAAAACCTGGTGGAACTTACATCCTAAGTTGCTTTACATTTTAAACCTCCGTGCTACCAAGTGAATTTAAAATGTTTTGAAAAGTTTTGAATGCTTTGTATCTGCAGCTAGTTTAAATTAATTAATCAAGTTGAATCTTAGATTGTGTTACATGGCCGAGACAAAATTGCATATAGACACAAAACTCAAACTAATCAAATAAGAAAATAAAACAAAATTCTAATCCCGAAATCAAAACCTTAATAGAAACAAAACTCAAACTAATTTGCATCATACGTAGCTTCTTCAAAAGGTATGACCACGAGTCAAGAATACATAGATGTAGACCTTACAGAGAATATCAATCTTTATATGAAGACATATACAAATGCTATGCATACCAGGGACAAAAATGCTGAAGCTATTTTAACTGGAATCTGGAAATTACAGCAATAACTTTGGACATAGGCATCTTTCGTAACTCACCTACAACTGTGGCTTGACAGAGCAATATCCTATTACAAAATGGATAAAGAACAAGAAATTAAAGAAAATACTTCTGAAGTTATATGTTATATATGATTGGAAATTACCTAATAAGCTTAAAGAAAAGTTAGACCATCAATGCTATATATAGAGGCCCCAACATAGCAGCATTAAAATAAATTCAGAGGACCTATTCTAAGAACATGAACAGAGCAATATATATCAGATAACTCCATATTCCAAATTGTTTGATCTAAAACTCATGTTAAGGCCGAGAGAAACCTCTAATTCAAGAGGACAGTAAAAAGTTCTTTCTTCTACTATGTTCTGTCATTTTTGAGCTATTTGAAGTTTGAACAACCAATGGCTTTTCTATTTATGTCCCTCTCGGAGGCTAAAATCTTGGCAAATCATTGGCACGCAACTTACATGCTTAACTCAATGCAGCATAGCACAGATTATAAGAACTAGTAAATTAAAATTCAAGGAACAAGGTAGTTTATGTATGTGTATGGACCACGTGTACATTATTCCCAAAAACTAAACATATAGAAAAGACAACAAACACAAAAATTTCCCGGTTGAAAGCTTCATACATGCTACTTCCAACTTCGAAAACCTCGGGGTCCAAAGCCAAACTATTCGTGTAAGCTAACGAACATAAATAGTAATAGAAGCAAGAGTAGTGTGAGACCAATGGAAAACCCATGTCTAGAATGCAAACAGAGCAACAACATGAAGAAAAAGAAAAACCCCACATGTACAAATCGCCGATTTCACAGAACAGAATAATGGGAGGCAAGAATCCAAGCAAAAATTAAAATCCCAAATGTATGTTGGTAACTTAGGATAGAAACTCAAAATCAATCGAAATCAAACTCAAAATAAAATTCCCAGACTCATGATTCTAGAGCTAATCCAATTTGATGCACATTAGATGGAAGAAAACGAAGAAGCTTTTTGAAGTGCTTGGGTTGATCAAGTGCGACGAGTCTAGAGTGACGATGCGGCAACCGGGCAACGGGCGACGGCGTCTTTCCGCTAGCGAGAGATCGGAGAGGACGAATTGAGCACAGTGCGTGGATGGAGCACAAGACCGCTATTTTCGCACTTTGATTGGACGAGACCTCGGAGAATCTCTCCTGGAGGAAGGGAAAGCTGAGGATGATGGAGTCAAAAACTAATGATCTAGGGCACGAGTGAGCATGGGAATCTCTAATGGAGGGGACGAGTGAGCACGGGGTGGAGCCCGTCATGAAGGCTTTTTCTAATGGAGGGGATGAGTGAGCACGGGGACGAGTGAGCACGGGAAGAGTTCGGAGAAAAGCTCCATGACCTTTGGGTTAAATAAGCCCGGGCCCAACGTCGAGTATTCCAAACACTTTTTGTCTCACGGGTGGTTGGCTTAAAAGTCATTTGAAAATTTTACACATAAAAGTCGATAAAACAATGAAAGAAAATAATGAGCCATAATAAATCACTTTAAAATGCTACCATGGCTGATTACTCAAAACGAGGCATATTAATATTTTAATGTATATTAAAAGAGGTGCTTATATTTAACATCTGGTAGTATTTTAACTAAAATCATGCATCTTTTAACTAGAGCATACTGTCTCTATAAAAAAAAAAGTTTATTAAGAGTTTTTGCTTTATTAGGAATTTTAAAAGTTATAGATTTGGGAGTATTAAATTAAAAACATCAAAATGATATAAACTTCATTTCCTTTTAGTTTAGGCATCTTTGTTTTTCCCGTATATATCAGTAGACCGTATAAGGCCATTAATATAAAATAAAAAATTAATAACAACCTGTATTATTATTATTGATGAGTTATAATAACACGACTTATTTGTCACACAACTTGTAATAAAAAATAAAATGATCTAATTATATTCATATAAAAGGCATCAGTAAATTCAAGTGATTGTCCCATATGCCATATATTTTGATCATTGACTGGATGGATGTCACAAGGCATACCTTCACACAATATATTATTATCAAACTTATGAGTTAACTTTTTGAGCCATCGATTTTATGTTTCAAGCTTATAAAATCATGTGCGTTTGTACTTAAATTTGTGTTAGCCATAAATTTAGTTAAACTTTCGAGTTCACACTTTGAGTTCATTGTTTTTTACGTTTTTACTTTGTAAATTATGTTATTTAACTCTTAAACTTGTGTTGGTTTATTCATTTTAATTTTGTTCAATAGCTTTATACATGAACTTTGTAGAAATTTCTTTTTTGGATATAATAAATTATAAATGTTAATGAATTTTGTTTCAATTATACATATTTAGAACATAATAAAATTAAATTATTGTCATTTATATAGTTTTATTATATATTTTTAACATCTATTTTTTGATTAAATTAAACTTTTACAATTTTACGATTTGAGTTCACATGATCTAAGTTTACATTCTTGTCACGAGTTTACTTAAATTCTCGATTTTAATAACCTTGTAGATATTATAATATTGAATTATTATAAAATGATGTCATAGTCAATTAAATATTATTTTGAGACAAGACATAGGTACTGGGATGTGCTGAATTCACTAATTGAAATATCACCATCGTTTCCACTTAGACATGTGTGGTCATTCATATGGAGGGCCACTTAATTGGGGTTAACCCATGTGATGCTCGAAGCGAGATATGAATAATTTATACAAATAAAATATTTTAAGATATTTTAAAAAGTATATTTATAAAATATAATTGTTTCTGTTCTGATAAAAAAATAAATAAATGATAGCTCATTATATGCACCATCAACTAAATGGGAGGACCACATATAATTTATTCTAGAAGTTTCCATATATAATTTTCACTGTCCAATTATCTATTATGTGAACATGTGATTCTTTTTTATTTTTTATTTATTTTTAATCTCATATGAATTAGAATAATTTTGAGAAAATTCCATTAAAATACCATTTGAATTTGTAAAACCCTTGAAGTCTACCGAATTTGTAAAAAGACCGAGGGGTCAATTGGCGAGAGAATTGACGCCACTGGTGGCCGGCTCTCTCGGGGGGCGCCGCCGGTTGGTGGTCGCCGGCGGTGAGGGTATTTCATCTTTTTTTATTATTATTTAAAACTAAGGGTAAAAGGGTAATTTCATCCGAATTTGCATATCCCTCATAGGTCCTTGGTACTTCTCTGTCTTTTTACAAATTCGGGAGACTTCTAAGGGTTTTACAAATTCAAATGGTATTTTAATAGAATTTTCCCATAATCTTTCTTATATGCAGATCTGAGAAACAAGAATAGCAAGAAAAATAGTTTGCGATAATTTAAAAGGACAAGATATAATTATTGCTTAATTAAAATTTTCAGAGAATATATATTCGTTAAACTAAAAGATCTTTTTTTTTTTTTGCTGTAAAACTAGCTAGTAATTAATTAAGAATTATATAGAAAAATATGTTGGTTACAGAGAACAAAGCATTTGAGGATAACTTCGGATTCAAAGCAAGGATAGGAAGAACTGGAAACAAAAGTAAACGACAAAGAGAAAGTCAGAATCCCACCAGAAGCACGAGAAACGGTGTGTCGTATGCTCTTGGAAATGCATTTGATTTAATAGAGAAAGATATAGAAGATGAGGATGATGGTAATACATGAGTCACACTTATATATAAAAGAAGAAAAAATGCTAAAAAAAAATATTTCATTGCAAAATTTATTATACAAAGGTACCTCATGAAATTTGTTTAATAACCTATATTTAACTTATTTTTACCTACTCTTCTTTAGTTGTGTGTAATTTATCTTCAATTATGTATAAAGTAAAAGATATTTGTACGTATATAATTAAAAATATATCGCACCGTGTTCCACTGATTGAAAATAAGTTGTATCTGCTCGAGGAAATTTGGCCTTTAGATACTTTTGGCAATAAAATTTACGATGGTGGATTTTTTTAATAGCAATTTTCTAGAAAAAATTAATAATTCTTAAATCAAGAGAGTAATCCAAAAAGAAAAATAATAAAAGAAGGTCTATTTTTAAATTTTATATTATACTCCCTATAGTTCTAAATATAAAAGTTAAACAAACGATTTATTTTAATTTAAATATAATATCTCAATCTACTTTATCTTCCAAATTGTTATTTGTTTCATAAAGTATTCATATTGATTGCATATATTAAGAGGCTTCCATTGAAGGTACTTTCAATGGCATAATTAAGAGGGGTGTTTTAGGGAAACTAACACAAATTTAATACAAATAATTAATTTAACTAATTTGTTTAATATTCACAAATTAATTATATATGGCCTCTTATATTAAGTGCTACAGGTAGCATATAATGGGAATTAAATATCTTACGAGATTCAAGGTAGTCAATTGTTCTTAAAAACTAATTAAGAATTTCCCCGTTGGGCAATTTGTACACAAAATAAATTTTTTTATTGAAGGATGGTAAATTTATACGAAAATACAATAGATGTATGAGATTTAAGAAGAAAGCAATGGTGACTAGCATGATGACTAGCAACCACATTTTGATGAGTATAATATGCTCATTACCCATATAAACCATCTATTTTTTTTTTTGGGCGAGAACCATCTAAATTGATTTTGAACAGTTTAGATTCAAGGGAAAATCTACCTCAAGGCACATATTAGCAAAAAAATGTCAAAAAAGGCTTAAGAAAAAGTCACATATCAAAAAAAGGCCTTAGGGTATTTTCTGGTATTATTTCATAATCGTTAACAACTAAATCAGTTCTATTAACAATTAAATCAGTACCCGTTAAAAACTAAATCAGTAGCATTAACAACAATATCCTAATAACTAAATCAGCACCCGTTAACAACTATATCAGTAGGCGTTAATAACTAACGTTTTATGAAATAATATCAAAAAAGGCCCTGTGGCCTTTTTTGACATGTGACTTTTTTTGGGGCATTTTTTCACTTTTTTTGTTGTTGTTGCTAATATGGGCCTTGAGATGGATTTTCCCTAGATTCAATTTGGACCGTTCAAATTATATTTAAATGACAGTCCAAATCTCATCATAGCACGTGATGAGCACTCTACACTGAATGAGAATCCCTTAATGTTGTAATGATGGACATGTAAATTAAAAGTGAAAAAAAGAAGAAGCATCTCTTACAACTTGGGAAGTTATATTATTTGACAGATAAGGGAGGGACAAGTAGTGGTGTCTTCACTCTTCAACATTGCATTATGACTTTTATATATAATGAATATCTTGACCATTGTATTCAACACTAAGAATGCTAATCATATAAACGGTGGCTTTCTTTATAACTTGTCACATGCATGCAGAAACAGAAGACCAACTCATATTTTATATATATATATATATATATATATATAAATTGTTTATGAAGAAGCAAAAGACAAGAGTTCACCATTGGATTCTATATATATATATGCAGACGTGGTGCGTAGGTTAGGTTGTCATTTTCTTGCTTGCTTTGCAAGTAGTTTCATTTTACATAGTCCAACACACATAAATTCCCGATTCATTAAACCAATAAACAAATCCTAACTTCTTTTGGAATATAACATTTTGCATCATATATATATATACATATAAAGTGAATCAAACTGTATTATTTTCAAAAAATCTCTTTAGATACTCCTACTTGCACTCTCTACACTTATATTGTTGCTGGAACTAGAACTACTAGTACTATTTTCTCAGTTCTTAAATGTAAAAACTAATAGAAAGGTTTGTCTTGATGATCATATGTTTGAGACATCAATTAACTTTGTTTTTTAAATTTATAATTTTTTCTTCACACTCCCATTATCAATTGGACATATTAAAAGGGTTTTCTTTGGATGAATAATGTTAAATGCAAACAATTATAAGGGGTATTTTGGGGAGCCCAATATACATTTTTTTCCAAATAGCTAATTAACTTAACTATTTTTTCTTAAATCTTTAAATTATTTATATACGATATCCTATATTTAGCAGTGAATGGAGTATTATTCATAATTTAATTAGTCTACATCTCTCACCACTTGATTGTTTTTCTGAAGTATGTATGTATTTTTTTTAATTAATCATGAATATATAAGAAAATAATGAATAATTATATTATTCTATGAATTTAAAAACATTGTATTACTTATGACAATATATATTAAATGTTGAAAAATATTTAATGCGATTTATAATAATTACTTATACTCATAAATTACATATAAATTAAATTAAAGATATTTAGATTTATTAACTGATAAAAAAATTAATAGTTAAAATAATTAAACATGAAACATTACATTGTATCAAATTAAAATATTTTATGTTTTTCAATTTATCACACTACAAAAGGAATGGGAAAGAAAATAAAAGGAGCATAGTGTATAATGCCGTGCGGGCCCTAAAATCTTTGAACACCAAAAGGCAGCGACATTTCGAGTGTGTGTTTTCTTATACTTTGCCAGGTCCTAGATGCATTGTAGGTGTTAATTAATTGAAAAGTTTGCTCTAATATAATCTTAATGTAAAATATAAATTTACTTCATCTATCAAATTTATTATTTTTTAAACTATTCCTATTGACTACATATTTTATAAAAGATATTTCATATGGGAGACGTATATAGTTTCTATTGCAAAGGATTATAAGGGGTATTTTAGAAAAATTAACATATATCTTTCTATAATTAACTAATTCAATTAATTTTTTAATCTCTATTAATTGGTTATCGAATACCAATATAGAGTCGGTTTATCAATATAAGGCCCCGCTAAATCCCTTTGAGTTTAAAGTTTAAATCTTAGAGGAGACACCTACTTGAGAAAGTCAACCTACTCCAAATCGAGTAGCAGATAATAATATAAAAATAATTAGTTATAGAGTTCACGCATTTAGAATTAGGGAGTAAAATGTATGTAGTATGTATGTTCATCTACACAAGATGATATAAAATCCAGATCAACATGATATGCAAAGGCATCACTAGAAAGCACAAGGCAAGCGTCAAGTTAAAGGACTAGACATGTTCGGATGGTAGCTAAATAATGAAGGGCCCCGATACCAGGGAGACCTTTGAATTCTAACCTAATTTCTTGTTTGGGAGTATTTGTTGTAAGGAAGGGAAGGTAGACTTTAATTTATTTTCAAACCTAAGTCATGGAAGTCATAAATGACAAAGTTGTTCTAATTAATGATCTCCAAAGTTCTTTCATACTAAGATAGAAATTATAAAGGAGAAAGTTGTTCTAATTAAGGAATAGAAACTATTTAATGGTTACCCTCTCTTTTTCCTTTTCCCCATTCTCTTCCCATAAAAGTTTCAAACATATCTAATATCTTAAAGTATGTTCATTGTTTGGTATGTTGTGATAAATTACTGCATCTTGTTTTAAATATATGATATAGTTTGTAATACAATTTGCATTATAAATTATGTTCTATATTTAGGACTGGAGTGAGTATTAGAGAATATAGGAAAAGGAATGGAATGTTGTACCTAAAATCTCATTTTTGGGAATAACATAACACCAAATGGAAAAATAGTCACTTGACATATGGACGATATTTACGTGGTGTAATATCCTACTTATTAGAATCTCATCTAATTTGTTTTAAATAAAAATAAAAATATTTTTTTTACTATATTTGGTAAAGTAGTAATGTGATGGGAGTGAAAATAAGTAATATCAATTGAATAAATTATCTTTAATGATAATATATATAGTAAATTTTTCTTTTTTATTTCTAGGGACAATTCTGACTTTGCAGACTTTATGCCATTATTTACAATAATATTTCTTCAGCTTCAATGGAATGGTGTAATACCCTAATTTTCATGATTCATGTAAACATTGTGTTTTAGCAAATAATTAGCAAAATACAAAAGTGAATATGTGTCTTTAATTATAATCTATTGATTATATTCTTGTCTAAATTTCAATTGGGAATTAATTAACCAATGGTTGATTAATGAGACCACATATTAGGGGCTATAAAATGTGACATTAAATCACATGAAATAAATAGCTATTTTAAATGATTATAAGACAAGAAAAGGGATTAGGGAAAACACTTAGTTTAATTGTTATCTATTAACAATTATCCTTAACAAAATAAGCTTGCATTAATTGAGATTAGTGGGCATATAAACACTTGTTTAGCATTTTAAATAGCTTCATGAAACAGCTCTAAAAATCCTTGCATTTCGTTCAAATGGGAAGAATGAGAATCAAAGATCGATGATGAAATAATATTCCCCAAAAGTCAATATAAGTGGCGCTAGATAAGTTTGCTTGGGATTTATAATTAAATAATTGAGTTATTTTGCTAATAAATGACACAAAAACAAAAGCAAAAGAAAAACACATTAAATGGCAAAAAGAAGTAGGCATGTCGGCACACAATGAAAGAATGAGAAGAGATGAAATTTGTATTGAAAAGTCAACATTTCTACAACCAGAGAATAGAACCATGGAATATTTGATTAATTAAAATGGCACATTAAATGCTTATTAAATGGAAGCATGTCGGCATGCACATTGAAGGTGGAGATTGAGTTCCATAAAGTTTTTTTAATCCAACAGTTAAGGTGGAGTTTTGGTCAAATTTAATTGTCATTTGTGTCCTTGAGCTTTGCCTATAAATAGAGAGCTCCTCCCTTCACAATTCTTCACACCAAAACACTACAACACATCTGATTTTAGAATTAGAGAGTGAGTAGAGTGAAGTTCTTGGAGCAAGAAGGAAGAAGGAGTTGAAGTTAAGGTAATGTTCTTAAGCTCTAACTTTTTAAGTTCTTAGTAAAATAGTAGTTTGATCTAGGAAATAATTAGGAAAATTCCCTTTCATGTTTGGAAGTCTCTATTGCTTTTAAAACACAAAATGAAGTAGAAAACATGTTAGGGAATAATTTTTAGAATCAATAGATCATTTTGATAAAAGTCGGAAAAAACTGCCGGTGTAAATCCTTTGCTGGCAGCGAACATTGATGCTGTTATTTTATGTATGAAATGAAGTTATTAAATCATGAAATTTTACATGAATAAAGTAGACATGTAGGGATTTCCAAATATATAAAATACGAAGCATTTTGAGTTCTACACAAGGAGTACTATATTTTTGAAGTTAATCCATTTTTCTGGGATTTAAATCTGAACAGTGTTTGAATACGTTAAACCTGGGATGATTCTTGATGTTCTAGCTTCTGGGAATACTTTTCCTTGAAAATAGACATGTCAAAGGTCATGAATAATTTTAAGGAACCTCAAAACGATTTTTTTAGAATTAATTATGATTTTTCAAAGTTGCTGCAAAATCTGCCCAGAAAATCCAGCATTGTGTTTTTAAGGAAATGTAAGGGTAGAAAGGTAAATTATACCTTTAGGATATTATTTTAAGCAATATGATATTTATCATAATATCATATAATAATCCGACGATAATGTATAGGATATCTGGGAAGTCCGGAGTCGGGTTCAAAGGTCAGGCATGTTGGCCATTACACGGTGAAAGGTACGTTCATGTACTAGTAACTTTAATCGCCTATATCTTGTATGATTGTATATGATTGATTGATTCATAAAGTGGTGGACAAGACTAGGTCTTGGGTCATGCACTGTGACTAAGTTTATGAGGCTTAGCTCACCTGTTTATATACATTCAGCTTGTGCGGGTTATAGTCTTGATAACGCCGTAGTGTTGTTTTCCTAGCACTGAGGACACGAGGAGCTGTCGTGACACTGGTTAGTGCAAACGTTGCAAACATTACATCTGCTGTGTGCTATTTATTGTTGTGCTGTTAACATTACATGTGCTATGTGCTATGTATTGTTGTAACCTTACATCTGATGTGTGCTATGTATGATTGATGCTGATATGTAATGAACATCTGTCATATATTGTTATATCTGCTATAGAGGTTAACTGTTACCTGAGATTCAATTCGATTGAATCTCAACATTGACTAAAGGTTCAGGAAAGGAACCGGGATCTGAGAAGGAACCAAAGGACGGAGGCGAAAAGAGGCACTGATGGACGGAGCCGTGAAGAGGCACTGGTCTAGACGAAAGACAGAAGAAGTTTAATAGAGATTAGTTTTGGCATGAATCTGATAAAGTTATTTCAAACCATTTGGTGTCTAGAAAGGATTCGTCTATGTGGTTCAGTCAATAAGTCGTCGTGAAAGACGGAGAGACTTCCACTAGACACCGGCCTGGCCAATATGTTTGATTTAGTAAGTTGGGTTCATTGCCACAAGTCTAGTTAAGGCTTGGTTTAAGATGTATAGTTATCATGTAAGAGATGTAATTATACAAATCCTATATTATTGTATCACATGAATATTCCTTCGGGAAATATTTAATATACCAGCGTATGCCTGGGTATTTTATATTAGTTACTCATCGTCTAAATGTAAGCACATGCTCTCCGTTCCACATTACTCTGAGTGGTAACACCTCAAACTCTGTTGATTTTCCTAAAACTAAGTGTCAACCGACACACTTTGAAGTATGGAATTTGGGGTGTTACAAATGAAATGGGCACCTAATCCATACATTTGTATCTTAAGGATATGCAAGTCTCCTTTTTAAATAAAATGCTGAAATCCATTAATTCAAAAGAAAATTAGAACAAAAAACATTAGTAAAAAAGAGCCCAACTTCTCTCATCACCTTCCGTCTCTTAGCAAATAGATGGGGTTGATTAAGGATAAAAAAAATTGTTTTTGATATTATGAGATAAATTTTCTAAATAATTAGTCGTGGTATTACCATCCTTGTATACGTGATTAAACCAAAACTTGTCATTCCTTATCGATAAGAAGTTTGGCATAATCAACAATGTCACCAAAAGGATTATTACTATCACATCCCTAGTTAATAAGTTAATAACTTACATAAACACCACTACATAAATCATGATATACGATAGTTATTAACTGTCATACATCATGGTTCTGAACTGTCATATATGCAAGCACTATAAAAGTTTGATGTAGACACGTAACGGTTCTGAACCATTATTTATTCCGAATTTATTATAGTAGTTATAATAGAACAACCATAATGTATTGAGGTTTGGTGAGATCGTGATCTGCCCGTTGGTGTGATAATAATTAACGGGTACACTTAAACAACCATCACTAATATATGGTAATCCTTGCATTATACATAATGGTCTCATTTGACAACCATTATTTATTCAATAACATACATAACAATTTGTATATAAGAACCATAACTTTTGATAAAAATTAATAACGGTCTCACGTAGACAACCATTATGCATTAAGTACATAAACAATGGTTTATAAATAAGAACCATTAACATTTATAATATATGAGGATTTTTATATAATAACTGTGACGTATGGATATAAGACTTTTCAAGTGAGAGTTTCTGAGCTAGTTGATCTCCTCTATATATATAATAGAACATAAATCTTCCACATCGAGTGGCTATGCAATTTGGCATGTATCAAGACATTCCAGGCTTTGTGAGGAGAATCAATGGCAACTATTAATTTATATAAGTGATAATGTAATTGGTCACCTATATATAATCGTGTCTCTTCACAGGAATTACTTTGGGAAAAAAACATATATCCATATCAAAAAGGGTGGAGGAGTATGAAAACCCTTGAACTCAAGGTTTTGCATAACCCATGCACCCTTTCTGATAGGGATATTTATTTTTCCTCAACTTTCTTTGCTTTTCAGGCTTAATTGCTGAAAAGACACAAAGTATAAGTGAACACTTACATTACTATATATACAAATCAGGAGTGTGATTGATCCTAGCCATAAAGCCTAGAAAATCATCCATCCAAATTGTGTGGCTATTCGACGTGGGAAGTACTACTTTACTATATATATAGAGACAAGACTAAGTAGCTTAGAAACTTTCACAATGAAGAGTCTAAGACTGAGCACGATGTTGAATTATATAGCTTTTTACTTGGTGCCACCTGTTCAATAGAAAAATAGGAGAGGAACCTTCAGTTAGAGAAATATGGGGTTTCCAAAAAATAACTTCATAAAAGCAATTCAATATAAACATGAAATAGTTTATTCATAGAGATTGTTCGTGTATGACTCTCGGTACATCTAAACTAGTTTATTCACAAAGCTTGTTCAGTATGACTCTCATTGGTAAAGCTAAACTAGTTTATTCATCACATCCCTATTGAACTTTTTGAAGTAACTTCCGGAGACATAGATACTACCAAAAAGGAGATGTATTTTCTAAGGGATCATATGTCCAGAAGTTACATAAAAAATATCAATAAAGTATGAACCTTTAGTTAAAGCAATGGGCTGACAACTTCCGATAATAGGAAATAAACCTTTGATTAGAGTAATGATAGGTTTTCCCAAAAAAAAAAAAATTCTAAACTTCACAAAAGCAAGTTAATGTCACCTTGAATGCTTTATCACGTCATGACTTCACAAAGGCACCTTAATCGATAAAGGAGAATAGAGCACTAAAGGAATGCGACCTATGTATAACTCACAAACGATGAAAACACAAGTTAGGTAAAACAAAAGCAACTTGCTTGGTAGTCATTGAGACAAGTGTGAAGGTATTCACTAGAGTGGCTGTCGATGAGAAGTGGTTCGGAACCACAATGTATTTGTGTCGAGCTTTTATAGCTCCAGCATATATGTCGGTTCAAAACCATGATGTATGGAAGTTAATAACTGTCATATATCATGATTCTTGTAGTAGTGAACAGTGAGGTATGTTTGGATTTTTTTTTTTATTATAAATTTCTTAGGCATCTAGTGCTTAGATAATTACATTTTATATTTTATAAAAACAAAACAACAAAATATCACCTTCAATTCAGGGACTAGTTGCTTGATAGATGATTTGAGGTCTGAGGCGAATTTAGGAACTTTTGTTTCTTTACTTTGAATGAATCAAAAGTTTTGTAAATTTGTAGCACAACTCACATAATCATACTAATCATCACCCGTATGATAGAGCATTAGGATCATGGTGGTCAATCTCATACTGATTAAGAATGAGATTGACCTTCCTGTTCATGCCACACAGCGTCCGGCTAGTTTCCTCACATCATGTTCAATGCATTCTTCATGTTGTGTCATTGCCTCTACTTGAGGCGGAGGTAGAGGCAATGGTTATGGAGAAGGAGAAGGGGGAGAAGGAGGTGGTGGAGGAGGAGAAGGAAGTGAAGGAGGAGCACGATGCTGTGGATTTTCTAGCAAGTCTCCAACATGGCGTTTCATCTTGACAATTAAAAGAACAAAGGATAGCGAAGAAGAAATAGTATGATAAACATAAGGAAATTTGGAGTTTATATAGATGGGAAGTGAAGGGTTTAAACCATCATTGTACACATTGGAAGTTGAAGAGGAGCAATCGTGTGTAGTGGTGGGTAATGAAAGGTACTTAATTCTTTTGCTGATCATCGAAAAACAAAGAAGCACATAGTATTCTCATCATGAGCATGGGGAAGGGGAAAGGTTGTAACTATTTAGTTGACGGTTATTTAAGAGAAAACATTATGTTGTTTTGTTAATATAAAATTGGAAGACAAATCATTTGTTTGTTCATCTAACCTCTCATGCCGGTTTTACCGTAAGAATTGTCAGTGTTTTGAGACAATATATGACGGTTACAAAGTAAAACTGTTATGTATTTGTATGGTAATCTAATAAGTGACGATTGTCACTTAATAATTGTAATGTATATACAATTTTTTTTTTTCAAAAAATTTTTTAGTGGTTGATTATGGAACCACCATTTTATGACAAAAAAAAGTCAAAGTAAATAAACAAACTAAAAATAAAAATTTATGGAGATGTTTTAAGAATTTGATGTATTATAAGATTCTTCCTTTTTCAATAACTTGTCCACCTTCTCATTCAAAGAGTAAACGAGAGAGGTAAGTTCCTTAAAGTACTGGTCCATGTGTCCTTGCTCTTGCATGAAAACCTGGACTGTATGATGGAGAACATAGTTTGCATGGACCAGACCTTCAATGCATGATGATAGAGGGAGTTGATCTTTTGTTTTTCTTTCAGATGATGATTAGAAGTTCTCTTGTGTTTGTCTATGATGTTTTTCTTAAATAGAAGTTGTCTTTCAGAAGTTGAAGCATAAGTAGAGAAATGAAGTTCAATTTTCGGACGTTTATATAGAGATAGTTTCATGGATTATCGAGTCATTGCGTCTTTTAGTATTAAAGATAATTATATTTTATAAATGGTAATAATTAACTCTTAATAATCGTTATACATTTGACAATTTTTTAAATTTATTATTACCTTGACGTTTATTAAATTTCAACCTTTATTTATTTGCATGGTCTTCTATTAAGTGACAAGTTTTACTTAATAATTGTTATGTATTTGTATTGAGGATCCTAACAACAATGCCCCCTTTGCCCAAGCTGGCCCTTTTGCCCCTTTTGGCAATCTATCTAATATACTAAATGACTAGATGGTCAAGAGAAAAGAGCATTGAGGAAGGATCTTATTGTCACGAAGGAGGTCTAAAAAGAAAATTAAAAGAGAGGGGAGGAAACTTACCTTGAGATGGAACAAAAAAGGACAAATTGTGAAATCTAACAACATTAGCTATCTTGATTGGGTAGGAGGCCAAAAGCAACGTGCCAATACTTCATCACACACTCGATCGAGGTAGCTAATGCACTTGTCAGATTTCACAATTTGAAGGAGAGAAGGAGGAGACCGATAAAGAAAAGTAGTAACAGTCATAAGGGTCGAACAATAGTTGAGTTTAAATAGAGTTCTAACAGACTATAAAGGGTTATGAGTTATAACTTATGAAGGTCTTACAGGATTACAAAGGGAAAAGGGTTAAATAGTTAGATGATAGTTGTTTATGAAAAATGTTATGTTTTGTCTTAACTGATAAGTGTTGAAAGACAAATAGTTTGTAAGTGTTATATGACGATTGTTTCTCAAGAACCATCATTTTTGTCACTAAATATATGACAATTATTAGTTACAACCGTTACTTTTTTATTTTCGTGAATTCCACCTTACAATACATGACGATGCACATAATTAACCGTTATGTTTAAACATTAACTACTATAAAAATTGGATATTACTTCCCCAAAGAACATCATTTTTTCAAAAATAATAGTAAAAAAATGAAGGTGGTGGCATTTTCATAATTATTTGCTTGAACTTTGACATATTAAGCGTTCTTTTTTTTTTTTTTTTTTTTTTTTTTTTTTTTTTTTTTTTTTTTTTAAGGATGCGGAAGTGGACTTTAGGCGTCCTAAAATAAAATGAATTTAGGGCGTCCAAATTATCAAGGAAATGCGAAAATTTGGCCAATTTTTGGCACGAGGGGAATGTCCTTGGCATCCTAAATTGATTTTGGGACGCCTATAGTAGGACTTTAGGCATCCTAAATTTATTTAGATGCTTATTTTCTACTTAAGGCATCCTAAAACCAGTTTTTAGATGCCTAAGTTGAACATTTAGCATCAGAAAAAGGATTTTAGGACGCATTTGTACTATTCCCCTGGCCTGGCATTTCTTAGACTTCACAGTTGAGCATATTTCTCTAGGTGGGCAACTTCGCCCTCCTTCCTGAAATCCCTGGCATTTCTCCCTCCCTCTCCCACCGTCGCACCTCCGCCTTGCTTCCCGAAATCCACTTTTGTTACGTTCATTCCTCCTTCCTTGTTCCTGTCGTCCCTCATCTCACAGTCCGTTGGTCCTCGATAATTGCTCTGTCTCCCACTGTCACTGTTCGTCCCTCCTCATCCGCATCTTCCCTCTTCTCTCACTCCATTGGACTTCGTACGCCATCCCTCTCCCATTGTCGTCGCGGCTTGTTGAACCCAGTAAGGTAAACTTATTAAACCTCCATTCTTCTTTAGATTTGTTTGCTTGTTGAGAGAAGCAGGGGAAAGAAATAAACTAGTTGAACTGCATGGTTGTAGAAAATACATGAGAATCAATTTATTGTGTGAGTTTGTTGTCTGATTGAGGAATTTCTTAAAAATGAATCAATTAAGAGCTCTGTCTTTGGCATAATTGTGAATCTGGATAGAAATTTGCAAGGTTCTGTGCCTTTTTAGGTCCCGATGGAAATACATGAAAAGTAGCTTGTTATTGGTTTTGAATTGTGTAATTAAGCTTGTTTTTGGAAGTTCTCGTGAATAAACCTTTGAAAGCTCAGTTCGATATTTTGCTTCTCTAGAAGCCTAGTCCCCGTTGTGAAAAGGGTTAGAGGTAGTACAAAGTTGGGAGCATTGGTTCTACATCATTAACAACAACGAGAGAGGCTGCATGTGGACTTCAATGCTAATATGAATCCAACTGGTGATGAAGAAGACAAATTCATTAGCTATGTAGGCTATTTAGCTTAAAGCAAAGTTTGCATTGTGTACCCTACGAGGAAGTTGGTTCTACTGAAAACGAAGGACTTGATTTGACAACAACTTTTGGTATATAACTTTCGATATATCTGCATTCGTATCCTTAGTCATATTGCTTGAAATGTAATTACCTTATCATTTACCTTGCAACAAATGTATTTCAAGAATAAGCTCTCACAAAAGTATATTCGAGGGGCAAAGATGAATAAGGATCCATCTCAGAAATATACATATATTTCTCCAGAGGATTGGAAGTTGTTTGTGGCATCACGACAAGATTCTCAATTTCTGGTAAAATGAACAGAGCAGGAAATAAGTACCATCATTACATGTCTCGAGGTGGTTATCAAAAGCTTCAACGAAAGATGATGGAAGAAGAGTTGGAGAAAAGGAAGGAAGTTGCCAAATCAAATCCTAGCATTATTGTCCAAGCCTTAGATCGTCCTCTGTGTTACAAAAAATGGAAAGTTGTGAGGCTTAAGGGTGACAAATACATAAATCCAGTTGATGCTGAGGTTGCCACAAAGATCGTAAGTAGTTAAAATAGAAGTACTTAATTTTGAAATTGTTTCATATTAGAAGCACTTAATTTTCATTTATGAAAAATTGTATGATAGAATGAACTTGAAGAGCACAATAGCCAAGGTTCATTTATGCCAAGTCCACGGATGGACATTTTATCAACAGCGATTGGGAAGGCATATCACCCCGGTTGTGTTCGAGGGGAGCCAAGGGGAGTTGGTGTTGTAAAATATTTTGGATGAGCTTCACATTGTTGTTCACATGGCGAACCCAGTGCTGAATTTTTAGCCAAAATTTGATATAAACTCCGATAAGACATATTGAGAGAGCTACGTGGTGATTTGAGATCTATAATTCAATAGGAGAAGGAGGAACATACAACCCAGGATTCCCCGGCTATCCTCAGTACCTAAGACAGTTATAACCCCCCGGAGGTAATACTTGACGAACCTTTTCTCACTCCATGGGGTGGAGAACCTTGCAATTTGTATTTGGATTAGAGTCCCGTTTAAGCCCTGACCCTTTAAGGGCCGGGCTTGGAAATTGGAGGAGTGAGGTGATGTTTGCCCTGGAGAGCCAAGGGCTTACGCGGGCCGGCCTTGGAGGGCTACGGGCCGGCCCATCAGGCCCTTCAATTTTTTTATTCTTTATTTTTTAAAGTTGAACATTTGTTGAAGTTGGATCCTTCAATAATTTATAGTATTTTTTATTTGTTATAGAGTTATTTATCCATTTAAGTACAAATATGTAATAACTATAATCTAATTTTATGATTTGATTTATTATTTGTTGTAGATAAAGATTATAGATGTGTTCATGAAGTCGGAGAAAAAATTCATGATATTCTTACTCATGAATCAGAGCTTACTACTCAAAGTGAATAACAATCAAATGTCGTTGAAATTGATGATAGTGGCAAAGATGACGACAATAATAGTCATTGTACTAATGTCGCTTAGTAGTTAGTAGTATGCTTCTTATGTTTTATATAAGTTATTTGTGAACATAGTTTGCTTTTGATTATGAATTAGCGACTGTGTTTATTTGTTAGATGATTTATGTTGTAATTTACTAATTATATTTTTTTGAAAAAAAACGGAGGAAAAATAATTAAAATTTGGAATAGTAATTTCAGGGCCTTGCGGGCCGACCCTGGTCCTGTCACTCTCAAGCCGGGCTTTGAAAAATAGGTGTTTTTCTTATTCCGGGCCCTGGCCCTTCACGGGCCGGCCCTGATTGCCAGCTCTAATTTGGATGTCCTACACCTGGTTCTTGTTGCCGATGCTCTCGTTCACACAAAAGCAACCACCCACCATCATAGGCAAATTCCAGTAGACCAATGTAGGGTGACTGTGAAATGTGTTCAAGAGGGGGAAGAAGATATAAACATCCTGAATCCTGATGAAAAGGTTCCCATACTAGGCAAGGCGATAGAATCGTCCATCCTTTGGCCGAAGACACTTATTAACTGTGCGACGGCCTCTCCAATGGTAGGAAATACTTTACTATAACTTGAATTTTCTTGTCAACCTACTCATAATCTGTATTTTATGTTTTAATAGGATGAACAACATGCGACAATATTTCCCTTCTTGGCACGACTAAAACAGCTTTACAAGGACATTGACAATATCACCATGCAGATGCCTGAGGGAATTGTCGGCGCAAGACTGTCATATCCTTTTACAATTGATACGATAGATCTTTCACAGTTTACACATTTGGAGGCCCTAGATAGGATGTTAAACTTGCAATCATGTAAGTTTTTCCCCCTTTAATTAATGATGTGATTTTATTGTTTTATATATTCAACATTTCATTTATCATTTTAATTCTATTATAGTTTCTTCCACAACATATGCGTCCAAACCGAAAGAAATGAAACATATGGATTCTTATGTCCCTCGAATACAACAAAGAACATAAATAAGTTAGAACTAATAACAACTTATGTGGGCTGTAGAATGGGAGAGACAAAATTGCCTTGTTATCTAGCACCAATTCTTGAAAGGTATGTATTTTAGTTTTGTCTATTTAAGATGTTTAAGAATAAATTGCTTTTTATCTTAATCTGTATATGTTGTTGTAGTTATCATTGAACTCTGTGTGTTGTTTGTCCCGTTATGAATACCCTCTATATATTGGTTTAATCCCTTGGATAAAAGGCCAAACAAAGAAATAAAATACATCTTCAACGTGTAAGCTAATTTTTTTTCTAAATCATTGATTCTTGAATTAAATGAATTGTTTTAATAATGTTTGTTCATTTTCATTTTAATTATAGTGCACTCAAGACATATAGATTGCTTGGTGGGTCTAGAGAGGGTCCAAGTAGAGAACTGAAGTGGGTTTATCCGATAGTAAGTAGTTTCAATTCAAGATATTTCATTGATAGTGGCTTTCAATATGCCTTTATTCATTTTAACCATTTGTTTTTGATTTATAGTGCCCTCGACAACTAGGGAGCTCTGAGTGTGGATACTGGATTCTATATTATACTTTATATGTATTACGTCATTCAGAGCGGACTTACTACAGATAATGAAGAGGTAATTGCCCTTGATTCTCAATTGATAATATTTTTGATGTTGTATTTGAGTTGCTAATTAATTCATTCACTTGATTGATTTATCTTATACATTCTTTTCCAATTTACAGATTTTTGGTAATGAGGAAGCCTATTTGGAGGAAGACATCAATTTGAGTCGAAACCTTTTGGCTGGACATTTTCTTTAACACATAGATGAATAACGTTTACTTTCATATTACTTAGTAGCTGTGTAGACAACTTTTTGACACTTTATGGTGATTGTTGTACATATAGTAGTAGTAGTAGGTACCCCTTGAATTAGCTAGAGAATGTTGGTTAAGATGATATGAAATTAGCTAGTTACACTTTGTTGTTACACTTTTGAGCTAAGACGCCATAAGCCAAGCTTATGGTGTCCTGCTAAAACTAGTTTTAGGATGCCGTAAGTCTCTCTTATGGCGTCCCTTTTTTCCAGACACCGTAAGTGTCTTACTTACTATGTCCCCCAGATAGGCGCCCCTATGAAAAAAGGCATAAAATGTGCCCAAAAAAAAGGACCAATGTAAGTGTTTTTTGTTGTAGTGGTTATATGTCCTTGTGCAACCTCCGTCTCAACATACCTGACATTTATTAGCTGTAACTAGAGGCGGAGCTTAGTGTAGAAAACGGGGCCACCCCACCCCCCCCCCAAAAAAAAAAAAAAAAAAAAAAGGAAAAAAAGTGTTTAGAATTTTCTTATATAAAAATTTAATATAATCTAAAAAGGTATGTTATTTTATATATTAGACTTATTAAAATACTTTTATTATACATCCGGCCCCCCATGGTTCTTAAAATCGCGTTTTTCAACGTAAAAAACGCGTTTTTACGTTTAATTTTGAGCCTCCCGTGTTTCGCTTCACTATAAAACGCATACCAGGTAAAAACGTTAAAAACGCATATTTTAAACGTAAAAATGCAAGAACGAAACGATTTTTAAAACAACGTAGACCGAAGGACTCAATGAGGGAGGATTTTCTTTTGTGTTGGGGCACCGAACGAGGGATAAAGGACTGTTTCCCTTTCACGTCAGTACGAAAGGAAGGAATGGAGGTAAGGATGGGCGTGGGGGCCACCATTTTGAATCCTTAATGTGACTGCACTGTGCGCTTGATGTCTTTTGAAACTAAAATATTTTAAATCCAAATCTATGAAATATTTTAATTTCTCTCCTTTCTTTTCTTAACAAAAAAACATTGATAAAAAAATATAGTTGGGAGGCGGGATCAAAGATGTTAAAAACGAGTTTTTATATATTAAACGCCTAATTTGTATAACTGAAAAGCTGATTACTACTTTACTTTTAGCTTTGATTTCAAGATGCTTGTTGGTGAAATAGAAGTGAGCAGAGAGGAATCATATAAATTATATATATATAAGTAAAAACTACGTTTTATATTACGATTTTTCATTCTCTTTCCGTTTTTAGGTAAAAACTCGTTTTTAAGAACCTTGGGCCCCTCCAAATATATATATATATATTTACTTAGTTAATGAGTATACATTTAGCCCTCCAAAATATTTTTTTTAAAAAAAATTAGTTAATGAGTATACATTTGGCCTCCCCCAAATATGTTTTCCAAGATCTGCCACTAGCTAGTTGTAACCTTTATATATTAGTATTAAGCGTTTTAAATGCTCAAATATGTAGCAGTGACGATCAGAGAAAAGAGCTACTTTTCGAAAACCTTTTGTTCCAGCATAAGTTAACGCCATGGATGATCCCAATCATTTATGCAATAGTTGCGGGAACCCTTGAGTTTACAACTATAGCTACATGTCCAACAATCCATTATTGAATCTCATGCCTTTCACTTGATCTTAAATATAATTTTAGAATGATTTATTTGTTTACCATAATAATTTGATGTGTCGATCGAAAACCATTTTTTCCCTGTTTAGGCATATGGAGAGAGCATATTATCTGAAGACTCAACCAAGTCTAAGAGGTGTAAGGATTATATTGATCAATATTCAAACCCTTTCATTAATGTACATTATATTGTGAAAATCAATCTCTCTCTCTCTCTCTCTCTCTCTCTCTCTCTCTCTCACACACACACACACACACACACACAAACAAAAGATTAGACTGTAACTCAAGGGTCTCAGGTAATGCCAACACACAAACTCTCTCTATTCTCTCTCACACACTAAAGATTAGACTGTAACTCGAGGGTCTTAGGTAATGCCTTATATAAATATCAAAATAAAACAACAACAATACGTTAATTTTTAATTTTTTTTTAAGCAGGATTTTCTAATCTCTTTTGCAAGTAGAAAAGCATACATGAGTGCTTAACAACCCCACAGCATTGTGTGAGACAAAATCCACTGAGATTCCCAATCATAATAATAATTATTTTGTTCAAAATGATTGTGATGTTTACTTGCCGAGGAATTTACCTTTAGAAATTATTGAATTGGTTTATGGGGTGAAAAAATATTCTAGCTAACATGTCCCACTTATAATAATGACTTTGATGCTTAATTTCTACTATTACACTACATATCCATGATTTTAGTTGCTTTAATTATGACTTCTTTTCATCACATGCACTTTATATTATATATAGGACATTGAATTGCCCTAATGTAACCAAAGTTCATAGGGCGATTGCCCTAAAATCTGTGAAGTGATAAGTCAAAGTACAACTTGGGATCCAAGATAAGAAAAGAACATTATTAGAGAGATTCAACCAAATAAAAAAAATGGTAAGTATTATTAGATTCAGTATTAAACTAGAGGGATCCATTATTAGATTCTAAATTTATTTGTACAATCTTTAAATTTATATTTATCTTTTTTTTAATAAAAGATTTAATATCTTGCATTATAATGTTAACTTTTTTATTTCTTCATTGATATTCGGTGCTATTAGTAACGGGCTAAATTAGGTTAAATTTTAACTATTGTAGGTCTAGATTAGGTCTAATTATCTAGAGTTGATTAACCTAAGAAATTTAGAAATTGAGTTATGACCTCATAAATTGGGTTAAGAAGTCTTTAAGAACTCATACAAATATATATCTTTAATTTCATTTGAATTTTCTTATTGTTTATTGAATAAATGTTATATATATAGTACTTATAATCAGTTATCAAATCAATAATAACTTGTAAACTAATATAATTTTCACAACTTTAATTCATTTATACTACCTTCAAGCCAATTTATAATAAATTAATTATAATTATATTTTAAATATTAATTAGTTCTTATAAATTGGCCTGAAAATAGTAACTAAATTATTTATCCAAAATTTTAAAATTCTGTTTATAATTAATTAAAAAGACTGCCAATCAAACCAAGTGGAGTGCCTATAAGACAACAATTAGATTTTTTTATAGTCTTGATTATTTGGAAGGATTAATAATTGGCTTTAACTACCTGAAAAAGAAATCTAAAAATCATAGGAATGTATAAGTATAATCTTTCACTTTCAATTGAATCTTATTTTTAAATTTCAGGTGAACATTATCATATCGACAACTTCAATAAAGTTTTCCATTTTAGGGAAAAGCCCAAGTTGGCTTTGTGCTAGAATTGTTTCCATTGTAATTAATATCAACATCAATATTCATGTTGACTTGCAAATCTATTCAATCTAAAAAGAATTAATTTTTTTTCCAATTATATGAGATTTTTTGATATTTTTATCCGCATTTGTCTAGTTCAGGGTACGTGATTGCTCTTCTCAATACAAGTGACTCCTCACATATCAAGTTGTTCAGTGTTATTGAAATCATACTCATCACATTCCCAAATAACTCATTCTTATGAATTTGCTTCCCCTATTTCTATTTGCTCTATGTGGGGCTCATGCATCTTATAAAGTTAAAAAAAAAAAAAAATATTATTCACAATATATGAATAACGCAAATTATATATATATATATATATATATATAGCATTGATCCTTGCAACTTTTTCATCGTTATTTTGTTTTATTACTCTAAATTCACGCACTAAAAAAAAAAAAAAAAACCTTTGATAATTATTGAGACAAAGTGGTTTGCAAATAATTTATTGGATACAAGATGAATTATTTATTTGGAATAATTAAAAAGCAAGTGAAATTTGAAGATGCGCACTTTAATTAATATTAATAAAATAATGTTGCATGGGACGCATTGGCTTTCACATTTCTTCATCAGAAATGGCTGGTCAGATCTCCAAAGGCTTGATGCAGTTGTTTTCATGAAAGGAACAAAAAAACATTCACTTTCCCAGAAACAATTAAAAATCAGAAAAGAAAAGAAAAGTTTTATTGGATATCTCCAAAGGTAATATAAAAAAGAATAGAGATTTGGGGCAAAAGGGTTAAACGACAGAGAAAGCTAGGATCCACTATAAAAGGAAATGGACAAAAATAATTGATGTTAAATCATTTTATGAATCTTTCAGTTCAGAATAATATGATTTACTTGTCTCCTTTGTGTCCGGAAAATAATTACGAAATTTGTAAAATTGGCTTCAATTTTTCAAATTGTGTAGAATTTAAAAGAAATGTTGGTTATTTACGTATCAATAAATTTTTTTGACTCCTCTTAAAAATTAGGTCATATAAGTACATTAACCCAAAAGATGTACGGGCTACAAGTCTTAATATTTTATTGTAATATAAACATAATTAAAATTATTTTTCGAAAATCAATTGCTTGTAACTTGTACTCGGGAACACGGATTCTTGTGATTTTCCTCCTCTTTTCGGATTTGTTCCTCACATCCCAACGAATTCTGGAGTCATTCCTATGGCTCTCATGCACGGTACTAGCACTTCAACACAAGGCATCACTTTTTCTTCTTCATCTACCATTATTGGACACTCTAAAACTCTTAAGATAACATTAGAATTTGCTCCCTTAGAGAAAATCAAGGAATGATTATTAATCATAAACTCAATGGGAAGAATTACCTCTAGTGTTCCCAATATGTATGGAGTTATTTGCGTGGCAAGAGAAAGGATAAGTATATTAATGGCGAAGCCCCTCAACCAGCCCTTAATGATCCTAATTTTGACACCTGGTTTGTTAAAAATAATCAGTTAATGAGTTGGTTGTGCAACTTGATGACTTTAAACATTAGTGAAGGCTATTTTCTTGCGAACACCGCCAAAGAAATCTTGGATGCAGTCAGGGGAACCTACTCCTCTCTTTATAACACCACAGACTTGATTGGTTTGAAAATGCAATTTCGTGATTTAAGACAAGGTAACATGTCGGTAATTGAATATTACAATGCTTTATTAAAATTGTGGTAGCAGGAGGACTTATTTGAGGTGCACCCATGGAAGAACATCGAGGACGCTCAACTATACAAGAAAGTAGTGAAAGATGGAAGGATATACGATTTCCTGCTAGGCCTAAACGACTCTTTCAAGGAGATAAGGGGCATAATCATAGGATTGAGCCCTTTACTACTTCTCTTTGCTGCTGACAACTTTGTGCAATTCAAAGAAAGCAAGAAATTCCTAAACCAAAGTGGTTCAAGTCAAATTGAGAAGAACTCAACACTTGCTGTTCCTAATGTGAATCTGGTAAAATCAGGTAATTCCATTATAGCTCTTAATGTTGTGATGTCTAGTGAAGACACTTGGGTTGTTGACTTAGAAGCTATAGATCACATGATCGAGTAACAAAACATTATTCTACAATCTTAAATTCTGTCACGAACACTTCAAGGTAAAAGTAGCTAATGGTATTTTCATACAGGTTAAGGGAATTGGCACGATCTCATTATCTAATCACTTGGAAATACACAATGTTCTGTCTCGTGCCTGCACTCACTTGTAATCTTATATTTGTGAGCAAGTTGACTAAGGGTCGTATATGTCGAGTAATCTTTGATGATGATCTTTGTGTTTTTTATGATTTAAGATCGAGGAGGAAGATTGAGACTCCTAGAGAATGAGATGGACTATTCTACCTTGAAGGATCGACTCTGAAGAATAAAGATGCATAAAAGGCAAGCAAAGCACTGGTTAGCTCCAATTCTCAAAACAATGATGTATCTTTATGGCATTGTCGTTCTAGCTACTCTACTTTTGATTATATGAAACATGTGCTTACAATCTTATTCAATAAAAATTGTGTTTCTTTTCATTGTGTAACTTGCCAACTTGCATATCAAACTCGATCCTTGTATCCTAAACAGTCCTACACCCCTTTCGCACCATCCATATTAATCCATAGTGACATTTGGGGACCTGCACGAATGAAAACCCTCACTAATGCTACATGAATTGTTACTTTTATATATGATCACACAAGAACCACATGGGTTTACTTGCTGAAAGAAAAGTCTGAAGTAGCCAAAGTATTCGAAAGCTTCTATACCTTTTGTGCGAACCCAATTCAATTCTTCCATTAAGGTACTATAAAGTGATAATGCCAAGCAATACACGAGCGAGTCTTTAAGGAATTCCTTGATCAGCAAGGACTTCATCACCAAACTTCCTGCCTTTATACCCCCTCAATGGAGTGGACGAGCGTAAGAGCCGTCACTTGTTGGAAGTAATCTGAACGTTGTTAATAGAGTGAAGTGTTCCTATTATCTTCTGGGGTGATGTCATACTAATAACCGCTATCTAATTAACCACATGCTCTCCAAAGTCCTCAATTACATCACTTCTATCCAGAAACTCCTTGAAAACACTTTCCAACTTGCCTATTAATCAATTCCTTACCACCAAAATTGTTTGGTAGTGTTATATTTGTTCACAAAAATGATTGCAACAAATTTATTGCTTGAGCTGACAAATGTATATTCCTTGGCTACTCCCCTACTAAAAAAGGGTACAAATACTACTACTCTACTTCCAACCCAAATTACCCATTTAGGGGGAGTATACTAATGTTAAATGGCTAATTTCAAAAGAATTTCACTCCAAAGTCCCACCAGACACATTACCACCATCACAGACTAACCTTATAGACTTTGACTCATTTGTCCCCATAAACCAGCTCAGTCTTACCCAACCTAATCATGAACTTGAACCCATACCGAATGACATGGAAATAAATGTTGAGATCAATTTAGGAGTAGATACTGAAACAAGTTGAGAAGGAGAGTCCAGCCAACAAGTCTAAGAGGAACCAAACACTGATAAAACTATCTCTCTCCTTCATAGGAACAACCATGACTCCAATCCAAGATTAGATCCTAAAGAATTAGGTTGGCCTATTGATTTTAGAAAAGGGATAATATCTTATACTCAACATCCAACTCAACAACTTGTCTCAATTGGTAGTCTATATGCAAAAATGCAAAGCTTTGTTGTACATAGTGCACAGATAAAAATTCTAAACACATTTCAGCAAGCCATGGTTGATTGGAATTGGATCCAAGTTGCTGAAGAGGAGTTGAAGGAACTCAAGGAGAATAAAACGTGGGAGATTAAAACACTTCTCAAAGGACAAAAACCAATAGGATGCAAATGGATCTTCACCCCTAAATTCAATCGAGATAGTAAGATCAACAAATACGAGGCAAGACTTGTTGCAAAAGAATATACCCAGACATATGTGATTGATTATTAGGAGACATTTGCTCCAATAGGTAAGTTCAATATCGTCCAAGTGTTGTTATCAATCACAGCCAACTTGGATTGGTTGTTGCACCAACTGGGCGTGAAAAATGCATTTTTGAATAGAGATTTAGAGGAAAAAGTATACATAGCGATCCTACATGGAGTTCTAGCTCCTGAAAACTCTATATGTAAACTCAACAAGTTTTTATATGGACTAAAACAATCCCCTAGAGCATGGTTCGGTAGATTCATCAAAGCAATGAAAGGACTTGGGTACACCCAGGGACAAGAAGATGACACATTGTTCATCAAACGTTCTAATGGGAACTTCACGATCCTGATCGTCTATGTTGGTGACATTGTCATTACAAGAAATGATGAAGAATCTATAGCTCAACTGAAATTGGATTTGTCTACATAATTCCAGGTGAAAGATCTTGGGCAAATGAAGTATTTTCTGAGCATGGAAGTAGAAAGAACTAAGAAAGGCATCAATGTATCTCAGCGAAAGTATACCATAGACTCGTTGCATGAGATGGGAATGTTGGGTTCTCAACTTGAGGGGATACCAATGGAAGAATGATGTCACATAGAGATCAAGCCACAAGGTGTTCTGACTCAAAAAGGTACCAAATACTTGTGGGAAAATTGATATACTTAATCCATACACGTCCAGATATCAAATATGTTGTATGAATAGTTAGACAGTTTATGCATCAATCACAAGAAGATCACATGGATGTTGTATACAAAATTCTTTAATTTTGGAAAAGGGATCTTATTTAAGAATGACATAGCTAGAAACATTGAGATCTACACCGATGCAGATCATGAAAGGGAGAAAGAA
Organism: Acacia acuminata; assembly: GCA_019022655.1. Taxonomy (NCBI): domain Eukaryota; kingdom Viridiplantae; phylum Streptophyta; class Magnoliopsida; order Fabales; family Fabaceae; genus Acacia; species Acacia acuminata. The sequence goes on from JAFJYI010000239.1 coordinate 189,647, forward strand.
ACTAGGAGGTTAGCCTTTGAGTATTGCCCATATGTATGGGGAAATCTGGTTATGTGGAGAAGCAAGAAACAAAATATGGTGTCAAGAAGCAGTGCAAAAACGTAACTAAGAGATGTTGTCGATGGAGTAAGTGAATGACTCTGGTCATCAGGTTACTGAAGGAGTTAGGAATCTTACATGAGGGAACAATATAGCTGTAGTGTGACAACTAGGCTAACATTGAAATAGTCAAGAACCCAGTGTATCATGATAGAACAAAACATGTTGAGATTGATAGACACTTCATTAAAGAAAAGATTGTTGAGATCAACAAACACTTTATTAAAGAAAGATTGAAGCTAGCATTATGAATTTGTGTCACAAACAATTTGTGGATAAAACTACAGACATTATGACGAAGCCACTAGGCATAACTAAGTTTAAAGGATTTTGAGGCAAGTTGAGAATGATTGACGTTTATTCTCCAGTTTGAGGGGAAGTGTTAGAAATCAAATCAATTCAAATTTGAGAATACCACAATTATCTCCCATTGATCATAATCCCTTATTTAGTGCTTCACTGTTTAGAAATTAATATGTGATTGTAATCCCTTTATTTACTCCTCTGATTACCCTCTTTAGCCTATATATTATACCCTTCTTAGTTGAATAGATCTTCACATTCTGAGTAAAATTTGTCTCTGATTTAACATGACATAAGAGCCCTTGAGTTTGACCTAGACTCACACACACACACACACAGAGAGAGAGAGGTCTCACCGCCACCACGGTGAAAATAATATGTGATTGTCCTACCCTATTAGGAAGTTGCACTATTGCAATGTAGATTAAATAAAATTCAAATTGAGTAAATAAATGACAATGCCAAGCTCATATGAAGAAACATGAAGCAAGTATTCCCTCCCCTTTCTATTATAAGATTCAAATAATTAAATTGCACAAATAAAAAATTAGTTAAAATTGGTTGAAGATAATGAATACTCCATCTAATCCATAATGTAAGGCACTTTAACTAATTTACTGAAAATAAGAAATGATAATTACCTCATTAAATATGTCAAAAATTGATTTTTTTTTTTTTTGAATTTTACCCTTATTAAAAAATGTATTTGAAAATTTAATGAGTGAATCAAATTGAAAATGAGCATTAATTACATGGGCAAAATTGAAAAATGGGCATTAATTATTTTACAAGAGACTTATATTTTAGACAAAATTATTCTTTTAAAAATGTCATATATTGTGGATCGGATGGAGTATATAAGAATGCAACTTTTTTGTCTTCCAAAACACCTTATCTATGGAGAGGGTGAGTGAGAGAAAGAAATGAATAGAAAATGAGATGAAAAAGAATGAAGGGAGAAAAAGATGAGATAGATATAATTAATTAGAAGTAAAAATAAAAAACACATTAAATATTTTGACATTTTCAAACTATAGCTTATAAAAAGACAACCTATTCTTTCTTTTTTTCCTTTTTAAAAAAAAAAAAAAATTTATAACAAGGAATAAGGATACGAGGGAGTAATATACAATAACCCAAAAGAGAAAGCATTATAACGGCTATGAATCCGGAAAGCCAATATGGTCCAGTAAAGGGAAAGTGAAAGGTTTAAAAAGGAAAGGCTGGGCCTTCAATAATCTTCAGATTAAAAAAAAAAAAAACAGCTCAGGGAAGAGAATATCCTTTATATGCCCCAAATCCTGAAGGAGCCACATGCAAAGCCACTACATGAAAGCTGAACATAACGCAACATATTACTCGCTTCAGCCCTTATCTTTATATATATATATATATATATATATATATATGCGTGTAGATATATTTGTGTGTGTGTATGTATACATAGACACACACATATGTTATATAGCAATACTATTATTTCAATTAGAAATTATGTGAAAAGAAAAATTTTAGATTGGAGAGATATGTGGCAAGGACTATTAACTCACTTTTACTTATATCATTTTAAATTTATAGAAGGGTATTTTAGGAAATTTAATAAAATTAACTAATTTAACTCATCTCCTTAATCTCCCAAAATCGGTTAAATATGTCTTATAATTAAGACCAAAGGGAGTAACACATACTCCTCCGGTTCTAATTATAAGAGCTAGTTGACTTTTTTGGAGAGATTAAGGAAACTAATTAAATTATTTTAAAGTATTTTTATTTTTAGTTTTTTATTCAAACTTATTAGTTTGACTAATAAACTAATATACTACATAATCTAAGAACATTTAATATATGAAATGATTAAATAACTTATTTAGCTTCCTTAATCTCTTCAAAGAAAGTCAACTAGCTTTTTATAAACATAGTTTTCATATTTGTTTTAATATTTTATTAATTTACCTTTATTGATATTTTCTCAACAATAATTTAAAAAAAGAAAGGGAATAAGGGACTTAAAAAAGTTAACTAAAGTGTCTTAAAAAATATATACCAGAAGAATATTAGGTAGATAACGTTATTAAGGACCAGAGGAATATTATAATATCAAATATTCAACTTTTTTTTTTTTTTATATATACATACACTTATTATTATAGATATTAAAAAAAAAAAAAAAACCTAAAACTAGAGGTATAAATAAGATGAATACAATCAATTTCTGGTTTGCATTTGTTAATCATTGGATTATCATGTGGGCATGCCCTTGTTTCAGTATGACGCACAAGAGAACCACAACGCTGGCAGCTTTTGATTACTTTAGAAAAAAAAAAAAAAAAAAAAAGCCCAACTGGATTTGACAAATCATTAAAAAATTTAACAGCTTTTACGTGACGCCAATTAGTTCATTGAATAATGAATTATAGGAATCCTTCCATGAGCCTTTTGAAATCTTAAGTTTCGCTTCGCTTTTTCCATTTTCCCCCTTTTCGACCTGATTAAGTTTCTCCTTTCAAAGCATACATTTTTCTGTTTCAGTGTATTAAAAGAGAACCCACATTCTAATATGTTGCTCAGCTTCACCATATGGCCCAAAAAGAAGCAACTCACAGTATGGACGCCCAAGGAAAGACAGACAAAAAACATAATTTTCCTTTCTCAAAATACATTCATGATTAGTTAGAGTTGGGTGCCAATGAAGATTAATACAGTTAGCTAAAACGTCAGCTTTCACCTTTAAAAGGGGGGAACTTTGATTCTCGCTGGTCAATGTGAAAGCCTCATTAATGAGCGATCTGTAAAAGTCACTTCATATAGTCAGCTCTTTGAGCTTGGAGGTATACACTAACCCTAGTGAGATACCGGTATCTACCATCACCTAAACTTTTTTTGTTTTTTTTAATCAAAAAAATGAATCATGATTTAAATATGAATAAATTTTCTTGAAAAAATCATTTTCAAAAAAATTTAATGACTTAAATAACCCTCCTTGGTTTGGATAAGGTGATTGAAAGTGCCCTGTACTAAAACCAGAGTGCAAAATTTTGCTTTCACTAAAGTATTTCATTAATAACACTGATACACACGTATAGTATTCTAAATATACACAAATAAAATCATTTCATTACATTTACATATATCAAATATCATCTTCATACATATAATACTGTCTACAAAAGTTGCAGAGCTAAAACTTGAGCCTAAATCATGAAAGCAATATTGTATTGGTAAAAAGACGTCATAATTGTCAAGACTGCAGCATTTCAGCTAAAAATCAATACCATGCTAACACTAATCGAAGTCATACCCAATGTTAATATGACATTGTCCACAGAAAAAAAGGGTATTGTTTTTAAGCCCATGAACTATAACTAATACTCCTAAATACCCATCAAAAACTGAATAATTCCTTACTTAAAAATGACATTTTAATTCAATATATATACAAAGAACTTGGGGAAGAGTTAGTTTGCATGATGCTACGCCATAAAGACATCAAGTTCAGACTTGTTACTGTTAGATACAGGGCATAGGAGGAGCAATCAATTATCAATATACACATTTCGCAGTGTTAGTCCTAGTTAAGTCATCCTAAGAAACTAGCCCTAATTAAAAAACTATGTTATGGAAGTAAACTAGAAAAATTGAAAATTCATAAGGGGGGGAAAGTACAATGCATCATTCACTTTGAGATGTCCAGTGCGCCACAAAACTGGGAAAAAAGAAGGGACCAGAGTTCGGGGAATTACTGTCACTAATATACATAAGATAGTTATTATTATACAACAAGTTCATTCTCAGCAAATTTTACCTCAATATCCTTTTTCTTCCACCAACAGGTGAATTCACCCTCATGATAATATTTACTGACAGTTCACTAGCTACTCTGCATAAAATTGGAAGACATCACACATTTATTTATCAATTATAAACTAACTAATGATGCTATAAATAAAACAAGTACAAGAATCTAGGACCCCCCAGACTGAACATAAAAATAGATTTCAACAAGGTATCATAATGGAAACTAGCCTTGTGTAGTCCAATATATGAAAATTTCTTTCAACTTTTTTTAATTGAAATTTCTTTTATTCAGGTATCTTAAAAATAGGTTTTGTAGTAGTAAGAGAATAAACAATGCATAAAACTATGAGAGTTTCACATTAGGGGGAAAAAAACTTCCTAGTGAAATTCAATAATTCGGCCTACAATGAGAATCTCTTAAAAATGCAGGAAACACCATGAGTCCATGATAATAAACAAGTCCTGCCAGTCCTTGTACCATGATATTTAGAAGCGTTCATTTGCAACTTAAGGTTGCAGCAAAAAAAAAATAAAGCAAGCAGAACTTGGGCTTAAAGAAAGATGGGGACTACAGAGCAAAGTGATGATAAATAACGTTCCCATCTTTAAAATAAAACCAGAGAATAATCATAAATAAAAACTATACAAGTTGTTTGGTATTATATAGGATAGAATTGAATTGATGGGAAAGTAAAAAAAAAAGGGTAATCTTGTTAATTAAAAATAGCCCTTATGCCTAAAGTTCAAAGAGAGGGAAGGGAAGGAGGGAGCTAATATTAAGATAACACAGGTGTTATACATCTCATTTTATGTGCAAGAAAAATTGAATCTCTCCCCCATAGGCGAAACAAAGGAGCTGTAGGACAACAATCCAAGACTCCATGAAAGTAATAAACTCAATTCTTGAACACTGTCTCACCTAGGTTTCTGAATAAAATTAATCAATACAACTCTTAGACGTGTTCCCCCAAGTTGGATCCAATATTTGGAAGAGCTTAATATGAGAACCAGTTAGCATATAAGTCTGGTTTCATGTTGGAATCCACTCAAACCATGTTTTTCATGCTTTTGGTGCTTCCCAAAGTGAAATCAAACATATTCTTAATATTAGTGTTAGCTGCCATGAATCTCAATTTCCAAAAAGGGAGATGTCCACTACAGAATGACTAAATTATGAATCAACCTCCTAAGAGTTTACCTTTGTCTTTTGGTATCTGAAGGCTAAAAAGAGGGGTCTTATAATCATCAAGAAATGTAAGGTTTCAGATGACCTTCAGTCCAAATTTTGGGAAGTCAATAATTCTACAAGGCATCATGTGTTCAAAACCTCACAGTAATATCTATAATAATAAATTTTAAAAATTCATAATATCATATTCCTATGATAATGTAATTTTGCCAAAAGGGGGGAAAAAAGAAAGAAAAGAAGTCTTTTAACGAGACTGCATCCACTACTTACTTTTTCTTTCTCAAAAGTTATTATAGAATCAACTTGAGATAATGCTATTACTGTTTAATGTTTTATTTGAAATTGCTTCTGCTCCAACACTTGCAATGACTCCGTAAGTTTTGTTTTGAACTGTTCTTTTTATTCCCTTTGGTTTCAAGAAACACAATCAGAAGCTGTTTCCAGAATCATTTCCAAACTTATAGTTCCTGCCATGCTTAGGAAGAAAGAGACTCCAGGCACTCAAAAAACAAAAGCAATAGCAATACATCTTTTTTATTCTGGTAACTGAATGCAAACTGAGAATTCGTGTGCATTGAAATATACCCTTCTCTTCCCCTTTATTCACACGAACCATTCACATTACTATCCAAGAGTGGTTCCTCAGCGATATTCTGGCTTTTGATCAGACAGAAACTCGAGCAATCTAGTTTATGCTCAAACCCTACATTAATAGGCAATCAAGATTCTAGAATGTATTGCTATATCTTAGTTAATTGCTTGATTTATTAGACAGCTGCATTTTATTTGTTGGAAAGTAACATCTTTCAAGGACAATCATTTGGCAGTATACTATAGTTCCAATAGAGCATCGAAGCATCTTTGGGATTACAGTCTGACAAATGTAGCTAGTGCTTGTTTTGGGGTGGTGAAGCCTGTTGTTTAGGGAATGGTTTGCTTGTATCTAATGTCATGTTGAATATGAAAGTTGACCAATTAATGACGAGCAACTTGGGAAAATATAATAAGTTTAGGTGAATGAAGTGGCTCAAAATTTTACTATTGACTGTAGCCAACTAGCAGATGTACATTGCAAGGGACAAGAGCTCAGAATGTTACATAGCATCAGTAAAAATGGCAATATATACACACAAGTATCTGGCCATACTGAAGCTAGCAATCAACCAAGACCACCCACAAAGCACTAATGTCCCCGAAGAGGGATAGCACATGTGACACGAGTGAGTTTGAAAAGCCTAGTGAAACCCTCAGAGCAACATTAACATTCGCTTGTTCAACCTTCTTCCCAAATAATCAAGTATAGTCGATAAGAATTGTTTCAACAAATAACATCGATACCAAAAGGGCAAGACTACCAATTAAATATGTACCACAAAACATTTAATAAAGTAAAAGACCACTCTAAAGAAAGATTAAACAATGTAAATAGCAGAGAAATAGAATAAAATCTTGCAATTATAATGAAGTACCTCAAGTTTCATAATGTCAACCGAGAGACCCCTCCAAACTTTAACAACTGATAACAACTATTTGAGAAAAAAAGAGCACTACAGTATGTATCCATTTTATCCTGCTACCTTTATTGCCCCCAACTCATCAATTTTTGAGCTCTTATGCTGCAATAAATTAATTTGCAGAAGAAAGGTTCATTAAATAATGGACAAGGTGAGCTACAAGAAAATGAAGAGCAGAAATATGAAAGGAATAAATAGATATTTCACAAAAAAAAAGGAATAGAGATAAAAATAAATAATGAAAACCATTCAACACAAAGCTTTCATTACCTTGCTTTTTTTGTGTTTGCTTGCATCGTTAAGATCTTCATCTCCATCATGCTTCCTTTTCTGTAAGCAGATAAGAGTAGAAAGATTTACGCATGGAGGTAGATTTGGCAATATTTTCAAAAAGTGAAGCAAAGCCTTTTGTGTAATATGGTAGTATATAGTAGAATATATCGCCTTAATTTGAGCTTAAATCACAATTTGAGGGTTAATGTCGTCATCAGCAGAAACTTCAAATTTAGATAAAACACAAGGAAAAAAAGTTATCTGATCAAGCCAATTTAAAGAATAAATTTGCAATATAATGGAATGATAATTCAAGACTTAGAATAATGTCTATCCACAATGTAAAAAATGTAGAAGCAGAACAAATCCTTGACCTTTTCATGGTGTTTCTTTGCATGATCAGCACCGGAATCATGATACACACTTTTTTCTTTTTTCCTCTCCTTGTCTTTGTCTTTGCTTCGGTCTTTATGACGATGTTTGTGCTTCTTGTGCTCCTTATCCTTATCTTTGTCCCTGTCTTTGTGCTTTTTATGCTTCTTTTCCTTGTCTCTAGACTCACCTTTTGATTTTCCTGCAATAGTTGGAGTCCCCTTCTCGGCCTATTAACAAATTGGAATGAAGTAGGAGGAACATGTAAGTGCTATGTAGTCTTCAACAAAAACTAAAACATTAGTAGACAATTTTGTTTATGAAAACCCCAATCACATCACAACCAGTGTCGGGAAATATATAAAACCACATCAAGCAATAGCCTAAGTAATATCGCCAAAGCAGAAAAATTCTTACAGAAGGCAAATCAATGGGAGCTGTTTCCCTCAGTTGAAAAGCCTCCTTCAAAATATCTAGGTCAAAAGGCTGTATACGAGCACTTGTATCTATGGATGAAGATGTATTCTGAAGGAGTTGATCCAACTGCATCCCGTCTCCTTTTCTGATTTCTGTGTCTCCTACCACATTGTGAAGATAGTGTGTGTCTGCAATTGACACGGGAAGTGGCCTCTTGCAAAAGAAATCATAGTGCGGAAGTAATTTGAAGTGACTTATAAGATCTACAGCACCCGTTAATTCCCTTGGTCCTAAAAGTTCAAATAAGATACCGTGTTTTCAATGAGAATGCAGTAAATTAAAATAAGATAAAATATAACAGAAAAATTTCCTCAACTGCAACTGTCCCCCAAATGTTTAACATATGGTTAAAACATAACTATTCCATTTAGAAATCTCCATGCACAAATATTAACTCAGAAGTCATCATAGTTGGCACTTATGATGCACCGATACCGACACGGTGTCTTCGATACATTACCGATACGTGACGTCGATACGTTATTTCAAAAATACTAATATTCCGATATGTCTTAGTATTAAATAATATTTATAATATAAAGAGTGTATTTCACATTAACAAAATATAATAAAAGAAAAATCATTTGCCTAATTAGAGAATGCAGCACTAATATTTTTGTGAGATTAGATATGATCATTTAATCTTCGAACTGGAACAAAGTTTCTTCATTCAATAATCATTCTCTTTTCACGAGTATTCTAGCAACTCATTCACGCAGGCAGATATCACAATCAGGGTATTTTGTCGCCAAAAATCTTAGCTACAAAATGCCTTCAGTTTTTGAAAATATTACAGAAAGGCCATTTGACCTTTTGACCAAATCTGATTCGCGATTTTCACTGTAATTCGCGTGTCGGATACACTTTTCTCACCAAAATTCACGTATCCGTGCAACATAGGTTGGCACCATATATGTAATCTGATAACAAAATTGATTGACTACTAGTGATGATCTCCTAGTCAGCAACTTGGCATCAACATTAAATGTTATTGATACTGTAATAATTAGAATGATAGAAAGCCGCTCTAATTTACCCTCAGAATGTTTAGAAAAGGAAGCTTATGGATAGACTTTAAATCAATATGGAGAAACGAATTGCCAAATTTCAATTCAAAATATTAAGTAGTTTCGATTGGATGGTGGGAAAAGTAATGGTGTCAAACAGATAGATAAACACAAGTTATTGCAAAAAAAAGTAAGTAGATACGTCAAAAATAGATATGAAAAACTTTTACCTCCTCCAAACTTTTTGCCTTCAGGTTCCATGTGTCAAACTTTCACAGATTTGCAGACCATTATCAGCTGCAATTCATAATGAAACAAAGGTCCTTGTCCATGAATATTCAATGATGTTCAATTGTACGACATGGAGATGAATGCAAAAATGGTTAAATAGTTGCTCAGCAAGTAATTCTATTCATAAAAGTCAGTTGGGTTTTCATTCTATGATCAAGAGCCAGGGTGAACACTCCACATGGATGCACTTCTTACTCCCTGTCCTTACCAGCCCCTATCTTTCCTGCCTTTGATCCCCTGAATGAGAGAGAATTCACCCTCATCCCCTATCCCTAAATTTCAAATGACATTCTCTAATTTTATTTTATTTTTTTCTCAACACATTCTCTAAATTTTGTTGTTTCGATTGCAAACAAAAACGTGAATCCACAAAATTGTACTTCACTTCCACGTCAATGGCTATTAAGAGGGTTCAGCTAATAATTTTCTGAGGTACAAAATAGACTCAGTTCATATTATTTGTAACAAATAAAAATTTAACACTATCACTACATCCTCACATAGAAAAAAGGTAAAGTAAAGAATCCCTAATTGAGTAGCCTTTTATATGTTTCCACAAAAGCATGATCCAGTCCTATTCAAATTTGGACAGTTTTTGCTGAAACATCCAAGAAGGATACAATATTGCTCAAACATAGCAGCAGCAGCAGCATGGAGTCTTCAACCAACTTCATGGCAGAGAAATGGAGATTTAGCTTTCTAGGGTTCTTGTAATGCTTAATGAGAGAAGAACAGAATCAAACAAATAGAGGCACAGTCTAAAATAAATTATGAAAACTAGAATAGAGGGGTAGCTGATTTTCATTTAAACTATGCAGCATATAGGGAAAGATCCTAAACCTGGGTGCTGAATATGATGGTTCCTACAGCGATTGTGAAAATAGGAATTTTGGACATTCTCAATCATGAGACAGTTTCCGTGTTAGGGCTGACATTTCAGGTTTAAAAAAATGTTGGGGCTGACATTATCCTTCTTACGATGGAAGCATGAAATTTCTAACTTAAACTGAGACTATCGATATAACTAGTATGTTTCTCTAGTCTAATGAGTTGAGAAATTTCTATCACGAGGTATAACCGTATAACTATAAAAGAGAGATAAGAACAAAGAAGAACTGTACAGCAATTATAATTGATAGAACCCTAACTTATTTTCAGAAAAAGCATTCAAATGGATACCATGGCTCATTTAGTTTACTTTATATGCTTCAGCTATGAAGGGGCGAAGAAAGCAGAAAAGAAATGGCAAAGACAAAAACTTCAGAATTTCCTAAAGAGACACGCTTGAATAAATAACGAGGAGCTGATATCCACAGAAAATATAACCTTTTATACTCTTTTCTAATACCATGAAAATGAATGAACTCAAAAGAACAGGTTCTTTTAAGTTTTATATTCATTTCACTCAAATTCATTCCCCCCCTTCTTTCAAAAGGAAAAAACCAAACTACTTATGCAATTTAAACACGCAACCATGAGTCTTTTGAATGTTAAATTTGTGTAAAAGTTTCAGTAATAGTTTGAAACCAGATGCCAGTTGTCTCCCGATTCGTTCTGACCCAACTAATCAATTTAAAGATCATAAATATTCTCAACGTAAAGTTTTAAAAATCTTAAAAAAAAAAAAAAAAAAAAGAGCATGATCTCCAAAATAACCACCACACACCCTAGAACATGCAAGGTTTAGAGAGAACAATTCCAAAATGGGATGTGCTTATACCCAAAGTTTTATTACTGCAGAAATTGCCACTGAGAAGACCCCAACCTGGAGAGCGAAAATGTTCAGTGTTTATAACCAAATAAGGAGTTCCCTTAAAATTCGCAACTTGTAGATGTTTCAGGCTCCCCGCAAAAGCTGCCGAAATTCAAACTTCTCAGCTAGAATTAGAATTCTCAGAAAGAATCCTCAAAATTTCGAAGCCAGAAGAAGCTCCTCTTGAAAAACCAAGAAAGAAACAAAAGATTAGTACCGACCCAAAAATTATTGAGTTGCAAAGAAATTGGGGAAGAAGAACTGTAGATCCAAGAAAGACAAGAGATTATCAATTCGAAGGCTTACAGGAGCATATATAGAAACACGATCTTGTGCTACGAGTTCACTTCCCCCACAAAGAATCAAACTATCGCTAGTAGTATTGCGACAGCTCGACCCAATTCATGAAAAATTCTTTCAGCTTCCAAGTTCCTCGATGCTAATTGCGTCTCCTTGCCACCTCTTGTTTATATATCGGCCTGACCAGTTTTGTTCGTTTTTCCCTTTTTACCCCTTTGGGAATTTGAGTCCCACCCAATTGGGGAGTGTCGTTCCCAACATAGCCAATAGTAGAAAAATAAAACAATTATTGTTTTAAGATAATTAGCCACTAAATCATCAATACGTTTTATTTATCCATGTGCTATCATTTTAACTTGTTCATCATTCCTAACATTTCTCCCTCATAAATTGAGCTGAAATCATATTTTAATTGGTTGAGTTCGTTATCTTTACATTAAATAAAGTTTACATCCTTTTTTCAGGTTAAAAAACATCCTTTTAATTAATAAGGGTAAAAATAAAACTTTGGCTCTTTTATTAATTTTAAGAATGTCCTCTCTCTTATCATAATATAATGCCTCAATCTAATTTGAATGCAAAAATTATAATTTTTTTCTTAAGTTCTCACTATTGATCACATATATTAAAAAAGTTTTTTTTTTTTTTTTTTGAATTTAATAGAGTATTTTATAATACAAATGATTCTCATGGGTTCTTTAAGTGCCCGTTTGGTTCATAGAATTAAAGGTAATGTAATAGAATAGAATGCAATGATGATTACATGAATTTATTTGATTCATCATTAAGAAAAGTTTATGCACGTGCATAAAAACGTTTGATTAGATTACATTGCACATGAAAATATATGAGGATAATATAGCAAGAGATAAAATTACCACTGACTACACATATATGTATAATATACACATTGAATTCATTGTAATTTTTTCAATTTGTGTAGTGTACACATTGGGTTCGTAGTAATTTTTTAATATTTAATAGTGAAAAAACTATGCAATGTACAAGTTGGGTTCATGGTAATTTTTTAATATTTAATTGTGAGAATATTATTTAATGAGATATTTAAATATCTTTAATTGTGAAATATAATTTTTCAATTTTTTTAATGGGAATTTTTAAATAATTAAATAACTTTTTATATCTAATCGTGCTAATTATTTAATATATAACAACCTCTCTGGGTGACCACTTTGGTCAATTTAAGAAATTATAATGGTTATAGCGTCTTTTTTACTTGATTACATAATGTTTGTATCCTCATTCATAAGTTATAACATTGTAATCTTGTTTACATTATAAAAGCTCAACCAAAATGTGGTTGTCAGTTTGTTTCATCAAATTATGGGTGATGATCTCCCATAGAATTGAACCAAACCAGCTATAAGTAAATGAACATACCTTTTTTTATAAATAAATAATTTAATTAATTTTTTTAATCTCTTTAAATTAATTATTTAACTCTTACATTTAATACTAGAGGGGATAATAAATTCTCCTTATCACAATATAATACCTCAATCCAATTTGAATTCAAAAATTATAATTTTTTCTTAAGCTCTCTCTTTCGATCACATATATTAAAATTTTTTTTTTGAATAATAGAGTATTTTATAATGCAAATGATACTCATGGGTTCTTTAAGTAAATAAACGACCTTCTTTTTTATAAACAACAAACTTAACTAATTTTTACTCATTTTAAATTAATTATGAAACTCTTACATTTAATATACTAGAGGGAGTAATAAATTCTCCTTAAAATGTGAAAAACTGAAAGTAACTTATTATATTCAAGACCAAATGACACATGCAATAAAAAAAAATAAAAAAAAAAAAGCAACACGAAGATGGGCAAAAATTCTTCCACTCTTATATTTATGATTCCTCATATGAAATGGCAATATGGATATTGTGATTGCTACACAGGGGCCTCATGTTTTTTATGAAATATAATTATGCATTTACGTAGAAAAACCAAAAGTTACAAAGTATATTAGCAAAATACATACATCACAAAGTCGATACGACAAACGCCATTGAACTTTCTTAATATGGGACCTTTTAACAAGTCTATGGTGAATAGGAAAATTCCTTGGTTGTTCCACTCGTTCCTACCATAAAATGACAACCATCGCCTCGTGAAGCGCCATCAACTGAAGTTGGAGGATCCCAATTCAAAATTGAGGAGCCATAGTCCATTCATGGAAATCACTCTGCCTGAACAAAATTTTGATATGCATACAACGCGGTCCTCTTCTTGACTGTTTAATACAGAAGAGTATATCCCAACGAGCAGAAGTGCAACATTGCAAAGACAGCCACCCGTTGTCATTTGGTATCACATCTGTAATGTTAGCATCTTGATCCTGCTTTAATTTTGCAACTGTGATAAATAGCGTATGTCCTAGCTTGCGCATACTTTATCACCTGCTGGGGAGAAAGTTGTATTCCTGCATGCAAAACTCTATTGCGCGCATACCATAAAGATTCCAGTAATTGAAAAGGCAAATATGTCGTAAAATTACCAAGATTTCTATGGTTTATCAACCATGTAACTATTCATTGTTGCAAAGATTTGTTGGGGACATGGTAATTAAAATCTCGATTTATAACTATGATTTTACGTTTTTACGATTTTTTTTTCTTCATTAAAATGATGTTACTAATTAATTTTCCAAATGCTTTTATATTTTTACGATTTTTTTTTACAATTTTCGTTTTACGATTTTTTATCCCTCATCTGATTTTACGTAAAATCTCAATTTTAACTACCTTGGTTGGGGAACAATAAACTCTAAAACTAGGAATAAGACCAAACCAACATGCTCTAGAAAGAGGACAATAAAGGAAAAAGTGTTCAAGAGACTCAAGGTTACTATCACATAAAGAGCATACTTAAGAAGCAACTAAATGCCTACTTTTGGTAAGATATGTCAAATAATTTTCCACAATAACAACTTAATTCTAGGAGGCAATAGAGATTTCCTAATCATTTAACAAGTTTCATATTGTTTTGATTAGGGGCGGAATTGGGGGGCTAGGGGTGGCCCCACCCCCTAAAATTATAGAATAGAACCCAAATGTTTAAGAAATTATATTTTAGACTCATAAAAATTTCAATATATTCATTTTAGTTCCCATTAAAAGTTTCATGGAGGGACTAAAATAAAAATATTGGAATTTTATGGGGCTGAAATGTAATTTCATAAACATCTGGGTCTTATTTTATAATTTGCGCCCCCCAATTACAGTTCCCGACTCCACCTCTGGACTCGATTGACCATTGTTGACTGGAGCAAGCGATCGATAACCATCTCTAACAGAATATATCCTAGAATTATCCCTAGACCATCTGATAGTTTCTAGAGATATCGAAACAGGAATCAGATATTGTGCAAATTGATAAACCACTTGCCTAGGGTAGAGTGAAGAAATGAGTCAAAAATTCCAGTTTCCTTTGGAACGCAGTATAAGGTCGAATGCCCTCAGTGAAGGATATATGCACCAAACCGAACTGCTGCAATGGCCTTCAAAGCCTACTATTTAATGGGATTGAAGAACGCTAACCAACCTGCCAGGTAAGATGATCAACAACCACAGCTCCAATCTTAAGGATATGCTTCCAATAAACGGTTGAGCTGTTATATACAGGTTTGAAGACATAGTTATGTTCAGGATCTAAATATTTTTCCAACATCACTCTACTGAGAAGGGAAGATTTATCCGAGATCACTCGCCACAAATCCCTACCTAACAGTGCGGAATTGAATGCCTCCAACTAAATAATTAATTTGTAAGCCTCCGTTGACTGTGGCAGACACAATTTTCCCACAGAAGAAGATGAGCTTCCTTGGAGGTATCAGACCACCCCCAGAAATTTTTTTCCATCTTCATTGATATCGAATGGCACTACTAACGGGAAAATTTCATACAGGAGAAGAGGTAAACCAATAAGGATGATAAAGAGTGCTTAATTAACACCAGCATACCTGCTTGAGAAAATAGATGACTTCTCCATCCTGTTGGTCTCTTGCTAAGTTTTTTCTAGAACCTCATGATACTTCTATTTGTCTGATTTTGGATCATCAATGTAAGTACCCCAGGTATTTCCCCAAGCGCGAGTGAAACCTAATTCCAAGTATATCTGACAATTTCCTCTTCATTTGATGAGAAACCGACGAGTTACACACCAAGCTCGATGTCTAATAATTAATATGTTGTCTTGATATGATATATAGAGTACCTCTTTAGTAACGCCTTAATAACCACATGACAATCATCTTCCATAGAATGACAAAAGAGAAGTATATCATTTGCATACATGAGATGGGTTAAAGGCATTACATCACGAGAAACACATATGCCCTTCCACCAGTTATAGTTTTCCGCTTGATGGATCATGCATGACAATACATTCGCACAAAAGCAAGAAGAGGTAGGGAGAAAGAGGACCCCCCGTCTAAGTCCTTGAGAAGGTGTGAAAGGAGTTCTCGGAGATCCGTTAAGGATTACCTGATAGGAGATAGTTGAGATGCATTGCATAATTATCTGAACCAGCCAATGAGGAAACTCCATTCTCTCAAGAACTTTCCGAAGAAAATGCCTCGACACCTTATCATATGTCTTGCAATATCTAATTTAATTGCACACCAACCATCCTTGCTTTTATGCATGCCCTGGATTTTTGCCATGCACTCCGAAACCAGAATAATATTGTTAGTAATTGTTCTACCTTTAATGAAAGCATTCTGATTGGGGGTAATAATAAGAGCACCCAGGATCTCCTTCAACTGATTACATAGAATTTTGGAAAGCAATTTATAAATCATATTACAAAGATTGATAGACCGGAAATCCTTAAAAGTTGTAGGGTTATTACATTTAGGGACAAGCACAATGAAGGATCTATTTAACTCTGAGTGTTCACCCTTGCCGAAAGGTCTGATAACATTGCAATAATGTCTTGCTTTAGAAAGGACCAGAACTTCTGATAGAATCTCTCATGAAAACCATCCGGGCCCGGTGCTCTATCTGCCTTCATTTCAAAGACAACCCTCTCAATTTCCTGAACGGTCACCAGACGATTTATAAGGGTAATTTGCTGAGGAGATAATTTTGGCAGGTTTATATTACTTAATGTTTGATCAACTCAAAGAGCATCCGAAGACCATGGATCTTCATATATTTGCTTGGAATAATTTGTGGCTTCAATATGAATATAATCCTGATCTTCAAGCCAATTGCCTTGCTCATTTTTAATACGAACAGTCATTTTTCTCATTTTTCATTAAGAAATGAAACATGTTGCTCTTCCTAAAATGATAAACCTTCCCTATTGTGCCAAAATTGAAGTTCGTTTTCCAAATCCTATATGTTGGAGGAAATCCAGCCAATTGACAATTTATTCCATTGCATGAGAGCTTTCAGAATACATTTAAGCGTAACATTGACTTTAAATGCCGAAGATCCATGGATGTCTCTCTAGACCATTCTTTTTTAACAATTTCCTAACATTGAAGGAAACAGAACCAAAAGTTTTCAAACTTCAATAACTTAACCCCCTTCTTTTCCTAGTGAGTTTGAAACAATATCGAATAGTAGTGGTATGATGCCACTATTGGTAACACTTGGAGCACTGATGCCGGAAAATATTGCAACCAAAGAGAATTATAGAGGGCTCTGTCAAGTTTTTCCCGAACTCGATCAGCTCCTTTGCCATTGTTGCACCAAGTATACCATCCTCCCTGTGAAGGAATATTAATATCTCATCTACAAAGTCATGGAAAGAAGCAGCACCCATAACAGAAGAGGATGCACTAGATTTATCACATAAACCTGCAATTTGATTTAGATCACTATAATTAGCCAAGGTTTAGAGATAGAATTAACCAAAGATCGGAGCCAAGACCATAAAACATGGTGATCCCTAGCAGCAGGAAAACCATACACAAAAGTAATATATATTTCATAATTATTAAGAACAATATAAGCAATGTGGATCCAGTTAGGGGAACTGGGGAAGCATCCAAAACTGTGCAAGACACCGATCTTGAGATACCCAAAAGAAGACCCCCTAACGACCAGAAGGATCTACAACAAAAACATCAAAAAAGGAGAACCTACTGAGTCTCTTGCATATTTTACATTGATTCAAAAGTGGTTCACTAAGAAATAAAAAGTCTAGGGAATATTTACAAAAAAGGTTCCTAAGTTGTTGAATACACAGGGGCCTACTAGGAATGGACAAGGACTTGGGGGATCAAGACTCAAGAGGATGAGAATGTGTTTGATGTGTGATAGTAAGAAAATATTTTTATTGGTGAACGATAATTTGATGTTTTCATTTAGGCAAAGATTTGGCCATTTGGGAGGATTCATAGGAGTGCTTTAAGGTTGGGTTTGATTTTACGTTAGTCAGTTTAGATTGGTTTAAACATTAGTTTTCCTTTGTGTGTGTGTATATATATATAAAATTGCTTTAAACAATTTTAATATGAAGTTTGTTGATATCTAATTAAGTAATGATTTTTTTCCTTCCTTTAATGTTCATGTTTTATATTATACATATTATTATTGATATTATTACATAGGATTGTTTATAATGTCCAAATAAATGATTATATTGTCCCTTCTTTTAATATTTATTCTTTTAATTTTTGTCATCTTATTTTTATTCTAATGTCCATAATGTTATGAATATTACAGTATCAAGGGTCATGCCATAGCCTTTCAAAGAGTTTTTGTTTTTTTTTGGGAATTCTACGCTTAAAAACTTCGTAAGCTACAAAATAAATGGTTTCTTGGGTTTTATTTTTTATTTTTTAATGGTTAATACATATAAAATCCAAATGTTATATATTGTATAATCACGTTGCTTCATACTTATATTGTTACATTGTTGTCAAACTCGCGAGTTGACTCTCGAAATATATCCGTTTTTTACGCTTTTAACTTACAAAAACGAGTCGAGTTAGTGGTAAACTCGTCCTAATTGTAAACTCAGTTAAACTCACGAGTTTATACACTGAGTTTACCGTTTTTACGTTTCTAGCTTACAAAACCATGATAACTTACTCTTAAATTCGTATTAACTTTTTTTATTTAATTATACTTAGCGGCTTTATATAAAAATTTTATAGAAATTTCTTTATTAAATATGATAAATGATGAATGTTGATAGATTTAATTTTAATTATTTGGATTTAAAATATATTTAAATCAAATTGTTGTCATTTTATATTTTAATGATTTAATTATATACTAGTAATGCCTATTTAATAATAAAAATAAAACTCTTACGAGTTTACATCAACGTCACGAGTTTGCTTAACCTTGTGAGTTTGACAACATTGCATACTTATGTAGTTTTGTTGTAACTCTTAAAGAAGAATTTAAGGACTTGAGATTTATAAACAGGCATGCATGTGTTGGCAAGCTTGAAGTGAATAGCACTATTCCCTATTTTCTCTCTCAATTCTTTATTTCTCTCTTGTCTTCTATTATTATATCTCCCTCGTCCTAGATCTCTCTTATATTTTGAGGAGAATTTCATCATAGTATCATTGTAGACACTTTATTTCAAACCAAAACTAAAAGATTCTAAATATACAGTGCATGTCAACATGAATTGAATTGAAATTTTGTTTTAATGATCAATGACTAAGGCATGCATAATTTGGATTAGTGTTTTATCCCAAAACAAAATTGACTTTTGGAAGAAAGTCCGCTAAAGATAAAAGAAAGCTTTTGGAAGTACCTTATTTTTTCATTCATTTTTTAAAAATAAAATTTATGTCTTTTTAATCATTTTACTTTTAATTATACTTTTTAATATATATCCTAATAAGTTTTAGTTTGTCAAGTTGACTTTTTATTTTATTTTATTTTATTTTTTATAAAAAGCTATTTAAACATAAATTACATTACATTAAATCAGTTTTTATATTTTATCCTATACTTAAATTTCCAAAATTAGATGAAATAAAAATCAATTTTAACAGCGCTAATTCAAATAGAACCTAAATTGCCCTTTATTTTAACAGCGCTAACAGCCATGAATCATGATGATGGCCGAAGATTCAACAAAATGCCATTTAATTCCGCCATCCACCGATGACTTCTCAAATAATGGTGGCGGGAGTTCTTTTTCCCTCCAGCAAATAAGGGCATTTTGGATTATTGGCCATTGAAATAAAATTTGAATTTAGTCCTTTAATTATGCAATATACTTCCAGAATCTTTAAAGTCTAAAGTGAAATAAAGTAGCTAAGTCCTCCCATAATAGGGATATTGCATCCTTAATCAACTTTCACTTATCAATTAAGAGGTAGTGTTTGATGAGACTATGAGACGCACTAGTCTATCTTTCTCTATTTTTTTTAAGGGTTAAGGTGTGATTTGGCCAATAAACTATTGGTTCAGTAGCGTCCAACACAATTAACTATTAATTAGACCTAAAATACTAACAAACTATTTAAAATTTTAAATTACCACAAAAACATTAATCTCTCTGTGCTCTCTCTCTCATTTTGGCCTTACTCTCCTCTACCGCCCTTAGTGAAGTCCATTAATCACTACATGATTTTATATGGGTGAAGGTGCAGATTTGCCAACCAACTATTACCCGAGGAGCGCCGGACACAAATAACTATTGAGGGGACCAAAATTACCAATCAACAATTAAAACGTGAAAAAAAACACCAAATAACTATTAAAAGTGAAAAAAAAAAAACAAATAACTATTAAAAAAAACCAAATAATTAAGTTAAAATGTTAGGCACGACGTAGGACGATGGCGGAAACGCGAGAGAAAAGAACGATTAAGCCTTCTTGTTGGAAAAATAAAACACCTGAGAGATGGGACCCATAAGAAGCAAGCATTGTGCAAAGAATGACGATTCTTGTGGCATCGGAGGGATGGAACCAGGGGTGCAAGGTGCATATGGGTAACGTGTGGACTATTGGATGAGTTCAAGAGGGTGAGTGGAACACCCAAGAACAATAGAAGCTTTGGAAATGCCGACGTTGCGTTACACCGATGACGATCAATGGAAGACGGAGCAAAGACGGTGATGGGGTAATAGTTTGTTGGAGAATTTGCTCAAAATTGTTTTTTTTTTTTCACTTTTTTATTGTTGATTGGTCATTTTGGTCCCCTCAATAGTTATTTGTGTCAGGCGCTCCTCAGATAATAGTTGGTTGGCAAATCTACACCTTCATCCATTTTATATTTATACCATCGGTGCAATAGTTGTAAATGGTGTACTTGCTGCGAACCCACTGGAGGTGTTGCCATTGGGCGGCGTCGAGGTCACGGAATTCGGCCTGGTCCCACCATCGCTTGCCCTGAGTGGCACAGAACTTGGCCTCCACGGAGGCCTCACAACCGTCGATGTGGAAGCCCCTGTAGGTGGCTATGAATGGAGCTTTGGACCAATTGGTCTTCTCCAACCCACCCCTTGTGGCCCAGTCGTCGGCGTTCCACAAGCAGTTGTATATCTTCATGGGCTGGTTAAATGGGTATTTCACTCCCAAGTCATTGCTGTTCTTGAATACCCTGATCGGAACACCAGCCATGGCGGGATATTTCTGCTATAAATACCTGCCAAACCAGCCTCTTTAATCATCGAAAACTATACAACCTACCTAATTAACTATCTCCAAGCTCTCCAGCTTCCTTTCATCAACAAGCCACTCACATATAATATATATCTCTTCCTATTGCTACTGTGTTACTCTCACTGAAATAATAATGGCTATCCCTGTGATCGATTTCTCAAAGCTCAATGGGGAAGAAAGGGCAAAAACCATGACTCAGCTCGCTAATGGATTTGAAGAATGGGGATTTTTCCAAGTAGGTAGTTTACCTTTAAATTCGAAATATGCATGTCGTCCTTCATATTTGTGCATTTTCTTAGTGGCTATTCTACTACTCACGCCAGAAAATTAATTAAGCAGTTTTGCAGTTGATCAACCATGGTATTCCTGAGGGGCTTCTGGAGAGGGTGAAGAAGGTGTGCTCTGAGTGCTATAAACTGGAAAGAGTTTATTACATAGAAAGCAGTGACAGTGCCAGCAGAATCCCCAGGAACCATCTTGATGTACATGCTGAAGTGTCCAAACAAGTAGGAACCTTTGGACTGGAAGCCAGTGCCCGTTCAAAATGGTAGCTCAATGATGAATAAGTTCGTCAGACAAAGAAAGAAATGAATCATGAAGATGAGCAGGAAAGTACCAATGTATTTATCTAGATAAAGTTGAACCTCGGTACCTCCATTGAGGTACTTGATGTGATCAAAAGCCCAGGTGGGGTAGTAGTTCCGGCCAAAGGGTACATCAACGGGCCTCCTAGGGACACCGGCGAGGGCGGCAGAGGAGAGTGAGGCCAAAATGAGAGAGAGAGAGCCCCGAGAGCAGAAGCCATTGAAGAATGGATAACGGACTTCACGGAGAGATTAACATTTATGCGGCAAAAAAAAAAAAAAAAAAAAAAAAAAAAAAAAAAAAAAAAAAAATTAAATAGTTTGTTGGTATTTTACGTTCAATTAATAGTTAATTGTGTTGGACGCTACTAAATTTAATAGTTTATTGGCCAAATCACACCTTAATCCTTTTTTTTTTTTAATTCAGTTTTCCTCTTAAAAAAAGATGGAGTAGCTACAATGATTTTATAAAAAAAAAATCTATTTTTATTTATGAGTTAATGTGTAAATTGGTCAACTAAGAGTTACGGTAGGAGCACTGAACACAAAAATATTTTGAAGGTATCAAAAATACCAACAAACAATTGAAATGGAGTAAAAATACCAATGAAAAATAAATTTTGATGAAAGTAGTACAATCTCCATTTTGGTCTATTTGCTGAAGTTTTAAATTTTTTTATTAGTATTTTTGCTCCCTTCCAATTGTTCATTGGTATTTTTGATACTTTCAATTTTATGCCCGGTATTCCTAGCGTAATTCATTGAGATGTTGATTGATTGTTGGGACAAAATTTTGAGGCAAAATTTCTCTCTAACCATAGTTATAATTCTCTAATTAACAGGGGATTACATAAGTTGCTTCTCACCTTATGTGCTTCTTATATGTTTATCCCTCTAATTAGATGGATGAGACATTTTTTTTTTAAATTTTTTATATTTTATGTATTTAGATTTAAATCATATGCTTCTTTCTCGAAATGTTTTATGATTCAAGATCTCAAATTAATTAGTTTATAGGATACTAGTATTACGGGACAAATATTTTTGAATACAAGGTAGAAAACTAATTAATTTAAGATCTAAATACAAAAAAATTTCAAAAAGCCGTATATAATTTAATCTAAATAAATAAAATATATAAAATTAAAAAATAATAAAAAATGTCTCATCCCTCTCTAATTAAATGGATGAGCATGTAAGAGAAGCACGTGCTCCCAATTAACAGTCAACCTTAGTTTCACAAAGATTACAGGAATCCAAACCGAAGTCAAAGATACCAATTATTTAAACCAACAAATAAAACTAAACACGGACCTTGATAAAGTTGATACTGATTGATATCCTGCCCACGCCGTCATTTTCTGGGCCATCTCTTGCCAGCACTGTCAAAGCGTGTCACGGACTCACTCTGTGAGATTGACGTTGTTGTTGCGCAACCGATAGGAGAAACAGAAGCCTTGGCTTTGAATTGAAGTCTCTGCTATTGAAAGTTTCGACCTTTGTCTTCTCCAATGGCGGCTGCCTTCGATTGCTTCGGCAACATGTATGACGGTGCGCTGAAACCCACTTTGCTTCGCACCCTTCCCCAAGATTACGAAGCAAATACGGATGTTTATTGTGATGTAAGTTGGCGTTGTTGGTATTTATTTACATTTTACATAGTTGATTGAAGATGGATGCTTGGTTTTTATCAGACGGTATTAACTTCTTTCAATTAGCTTAATAGCTTACTTTCACTAACCCACAGCTTAATGAAACTTCGTTGCACCAAGAACTTTCAGAAACTATGTAAATTGTCTTATTTATAAATGCTTATATTTGTTTTATAAATTTTTTATGTTTATCTTGACCAAAATGTTTTTAATTCTCTAGTTTATTTGGAATTCTTTTATTTATCTTGTGAATTTCCATATTTGTCTTGTAAATAGACAAATGTTTTAATTTCTTAGGTTCTTTTGAATCCTTTGTCTTGTAAATGCTCTTTTGATAAAAATAAAAGGAAGGACATCATTGTATTTTCACCCAAAAAAACTTAATTTTATTTAAACCCACAGTTTTTGGGGTTGACTAAAATTATGTCACATCACTAACTCAAATTGTCCCTAACTTATACCATAAGCTTTTTTTCCCAGTTATAAAGTGTTGTTAGAGATCAAATATCAGCTGAGAGTTATATATGTTTTCTTTTCCAGCCAGATAAATGTTGGGCAGGAATCTCATTTCTGGGAATTACTTGTCAAGAATGCAGTTCTAGTCATTTTCTGACATCCTACTCTCTGTGGTTCCAGAAATTGCTTCCTTATTTACAGGTTCTGAGCTGTTTTTCTATGAATGCTGCTTCTTTACCCACAATTGTTTTTGAATATTTTTTCCTTTGGAGTATTAATGGCAATGCATTCCAGATTTTCTGCTGGTTTGGGAAATCGATGAATGGAGGCCTAAGTATTATCTTGTAGCTGCTTTATCTTTGACATTCATTTGCTAGTGTCAGTAGAATTGAAAATTCACTTATAGTACACTGGCTTAGTTTTTCATTGAGAAGAACGTATATGGATCTCTTTAGAGTGTGCATGTGGCCTCATGGCCTTATTCTTTAAGAGTTGATATATTGCACTGGAACTGGCAGTGTTACTATCTGAAGTTTTTACCTTGATAAGAGTATGTTTCAACTAATAAAGTTGCAATCCGATGGATCTACAAGAGCTGTGGTACCCAAACGGCCAAAAGTACTGAGGAACTGATACGATCAAGTCGATCCCTGTTGTCACTTGTAAAGTTTATTAGGCAACTACCAACAACTGAATGAGATAGCTTCTAAACTTCAAGCTTAATTCAATACCTCTTTTGATCGGATATTCAATACCTCTTTAAGCTATGCTAAATGAACTGCTTAGGTCCCCTGTTGGGGATCAGCATTTTGGGAAAATATCAAGAGAGAAATGTGGTCGTTATCCTAGGATTTTAGGGAGGTATATTATTAATTGTAAGTATTTAAGAAATAGTCACTCATATAGTAATAGCATTGATTATGAGGAGTCAATTGCTGGGTTGTCAACCAAAAAAAAGGGGAAAATAGCACCTAGGTCCCCAGCAAGGGAATTTACAATAAAATGGTCTCTTGAAATCTCAAAATTGCGTTGAAGTCCCATGGGACTTTTTTGCAATATTTTTCATATATGAAAAGACACAAATGCCCCCATATGCCTGTGTTGACAAGTGCATGAGCTTGTTTTGACAAGTCCATGTGCATGTTTTGATAAGTCTATTTGCCTATGTTGACAAGTCCATGAACATGTATTGACAAGTCTATGAGCATGTGTTGACAAGTCCATGAGCCTGTTTTGACAAGTTCATATGCTTGTGTTGACAAATCTATGAGCCTCCATGGGGGCATATGTGTTTTTTCATATACAGAAAATATTGTAAAAAAGTCCCACGGGATTTTACCGCAATTTTGAGATTTCAAGTGGCCATTTTGTCATATGTTCCCTTACTCGGGACCTAGGTGCAATTTTTCAAAAAAAAAAAAAAAAAAAATATATATATATATATATATATATCTCTCTCTCTCTCTCTCTTGGGTACGAGTATGATCGCGAAAAGATTTTTTTTTCCTTCCAATTTATGGTAGACAGGTTTGTGCATATAATAGCCCCTTCCATGTATCATTTGAAGTAAGCAATACAATTATGCACTTTTATCACATGGTATTAGTGCGTAGAATTTCCCAGCCTTTTCTTCCTTAATTCTCAGCCTGTTCTTCCTTCCACGCATATTTTGAGGTTAAGATTTAAATATCTTAAACAGATTATGATTTTTACTGTGTTACATGTTCTTTGATTAAGTCAGTCACCAGAAAAATCTCATGGTGAGGGTGGATTCTTTACTGTGTATACATTGGTGTTTGCTGTCGACATGTTAAGTAGACCACTCTCATAATTGGCATTAGCTAATTGAATCCCTAGAGCATAGTTGTTGATGGTGAGGGGCACATTCTTGTTAGAGAGGCTTTAGGAGCCACAACACATGGCATGTTTGTGATAACATTATAGTGCAGCACACATATATGAGAACTCATTTTTCAAACCTAATTTGCAACATCTCCAACATTTTTCATAATGCAATTTTTCTAAGGATAAATTACAAATGCCATTCCCTAGATTTTGAACTCACTGAAATTTATCAATTTACTCATAGATTTATAATCACAAGACTCATATATGAAGTCTTTCTCACCTTTCAATCTGACCTCGAACAGAAACAGAGATGCACTTTCAGCTTCTGGAAAAGCCTTCCTGTTAAGGTTGAAGATGGATAGAAAAGAAATAAAAGCAATGTTAAAGTGAGATTTTTTCAGAAACAGAGTAAGAGAAATTGAGTAGAGCAGAGATTTAGTATAACTGTGATTTATCATAAACACAAGATGCTCCTAAATTGTTATTCATTAATGTAGAGATGAAGAGAGAGATAATAGAGATGTTGATGTTGTTAGAGACACATTTAGGCAAGAGGGCTAGTGAGTGTTAAAGAAGAATAAAATTCTCTTTATTGATTGTCATGGAATTGATTAGGCATGACGTAACCTTGTGGTTTTTGGCATCTCAGACAATATAAGTACATAGAGGACCACTGAATGTAGTTATTTACATTGAGCTTATGTTTAGTGATTTTTACTGGATATGATTTGTTGGAATTATTAAGAAAATGCAAGCCACTAGATTTAGAGTCCTTAAAGATGTTGGGGTTGCCTTGGGTTGCACCACAAAATTAGGACATAAAAGTTGGAAATGAAAGTATGGGCTCCATCCCTTGAAATTTGAGAATGAAGATTGACTAAGAAATGAAAAATAAGACAGCTAATGTCTAGTATATACACCATAATTGCTAGCATTTACAAATTATTATATGCTGTGGAAAAGATATAATTATCAAGTTTATTAAATTATGAGTTTCCTTGTTCTTAATTGCTTGCTAAATTTTAAAATTATATATGGGATTTTTGCTTTGTCCTTTTTTTTTTTTTTATGGAACAGATTTTGTGATTCTGTAGTCAGTAGGCCAGCTAAAATAAATCCATGATTTGTTGTTCTCTGAAAAGTATTTCATTTTCACTTGATAATGGTCTAAATCAATTAGTACCACAATCTCTGAGCACCTGCCAGCGAACTTTTTTCCCCCTTGAGGCTTCTGAGAGTTTCTGCATGTAGCAGTGATAGAATTAACAATATCTGTTGCTGAATTTTGTACTCCTTTTTGTAGATCAATAATACCCACATAAGTCCTGTTGCTGGTAAGTTTAGTGGTTCCTCATTTGAAATAACTATCAGCTGCCTTTAATTATTTTGAAGATTATGAAATACTCCTTCCTCTTCAGATAACTGAATGAGAAATCCAAAATTTTATAATAATGATTGAGAAATTCTTGTTTTGAAGTGGGTTTGTTCTTGGCCAAAAAGAACGTGGATTTTCCTTATATTAGTCTTGGGCTGCAGTTATCTTAAGCTTAAAACGATTTTCCATTTGTTATGATAGAAGCAATCATTTGGTTCATCAAAATGAAGAAACAATGTGTGTTACCATTGTGAGACTGCAATAATTTTTCTCAAGATAGGGTTGGAAGCAAAATGAATTTGTTCTATAAGCAAACCAAAAAGTTAAATAAACAGAGATAGAAGGATGAATTATTCTGTCCTCCCCCCCCCCCCCCCCCCCCAAAAAAAAAAAAAACGCGCGTGCACACACCAACACAATAAGAAGCCTTATCCCACTTTAGCGAGGCTGGCTTCATAAATTGCATGACACTATCATACTCTATCAACAACACACACGCTCAAGAAATGAAACATGATTTGCTCTTAAAGCTTGAAAGCTGAGAAAGTAAATGCTTTTCGCATGTCCCCGTGCTTACTAAACGATGACACGCCTTTGAATATAAATATGCTTATGTATGACCTATGTTCTTTCTGCTTGATTTCGTTTGTCAGTTTCTATATACCTGCTTTGTTGTCCATTCCTGAGATTCATTTATTATCGGAGTTGTGTTGCATGCAGGAGGCCGCACTTCATTTATTATGTACCACATTAACTTCTTTGCCAATTTCTTCGTTACATTTTATTTAAAGCTTGAAACTGCTAAATAACGTTGTTTATGGGTTTACTTGCTTATCAGAACTTTGTTCCTCAGACAATTTTACTAATTTCTTATATGAAGAGTTCTTTAACGAAGAATTCTAACAAAAAGAACTTCCTTATGAGAAGATAATCTTAACAATAGCATCTTGCTTTAAAAGTTTGATAAGTGTAGAAATTCAGGGGCATTGGTGCTTTGAGTGGTTTGAACAAAGAAGGAATACATATGGTGGCAGGGAGTGAGACTCCTAATCAATCCTACTGACTTAGCTAACTTATAGTCTAAAATCAATTATAGTTACAACTAATAATGACTTAGCTAACTTGAGATTACAATTATTTTAGTTAAAAATAAATTAGGATTATAATTTGTTTGGAAAACATTAAACCTGGCTAGTTATCTTCTAAAGTTGATGGAATAGTCAGCATGGAAAGCAATGTGGCTAAAGAAAAAGAAACAGAAATATGTACCCCAAAAAAAACAAAAATTAAAATGCTTTGCTTAAAAGACAGAGCACCAAAAATGTTAATGGGAGGTGTCTTAGCTGCAATTTAGGACTTTTCCTCATTACTCAGTGACTCATCCACCATTGGTATTATGTCTTCCATTCATGCTTCTTTCCATCAATATCTTGATGAAACCACCTAGATTTTGAATGTTGGAGGCTGATTTTGCTTTTATGTTGTTGGCTTGAGCTGTGGCTAATGCACAAACAGTTGTCCCTTCAAGAAAATTGCATTGTTTTGATACATTGGCATGCCTATGTGTTGAGAATGCCAAACGCTCACTTATGGATTTTATTTTAGTTTCTGTATTTGTTGATTTCATTTTATTTTAGGGAAGAATGTCATTTAGGTCCCAATCAAGGGA
The DNA here is from genome assembly GCA_019022655.1 of Acacia acuminata. Taxonomy (NCBI): domain Eukaryota; kingdom Viridiplantae; phylum Streptophyta; class Magnoliopsida; order Fabales; family Fabaceae; genus Acacia; species Acacia acuminata. The sequence goes on from JAFJYI010000239.1 coordinate 218,224, forward strand.
AATAATATCGTAAAAGTCTCAATTGGCAAGTTATGAGACTTGTCAATATATTATTTTCCTTAGTTGAGACCTAAATGATATTTTCCCTTTATTTTATTGTCTATCTAGCAGTATCTATCATAAATCTTCATTGATCCATGTTCATAAATATCTCTTAAATCTATCTAGTTAAATTCTTAGTCCAGATTTGTTTGAGAGAATCCACAGTATCTCGATCTCTTTAAGCTTATGGACTAGTGTATGTTTAGCCTAGTCACTTGTTGAGAATAAGATGAACCAAAGAAGTATTCTTGAGGCTCTCTCTGTTATTTTCACTCACAAATCTACTCTATGCCTGCATGTTTGCTATTATGCTTGTATTAGAATTTTGTGACCAAGTTCATGATCTCTCTGTCTATGTGCCCTACTTTGTAGATAAATATGGGCATGCTATGTTTGTATGTTACAAGTCCTTATTTATACAGAATTCCTTGTGTACTTTAAACGACATAACAACTAGTGAAGCATGATTTTTCACTAAATCCCTTGCCAAATTTTGATGAATTGATGAGTATTATGAATTTATGCAGGTTGAATCTGCCATAGCTTCAAAACTTTTCTCTAGAGGATGTAGTCATAATATTTTGAAGGCAGTGCGCTTTCTTTGTCAAGGTTGTCTCACATAAGTAACCAATGACTCATTTGCAAAAAATTAGGCATTTAACTGCTTTTGAGGAAAAACGTCAGATTACAGAGTGATGCAACACTTCCATTGGAGCGGTTCTCCTCATTGGGATGTGGTCTTTAGTGTTAAAAAACCACGTATGGTATTAGTGTATATAGTAGATTTAATTGTAACTGTTTTAGTTAGCTTTTTACTGTAATTAGTTGAATGTAAACAGAATTAGTTAGCCTTACTTGTTGTAACAGGAAGAGACTTAATTAGATTTATTTATCTACTAAAGTGTATATATAGGATGTACATATCTCCAGAATATTCAATTTCAATACAATCAGAATTTTTCCTCTTCTTGCTTCACAAGATATGGGTCAGAGCAGAATAGATATCCGAATGTTCTCAATCAGAGTGATTCTAATGAATGGGCCATTGCTCCTCCAATCAAAATTGGAACTCTACAATTGCAGCTGATGTCTCTCCGAGACGCTATGGTTTTCATCTTGCAACAAGAATGTGTACACCAGCCAAGGCGATTCCCACTACACTGTAGGTTTGTTAAGCAATCCCATTTCAAAATTTTTACTAAGACCAAGAATGTCCAATGGTGCCTGTCTTATCTATTACAGGATATATGTACTTTATTACAAAACTTTGTAAGTTATACTTTTACATTGTGCATGCATAATTATACTTCATCAGAACAAGGAAGGTGGGCATAGTTGTAGAAGTAGTCTAACTGTTAGACATGTAAAACTCCAACATACAAAATTACATACCTGAAAACAACACCTTCAGAGATTGAAATACCATAAAAGAATGGCGAACCTTCATGAAATCAATGTGGTAGGGCACACTGTGTCACAGGCGAGTTCTAGAGTTTTCTTCTATTTACCTTTTCACTTTGAAGGATGCCTGATGAGCTGCTTTTGTCGCGAAAGCAATCAATTAAACTAGGTCCTAATTAATTATGCAGTTTAGGGTCAACCTAGGTTATTCTCCCAAGGAGCAATTTGTGGGTTTTTCTTTAGGTTGAATTTAGGTAATGAAAAATGCAATGAAATATTAATATTAAACTAAACTAACTAAATACAAAATAAAAACCTATATGAGAATGGAACTAATCTAGACGCGGATGCAAATTTGGGGGTTTTTTTTTGTTTTGAGAGAATATTAAAATCCTAAGAAAAGAAATTAACAAAGATTTAATTCAATTATGATAATAAAGGGGACAACTTAGGAATTGCATGGATTTAGCTTTCTTAGCCCAAACCAATTAATTAGACCGAGAAGGAGATTAATGAATTTAATTACCCAATTGAACATGGGAAACCCTCTAGCTCAATAACACATATTCCATTAGAAAACTTATAATGAAATAAGCGGTGGCTAATCAAATCCATTAAAAATCAATCACAAAATAATCTTGGAAATATTGTTTACAATTATCTAATTAAACAACTAGATAACTTATCAACCCAATTAAACAATTAAGGTGATAAACCAAATTAACAATTAAATCAATAACAAAAACTCAATTACTAATTTAATCGACAATCCAAAGGTTGCAACCAAGAATCCAAAGAATAAGTATAAAAACTTCAAATCAGTCTAATCCAAAAAAAATATGTTTACAATCTAAAATTAGATTATTCTCAATTAATACAACTCAAAATTCTTTAAAACTAAATAATCTCAAGTTTAAATTAAAAAGATAAAAAGAAAGACCCTCCCTTATGGTCTTCAAGTGTAAAACCCTAGGCTCTAACTTTTTCCATATTAGTGCTTAAGCTGCCATGAACGTGGTTCCTCCTCCAAATATTATACACCTCATGGCCATTTAATTAATAAATGAAGAATTCAATTGCCAAGAAAGCACAGTACGCCACTGGAGGAATTGATTGAATGGGTTGAATTGATGGAATCAATTCAACTTGGTGGGTCCCGCGTGTATGGAGAAATAAGAGTAATTGAATGGATGAATTAATCAATCCTTGATAGGGCAAAATTTAAAGCCTATAGACTCGCAAGTATACGGTAGTATCAAGTAATAAAGTGATAAGTAGGAAAAATATCGTTCCCACGAGGACTCAATTAACTAGCGAGTAGATATTAAATTCCTTTATTTCGTTTAAGTTGAGTAAGTCGGGTTTGTTTTGAATAATAAAAAGAAATTAAATAAGAAACTAATAATAACAAAAGAGCGAATTCTAATTCGAGAAGTACAACCTAGAGTCGCTAATCCTTGTTGGTTTCTTAGAATTAATCCCCACTAAATTAATTTTGATTTAACTAACTCGCCTAACCTAGAGTATTGATGTTTATAAATGCCTTAGGTCCATTTATAAACCTATCTTAATTAATTATGTGATGCCTCACACAACTAACTAAAATGCGTTTTAGATCGAACTCACCCTAATTTGATTATGCGGAGCTTCTAGGTATATTCCTATCCTAGACGCAAATTAGATTAAACCTAATTCCTTATTAAATTTAAATCTAATTCCACATTATTTAATCCCAAGGTCAATTTAGGATTTCCTCTTCCAAGTTTAACCCTAAATCCCCTAAACATGCTTACTAGTGGCCAATTAATAAACAATAGCAAGAAAAGCAAGAATAAATAAACTGATTGAAATTAATCAAAACTAATAGTGGAAAATAATACCTAGAACCCAAACAAGTTCATAGGTTCTCTAGGTTGAAAAAGAAAATTAGCCACACATGGCACTAATAAAATCCATGAAGATGAAACTCATAATCAGAAAATAAAAGAAAGAATAAAGAAAAGATAGGAGAAATCAAGACTCTCAAAGAATTACTCCTTGCGGGTTGCTTTTATGCCTCTACTTCTTGAATTCCCGATCGTTCCTGTGCACGTCCCCAATCCTTCAATTGCGTTGTCCGTGTATGCGTCCTTTTCTTCTCTCTTGTGCGTTCTTGGTTAATTCTTTGAATTGTCGTTCTTGCTCTGATGCGTCGTCTCTTTCTCACGTGGCTCCTCTCTTTAATAGATATAAGTTAGGATTGGTTTCCCTGCGGGTCCCACGCGTATTGAAATCCCTTTTCCTCAGATATGATATTTCATATCTATTATTCCTTCTATTGTTGCGCATAGACTTTTTGCACATGCTCCACGTCTTCTAGTTTATAATCATTGGTCAATTTAATATAATATATTAATATATTAAATTATATCCTCTTCCATTAAATTTGTTGCCCAGGATCATGCTTCTTATTTTTCTGTTTATATTTTCTCCTCTCTTAGATCACATCATATCTCCTATAAAATAAAATAGGATATCAATAGATTTTTTGTTATAATATTCTTTTATCCTATATTTAATTAAAAGATGAATAAATATATAAAAGATAATTAAATAAGTATAATATTAATAAATTTAATCCAATATATCTGAGAATCTATACTTATTTAATTATAAAATATCTACTTATCGTGTTGTGATGCATCTCCCTTCGCGTGAATATGCTTCGTGTGTGTTCTCGCGGGCTGCGTCAATCTCCTCTTGGCGGCTAGGTTAATTTAATAGGAAGAAAAGAGGGCTTTTAGGGTATCAATTTGAGCCCATTAAAATATAAGAAGCTTCATAAAATTCCACCATTAGATTTCCTTTTAGCTTTCCTGAAAAATTCTACACCATAGGATCTTCTAATATAATAAAATCATGATCTATCATATATTAAGAGATATTTTTTTAATCACAAGATAACAATTAAGATACTAATAATTTAAGCCCAATAATCTCATAATTAATTCAGATTTATATTATTTCCTAAAATTGGCTAACAATTCAAATATTATCTAATATATCCAAATTAGCCTAAAATAATCCCCAAAATAAATGGATAAGGTGAGATAAAATATATTAAAATTGGGATTTATCAACGTCATACCATTGGATCCCCTTTTATCTAAGGAACTTTGTTCACTTTCTTGGAGAACTAACTGTAAGTAATCAGGTGATCTTATTCTGAGTTATGTCTTCTGTTATACTTGGTGTTTTTCATCCTGTAAGTTGCTCATTGCCTAGCATTACTTCCCAAAGTGAGAGGGGATGAAGAAAACTGGTCTGTTATGATGCAGAAAAGTCTGGTGGTAATAAATGGTCAATTAAATAATGCCTTTCAAGGCCTAGAAGAAGGTTGATGTTAGTCTTATCTGTTTAATGGGGACCAATTTTAAGAGCAGTTAGGTGATCATCATCTTGAATGTGTTGCAGATGCCAAGCAGAATGAGGTTGTTAGATTGTTAAGTCTGCCAGGTAAAAAAAAAAAAAAAGTCTCCAACACATTTAGGAGACTGTATATTGGATGAAGAAGCTAGTAATAAAGCGACAAAGAGGTGTGAGCAATGACTGGTGTCTCTGGCCTCTCCACTTATGTTTTGCTGTTGCACAATGCTTACAAATTCGTATTCTGCTAATAAGGTACTTTTAAATTCCTCCAAAAGAAGGAACAAGGATCCAATTTGTGTTCTTGCAACTGCTAATTTTTCTGGGAGAAATCTAATGAAAATTGATGCGTCCCTCTCTAAGGTGTTTTACTAGGAATGGGTGAAATCTGCCCTACAGAAAATCGGTTATTGCGCTTCCACTGCACATGATATTTACAAGTGTTTTTGCGTTTTATAAAATTTCTCTCCTATGTTTAGCTTGGATAAAATGTTTGTTTTGGATCATGTTTAGGCCCTCAAAAGTGCTTATTTGTATAAATTGAGACAAACCTCCTCTCACATGCTTACTTTATATATCGTAAATTACGATTGAAAAGCTGTTTTTAGAAGGCTCAATTCGCTATTCCATACAACATATAAAATCACTTAAAGTAAGTTAATCTAGACAAGTGCTTGGCGTAAATTTGTTTAACATAAATTATCACTCTCCATCATCAAACACTCGAGCTCTCAAAGCATGTCCACCTACTCTTTCATCAATGTTACTCCCTCGAATCTTATTCATAAATAATATTGTCTCTTATGGGCTTGATCCTATATATATATATAGGCATAAATTTTCTTTTGTCTAAAAAATTAATGCACTTTTTTCCATTTTACCCCAAATTAATTGCATATCCTTTTCATATATTTTTCTCGCTCATTATCTCTGGCCTCTTTTTCTCACTCATCATCTTTATAAAATAAGGGTATTTTGAAAAAAAAAAAAAAAAAAAACTCTTACACATTCATTGCTTTTAACTAATTTTACCAAGTTGTTTTGCGTGATTTAGGTAGTTGTTTTTATGAAAAATACCATAGAGAGTGTAAGGCACCAACTACTAATTCTTGAGGACCAAAAAAGGCAGTTAAGTCATTAAATTGATAAATTTTTCAACTTTACCCCTCTTTAAATAATGTGACTTAATTTTTCCAACTTTAAACCCTAGTTAGTAACAAAGGTAAAGTAGGAAAAAAGTAATTAATGCAACAATTGGTGCATTATATCTGGCACAAAAAATTACTTCTAGCTGGTGCTTTATAACAAAGAGCAAATGGAATATCAAGCTACCATCAAACTCTTCTTAAATTCTCCACCATAATATTTATAACTCTCTACCATCGCCTTGCATTCTTAACCTAGCGTTTTTTAGTTCTAACCATCACGAGTTCATGTTAATAGAAACTTTATAGACTTATCAAAAACGATTTCTTTAATTTTAATGTTTCAATTAATCTTGTTTGCATTAACTTTCATTTTCTTTTTCAGACTCAATTTTCACACTTATTATAAATTGCATTTTAATTCTTACATTGGAGAGAAATTGCGATAAAGAATCCTGATTACCCACTTTTGAAATTTGATAAGAAGTTATATTCTTCATTTGACATCCCCACTCTTTGTCATTATATTACTTTATGCCTAAATATAAGTGACTTATTATAGAAAAAAGTTTGGTTCAAAATATAATTTTTATTGGAAAGAGAAACATTGGAGAGAGAAATCTGATAATCATTTATAAAGTAAAGTATAAAGTAGGGGGAGATGAAAAATTTAATAAGGGCAATTGCAAAACGTTTTATCAGTTTAACGCATTCTTTGATATGCGAAGATGAGGTACGGGTGAGTTTACCTTATAGAAAGATGGATCTGACTTCTCTCCTTTATCCCTTTTCCCTCTTTTTCTTTTTTGAGCCGTTGGATTAAGATCTTATAAATTCTTTTCCAAATTTATAATCTTTTTTTATCATATGATAAATCTGAATCGTTGAGATCTTAATCCAAAAGCTAACAAGGGAAAAGAATGGAAAGGGTAGAGGAAAGAAGCCGGGTCTATAGAAAGATACCCTATAGAATTTTCTCATTTTCTAGATTATCTATACCTAATTAATTGACGAACAATGCTGAGTTGTGCAATTAATTAACGTGGGTTCTTTCATAAATCTTCGTCAATGAAATTTGGTTTGCATTAATATCGAGAGGGACCCGATTTGAAAAGATACAAGTGGAGCCAGATGGACTTGAATTAAAACCGGTGCCTCTAATAATTCAAACTGGTCAAAAAAAAAAAAGCAGAGAGAATGGTTAGGGTTTTTTTGGGCCAAAGTAAGTTGGTGATTTTGTTATGTACAGTACAAGTATTTCCACATTTTTTAATGAAATTATTACTATTTTCTAACTAAAATCAATATTCAACATTTCGTCTTTAATATAAGACTCAATTAATTAATTTATAAAAATTAAAGAAGTTAAATAAATTATTTTAAAATATTTATAGTAATCATTTTTCTCACTAGGCAAAAAAAGTAATCAGTATTCCTCAAACTAATTGTTTTGATAGATACTACCTCCGGTCCTAATTATTGGAACACTTTTGTAATGCAATTTACATTACAAAAATATTCTTATAATTAGGATCGGAGGGAGTATATATATATATATATATATATATATATATATGTATGTATATATCTCTATTGTGTGTGTGTGTGTGTGTGTATAATGATACAAATACGTAATTTAGAGAGATCATATAATGTATGTTATGATTAAATAACTTATTTAATTTTTTAAAGTTAATCATAGGGTCTTATATTAAAAACAATAGGTAATATACCATTAATACTATAAATTATAAAAAGCAATAAAAAAGCAAGTTATTATCATATTTTTACATTTACTAGCGTTCATAAGACATCAAAATTATATTTAAAATACCACAATACATTACATAGTGCCACTTGGATCACTATTATGATTGTGTCACTTCTAATACTCTCTTCGATCTCCTATATAAGTTACTCTTAGAAGAGTGACTTGGTTCATAATATAAGTCAATTGAAGAGAAATTAATGCTTATCTATCAATTTTACCTTTATAACTAATGTTTAAATATGGCTCGCTTGTATGTATTTTTTTTCTCTGTCCTTCAATATCTCATTTAATATGGGTAAAGTGTGAAATTTATTTTAATTTAAGATGAATTTAATGAATTAACTATCATTTCTTAGTTTTGATGAGTTAGTTAATGTGACTTATATTATAAACCGGAGGGAGTATGTCTTATTGGAATCAAGAAAAACTTCAAAACTAAGTGTATTTTTAAACAAAATGAGTTTTGATGAGGGATTAAAAGGAGAGATTAGAAATAAAAAATTCATGACATGTCTTAAACTATATTAATTTTACCTTCAAATTTAACAACTCTTCAACTTTACTGTTGTTTAATATATAGAGCATACTCGATGAGAACAAAGTCTACATAGTAATAAACTTTTACTCTTCATATAAAATTTAATGACATGACTTGTAAATAGGACTAAACAAATCATTATCCCTATTTTATAAATAGAACCAAAGTAGTATGTGCCAATTTGGATCCCTCAACCTCCCGTATCAATGAAATTTGTTTTGTATGATGACCCAACTGTAAGTGGCGTCAAATCTGTTTTAATTAATACTAATCGATCCATGCGATAGTTGGAGAAGGTTGTGTCTTTTCTTTAAGACAATTGCTTTCATCATTTTAAAATAATGTTTCAACACCATAATTATATATCATCAATCAATAAATATGTTTTATAAATGGAACCAAAATAGCAAGTGCCAATTTGGTTCACTCAACCTCTTGTATCAATGAAATTTGGTTTTTATAATGGGACCCAACTGTAAGTGGCGTCAAATGTGCTTTAATTAATACCAATCGATCCATGCGATAGTTGGAGAAGGCAGTGTCCTTTTCTTTAAGGCAATTGCTTTCATTATTTTAAAATAATGGTTCAACACGATAATTATATATCATCAATCAATATGTATGTTATAAAATATACGCATAATCCTACTGTGAACAATGCAACTTCCTTCTCACCTTTCACATGCTGGTCACAAGATAATAAGAGTGAACTATAAATTTTTATACACAAAAAGTATATGTTCTTTGCAAATTTTATACCCACGTAGTACCAATTCTTTAATTAATTTAGGTGATTCTCACTAATAAAATTCTAAATATATAGGGACTTTTTTCCATATTTTCTCAATATTTCAAGAGGCTCAACGAGCATTCAGCACCTCATCCACATTTACTAGAGTTATAACTTCCCTCCTCCCTCTAGTATTAGATATTAAAAATATTTAATTAATTTGGGGTGATTAAGGAAGTGAGGTAAATTAGTTAGAAATTTATTGTGACTTGATGATCTCCCTTAATATTTGTGTACATAATTGCATTTGAATTGTTGTGGTATCAAATTATTTTTGAGGGACTATCAATAGTTCAATACTAATAGAATTTAGGAAAATGATAATTTGAATTATGGTAAAGTAGATTGAGTTCTTACATTTAAGACCAAAATCAACTTTTTTCTACATTTTAAGTCGAAGGGAGTATCATTTAATTTATGTTTGTACTCCTTTTAGTATTTAATATATGACATATTTGGGGAGTTGATGTTGGTCCTAAATATTAGATATATTTATTATATTTGTCAATCTTTTTCTAATTTACCCATATTAATTCTCTCTTAACAATAATCAATAAGGAGAGTGAACGAGTGAATTAAAAAGATAACAACGATGTTTTAGAAAATATATATCATGTTAACTAACTTATATAATTAACTTTCCTAATTTAATCAAATTAGGTAAATATATTTTATATTAAGGACAAATAAAATATATCTATTTGTGTATAACCATAATAAGAAGCCCAAAATACGATACCACCGTACCTTTTTATAAGTCATTTGTACATCATTCTTGCAAACCAAGAAAAGTATTAAATGAAAAATAAATTTTTCTGTATGTACCCTTATTTATGAAAGGGTATATTTTGAGTAACATTTTTTAGGTACAAGTGACTTATAAAATGGTACTTAGTGATATAAAAAGAACAACAATTGTATAAATATTGATACTGTGGTTAATGATGACCACTTTTTACCATAAGGCTTTTGCCTCTTGTTATTGTAAATAATGCTTCTAAAATGTGTAGCTAGGAATGTTCTTTTTTATGCCTTGGAAACCACTGAGAGTACGGAATTAGCTTGTTCTTGAACTGCCTTCCACGCCATAATCACATGTTGTTCCTCAGTTAATGTTGCCCCAACCGCACATCTAATCACAAATGCTCCTTCAACCATCCCATGAGTCATATACACTTTGCCTGAACCATTAATTGAATCCAGCAACTTCCTGTTCACTTCATTCACAAGACGTTCCTTATCATCATTTATGATTTTCCCACCAAACCCATAATAATGATCTTCTTCTTCATTAGTACCATTACAGAAGGGTTTCTTATTAGCTATTGTTAATGGTGAAACCCTAAAGCAAACCAGAGAGAAATACCTTGGCACAACAACCTCAAACCTTTTATCCTGCTTCACGAGGTTTTCAAAAGTTTTGGCCATTTCTATGTGGTTTCTGAGGAAGTTTCTGAGGTTGTCCAGGCCATAGCTACGAAGAACAAACCATAGTTTCAGAGAGTGAAACTTCCTGCTCAATGCTATCTGCCAATCTTTATAGTCAATCACTTGGTTTGAATCAGAAGCTTTGTTTCTTAAGAACTGAGGATTTGTTGAGAGGGAATTTGTTAAACAAGAAGATTCTTTCACCCAAAGGCAACAAGTAGTGAGGTTAGTGAAAAACCATTTGTGTGCATTGAAGCTAAATGAACTTGCCCCTTCAACTCCATCAAGAAAAGGCCTTAACTCTGGGCAAATGAGGGCCCCACCTGCATAAGCAGCATCCACGTGGACCCAAATTCCATAATCTTTTGCCACATCACACAATGGTCCGACAGGATCAACAGCAGCAGTTGCAGTGGTCCCCACTGTGGCACAGAGAAAACAAGGGACTAGCGCGTTTTCTACATCCTTCATTATTGCTGAACGGAGTGAATCTGGTGACAAAGCAAATGAACTTGACTTCTTGGTTTTGATTACCCTCAAATTTTCTGGGTGGATTCCTGCCATTACAATATATATCAAGTCTCATGTCGACGATGAATTAAAAATGTAGCCTTGAGGCCAGTGCGATGAAAATCGGCTTAACATGTTTAGATAAAAAGACATCCGTCCTATCTTTTTTTTCCCCAAGAGCTTGATAACGGAATAACACAATTTAAGAAATCAGTTAAAATTAGTTAAAAGTAATAAATATGTTTGAAAATAAAGTTTTTTTCTTCTAAGTTTGTCCATATTTATAAGGAGGCATGTAAGGAGAGAAATAGAATAATAATGATAGAAAATATGAAAGATAATGTATGAAAAAAAGATGAGAGAGAGAATAGAATTAATTAGAAGTAAAAATGATAAAATCACATGAAATGTTCTAACAACTCCAAATTAGGAAGGATTAAGGCCATTCAAATAAAAAACAAAAATTAAGGGGATTCAAATTATAATACATTTTTGAGAAAAACAAAAACAATAAGAAGTAGTATATAACAAGTTCACTAAAATTTAATACCTGCAATATGAGCAGCTTTCTGAAGAGCACTATGAGTTTGATCAGACCCATAAACAATAAGCTTCTTCAGATTCTCTTTCCCTATATGGCAAAGCTTTTCATCTCTAGCAGCAACAAGAGTACACAAAATAGCCTCACAGGTAGTCCCCAACAAAACGCCCCCACCACCAGCATTACTTGAAAAAAGAAAACACTCTGGTAGTTTCAGAGCTTGTCCAAGCCAATCCATGACGATGCTTTCAAGCTCGGTTGCAGCAGGCGATGATATCCAATTGAACCCGACAACGCCGAACCCGGTGCTTAGCATCTCGCCCATGAAACCTGCGACACTGCTACTACTAGGGAAGTATGCAAAGTAATTAGGACTCTGCCAATGTGTTATACCTGGTACGATGTGGTCTTTCACATCCTTGAGTATGTTTTCAAAGGGTTCAGGGTTACTTGGGGCAGAAGATGGTAACATCTTTCGGAGATAGCCAGGTTGTACTTGACTCAGTGCTGGGAAGTTAGCAACATTACGATAATAATCAATGATGGAATCAATCATCATGTAACCTTGCCTCTTGAACTCGTCTAGGTCAAGAGGATTCATGGTGATTGTTGCGGAACCACTTTGAATATTTGTGAGCTGTAATTGTATATGCTAGCTTTTTGCTGGGTATGTGAGAAGATGTAATTTTCGTAGTTATATATATGCACTCGTACGTTTTACATATGTGGTTTGAAGTTGGAACACGCTGTGTTACTTATCCAGAAACTTCTATTTTAAGTACTATTTTCAATATGTGGACCTAAACAAATTACATACCAGGAAAAAAGCTTCATCACATGAAAACTTGAGTTCTCTTTAACTTGCTCTCTTTTTCTTCTGCTTTTAATTCAATGTTGTTGGCCATCACTGCTTTCAGATGTTTTTATATAATTTTTAAATCATTTCAATTTAATATTTAATTAAAATATTGGCATTCAAATTTTATAACGTTTTTATCAGGAGTCATTCTTATAAGTGGATTCCCAGGTAATTAAATTTAGTAACGTTTGTGTTGACAAAGCTTCAGTGGATGGGTCATGCCATTCAATTTGGGTGCTGCGACCATCGTTTCAGTTGTAGAAATTGTTTACTAGACGATGCTCTGACAATTCTCTTCAGGATTTGTTGTTTGGATTTATCTCCTTACTCTTCTGTTTCATTTAGTTATGTCGCTTTATGCGTGTTTGCGTCTGTTCCAGTTTATGTCCTGGTTTGTTCCAATTTGTTTGTTTAATTATATCTTCTTAGTACATAGTCTTTTGTACTTAAGGTTTCATGATTAATGCATTTCTTGTTGACCAAAAGAAAATTTAAAGACAAAAAAAGAAACACTCTCTGGTCTCTGCCCTATAAATAACACCTTAACAGTATTTTTCTTACAAATAATTTACCTAATTTCTTTAACTTATATGAATTAGGTGACTAACTCATTTATATTTCGATTTATTGCTCGGCCATACATTATTAAAAGGATGGGGCATTTATATAGAGGGTTGTTGGAACCTTTTCAGCTTGTGGTCTCAATCCCAAATAAAATTGAATGAACGGGATGTGACTTGATAAATCAACGTTCTTTTTTGGCCCCCACCGACAATAATGCTATAAGAGATATCACTCTTTTTCGAATGTGAGCTAAGCAAGCCGCGACGAATTAGTACAATCGTTTATGGCGTGCTTGACTTTTGAGGTCAGATCACAGACTCAAGCTTCAAACTACTCGTATCTTTAAAGTAAGATGTATTTAAGAAATTGATTTTGATCGATCTTAATCTTAAATATAAGATAAAATTTTTATATTTGTTAATCTTTTCCTTATTTACTCTTATTGATGTTTCCTCAATAAAAATCAAGGAGAAGAGATGATGAGAGGATTAAGGAAGGTAACTAGAATGTTTTAGAAAATACATATTATATTAACTAACTTAATAACATTTTTTAATCTAATTAAATGAGGTAAATATGTTTTATATTAAAGACTGAAAAATTATTTTGATATACGATAGCTGTTATTTCATTGTTGTTGTTTGTTGTTATTATTATCAATATCCTCTAATCAATAAATAAAGAGTGCTGCCCACAGTTGGCTATACCCCTCTTGTCCTTATTGTATGTTCATAACGTGGAAGAAATTTTGGTCTTAATATTAGTCTATTTATAGCGTTATTAGTTATTGTTTTACAATTTCAACCTTAATTAATCCTCATTGAAAAAAAGTGAAAGAGGAGATAAAGAGTTGAGAAAGATTTGTAGATGTGTGTGTGTGTAGAGAGTAAGAATTTTAATAAGAGTAAACTTAATTTTGTTTTATTAATTCAAGAGGTATTTATTAATTTAAATGTCATTCATTTGTATTTTGTATGTCAGAATTAATTAAAAATAATTTATAATAAAACTCAGACTAATACATACAATTGATGGTTGAGTCACGTTGTTCAAACTTTATATATTCCCTCCTATTTAAAAGATAAATCACTTTTAACCACCTCATAGGGATATATATATATATATATATATATATATATATATATATAAAGAAGCAATAAATTCATTAAATATGTCTTGAATTAATTTTTTTTTACAATTATTAATAAGGTTTTGATTGAGAGAAAAAAATTTAAAATTAGTCACATTCAAATATTAATTATAGGATAAAATTGGCAAATAAACTTTACTTTATATTATAGACTAAAAAACCTTCTTAAAGTCAAATTTTATTTCCGGGAGGGATTATAAATAGCTATGAAAAATAAATTAATCCCTCTTGTTCTAAACATAGTATATATTTGGGAAGTTGATATTGATAATAAATATAAGACATAATTTTAAATTTGTCAATATTTCCTTAATTTACCCCTTTTGATGTTCTCTTAATAAGAACCAATGATGAGGGGGAAGGAGGGAAATAATGAAAATGACTAGGGGATGTTAGAAAATACATGTCACATACTCACATTAACTAATTTCTTTAATTTAATCAATTTAGGTAACTATGTCTTATATTATATTAATGACCGGAGGGAGCATCAATCAATATAGTAAAACATAAAACTAAATACTAAATATATTATGCATATTATATATGAAGTTTGAAATATACACTAATATTAATGGTGGATCAATTGCACTGTTCAAGCCATGAAATAATAATGACTTGTTAAGGATTTTATTAAATAAACCATGTTTTCTCAATTATTAATCGCATGGAGCTTGAGCACTACTACAGAAATCATGATATATGATGGTTATTATCTGCTACATGTATAACATTCCGAACTATCTTATATGCGAGCGCTATAAAAGGTTGATGCTTATATTACAGTTCCAAACCGTTATCTATTCCAAACTTATTATTACAGTTGTAATATAATACCCATTATGTATGGAAGTTTGGTGAAGCTATAATATGCTAATTGCTGTGATAATAATTAATTGGCACATGTAAACAACCATCATAACATATGGTAATACTTGCATCATACATAATGATTTTTCTTTAACAACCTTTATATATAGTTGGCATAAATAAAGGTTGTTAGATAACAAACACAATTTATCGAAGTTATTATTATTATTTTTTTTTTTTTGTTTTGTTGGGGGGGGGGGGGGTTCAATATATATTGCATTCATTTGATATGCCCCATGTATATATGTTTGTATAGAACAAATCAAAATATATATTGACATTCATTCATGTATAGAATAATACAACAAATTCATAATATATTTACAATCATTCTTTTACATGTATACATTATTAAAACAAAAACTTTAAACAAAACAAATAATCGATCAAAAATGTTATAGTAAAACAAAAATTAAACAAAACAAATAATGTGTAAAAATTTATAGTCATTCTATATGTATTTACTTTCTCATTGATGTTTCACAGATGTTGTCAACTCTTCAGCAACTTCTTTCATTTGTGAGTTGTTAAACATCCTGTAGGAGACATCAAAATATTGTGTGCAAAAGGAAACAAGATGTAAGTTAGATATTGTAATATATAGCTAACTAAATGTATGTATGAACAAATTAAGCATATAATATACCTTAATTGTTTTTTATATTTTTGCGAATTCTGCCTCACAATGCAAAATGGTGCGTATAAATAACCATTACTTTTAAGCATTATATATCTTTGTGCGACCTCCACCTCGATATACATGACAATTATTCAATGTAACTATTATTTATTAAGCTTTATATATACCTGAATCTGTAATAGTGGAGGAATTGTAAAAACTTAATGAGAGAGTTTTATATTTGGACCTTACTATGGATTTGATATTGTTATCATTGATCAGTATCAATATCAATATGAATAATATGTAGTATAAGTTAAGTCAATTTCTATTGTGATTGTTATAAGAAACGTTTAAAATTTCTTAGCCTAGGTTCGAAGGGAATTAATCTCAAGATTTTGTCCACCAACGTATTTTTCACATGTAGTTTTTAGGTTACGTCAATTTCTATTGTGATTGTTATAAGAAACGTTTAAAATTTCGTAGCCTAGGTTCGAAGGGAATTAATGTCAAGATTTTGTCCAACAACTTATTTTTCACATGTAGCTTTTAGGCATTTTTATATTTCAACACTATAATATTTTATGATTCTATGGAAGGGCGTTTCTTTGGCTTATTGTGAGGATGTGAAGGATTATATTTATATCTCTCTCTTGTTTGTGTAAAGTCAGAATGGAATGATAGTGATTTCTTTTTCTTTTTTGTTTGGCTGTCTCTGTGTTTTGTCTTGTGTGCCTTTTTTTTCCTTCATGTTCTGTCACGCATTATTCATGTCTTTTATTTGGGTATGGCACATGAGCATATGTTTCGTAATATGTGTTTCATTGTATCCTAAATATAAAAAGCTAGAGGTATAATTAATTTATAAATATTAAAAAATTACTAATTTTAGAATAAAAGAAAATTAGTTTGGTCATTTATAAAAAAATGTTAGTTTTCCTAAAAACCCCTTTTCCTCTTTTTGATATTGAAACTATCTGCATTAATAGAACCCCCATGTAATATGTGTATTAACATGGATTTGAAGGGAAAAAAAAATATAAATTTAATAAACAAAATGGATTGAATATTACATTAAGGAGCAAAAACAAACCCACTTATTAACTCCTGCATTTATGACCGAACTATGAACTTATGAAGTACACCATTCAGTTGTGCAAAAAAAAAAAAAAAAAAAAAAAAAAAGTGATAACAATTGACAATCACTCTAACATCACCATCCTTGCCACAGGAAAATGTTACATTAGGGGCTGTTTGATAAGAGAGATTTAGAGATGAACGGAGAGAAAAATTTTATGAATTTGGTTTTCAAAAATTAAAGAAGTGAGGTTAAAAGTTCTTAACTTTTTTTTACTATTTTATCTTAGATATTCTCTTTATTAAAAATTTATAGCCCGATTTCTTCAATATTTTTTGAAAAATAATTAAAATAAAAAAGGATATTATATATAAAATAAAAATAATAAATTAACTTCTATAATATATGTGTGTGTAGTCGTGTAGATATTATGTACACACATATATGTATATGTATGTATGTATATATGGGCATAAAAGTTTCATGCACGAGTATTTATTTAAATCTGATTCGATTATAACTGGCTTACAGAAAGCGATACTTTAATTTATACCTGATGTCACACTAACCGCTCTAGAAAATGACATTCTTTAGGTTTAATTTAGCTATAACTAAGGTAAAAAGTAAAACATTTTAGATATGATATCACAATGAGTGTAACATCCTCCATTTTACCACCTTTAATATGCATACGAAAAGCGTTATGGTTAAGGCGACTCACTAACTGAAGTGTAACATCCCAATTTTCGGAAGCCTTTTTAGAATTATTTGATCAGAGTAGAGCATCTAAGTAAATAGTATTTAGAAAAGTAATCGATAAACATCCACCGTAGTGTAAGAGTTGGTCATAACAACGGTACAAAATTTTTCAAATGTTATCGTTGTTCAAGACAAATCAAAAGGGCTTCCTCCGCCGTCTCCTACATCGGCCGTTTACCTCTATCCTCGATCCCCGTTCACTCCGAACCCGAAGCTAAGGTGAGAGCCGAGGTTCAATACCCATTGAACCTCGTGTAACGGTTAACCTCATGTTCATGTACGTTATGTATGACGGTTATCTCATGACATCACGGCTATATTCACATATAAAAAGCAATAACAACACGACCACCGCATATGAATGTTATTACGTCCGCACTATTCACCAGAGTGCACACGGTGTACATCCGTGTCCTCGCTAGAAAACTCAACGGCGTTATCATGACTATAACCCGTATAAAGTATGTGTATGCAGAGACGGAACATAGGCATGACAAGGGGGGCCATGGCTCCCCAAAAAAAAAAAAAAAAAAAATGTTTAAATTTTTTTAATAGGACTTTTTATTTCTTTTTATTTTTTTGTGTAATAATACAACTTTGGCCCCCCCAACATAGTGAATATAACTTTTTGGCCCCCAACTTCTTCTTCTTCTTTTTTTTTTGGCCCCCCAACGTAGTGTAATACTCCTCCGGTCCTAATTATAGGAACATTTTTGTAGTGTAATTCAATCTTTGTTCCATGTGGGGTCTTGTATGATTTATGTTAATCTTATCATTCTTTTCTATATTTCATTCTAATTACCCGAAATTTTTAGCTTATCAAAGTGAAATTTACTTTTGTGGTGTATCCCTTACTATGCTTTTACCCATTCTACACTACACTTGTAGATGAAGTTAATTGACTTGATTTCATGAATATTTTTTATTCTTTTCATTTTTAATGCATTTAAAACTTTCCTAAAAAAAAAAAATTTGCGGGGCGCGCCCCGAACCCCGAATCCCCCCACCACTATTTGGCCCCCCCAAACTTTTCCTCCAAGTTCCGCCCCGTGTGTATGAACAATTTTTTTAAAAATAGAGTCACAGTCTATGAACATATCTATCACATATAGGTATACAGTAAACATCAGAGTTAGTGTTACAGTACGCATCCCGTACCTTAGTCGTTGATGTTGGTACGTTGGCGTCTGTACTGTGATCACGTGTGTCCTATAATGGTAATATCGCATTTATTAATTCAACAATAATATTCTAGAGGGTATCCTAGTCACTAGAGACCCTTTTTCTCTTGGTAGGTTGATTTTTCACTTATCTCCCTCAATTTTCTAAAAACGCAGGCCAAAGAATTCGATCGATTTTAATCGATCTTTGAAAAGTCATAACTAATTCTAAAAACATCGAAAAAAACGAGGATCCGTAAAATTCATTGGAATCCTTAGGATGTCTATTTTCAAGTAAAAATAACCACCCTTGCCCAGATTTCATGTATCATTCCCAGATTTAAAGTTTTGAGCCTCGCCCAAAGCATTTTTCCAGAAATTCGTAGCCTAACTTTGAGGATTTTTATCTCTCTGTACAGAAATCATTTTGACATGTTCTTGACATATTTAAAAATCCCTATATGTCTAATTTATCCATGAATTTTCCCAGAATTTTTTGATCATTTTTTCAATATGAAATTCTGACGTTTTCATGGCTGACTCCAGAATTTCCGAAACCGATGAAATTTCGCCAGAACTTCGTTACTTTGATGATTTTCTTCCAGAAATTTTGCTATAAATTCTTCTTTATCAATTTTTCAAAATAAATCCAATTTTAACCATAGAAACATCTAAATAAAATTATCCTAGCATATTTAAGATCTAAGCTATTTCTATCTAAGAATTTAAGAACTAAAACTTAAAGAACTTAAAGCTAGAACTAGAAAACTTACCAAGAAATTTGCTCCTTCTTTATTCAGGGCCCTCACTCTCACTTTCTCTCTAGATTTCAGGTGTTGTTGCCTTGTGAATTGGTGAAGAGTTATGAAGCCCAAGGACCCCTATTTATAGTAGTTTGGGGTGGCAATTTAGCAATTAATTCAACCTTAACTCATCTTGTACCTTGGCCATTGGATCTAGGTCATTTTGGAAGCTCAAATCCTCACCTTTTAGACCCCAAAACCGTGCTCCCCCTTTCTCTCTCCCTATCCTCTTCCATTTTTACTTTTTGCAAACTATCCCATGTGCTCTTGCTTTCTTTCCAAGCCACAAGTTGCTTCTTCTAACTTTTGTGTTGCACTTCACTAGATAAAAATTCATTTGAGGGTCTAAATGAAGTTTGATTCAAATTTTCTTTTGGTTTTGAACTCTTGGGATTTTTAGCTTTAATTAGAGACCATAATCACCTATTTTCTCAATTGGGCAAAATCCTCAAAAGTTGAGGAAATAGCTTTGGCTATAGTCAATTTCAAGCTTGAATTATGCTTGTTAATAATCTCTTCTTAGATTTAAGTTATGGTTAAGGGATTTCAAGATACAATTTAGTTTGTATAGGTTTTCATTTGTTTGTGTCTAGAATTAATTCCATGAGTTAATCTTATTACTTTATGCTTAATTTTCTCATTGGCTAATGCATTGACTTATTTCTCTTTCTTCATACTACACACACACACACACAAGTCTTCATCTTTCTCTTTCATTATCCTCTTCCAATATTTAAGAGGCTTTATGACAAAGGACTCTTATCCTCTTCCATTAGCCTCCAAAGTCTTCATTGTATTAATGTTGGTTCATGACTCATTGCACAAGTGGGTATTTGATTTTTTTTCACAATTCTCTCTCCCTCTCACAAGCCCACAACCGTGCCCCCCCTTTATTCAGTTTTTTTTTTTTTTTGTATTTTATTAATCCTATTAATTGCATGTGGGGGCTATCTCATTGGTTGTTGGCTTATGTACAAGGATTAAGCTTTATTAGATTTAATTAGAGTCATTGGATTAGCTTTATGAGATAAAATCTTGGCCTTTAGATCATAATTGAAATTGTTGACTTTTCAACTCTTGATTAACATTTGATTATCATCTTAATCCCAAACTTAATTACCTCTTGATTATTGTATTAGGGGTTCTTAGAGTAGTTGATGATTGCTAACAATTCATTTAGTGCTAAACTTAACCCCTTATTGGTTCTTGGTTTTTAATTAGCTTAGCACACCTTTAATTGATGACAATTTAGTATTAATTGTAAAGAATTACCTAAATATTCCATTAGTGTAATTTTAATTGCCCATTAATTGTTGGTAATTGCCATTTCTCTAAATATACTTAAGTATTTTCATCTCCATATGAACCATAATTTAAATATGGTGTTTGTTGCATTTATGGTATTTCATGATGCCTAATAAAATTCCTTAAATTATTGGCTACTCTAATTCTAGGGAAAAATTGCCTAGAGAATAAGATAAACATGTCTCAAAATTTGAGACCACATATTCACCTATTTTAAATAGGCTTTAATTATCAAAAATATTGTATTTAAGATACATGAAGATTTTGGGTATTACAGAAGCCCATAAATTGAGACTTGCACAATAATCATTGGGTTACTATTTATTTTATATTTTCAGTTTAGTGGTCAAACTTCAAAAAATCATAACTAATTCCATAAAATTTGTATGATAATGTGCTAAAAATTTATTGAAAGTTCTTGACGTCATTTATACATGAAAAATATTATTCTGGCTTGAGCATCCTCTAATTGGTATAGATAATTCCATTTGTGAATTTGCTCTGTTTTTCACACAAAACCTGTGCCATATCATCTAAAATTCATAACTCATAGTATATACCCTTCAATTGACCTGATATAAGACTTGTGGGAAAGCTCCACATGTCTACTTCATTCTTCAAATTATCTTGAGCATTGGACGTCATCTACTATTCTTTATTAAATCAAACAGCGATCATGCTCTGAAAGTAGCTGAAACTGTATAGTCTTGATAAAGCAATCTAAAATCATAGTTTTAAAACCATACTAGCGCATAAAACTATTTACAATTCATCATTGCATGTCATATATACATGCCAAGGCCTCATATTGAGTTTATATAACTCATGGGAACCATTATATATATTACTCTTCCTGGCACTGTAAAACCCAAAATTTCTCATTTATGATAAATATCATATTTTGTGAGAGTTGCCTATTTGAAATAGGTGAGTATGTAGTCTCTAAATTTTGAGACATGTTTATTTTATTTTCTAGGCAATTTTTCCCTGGAATTAGAATAGCCAATAAGTAAGAAATTATATTAGTCATCATAAAATATCATAAAATACGACAAATACCACATTTAAACTATGATTCATATGGAAATGAAAATACCTATTCTCATAATTTATTGAGAGATTAAATTTTCTAACACCTTATAATTGATAAATAGCTCATGTCTAATTTATAAAAGACCATAAAAAATTACCAAGACACTTGAAACAATTAAGGGCAATTTTTAATAATTAATGAGCAATTAAAACTACCCTAATGAAATATTTAGATAATTATTCAGCAATTTATATTAAAATAGCCATTGATTAAAGGTGTATTAGCCTAATTAAATGTCAAGAGCTAATAAGGGATTAAGATTAGCACTAAATGGATTGTTAACAATCATAAACCACTTCATGGACCAATCATACAACAACAAGAGATTATTAAACATGTAATTAAGTTGTTAATCAAAATATTAATCAAGAGTTGAAAAGTCAACAATTTCAACAATGATCTAAAGGTCAAGAATTAATTCCATAAAGCTTATCTAAGGGTCCTAATTAATTCTTGCAAAGCCTAATCCATGTGACCAAGCAATCAACCAATGGAAAAGCCCCCACATGCATCTAATTAAATGCAAGAAAACTCAAAAGATGGAGCAAAAGGAGGGGGGGGGGGCACGGTTGTGGCTTTTGGAGAGAGGAAGAGTGTTGTGAAAAAGCAAGTTGTCCACTTGCATATAGAGGAAAAGGTGGTGAGAGGAAAAATCAAGGGAAATATCCAACCATTAGCCAATGAGGTGTTTACACATAGGATAATTAGGATAATCAAGAGGATTAATTCAAGAGTTAATCAAAGGAAATCTATACAAAATAAATTGTATCTTGAAATCTACTAATCATAAATCAAAGATACAAAGTGATTATGAACAAGCAAAATTCAAGCTTCAAGATGATGGTAACCAAAGCTATTTTCTCAACTTTTAAGAATTTGCCAATTGAGAAAAATAGTGAGAATGGTTTCTAATTAAAGCTAAAAATCCCAAGAGTCCAAAACCAAAAAGAAAATTTGAATCCAACTTCATTAAGACACTCAAATGAATTTTTATCTAGATATTTTATCTAGTGGAATGGAAGAGGTAGGAAATTCTAACTTAACAAGGAAGTCAAGAAGTTGTCACAATTTAAACTTCATTTGGAATCCACCAATGAAAGCTAGCTAGACAATTACACAAATGCCATAGAGTTTTCCTATAAATAGGGGCCCTTGGCCCTCATATTCTTCACACCAAAATCAGAGCAAGGCAATCTGGTTCTAAGAGAGAAAGAGTGAGTGAGAGCCTTGAAGAAAGAAGGAGCAAAGTTCTTGGTAAGTTTTCTAGTTCTAGCTTTAAGTTCTTTAAGTTTTAGCTTTTAAATTCTTAGTTAGAGGTAGCTTAGATCCTAAATATGGTAGGATAATTTTAGTCAGGTGTTTTCATAGTTAAAATTGCCTTTATCTCGAAAAATTGATGAAGTAGAGGTTATGGCAAAATTTCCGGAAGAAATTCATCAAAGTAACGAAGTTCCGCGAAATTTCATCGGTTTCGGAAATTCTGAAGACAGCCATGAAAACGCCAGGATTTCATATTGAAATCATGATAAAAAAATTCTGAGAAAATTTATGGTTAAAGTAGATATATAGGGATTTTTAAATATGTCAAGAACATGTCAAAATGATTTTTGTACAGAGAGTTAAAATTCCTCAAAGTTAGGCTACGAAATTCTGGAAAAATTCTGGGCAGAGGTTCAAAACATAAAACCTGGGAGTGATTCGTGAAATCTGGGCAAAGGTAACTATTTTTACTTGAAAATAGACATCCTAAGGATTCCAAGGAATTTTACGGATCCTCGTTTCGATTTTTGTAGAATTAATTATGATTTTTCAAAGTTAGACAAAATGCTGCCCAGATTTATACCAGCGTTGTTGTACGAATTTTGAGGGGATAAAGTGAAAAATAGAAGTTGTAAGGGCAAAATGGTCATTAGGGGCCAAAATATCCCTTAGGATATTACTTACAAATTAATAAATACGGTATTACCATTATAGGATCAACGCGATCACAGTTCAGACGTCAAACGTACCGACAAACGCCGACGAAGGTACGGACGCGTCTTTCGTAACACTAACTCGATGTTCATTGTATACCTATATGTGATGAGATGTGTTTTTGAACTGAGATTCTGTTTTCAAAAGTTATTGACTGTGCACATACAGCTTTATACGGGTTATAGTCATGATAACGCCGTTGAGTTTTCCTAGCGCGAGGACACGATAGGCCATCGTGGCACCGGTGAATAGTGCGGTTTGTAATAACATTCATATGCGGGTGTATATGGTGTGTTATTACTTGGTATATGTGAATTTTACTGTGGTATTATGAATATTTGTCATACATAATTGTACTTGAACATGAGGTTAACCGTTACCTGGGGTTCAATGTACTTTGAACCTCAGCTCTTACCATAGCTTCAGGTTCCGGAGTGAACAGAGCGGAGACAAGGGTAAGCAAGCAGGCTTAGGACGGATTGGTCGGACCCCTTTTGAAATGTATTTTGAATTTAGAACCATTTGAACAATTGTACCGCTGTTAGTAGCAAAACATACGAGTTGATGTTATCGATACATATCTTTTTGAAATACTATTTTCACTTCGGTGCTCTACTCGATCATGATACCGTTAAAAAAAAAAAAAAAATCGCTTCGAAATTGGGATGTGACATTTTTGGTATCGAGCGGGACATCCCGGCACGAATTTAACTATGCTACTCTAAACACGGGTGTCTAGAAAGAAGTATTGTGGTTGGCAATCGGCCCCGTGAACTCGGCGAGCCTTCCATAATTACGATCGCTCGGCGCATTGTTTAAGTAACGGAGTTAAGTTCGGGGTTTTCAATCAAAAGCATTTTATCCGGTATGAACCCGACTCGGTTATAACAAACCATTGGTGCCGAAGGCAAGGCTAGTCTATGTGGATCAGCCAATCGGTCACCCTAGCACGGTGAGGCTCCCATGATAGACACTTACCCGGCCAATCGGTTGATTAGCTAAGTTAGGCTCTAAGCCATTATCTCAAAGAAAATTTTGAAAACAAGTACCGATAAATCCCGATATTGTTGTAGTGATGGACAACGAACCCTACATAGATTACTACGGATGCGGAGGCGCGTAGCGCATAGGACCGCTCCCGGAAACCTTAGAGTCAAACTAAATCCTGAACCAAGTAATTCACCTCCGATGGTTATACCGAGCCAAATTTTCGGAACATCATCTAGACCCCGATTATATGCCTAACTATCCCGATGATGAACCCGAACTAGAATACCACTCTGGACCAGAGTACTTACCTTTTGATCCCTTACCTATGAATGAACCCTATTATCCCGCCCCGATCCTATCTTTGTCCCAAGACTGAAGAGCAGTAGTACCACCCAAAGACCTGAATACCCCGACAATCTATATGACCCCATATACGCGAAAACCCATAAATATAGTATATCCTCCCGTACCCGCAAATCCCGATACCCACACCACTCCTCGAGGGAGACAACTTTGATTTCCCGATATCCAAACTCTTGAAAACAATTCGATGCCAACTCCGATGACTTAGACTATGTCCTAAATGACAACACCATTTTGACCCAAGCATTAGGATTAGACTACGCTCATGCCGAGCAAATTGCGATACCGAACAAGAAAAATACCTGATTTACCTAAGACGAGTGAAAGACTACTACCGGATGATTCCTCTTTTTATAACCCTCGGACCCGGAGATTGGGTTAGATCCACTCTCCACCATTTTCCCGCACTCGTTTTTGGATAGCTAAAACCAATGAGATGTTAGACGAGGGCAACCTCGAGGATGTATGCTCATGTCTCTTTTACCTCAAACGCCTCGTATACCGGAACATGTAGTTTAACGAGGGCAATCCCGTACCTGAGTCCAAGAATGTGTGGAAGGAGTAGTAGTAGTTAGTAGTACTAGAATGTAATGTGTGTGATCACTCCTCTAAATACCGGAGGAGATATGAAATACTTGTTAGATAAAAGGGTTATGATGTATGACTTGTTGTTGAATTATGAGACTTATGTAAAATATTTGTGATCAATATATATATGTTGTGTACATGTGTGTGCAATGTTTGAATCTGTGTTTTCTGATGTTTTCGTCTACTAACCTCCGAAATTAGAATATGGCAACTTTAAGAGGTGCCGGTGCTCCCAGAGGCCGAGGCAGAGGGAGAGGTAGAGTTAGAGAACCTCGAATAGTACCGATACACGAGCTCGATCAGCATGAACCACCACCACCACCTCCGAACGAATTGCAAGAAATGAGGATAATCATGCAAGAGCAACAAGTACTCATTGATACTCTCCTCGCTAACCAACAAGGGGGAAGGAACAAAGATTTAATGAGGAACAAAGCGAAGCATGAGGAAGAACAACAGAGTAACGAGGAAGAGGGAGATGACACCGAGCAAGAAGACGAACAAAGTAATGCGTCCGAGAGATCTGATCGATCTCAGTCACCTCCCCCACAGGGGGGAGCAATGGTAAGACTACCTCAACCCTGTTAGAGAGGTTAGGGACACTCGCATTGGGTGACCCATTCCGTAAGCACAAACCACCATCTTTCCGAGGTAAGTTCGATTCCGCCGAAGATTGGTCGATGCGTCCGGACAAGATCTTTGAGGTCTTGGAATGTCCAAGACCGAAAAGCTCAACTAGCAATATACAAGCTAGAGGGAGATGCCGACCGATGGTGGAGGAATACTGCAATGACCTTACGAGCCCGCTACTGTCCTGTTACGTGGGAGAGCTTTCAAGCGAAGTTCAACGAGCAATACTTCCCGCTTTCCGTACAGATGACCAAGGAGTCCGAGTTCCTTCACATCCAACAAGGCCAAGAGGAGTCTTTCGATGACTACTTCGCACGTTTCACAAATCTATCCCGATACTCATCGCACCTGAGACGTGATGATAACGAAAGTAGTATGGTGAACATACTAATCTATGGCCCGAAATACGATATAAAAAGAGACTCGGTGTCTCACCAGTTCTCAGACTTAATCCAAGCGGTAGAGGCTTGCCGACGAATCGAGCGTAATTTGAAAGAGCTGCGAAGGACCAGACCCTTTAATAGCAGTGGCCCAAATCGTAGCAGCTTCAATCGCAACAACTCATCGCAGAAGAGGAAGGCACCCTGGGGAAACAACCAAGGATGGAACAAGAAGCCGTTTCAGCCGTGGCAGCAAAACTTCCCAAGGATGCAAACGCAGATGCCCCAAGTGTTGGTTCTCGAAGAGATTTTGATGATTGCCAACAATTGTAAACAAAGAATGAGGATTTGCTCTCGATGTTGGAAATCTCGAGTGAGAGCAAACCTCGAGGTTTCGAGAAAACCTCGAGGTTTGGTCTTATGAGGAAGTGTCAAGATTGTGCCTTCTAACTTAAGAAAACTTGGTTTCACAAATAAATGTGAAACCTTGAGGTTTATTGAGAAACCTCGAGGTTTTGATCTTCCAGAGAAAACCTGGTTTCACACCAAGTTGTGAAACCTCGAGGTTTACTTCCAAACCTCGAGGTTACGCCTTGGCGCTAAACCAAGGATTTGAAAATCATTTGTGAAACCTCGAGTATTATCGAAACCTCCGGGTTTCGACTTCCGAAGAGCTAATGTTTTCCAAATGAGTTGAAAACCTCGAGGTTTCCATAGAAACCTCCAGGTTTGTGTTTTGGGTCAAAACATACAACCTTGTCATTCATCCAAAACCTCGAGTATTCTCTAAAACCTCGAGTATTGTGGCAACCCGAGAGCAATGAACTTACACTCATTTGAAAACCTCGAGGTTCCTTGAGAAACCTCCAGGTTTGGCTTCATCGCATATTTGCTGGGTTTCACACATAACATGAAACCTCGAGGTTCCTAGACAAACCTCGAGGTTTGTGGTAAACCCAAGGAGCCTTCCTAATTGGAACATTATAAACCTCGAGGTTTAATTATAAACCTCCGGGTTTGTGGTTTTTGATGTAAAAACATGTTCAAGCTTAAATGAGCAAACCTCGAGGTTTGTGAACAAACCTCCGTGTTTCGGTCGTTGTTTGAAATTTGAACTTAATGATTCCGCTATACCTTCATGTTTGATCTCAATGCTTTCCATGATTATTCCTTATTGGTACTTGGATATATTTAATCCTCTTTTTAGTGAGTTTCGCATGTGTCAAGTAAGTTTTACATCAAGGTTTAAAGTAAAAGCAAAAGTGATGTCGAACATTAAATGCTCAACCGTGAGAAACTTGCATCCTTCTCGGTTAATCCATCTGCACACGGTTGCAAAGCATTAAAGAATGATTACTACATCAAGCAACATCCTCTCCAACGGATTAATTTGCGAGAGAGTCAACTCGACTATTCAACCATTTGGACTAAGTGAGTTTCGAAGAGAAGAAGACCTAAGTAGCTCACAACTTCGTGGATCATCTCCAACGGTCGATTATTAATGCAACGGTCTATTAATGCTGTCTAGCTATAAATAGAGCTGCATTCAATTCTTCTCAACAACTACAACAACCGAAAACGCACAAGCATTCAAGTTTCTAAACTACCTTTCGGTTTTCACTTGTATTCGTCTTTTGACATTATAAGCTTCGGTGTTTATTATCATCTACTCTTAGAGAGAGTCTTTATCTCGTAAATCATTTATTGAAAGGAATCACAAGTCAAGGGGACTTGGTGATTTGGGAGTTCATTGATTACAACTTGTAAGGGGGAGTGAGTTCTAGAGAGAGAACTACTCTTTGAGTACGAGTGTGTAATCTTTGTGATAGTGAAAAACCAGCAGAGTCCGGGACCTGGATGTAGGTCAAGTTGTTAAGACCGAACCAAGATAAATTCTCCGTGTCCAGCTATTCTTCTTTCTACTCCGTTCATCTCTGTTTTTGTTATCTAAAACAGAGCAGATTTCAGAAGATTTTAAAATACCCAATTCACCCCCCCTCTTGGGTATATAGCTCCACTTTCACCAAGCGTGTCCCAAATGCAAGAGGTACCATCAGGGGACCAACTGCGAGGGAAAAATCGTATGCTACAAGTGCCAGAAGCCTGGGCACATTAGCGTGAACTGCCCGCAAAAAGCCTTAGAGGCGAGGCCGCAAAACCTGTGTCGGGTTTTGCCCCGACGAACGAAGAGGCCGAAAATCTCCCGAAATGATCCAAGGTACTATCTCTCTCAATGGGAATCTACTGTGCATTGTATGACTCGGGTGCTAGTCACTCGTTTATTTCTTATGACCGTGCAAAACGGTTAGGGATGCATGCCTATAGATTACCTTACGATTTGATAGTAGCTACGCCACTTGGCGCAAAATCTTTAGCTTCTGATGCATGTCTAAATTGCGTTGCGGGAGTAAGTGGGCGAAATTCCAACATAGACCTTATCCGACTACCGCTTCATGGCATCGACGTCATTCTCGGTCTTGATCGGCTAACCGCAAACAACGCGATCCTCGATTGTGGTAATAAACAGATCCCGTTCTCACCTCCGCATGGTAAGAACAAGGTTGATGCCGTCCCGAACCTTCTCTCATCGCGGAAGCTGAAAGATGCATGAAGCAGGGATGCCAAGCTTATATGGTGTTCTTTTCAGTCAAGGCAGATGCGGAACCCTCACTCGAAGACATTCCCGTTGTGAACGAATTTCCTGACGTATTTCCCGACGATCTTACTGAGTTACCCCCTGAAAGAGAGGTTGAGTTCGCCATTGACCTGATGCCGGGCACCGGATCAATATCAAAGGCACCATATCGTATGGCACCGAATGAGATGCAAGAACTGAAAAAGCAGCTTGAAGAGCTATTAGGGAAGGGGTTCATCCGACCCAGCGTGTCACCGTGGGGAGCCCCAGTGTTGTTCGTAAAGAAGAAAGACGGAAGCTTGCGACTTTGTATCGACTACCGCGAGTTGAACAAAGTAATCTGTCAAAAACAAATATCCACTTCCTCGGATCGATGACCTACTCGATCAACTATCCGGTTCTTGTGTATTCTCCAAAATCGATTTACGCTCGAGGCTACCACCGGTTGCGTAGTAAAAGCCAAGTGATGTTCCTAAAACAGCCTTTAGAACCGTGTACGGGCATTACGAATTCCTTGTGATGCCCTTCGGATTGACAAATGCACCCGCGTATTCATGGATTACATGAATCGAATCTTTCGTCAACACCTTGACAAATTTGTAGTCGTATTCATCGACGATATCCTAATCTATTCTAAAAGCAAAGAGGAGCACAAAGAACATCTGCGACTCGTATTAGGCATACTACGTGATAAACGACTTTTCGCGAAGCTGAGTAAGTGCGAATTTTGGCTACCAGAAGTGAAATTTCTGGGCCATGTCATATCACGCGACGGCGTTCCGTTGATCCCAAAGAAGGTGGAAGCGGTTCCGGACCGGAAGAGGCGGAATCAGTGACAGAGATACGTAGCTTTCTAGGCCTAGCGGGATACTACCGCAGATTCATACAAAATTTCTCACGTCTTGCCTTACCATTGACGAAACTTACGAGGAAGAACCAACCATTCGTTTGGGACGAGGATTGTGAAACGAGTTTTCAAAGACTCGAGGGAAAGGCTAACTATCGCACCCGCATTGATCATCCCGGTAACCGAGTGAGACTTACATAGTCTATAGTGACGCCAGTGGGCATGGGTTGGGATGTGTCCTGATGCAACAGGGTAGAGTAGTAGCTTATGCCTCTCGTCAGTTGAAGGCTCACGAAGCAAACTATCCCACGCATGATTTAGAGTTAGCAGCTATCGTATTTGCCTTGAAGATATGGAGGCACTATCTTTACGGTGCGACCGTAGAACTATTCTGCGACCACAAGAGCCTGAAGTATCTGTACGATCAGAGGGAACTTAACATGAGACAGCGTCGCTGGATGGAACTGCTGAAAGATTACGATCTGGAGATCAAGTATCATCCGTAAAGCGAACGTCGTTGCGACGCACTCGCGAGAAAGACGGCGCACACACGTACATGATGATCCAAGAACCGAGGCTACTTGAAGATTTCCGAGACCGAACCCGTCAAATCGATTTGCATAAACTATAATGCGCCCGATGACGCCTATCTTGCAAACCTTCTTGTTAGTCAAGGAGAGTACAATTTGAGAGATAAAGTCGAGGAAGCTCGTAAACGCGACGAATGGGCGATTGCAAAGACGAGAAACGCTCTCCGTGGCGAGACTCAAGACCTTGACCTATCACCTAGTGGTTTGGTTAGGTACAAGAAGCGGATCTACGCACCGGAAGATGAAGGTTTTGCGACGTAAAATACTGGATGAAGCCCATAAGAGTAAATACACTCTACATCCCGGAATGGTCAAGATGTACCAGAACTTAAAATCTGAGTTTTGGTGGCCCCGGTTAAAGAAAGACGTAACCGAGTATGTGGCCAAGTGCTTGACTTGTCAAATGGTTAAGACTGAACATCAACGACCCCCTGGTCTTCTTCAAGGACTAGGAATTCCAGAATGGAAATGGGAGAACATTACCATGGATCTTGTAGTAGGGTTACCTAAGATTAGGAATCACGACGTGATCTGTGTAATTGTTGACCGATTGACTAAGTCGGCACATTTTCTTCCCATCGGCATTAACTACTCATAGGAACGATTAGCGAGATTTACATCAAAGAGATCGTGAGACTTCATGGCGTACCTAAGAGCATTGTCTCCCGACCGGGACCCGCGATTCACATCCCGATTCTCGGGAGGCATTGCACAAAGAGATGGGGACAAAGCTAAGACCTAGTACGGCTTATCACCCTCGATCGATGGCCAATGCGAAAGGACAATACGTACGCTAGAAGATATGCTTAGAGCGTGTGTATTGGACTTCAAGGGACATTGGGACCAACATTTGCCCCTAGCCGAGTTCGCTTTACAACAACGGCTACCATTCGAGCATACAGATGGCTCCGTTTGAAGCATTGTACGGCGAAAGTGTCGATCGCCTATATGCCGGACGGAATTGTCTCGAGCGAGAATTCATTGAGACAAATATAGTTGATAGGACCTCCGAACAAATCGCTCGATCAAAAGAGACTCTTAACACGCAGAGTAGACAAGAGCTACGCCGATAAAAGGAGGAGGCCGTTAGAATTCGAAGTCGGAGACCATGTGTTTCGAAAGTATCTCCTCCGTGCCGGTGTCGGTAGAACCCTCAAAAGGCTAAAACTAAGTCCTCGTTACATAGGGCCATTTGAAATCTTAGCAAAACGTGGGCCGCCGCGTACCAATTAGCCTTACCCCGAACTTGAGTAAACTCCATGACGTTTTCCATGTTTCTCAATTGAAGAAATACCAACCGATCACGAACATATCATCCAATATGAGAATGTCGAGTTACGGCATGATAACACTTTCGAGGTCGAGCCGGAGCAAATTCTCGAAAGCCGAGAGAAGTGGCTTCGACGTAGAAGTATTCCAATCGTGAAGGTGGCCTGGAGAGGTTTATCTCGGAAAGGGCAACATGGGAAACGAAAGAGGAGATGAAAGAGAAATATCCAGAGTTTATGGCACGATACTTAGCTAGTATAGAATAAATTTCGGGGACGAAATTTTAGTTAACGGGGGGAGAAATGTAAAACCCAAAATTTCTCATTTATGATAAATATCATATTTTGTGAGAGTTGCCTATTTGAAATAGGTGAGTATGTAGTCTCTAAATTTTGAGACATGTTTATTTTATTTTCTAGGCAATTTTTCCCCGGAATTAGAATAGCCAATAAGTAAGAAATTATATTAGTCATCATAAAATATCATAAAATACGACAAATACCACATTTAAACTATGATTCATATGGAAATGAAAATACCTATTCTCATAATTTATTGAGAGATTAAATTTTCTAACACCTTATAATTGATAAATAGCTCATGTCTAATTTATAAAAGACCATAAAAAATTACCAAGACACTTGAAACAATTAAGGGCAATTTTTAATAATTAATGAGCAATTAAAACTACCCTAATGAAATATTTAGATAATTATTCAGCAATTTATATTAAAATAGCCATTGATTAAAGGTGTATTAGCCTAATTAAATGTCAAGAGCTAATAAGGGATTAAGATTAGCACTAAATGGATTGTTAACAATCATAAACCACTTCATGGACCAATCATACAACAACAAGAGATTATTAAACATGTAATTAAGTTGTTAATCAAAATATTAATCAAGAGTTGAAAAGTCAACAATTTCAACAATGATCTAAAGGTCAAGAATTAATTCCATAAAGCTTATCTAAGGGTCCTAATTAATTCTTGCAAAGCCTAATCCATGTGACCAAGCAATCAACCAATGGAAAAGCCCCCACATGCATCTAATTAAATGCAAGAAAACTCAAAAGATGGAGCAAAAGGGGGGGCACGGTTGTGGCTTTTGGAGAGAGGAAGAGTGTTGTGAAAAAGCAAGTTGTCCACTTGCATATAGAGGAAAAGGTGGTGAGAGGAAAAATCAAGGGAAATATCCAACCATTAGCCAATGAGGTGTTTACACATAGGATAATTAGGATAATCAAGAGGATTAATTCAAGAGTTAATCAAAGGGAAATCTATACAAAATAAATTGTATCTTGAAATCTACTAATCATAAATCAAAGATACAAAGTGATTATGAACAAGCAAAATTCAAGCTTCAAGATGATGGTAACCAAAGCTATTTTCTCAACTTTTAAGAATTTGCCAATTGAGAAAAATAGTGAGAATGGTTTCTAATTAAAGCTAAAAATCCCAAGAGTCCAAAACCAAAAAGAAAATTTGAATCCAACTTCATTAAGACACTCAAATGAATTTTTATCTAGATATTTTATCTAGTGGAATGGAAGAGGTAGGAAATTCTAACTTAACAAGGAAGTCAAGAAGTTGTCACAATTTAAACTTCATTTGGAATCCACCAATGAAAGCTAGCTAGACAATTACACAAATGCCATAGAGTTTTCCTATAAATAGGGGCCCTTGGCCCTCATATTCTTCACACCAAAATCAGAGCAAGGCAATCTGATTCTAAGAGAGAAAGAGTGAGTGAGAGCCTTGAAGAAAGAAGGAGCAAAGTTCTTGGTAAGTTTTCTAGTTCTAGCTTTAAGTTCTTTAAGTTTTAGCTTTTAAATTCTTAGTTAGAGGTAGCTTAGATCCTAAATATGGTAGGATAATTTTAGTCAGGTGTTTTCATAGTTAAAATTGCCTTTATCTCAAAAAATTGATGAAGTAGAGGTTATGGCAAAATTTCCGGAAGAAATTCATCAAAGTAACGAAGTTCTGGCGAAATTTCATCGGTTTCGGAAATTCTGAAGACAGCCATGAAAACGCCAGGATTTCATATTGAAATCATGATCAAAAAATTCTGAGAAAATTTATGGTTAAAGTAGATATATAGGGCTTTTGAAATATGTCAAGAACATGTCAAAATGATTTTTGTACAGAGAGTTAAAATTCCTCAAAGTTAGGCTACGAAATTCTGGAAAAATTCTGGGCAGAGGTTCAAAACATAAAACCTGGGAGTGATTCGTGAAATCTGGGCAAAGGTAACTATTTTTACTTGAAAATAGACATCCTAAGGATTCCAAGGAATTTTACGGATCCTCGTTTCGATTTTTGTAGAATTAATTATGATTTTTCAAAGTTAGACAAAATGCTGCCCAGATTTATACCAGCGTTGTTGTACGAATTTTGAGGGGATAAAGTGAAAAATAGAAGTTGTAAGGGCAAAATGGTCATTAGGGGCCAAAATATCCCTTAGGATATTACTTACAAATTAATAAATACGGTATTACCATTATAGGATCAACGCGATCACAGTTCGACGTCAAACGTACCGACAAACGCCGACGAAGGTACGGACGCGTCGTAACACTAACTCGATGTTCATTGTATACCTATATGTGATGAGATGTGTTTTTGAACTGAGATTCTGTTTTCAAAAGTTATTGACTGTGCACATACAGCTTTATACGGGTTATAGTCATGATAACGCCGTTGAGTTTTCCTAGCGCTGAGGACACGATAGGCCATCGTGGCACCGGTGAATAGTGCGGATCGTAATAACATTCATATGCAGGTGTATATGGTGTGTTATTACTTGGTATATGTGAATTTTACTGTGGTATTATGAATATTTGTCATACATAATTGTACTTGAACATGAGGTTAACCGTTACACGGGGTTCAATGTACTTTGAACCTCGCTCTTACCATAGCTTCAGTTCGGAGTGAACAGGAGCGGAGACAAGGGTAAGCAGCAGGCTTAGGACGGACTGGTCGGACCCCTTTTGAAATGTATTTTGAATTTAGAACCATTTGAACAATTGTACCGCTGTTAGTAGCAAAACATACAGTTGATGTTATCAGATACATATCTTTTTGAAATACTATTTTCACTTCTGGTGCTCTACTCTGATCATGATACCGTTTAAAAAAAAAAAAAAATCGCTTCCGAAATTGGGATGTGACAGGCACAACACTTGGCATGAGAATTTCATTCTCCATTCACTTACCCTTACTTCTTGCTTTATCTCTTTCCTTTGGAAGCTTGTTGTAACACCCCTAATTCTATACTATGCATTATGAATACTAATAAGCAGTATATAAGAATATCATTAGAGTGGAGCGCTAGAGCGAGTAAGTTGGGTTAAGTGAGTGAGTAACTGATAAGTGGCTACAAACTTAAACTCTTTGCGGTGTATCTGGTTGCCACCTTAGAGGTACAATTATTCAAATATTAAACGTAATACAGTCCAAAATAAGAAAACTCCGGCTGAGTCTTCACACGTGCTGATCCTCCACCAACTCCTGATCCTCCGGATTTTGAAGCTAGGGTAAATTCTGAGATTCAATACCCATTGAATCTCAGGTAGCAGTTAACCTCATGCTCAAGTATAAACAATGTATGTATGAAAGATATTCATTATATTTCAGCATTAACCATACATAGCACACAACAGATATAAGGTTACAACAATATCTGAGATTTTTCCCAACTTCCACCATTTGGGTCTTTTGATTCTAAAAATTATTTCCTAACATGTTTTTACCTCATTCAACATTTTTCAATGCAAGGAGGCCTAAAAACAAGTATAGGAATTTACTTCCTAATTTTCTAGATTAAAACTACAACTTGACTAAAAACTAAAAAGCTAAAAACTAAAGCTCAAGAACTAGAGAATTTACCCTTGAAGAACTTTGCTTCTCCTTCCTCCTTCTTTCTCCAAAATTTCGCCTCTCTCTCACTCTCACTACTAAGAAAATCAGCTACTTGGAGTTGATTTGGTGTGAAAATGAATAGGGTTGAGCCCCTAATTATAGTAAAATTTCCAAGCTCACAATAAACTATCACACCCAATCACTTTGATCCCTGTCCATTGGATCAAACTTACTTTATTAAACTTAATCCTCACCCTTCATTGTTGTTATTGAAGATCTTTTATTTCAAATAACATGTACTCTTATAGATTAAATATCTTGCTTATTATATAGTATATTCTCTTTCCTTCCTCCATGTCCATGCGTCACTTTTTGTGGGCCAAAGGGCTGATTATATAATCTTCAATTAGCATCCTAATTAAGTATATGTATGCCCTTTAACTATAATTGCCATTGTAGGATTGATTCATTAGTTAATCATGGTGATTAGTGTTTCACACAAGCTTAATCTTGTCTTACCATTGGCCCTAGATTTTCAAAATAAGACAGTCCTCAATTGATGCTTTTTAATATGTCTCTTGATTAATTTGAAGAATTATATATACAAATCATTTTAATTAGTGTAATATTAATTTCCCATTAGTTTTTGCTAATTTCTTTTAACTTGCTTAAGTGTTTTCATAACATTTCTTGCCTCTTTTGGTCATAAAATAACCATCATTTTATGTGCTAATTATGCCACATTTTATGATCCCTCATCTTAGTCTTATATCTTGCCTTTGGTTAATTTAACTCAAAGTGAAATTTGCCTAAAATTATAATCAATAATTTAAAATAATTCAGAAACATATTCACCTTCATTTTTTTCAAATTATTCATCAAAATATTATATTTATGATAAATAGGAATTTTAGGGCATTAAACTTGTAACCTAAGATGGTTAGTTATTTCGGGTGAGATTCAAAGAATTTCAATAACAAACAATACCATGTTGGAATAATCTAACAATATTGCATAATTCTACAAGAAAGAGTAGCAGCGGAAGACTTGATGAAATACCTCCAGTCATAGTGATTCTGCATGTAGTGTCTCACAACTTGAAAACTATAGAGAACAAGGAAGCGTTAGAATTAGAATATAATATAATAGAATAGATCCGAGCTTCTTCTAATGGGAAGATGAGGCACAATGGTGGTCTGGGAATAGCCATCACCCGTCAAGGAACCCCTAAGGAGCAAGTAAGTGGGTTTTCCACATTACTTGCTCTAAGACCCGGCTTATGCTATTTATAACCTCCCCATCAAGGCTTGCAATAGCTTTTCAACTAGGCGGATAACCCTAAACATAATCTCTATCTAAATCATGTGCGGGCATAGTCAAGGGATATTTTAAAAAAAAACAATGATAAGATAATATCTAGATATAATATAAATCAAATAATAATAAATATATATAAAATTAAATAATAAAATATCAAACCCTCTCTCACTTGGCCTGCAACCTAATGTTATTTGGTTAGTAAGGTTCATGTAAGCAACGGTAAGTCCTCTTTAATCGAGTATTACTTTCCATACATCACAAATAGTACTCTTACTTAATGGGTCAAAAACTTAATGAATAAACCCTAAATGTTCATTCAGTTCCAACTTAAATGTTTGCTAAGATCTCATAATTTAAGTACTAACAATTGAGACCAAAAACTTCAACTTGAATTTCATCACTTAAATAATGTCTCATATAAATCACTAAATGTGATCTATCCCTGATGAGATATTTTATTCTTTTGTATTTCTCTAAAAAATATGCTCTTCATTAAATGATCTATGCCTTTTGTTTTATAACCCATTGGCTTTATGGTCATATAACACTCTTAATTTAATAATTCCAAAACCCTTTAGTGAAATCCTTAATTGGCAATCTTGTAACTCGCCTTAAAGAATGACTAGGTTAAGCAATCCATGGTGGAACTAACCAATCAGTGAGTGCTTAGCAATCTTACACCCATCCATGATGCAACTTATTCAACAAGTGTAGAGATGTATTATAATGTTAACTTTTGTACAGTTAACACATCTTACAAAACTAAACAAAGCTAATCATCCTACTATATATGAAGTATGAAACTTAATGTACATTTGATAATGTATCACATGACTTGTAGTTTTTCAGTTATCATTCAAGCAAGAACATGCTAGACAATCCTCCTAAAATTCCTTTGCAATGGCATTGCTTGTTTGTGCGCACATTTAGGCAAGCCTACACCTTGAAAATTAAATTAGAAGGAATGAGATGATATTAGAGACATATGGACAGTCTAATCACATTCTCATAATATATGCTACTCACAACAGCCACCATTATCCATGAAAGTTCAAATGCTTATGATTATACGCTACTTATGATACTCTCAAATATTTTGAGAATAATCTCTTTATATATTCTAAAAGAATACCACACCTAACTTGGCCATATCACAACTTGGAACAATGGTGACTTAGTTATCTATAACACCATATGTAACGTTTCTAATTCTATGTCCATTATGATGTCCAATTATGTTCTTATATCTCTTGTTAATCTAATAAGCATGTAATTATCAGAGTGACAGTGTTTACAAATCAGAGTAATTCACAACAGAGAGCATGCATGACATTTGGACAATGAGTAACTAATAACATATACCTAGAAATATGCTGGTTAATTTTAAATCCTAGAGGAATATTCGCGTGATACAATTTAAATGATTCAGAAATAGTCAGGGTTAATCCCATTAAAGGATATTGGTTATACAGTTATCCCGAATTAATGTCAATTGAATAGTTGATAATATACAATCCAAAATATAATAATATAAAAAATTCACTTAAATAAATCCCCTCCTTCGAGGTCTTCTTCATCTACTCTAGTTATATCGCCTTACTTTCCGATCCAAAACATCTTCCTAAATCTTTAGGTATTTTTGAGATTCGGTGATAAGATGAATCACAGGGTAACGATTAATCTCATATTCAAAGTGCAAATCATACGTGATAAATATTTCATATTGCGAAATAAAAGAAAGCATTCAACAAACACACTGCAACCAGACTACATAGCATACAACACATGTATCGTTACCAGTGAAAGCACACACAGGTGCTACGTGTCTCAGACACAAACCCTCAGCGCTAGGAAAACAAGCATGCAACATTATCATTTTAAAACAATAATCCACAGCTAGCTAAATAAAACACATAGACTTGGGCATACAAACCCGGCTAACAATCCACAATACATGAACATACATGGCATATATAAAAATACAAGGAATTAGAGATTAAGTTACCAACCTTAACTTCACGTAATTAATTATTAATTCTCGGCACTTAAGACTCAGACTTCCTTTAATATCCTAAAGTAAGAACATTATAAATATTAATTCCCTATTTATTTTGTAATCTATTATATTAAATATCATTCTTATACTATTAAAAGGGTTTTCCTTATCCCTTTAGTCACTCTTTAATTTATATAGGTTAGGTCTTACATCTTTGACTTTATTGTACTTGATTTTCGGACTATTCACATTTTTGTCCAGAAATGCCTAGCAATTTTGAAAAATCATAATTAAATACACAAAAATTCAATTGATGTTCTGTAAAATATATGGGTCCCTTAACATGTCTATTTTCATGGAAAATATTCCCAATAGTTAGAAATTTTCTAATTATTCCCAGAATAATAAAGTTTCCCAACTATTCAGATCATACTTCTAGAGACATGAGTCAGATTGAGAAATCCATATCTTTTTGTACAAAACTTTAAAAATTACAAATTTCATATCAAAATAAAGCTATTTATGTCTACTTAATATATGGAAATTTTCATGATTTTTAGACATCATTTTGTCAGCCAAAAATCACGCACAATCACTACTATTCAGATTGCACTTTCAGAAACATAGGTATTTTTCAAAAATCTGTAACTCCTTGTACAGAGCTCTAAAAATTACAACTTTTATACAAAATAAATCTCTTTATGTCTACTATTCTGCTGATACTACAGGATTCTTTAAATCTTTAGTTTCGATCCTCCGCATCTTCTATTTCAATACGTCAGCAATCTAACTGTTATTCTCGCCTTGCAATATATTTCCTGAAACAACCTTGACAAAAGATCAGGACATATGCCGCATAGCATTGCGTCATTTACTTTGATATAGCTTCAGGGACTTCGGTAAAGCTGTCCTGATGCTATAGCATGACATCGGCTATATTATGCGACTTTCTCATAAAAACTCAAAACTTGTTCTTTCTTAGCACATGTTTAGGATGTAAGTGGTTTTTATCCTTCAGTTCCCTATTTCATGAATTAATGCCTTTTTGCTTAGATTGACTGCAGTTAAGTTCATATTCACCATACGATTCAGTCATAAAATATAGGGAAAACATGACATAATTAGTGCTCATCAAAAAGCCATATTCTCCTTATCTTCCGGGTGCATCGCGATTTGGTTGTATCTCGAGTAAGCATCCATAAAAGATAATAGTTGGAACTCGGCTGAGTTGTCTACTAGTTGGTCAATGTTGGGCATAGGATACGGATCTTTTGGGCAAGCTTTGTTTAAGTTTTTGTAATTCATACATACCCTCCATTTACCATTTGGTTTCATCACCATAACCACGTGGTGTACTGTATCTCACGAATGAATCCGGCTTCCAATAGCTCATTGACGTGTTTCTCGAGGGCTATCTGCTTCACTACTAGAAAATTCAATATTTGCGACGGAATTTGTGAGGGAAAATTATTTCCCTTTTTGCGAGGGAACCTAAGTTTCCCTCGCAAAATGAGGCCGTTTGCCACCAATTTCCCCTATTTTGCAAGGGAAGTAATTTTCCCTAGCAAAAATGACCTTTTTTGTGAGGGAAAATGACTTCCCTCGCAAAAATGACATTTTTGCGAGTGAGTATTATTTCCCCTTGCAAATTTACTTACTTTTGTGAGGGAAATAGTTTTGTTGTGATTGTTTCAATTGTAAAAATTTAATTGAAATGGTCCAATCTTTTTCAGTTTTCTACACAAAAAATATCATATTCTCAAAATTTAATAGTAAATGATTGTACTGCACACTGTACACACACACACACACAAAATCCCCCTTAAGCCCCAAGTGACTAAGATATTCTTAGAAAAGGCCCTATGGCCTTTTTGGGTTTTATGTCAGAAAACGAAATTAAAATGTTGTAGTGATATAGTTGTTAAAATGTACTAATATATTTGTTATCATGCACTGATTTAGTTGTTGAGACATAGTTGTTAACATGTACTGATTTAGCTGTTAATGTTGTACTTATATAGTTTTTAATGTTTTATGACATAAACCCAAAAAGGCCTTTGGCCTTTTTTTAGATGTGACTTTCCTTTGGGTTTTTTTTTTTTTTTTTTTTTTAAAAAAAAAAAAAGAATATCTTGGTCACTTGAGCCCTGAAGAAGATTTTCCCAAATTATTATGTGCAAAATCTTCGCTGCAACAGTCAGAGGTAGAAAAAGATGACCATTTGTCTCAATACTCCATAAACATATTGCAGCAAGATAAGATGAAATACGCTTAGTGTACTTGAAGGTCTAAATTACAATACTTGTATTAGTACATTTAGGCTACAAGCCAAAGAAAAACCCTCATCTTGAAAAAATCTTTATCCCCAACAAGATTTAAACAACTATAAACCTTGGCGCGATGATTTCGGATCTGAAGATTGGAAAGGGAATTATCAGTAATAATCTTGAAGAATTCAAATACTAAATTTTGGTAGGGTAGACCAATGCTTAGAAATTTTAAAATATTGAAATCAAAGCTTTATGTCAAAATGTTAATCGACATAGATTAGGAAAAGAACTTTGAACTTTTGCTCTTGTTGTAAGTTGGTATTGTTTATTCTATGGATATGAAGGTTTTTCATGTTCTCTCCCTGGTATGATCTGTCTAATTTGTTTTCTTTGATTTAACTGTGATGGCTTCTTCTGAATTGTATAGCTAAATATGGTTTCACGTGTTAATTTTTTGAAACATATATAAAGCCTTTATCTTCTTCTAAATTCTGTAGGAGCGTATTAAGTACTCCCTTCGATCATAAATATTAGAACCACTTTATGGTTGAAGTTAATTACAAAGTGAGTCTTATATTTGAAACTGGAGAAGTAATATTGTTTAAGTAGATATGATCATATTGCTGTAATTATTATGTTGGTGTGTCAAAGGAAAATAATCTTATCAATACATTTATACTTTTTTAATCCTAAGGAAAATAATCTTATCACTTCTTTTCTTTTTCTTCAAGCAAAGAAAAATCTTATATCACAACATTTCTTCTTTCCCAAGCCATTAATGATGCAACATTTATCTATGTGACCTGA
This sequence comes from Acacia acuminata, assembly GCA_019022655.1. Lineage (NCBI taxonomy): Eukaryota > Viridiplantae > Streptophyta > Magnoliopsida > Fabales > Fabaceae > Acacia > Acacia acuminata. The sequence goes on from JAFJYI010000239.1 coordinate 260,577, forward strand.
CAATTTTATCCATATGATTTGGCAACCTTATCTATCATTAATTACTTTCTTATCTACATATCTACCCATGGCATATAAATAGGTAACTGAAAATAAAGTTCAAAACACACCATGAACTTTCAAGTTATTCTCTCCTATTATCTACTTACTATTGAGTTCACTACTACTTCTCTATTGTTTTATAACCTTATCTTATTTCAGAAAGGGTCTGTTTAATTCTAAGGAGTGCCGCCTTTTATTCTAACATTGTTTGATGAAAAAATACTTAAGGATAGTGTCCTTAAACATGATTTGAATCATATTTTCATTGTCTTTTGCATATTATTTCTATTGTTTTTGCATGTGTTCACAATATTATTTTATTTTAATCTGTTTCACAAACTTGTGGGAGCCTCTCCAGCTTCATATTTATTGGGATTTGTTTAAAATTACAAAAAGAATGAAAAATTGATTAGTGAAGAAATTTTCTTTAACATTGTGTTAAATTAAACATTAAATTAAAAAATTAATACGGGTATATATAAATTTAACATGAATATAGATATTTTAAGATATAAAATAATAAAACCTATATGATACTAAACTAAAACATTACTTGAACTAGGAAAAAAAATATAAAACATTGCAAACATGTATCACTTGCTGTCAAAATTCAGTTGTTTATCATCAGAAAGGATAGGAGAGGAAGAGTTAAAGTCACATCTATCAGAGAGAAAATGTCAAAAGTTTGTCTGAGGTGGTTTCAACGCATACAAAGACTGATATTAGATAGATCAGCAAGTAAGAAGGATAGATCAAATAGTATAGAGTCATATAAAATAAGGTAGAGATAAACTAGTAAGAATACTCAATAAAGTTATTGAACAAGACCTACCAATCCCACCTTGTAGAATAAGACTGCTTGTTTAATTTATAACAAATATGATAAGCTATTGACTAATTTTTTCCAACACAGATTTTGTGATTTGTTCTTTAGAATTTGTGCAAAGCACGAGACAGTTTGTTATATCGTTGATCATCTGATGCAGATAACAATGTCCTAGCCAACTTCAGGAATAAGGATTCATATGCAAATTTTCAAAGTAACAGTTCCCCACTATGCAATCAGATAGATTGTGCCATTAAGTTAGCGGCAAGAAGCTTCATTCGTTTTTAATGGCAAGTGCAAACAACATTATCCACCCTTGAGCTCTAAAATACATTATCATCCATGGACCGTGGTAAAATAAGCAGGGGAACTACAAATTTTCACCTTAAATTATAACCTCACCCCATTTCCTTTTCCTGCTAATTTCTGTTTAATTCACCTACCTATAACTGATCCCTCTGAGAATCATTGCAAGCTATCACTATCAGCATCCATGCGCTCTAATATTAAACGAGCTTCATCTTCTGTTGCTGGCACTATCTTTCGAAGTTTCAAGCCATTTTTCATTGCCTTTGCCTCAGGGCGTACTGTGAAGGTGAAATGGAAAGTATTTGATATCTGTATCAAGCAAAGAAAACAGGGAAGCAAGAAGAATCAATCCACAATCTAATTTTATTTCCCAAAGTGTAGATCGGTAAAACTAACCTCGCTAGATTGCAGCTCAGGCCTAGTAACGTGAGCAACAACTTCAACATTGATCAGTGGCTGATCTGCATTGTGAAGTTCGGTGTAAAGAACACAAGACTTGAAACGCAAGAAATCCCCGACGTCAACCTGGTCAAATAAATCCTGGTCTTTATTTATGATTACAGGCAAATAGCTTGATTTTCATTCACTTTTATCATAAAGAGATCAAGTAATCACGTGAAACAACTCATAGCATGAGTTGCATCAGTTTACATCTCATTCAAACGAAAAGAATTGCAAAGCATTGACAGGTTCACTGTGTGAGAACACGCACAAGAACCCCTGTAGGCTATAGAACCAAAAAGCACAAAAGCCTATCTTTTTTATCCTCCTCTCTCAAGGTCTTCCAACACAAACAGTACGCCAACTCAATCATATATATATATATATATATATATCTTCTTCTTTTTTTTTTTTTTTTTTTTTTTTTTTTTTTTGGGAAAATTAGTCATTTAGTCCTTCAAATATTAACCCAGTCATAACTAACTCCCTCCAGTTTGCTTCCTTTTATCACTTCATCCCTGCCATTAGTTAATAAACCAGACTCAGAAATGGTGCTAACGGAGTGAAAAGCATTCGTGTCTCTATCTTCTTCTATGTACACCCTCTTCATCTCGATGATACCCCTCTTTCCAGATTCTTCATTTACCTTTTTGTTCCTTCTCCTTCATCTGTATTATTTCCTCTTCTTGGCTCCACCGTATTCCGCATACCCTGGCTCTTCTTGGGCTTAAGCTTCGTCACATTGCAGTTGACTTGCAGCACCCACTCGCTGGCCTCAGCCAATGGAACATCTCCTGTGAATGGCAGAAAGGCTAGTTCGTTGGCTCCATGATATGCATTTACTCCCACATGAGAGACATCTCCCAATGCCTCCAAGGCAGCCGGAAAATTCTTGGCCGACTTTAACTTCAACCAGTGGTGGACCCAGAAATTAATGTTTGTGGGTGTACAATTAGTGAAAGGATTCGAGGGGAAATTGTTTTTAAAGGAAAGTTTTAAATACATTAAAAATCGAATGAATATAAACAAAAAAAGAAAAAAAAAATCAGCTTAACATAGAAAAAAGTTTGACAAGATTAGGGAACATGTTGCAACCTATAAGCTAACTCATCTCAATCTTCCTCTATCGAAACCTATAAGATTGTATCAACTGAAGGCCCTCTATGGAAACCTATAAAGATTGTATCAACTTAAGCTATGATGAAAAAATAAAATATAGGAAAAGAAACGTGCCCTGAGGAATCGAACAAGGGTTATGCCAATCAACCCTATGGACTTATTACCAATTAGGCTACCTAGAAGAGTTGATATAGACTTCCTTCAAAAGTATATATATTATTATAATTTTAGTGTCTACACTTCCCGATGGCACCAGTGTGGGTCCGCCGCTGACTTCAACCAGCGAGATGTTCTGCGACAAAATCCCCACCCTCTCCAACCTCCCGCTCTCACCCTCAAGGACAACAACAAGATCTGCAAACTCCCCTTTTACTGCCGCAACAGCCCCATCTTAACTCCCTCACTGGACCTGAGCAAAGTTCGATCCATCTTCCAGATAAACATCATGAAGACGCCGCCGAATAATAGCATGGCCACCACCATTACTCCTCCCTTGAAGTGGCACGTCAAGGGTGTCGTCAGCCTGCAGTACTGGTGACGCAAGTGACCTGCAATATGACGAAGCCTAAGCCCAAGCAGAGCCACAGTATGTGGAATACAGTGAAGCCAAGAAGAGGAAAAGATACAGAGGAAGGAGAGGCAAGAAAAAGGTAGATGAAGAATCTGGGAAGAGGGGTACGGTCTGTTAACACTGTTTCTGAGTCTGGTTTATCAACTAAGAGCAGGGATGAGGTCATAAAAGGAGTTAAACTTGGGAGACTGAGCCGCGAATGGGTTAATAGTTGAAGGACTAAATGGCTAATTTTCCCTTCTTTTTTCCCCTAGCAGTTATAGTTGAACTCAAATTGGTTACAATATTTTCAACAAAAAAAAAACTGAGTGCATATGCTATAAAATGCTATAGATGAGCTAATCCAGGTATCGATTTAAGAAGTATTATAATCGGATTTGCTAATAGAATTCATTATGATGAAGATATGGTGAAAGTAGAAAACTTAGGACAAAATACTCACAGGTTTTAAGAAATCAACATGATCAACTTCAAGAAAACAAGGAACTAATCCAGCAAAAGCATATGCTGTTGAGAAAGCCAATTCAAATGCTCGATGCATTAAAAATCCCCCAAAGATTCGGCCATGGATATTCCGTTGTTGAGGCTGGCATATTAGAGAGTTCTCAAGGCGGGTATCCCTCATAAGAATGCTGTCACGATCAGCCAAGGCAGGCATGTCACAGAAAACCCTTCCCTCTGCTAACAGAGACTTGAGTCTGTTTACATTTCCATTGTCCAAATCCTTCCAATCCCTCCTCTCTTCCATTTTTTCAAATTACGTGTCGCCTCACTTTGTTCAAAAAGTAACTTCTCAAGTTCAGTTTCAGGTGAAAGTCGATTAACTGGAGCTGCCTTTCCAGTTTTCGAGTCCCGTGCAACAAATATGAAGTTGGCTGTTAGTACTATTGAGTCTAAATCATCAGAGACCTCTGCAAATATTTTGGAAATGCATCTTAGAAATTCAACTATAAAGAAAATACACAGCAAAACAGAATTTAATCTGGTACATCATATTTATATGAAATAATAAAATTTTAATTAAAGCAACAAGAAAAAGAAAATAGGTCTGATTCAATTACTTCAGGTCACACGGCCAATAGAATTTTATTGCAGAGAGTGTATTTGTTTGAATTAGGTTGGTTCAATGGCCAGTTCATTAGTTGAGTCAGATGGGTTGGACTAGGTCCATATATCATGGATAAGATCACAACATAGAAAGACCAAGTTTTGACACTCTAAAATACTGGTACTCAGATTTTTAGAACCACGAAGTAAGGCACCTTTTTTGGACTGAGAAACCACAAGTTGGACCGCAATTGAGGATCGCCCAACCCAAATAACAGAACCCACTATTTTGAGATCAAAGTCAACGCTAATTGGATTCTTCAAGACAATCTTATCTACAGGAGCAGTGACCAATAGAAGTGGCCTTGTTGTGCTATCATCATCAGAGCAGTGCTGTTTATACAGGAAAATATAAATTATAAATTAGTTCAGTAAAATTTGGGAGATATGATTTTATTTTTGAAGCTAGCAAGCTATTTAAAACAATGAATCACCGCATACAGAGTGGAAAAAGTTGTTGGCTTAAGACTTATAAGCAGTGTCCAGTTCAGATTTCAAATGAATATGCCTGTTAAGTTTTGTGAATTCAGATCCTCGGGCAATATTTCATTTACTCCATTTACATAACAAATAAATTTCAACAGGATCCACTGATAGTTAAAGAACAACTGATTCCAATCATCTCCCATACAAAAAATTCTTATCGTAAGAAAGGCCCACAAAATCCATTCCAATGAAATGAAGAGTGTTTGCGGAAAAGATTATTTCTATTATTTTAATTTTAATTTTTATATTGTTGTTTCCTAAATTTTACTGTTTAAAGATTAGCTTCATTTTAAATCATAATTTTTTAAAAAAAAAATTATAATTTGAAGTACGACACAAAATCGGAAGCAGTGTGATGAGTTGTTACTGCAAGCGAATCTGATTTCCTTCAAATAGTGATAGTCCAGAAAAGGAGTAGCGACTGTAAAGACCAGAAATTTGGCTAACACACACAACCATTTTAAATACCATTCTCATTCCACCTATCAACGATTTAGGCTGGCCAGAAAACAAAGCTTTAGGACTTGGAATTGTGAAAGCAATTCGTAGAAATATAACATCAGCATGAACCATTCTTTGGTCTAATTGCATTTATGTTCGATGAATTCCACACTTTACATAGTAATTTATACTCATCTTCTATTTTTAATATAGTGCAACAAATTAATGAAATGGTTCCAGAGTTTTCAAAGTTCAGGGAACATTACAGTGAAGTCCAGCTCCAGTGAGTGCGTGTCCTTTCCCCAAAAAGTACTAAACGCCAGGGAGAGAATTGAAAACAACGTACCTTGATGGAAATAATTCCAGCTAGGAAGTCAAGATCTTCAAGCAATTTCCCAATTCGAACCTCATTCCATGGATCTCTGTACTGCTCTCTCAGTACAAAATCGGACGAGAAGTTATACAATATACAAGTCCTGCTCTGCGACGGAGTTTTCGTAAGCAATGTGCTCTGCAGAGGCGCATCTTTCGGCGGGCCGAGCTGTCTCACTAAGAGCTTCGACTTGGCTTCCCACATAGCAATTATCACCGGCGAATGGTACATTCCTGGCCACAGAGAAATGGGTTTCCCATCGCAGGAGGAATCATTGGCCGGAGGCGAAGGGAAATTGATGGAAGGAGATCCGAAAGTTGAAGCCACAGGGATTGTGCCCTTCACGGAGATCGTGTTCAAGGCAGGAGAACTCGAATCCATCGTCCCGGAGCTGTGGACTTCTTTGACCTGAGTGGAGCTATGGACTTAAAAATTGGAATTTTCTTCAGGGTCAAGAGACAAATTTGTAAGCATGGGCAATTTTGTTGGAAATTGAAAATGACGAGCGTGATTATGGCTTGAAACGGAGGAGAGGGCCGTTGTCTTGGGAGTGAAGACTGTGTAGTGAGCGCCAAAAATGACGAGCATGAATGCCACGGTGTGCCTCCCATGATTTTATATATATATATATATATATATATATATATATATCTCTTCTCCTTCTATTCTTTTATAGTTATTTAACTAATTCGCAGTATACAAAAATAATTACGATGATTATTTGCATTTGATATATAAATAATTTTTTATTATTTTTTGAAGGCCCCTAATAAATGATTATAAATTAAAGCGCATAAGGTAAAACCATTTTGTCAAACTCATACTCGATTCTACTTGTTTTTACATTTCTAACTTATAAAATTGGGTTGAGTTACTGATAAACTCTTGACCATTATAAATTTGGTTAAACTTACAAGTTTCTCTATCAAATTTACCGTTTTTACGTTTTTAACTTATAAAACCGTATTAGTTCATTTTTAAAATCATATGAACTTCTTCGCTTTGATTTTGTTCACTAACTTTATATATAAATTTTATAGACAATTGTTTATTAACTATGTTAAATTATGAATGTTGTTAGATTTAATTTTAATTATTTGGATTTAAAATATATTTAAATTACTCTATTATCATTTTCATAAAATTCCTTAAAATATATTTAAATTACTCTATTCGCAATAAATGATTGTTCATTTGCTTCGGTCTTGTGAGAATGTTTTTTTAGCCAAAAAAAGAATGTTTTGTTTTTAACTTTAACAGAGAAAATAATAATAAGAATAATAATAACTACAACAATCAACAGTTCAACTTCCACCATTTGCAATGATAAAAATGTATACTCCTTTTATTCTCGCAGGTCAAAATTTAAATTCCTTTTCTCCTTTTTATAAAAGTCCAACAATTATCTGAATATTTAATAATTTTTTCTATTTATACCCCTAATTAACTCTATGTATTATTGCATTCATTAAAAGGTTGACTATACTCATATTTACTTTATTGTTATCCTATTTTCAATTAATTTTAATCATTAGTTGATTAAATATGTTGAGTGGCACTCCATATGTCATAATATTATTTTTGTTAAGTTATAAATTTGTCCAAAATTTTTTAATCTAACTTTAAAAATAGATGACATAGATTTTTAGAATAAATTTATACCTTAACAAAAAAAATATGTATATTTTAATTAGAACAAAATTACCTTTCACCCCCCCCCCCCCTCTCTCTCCTCCTAAGCTTTCAAAATTCACTTCCTAACGTAAAAATCGTAGAATTTGGTGTGAGGTGGGTTGACTCGTGATTGACTTCGTTTTATGAGAGAACCATATCTGTTAGATATTATTTCTTTGTATGGCGTTGTTGTTTGTTTCGGTTTTCTTTCTTTCTTTTTTTTTCAAAATAAGTTTATAATTGTTTAAGAAAAATATTTAGGTCAAGTCTCTTATATTCATTTCTTCAAGTTCTTTGATCACACATGGTTATGTGTCCTGTTTTCTCGAATTAGTATTATTTAACTTAATATAAGTATGGTCCTTTATGTAAACAAAAGTTTTAAAAAATCTGTTTAAATAATTGTTCTAAAATAACTTATATTTGGAAAGAAATATACTAAGAATCTAAGGGCTAGTTTTATGCTTTTAAAATCAGTTTTTTTTTTTTGTTTTTTTAATTTTTTTTTTTTTTTTTTTTTGGAAAGCTGTTTTAAATAAGTTCTTTTTTTTTTCAAAAAAAAAAAAAAAAAAAATAGCATGTGCTTTACCACCACCTATGACACCACAGTAACGGCGATGACCATCTCATGTGACGGTCGTTGCCACATCACTTCAAAAATAGATTTTTTAAAACAACTATTTAAATATATATTTTATTTTTTTATTGAGACTGTAATCAAACAAGCCTTAAGATTCAAATGTGAAGCTTGCATAATAACTCAAATTCTAAGTGGAGAAAAAGCCATCGAATTAGGAAAAATGGTTCTCAATTATTTCAAACAAAAAATAAGAAATGCAAAAGCAAAAAAAAAAAAAAAAAAAACATTTAATATCTTTTTAAGTTTTTTTAAAAATAGGTTTATGTTTTTTATTTTAATATAAAATCACCCAACTAAAAATAAATTACCAAAAAAGTTCTTTTTATTTTTTGCTTTAAGAAAAACCTGTTTTGAAAATATTAAAGAAAACAAAATAGTCCCTAATATGTGTGTGTCTATATATATATATATTGTTATGGTATAGAACACAGATGTCTAGCCTAGTGGGCTAGTGCTTTGATGTTGGATCAATAGGCTCTGCCTGAATATCTATGAGGCAAATATCCAGGAGAGTGTGAGATCACTGTGCACAAACGAAGCTTTCGCTAAGGGGGGTGATGTGTGTGCACAGTGTGACAGTATGTAGATAGTTCAGAGTTAGAATGTGTGTACCTTAGGATTTGACCTCTGTATTTATAGAGTGTACCTTAGGTTGGATATCGTAGGCCTCGCGTGATCTTTGGCCCGAGCATCCTAACTGCTATATCATATCTAACGATATTCCTTGATTATGGGTGAGTTAAGATCCTCCTCTATATTAGATAGATTTTGATATGCATGGTATCTACTGTTGGGCCGTCTTGCTATTGGGCCTGATATAGGTCCGTAGTAGTTGCCCCCCAACCCGGTAGTTCAAGCTCTTGAGCTACCAAGATGTATTTTGCCCCCAGACAGGTTATCTGAGATAGTTTGACGTGTCCCTGGCTCTCTTGCGACTATACCATACCTTGCCTAGTTGGGTTATGTTGACCTCGGCTACGGAAGTCATTTACTCAGGGATTCAAGGTAATGTCAAGAAGTTCAAGGTTTCAGGGTACTTCTGAGGTTCATTAAGCCGAGGTAATCACGCAGGGGTTTTAGGATTCGAGTTGATCGCTAAGGGTTTCACTGGTCTTCAAGGTAAGAACCCTTCTGCATTCGCCATCATTGCCCTTTAACACCTGATTTCCCCAGATTGGCAAAGGGTTATAACCGCCACACCTAGTCGACTGCAATTTTCGTGCGCATTTAATGCATCCATCACATGCCGTGCATCCCCCCTACTTTTAGGGTAAATAGTCTATTTTACCCTTATCGCTTCACTAGCATTTCGTATTTCCCTCCATTCCTCACACATCACTTGTTCCTGGCATTCCCTTGAATACTCTGAAACACTCTGGTTTTCTTGTATCAACAATTTCTATGCAAACCTCGGATTCTGCCGCTTCATCCTTCTCCGACTTGCAGTTATTCAGGTATATACTACATGTTCCACCATTTGTTTGCTTTCATTTTGAAGTTTGATTGTTCTACGATGTTTACTTTTTGCTTTTCCCCCTGCATACCGTGGGTAGGCTTGTCTTTGGGCCTTCTGGGTGAGTTTTGGCTAGGATTTTTGGGTAACCTTTGAGCCATGGTTACGTTCACATAGCCATATGTCCTTGTTCAGGGGGTACCGTTGTCTAGTTTTGCTCGTTTTGGTTTCCCCGACCCTCCTTATCAGACATTTTATGCCTCTCTAGGTTTCAACTTTCGGTGTCGATGAGTAAGGTTAACCACTCACCCTCTTCGAGTCAGCACTTAACTCCAGAAGAGGAAGAAGCACTGCGTGCATGTTATCCTCGAACTAGTTTTTGGCTGTTTGGCTCTCCTCTTTCTGAGGAACAAAGGCTAGCCACCTTGCTTCGCGGTGGGTCTGGTAGGAGGAATGGTGAGGGGTCTCAACCTGCCGTCGTTAGGTCCGGCAACCCTGGTTCCGTCAATATTAGGCCTCGCCCCGGGAGTCGAGGTGAAACCGAGGCCATCCCAGTACCGCCTATCAATTTTTATGAGGCTCCCCCTCGCGCAAGTTTGGAATCCCTTCCTGAAGGATACCTCACCCCTGCTGGGACTGTATTGCCTCCAATTCCTACTACATTGTGAGTGGCGAAGATTCCCTGGCCAACTTCACCCTAGGTTCCTGCCGTCATAGGTCGTCCTTTGACCCTAGTCTGGCTGTTGGGAGTCGACGTTCTCCGGGTCCGCCCATTTTTTCTTCTTCACGCAGTAGCATGCATGTACTAGGTATACCCCTCCTTGCTGATGTTAGCCTTTTTTGTTTTTGTTATAAGTAAATGGAGTCATCGTCTTCTCCCCTTAGTGCCCGATCTGACATCGGAGAGTCGGACTCTTCCAATCCTCCCAAGGCTCTACTCGAGCAATACCCCTGGGTGACGCATGAAGTATTAAAGATCCACTACTTAATGACCACCGCCGATATAGGCATCTTGGGTTTAGAGGAATTAGACGGGTGCCTCCTGAGTCCTCCCGATGATAATGAACCAATTTGCTCTACCTGGGAGGTAGGGCACACCAACTTCTTCATTCCTAGCTGACTGTTTTCCGTTGAGGCTATTATGTTATGTATAAAATGAGATTTGAAAATTATGAAATTTTACAGGAATAAAGTAGACATGTAAGTCTTTCTAAATATATAAAATATGTAACGTTTTAAGTCCTACACAAGGAGTAATACATTTTTGAAGTTAAGCTTTATTTCCGGAGTTATAAACTGGACAACGTTGAGAAAAGATTAAATTGGGAATGATTCTTGATGTTCTGGCTTATGAGAATATTTTTCCTTAAAAATAGACATGTCAAGGGTCATGAGAAATTTTGAAGAACTCAAAAATGATTTATGTATAATTAATTATGACTTTTCAAAGTTAGTGAAAAATCTGGGCAAAATGTTGAGAATTGCGTTTTTATGAAAATATAAGGGTAAAAATGGAAATAATAAATCCACCGAGGGTAGAAAGGTAATAATAAACCTTTAGGATATTCGATAAGTCCAGAGTTGGATTCAAAAGGTCGTATGTTTTGGTAACTACGCAGTGAAAGGTACGTTCATGCAGTAGTAACTTTAATCGCCTATATCTTGTATGTATGTATATGATAGAATGATTCATGAAGTCGTGGACAAGACTAAGTATTGGGTCATGCACCGTGACTAAGTTATGGGGCTTTAGTCATATGTTTATATACATTCAGCTTTGTACGAGTTATAGTCAAGATAATGTCATAGGGTTGTTTTCCTAACGCTGAGGACATGAGGAGTTGTGGCACTGGTGAGTGCAAAAGTTGTTAACATTAGATGTGCTATGTGCAAAGTATTATTGTGTTGTGAACATTACATATGTTGTGTGTTGGGTGCTGTGTGTTGTTGTACCTTACATATATTATGTGCTATGTATAGTTGATGCTGATATGTAATGGATATCTGTCGTATATTGTTTATATTTGATATAGAGGTTAACTGTTACCTGAGATTCAATGGGTATTGAATATCAGTCCTGACTAAAGGTTTAGGAAAGGAACCAGGATCTGAGAATGCAACGTGGAAGGAGTCATGAAAAAGCACTGATGGACGGAGCTGAAAAGAGGCACCGATGGACAGAGCGAATGCCAGAAGAGGTTCGTCAGAGCGTAGTTTTTGGCATGAATTCAATAAAGTTAGTTCATACTATTGGTGCTTAAACTAAGAAAGGTTTGATTAGTGTGGTTTCAATAATTAGTCATCGTGAAAGACAGGGAGACTCCCACCAGACTAACACTGGCCTGGCCAATAGGTATGATCAACTATATTGGGTTCCGAGCCACAAGTCTAGTTAAGGCTTGATTTAAGATTGTATAATTACTATGTCAAGAGTTTTAATTATACAAGTTCTGTATTATTGTATCACACGAATATTTATTTAATTTACCGCCTTATGTCCGGGCATTTTATATCGCTTACTCATTATCCAAACGTTAGTGCATGCTCTCCGTTCCACTTTACTTTGATCCGTCAACATAGACGGACACATAGGAGGCTAGGGGTGGTCCTCCCCCCCCCCCCCCCCCCAAAATTTTTTTTTTTTTTTAAAAAAATATATATATAAACATGAGTTTCTCAAAATGTAAGGTGGGGCACTTTGTTTTCAACACATAAACCAATCAAGCTTGTCGCAAAACATGGTTCATGATCTCTGTATATATATATATATATATTAACAAAAAAAGGAGGGGCCCACCACCTTCAATATATCCCCAACCCCAAATTTTTCCAGTTTGCTGAGATCGCCTTCTTCCTTTGGCTTGTGGCTCGTCTGCTATTTTTTTCAACAACTTATGACAAATTTTGAGAATCAATAAAGTACTCAAAATCACTTTTAAAAAAAAAAAATTAAATTTCCTTCATGAAATTTATTATACATGATTTTATCTTTCTAATGATAATATTTTTATACTGATCGAGAATATTTTAGGGTTGGGATTTTGGCAAGTTTTAAGTTTTGTTAAAAGATGATTATGGAATATAGATGATGACTAATAGTTGATTTTTAATCAGTTTAATTTTTAAAAGCATATTGGTCATGAAATAATTCATATGTAATTATTATGAGAAAGAGTGCTATCATTGATACTTATTTTAGTGCAAGAAAAAAGGACTAAAATTAGCCTACCAATAAGGTGAACCCTGATCCCAATGTTTTATTACCCCCCCGGGGAACAAATACAATAGTACTGTTGAAAAACCCATGGCAACTTTCTTTCGAGTTGGTAGATTTTTGTGACTATACGTGAGTCGTGTTAGCACCATTGGTATTTATAATGGTAGTAAGGTGGTCTATGCAATTAATATAATTTACTTGCTAACTATATCTTGCAAGCTTTTATGCAAATTTACGCATAAGAGCACAACCAAAAATGACTTACCTTGATAATCTCCTTGAAGCCTTCATTATTAAACCCAAAGACAATATTGATGTGTGTCAGTGTATTTGTGTTATAAAGTATTTTTTTAAGAAGGAAACAGGAAATTAAATTCACCAGACTCTTTAATTTTCATAATGCTTATTACAAGTGACACTATATTTTCATAGATCACATTTGATAGGAGCTTTATGCACTGAGCCCTCTCTTGCCAAATACCTTTTCAATTTATAAGAAGAATTTTCTACATAAATAAAAGTTCCATTAACGTAATGTTTACTTCAAATAAAATAAAAACCTATAAAGTTTCCTTATCTCAATCATATACATGCGTGTTTGGAAGTCTTTTTCGATTTTAAATAATCTTTTTGTGTGTTGGTTTCTTTGTCCACTATTGAAGATCCAGAAGTAGATCTCAGTATCCTTTAAAAATTCGATGACAAATGGAAGACGACAAGGAAAGAGTTTGCTGACACTGACAAAGTGCTGACAGGCTAGTCTAGAAAGCAAAAGGAGTGTAAATAGCTATGCAACGTGTTCGGTAGAAGTTTTGCCAACAATATACACAATTTATGAAAAAAAAAATCCAAAAATATAAAGGAGTATTAACACCTAGAAATCTTATTCATCACCCAGAATTTTATAATCATATTAGCATGAGAATAAATGAATTTAAAACTGTAAAATATCACTTAAAACAAAGATTGGAGGCGTCAACGTGATATACTAGAGCCAGAAAAATTCAATAGACTTAGTGTAACTTCAAATTTCTTTGTCCCTTATAGCTAGGCAAACTTTTTCTACAGAAGAAAAGTAAAAGAGAAGACTTGCAAAAGGTGAAGACTTTGGAATAGACAAAAAAGACAATGAGTTATCATAACAGTGATAAAAGAAATTATTTTATTGGCTAAAGTATACTTTTAATCATTTAAGTTTATATGCTGTATATTTTTTGTTCATTATCTTTATAAAGTATATTTTTAGTCATATAATTCTGACACCGTTAATTTTGTTAACGGAAAATGTAAACTCGGTGATAACGCGTGTAAACTTAAGTGATGACAATGTAATTAAATGCTATTAAACTTAAATTTAAAATAAGGGTAAATTGAATAATATATAAAATTTATATAATTAAATATTATTAGTCATCACTTGAGTTCGTTTCGTTAGCGTTTTCCGTTAGCAACATTAATAGCGTTAGAATTTTAGGACCAAAAAATATACTTTATAAAGTTAAGGGACCAAAAGTATGTTTTATGTAAAATTTAAAGGACTAAATGTATTTTAACCTATTTTATTTGAAGTAAACAATACGATAAGGAATGCGGAAATATTTGCTAATGAATTGAAAATGCATTTGACAAGAAAGAGAGAAGGGTGAAGAAGACAATTCCATGATTCTTATTGCCTTGATGAATTAGTCAATCATATAGTGAGTAGAGAAGACAATTCCCATATAATTTCTCTAATATATAAAATTTACTATATAGATCTGTATGTGTTTGTTATAATTGTTATATCTGACCTATATAACAATAAATAAAGCATCTACAAGTGAGAGGTTTATATGTGGGTGTGTAAAAAAATTCCTGATGATATTTAAATATACAATTCATTTAAAGTTTGTTATTATTATTTTTAAAATAATGTTTTAGTTGAAAAAAATTATATATAGGTTTTTATTTTTATATCAGGTGAAATATTGGGAGATCGATTAAGAAGCTTAAATTTCCAACAAACTGTTAATTTTGATGTAAGCGGCCTCACCTTGTAAAGAAGAAAATACAAATTTAAATACCAAAAAATACACTTGTTACTTGTTAGGAGTTAGGAGGGGCGAATTCCTTTAATTTACACGGTAAGTCTCAATAAAGATTATACTCTTGACCAAATCTAATACAATAAATAATTAAAACATTTCTTCATCATCAATCACTATATGATTGACTTATTGATCAATACATAACATATAAAAGTCATGAAATTTAGACGGACATATAGTCATTTCCTGGAAAATGCCAACATAATCCCAACCTTAAATTGTGTATTTGTGTGGTGGTTCTTTCTTCATCCCTCTCTAGTCAAACATCTTTTCAATCTATTAACAAATTTTTCCACATAAGAAAAGTAAAAGATTCCTTGACAAGTCACATTACTTCAAATCAAGTAATTAATTTTTTCAAATATAATTATAAGTATATTTCTTCATCTATTCCCTCCATGTCAAAATTTTCATCTTTCACAATATCTTCATCTTCAATTTATAAGTAAAAGTTTTCTTAATGGAATGTTTACTTCAAAAAGAAAAAAAAAATTATAAAGTTTCTTTATCTCAATCCTACACATGTGTTTGGAAATCTTTTTCGATTCTAACTAGTCTTTTTGCGTACTGCTTTTTTTTGTCCATAGAGCCATAAAAAAATTTATAATATTTCACTTTATATGATTTACTCATTCATAGAGCCATAAAAAATTCAAAAGACTCAGTATCATCACTTTCAAATTCCTTTGTCCATCCCTATCAATTATAGGCATACTTTTGGTCTTCCTCACCTTAACCTTAAGGGAGAGAGGGTTCGATCCCTGCGTTGGTCAAGGCGCTTATTTGGGGATCCAGGGGTCAGGAAAATGGGTAATTTGGTAGAGGTGGAGGCATGTGTACTCTCCGCCGATCCCCGTGGATTGAGCTCCAAGCGCCCGCCCTTGGATTGTGGGTGAGCCCAACCCTTTCCTAAAAAATTGAATATAAAAAAAAATAAAATTTATAGGCATACTTTTCCACACAAGAAAAGTATAAGATTTCCCAAATCATAATTTTCATTTTAAAAGCTCATCACTTTAAATGCAAATAATTTTATTTGAAAATATATGATACAATTGAAGAAAATTTAATAGAAGAAATATAGTTGAAAGAAATACTAATATACTTTCAGGACTCTGATACATCGGGCTTATAAATTTATTATGTATAAAGATGAAAGTTTTAAAATGATAATGATTTAAGTTAGATTAAAATGCGCAGTGACATTCCTTCATAAATAATATTTTTATATGATAAAAATAATATTCTTACTTATATAAAAAATTTTTTTTTATATGATAGTACTAATTGATTTTCATATGTAATATGACAAATAAAAGAGAAGACTTGCAAAAGGCCATATGGAGACTTTAGAATGGACAAAAAAGAGTATGAGTTATCATAATAATGATAGAAGAAATTATTTTATTTAATTTGAAGTAAACGTTACGATAAGGAATCTTGTACTTTTATTATGTGGAAAAATTTGCTAATAAATTGAAAATGCATTTAGCAAGAAAGAAAGAAGGGTGAAGAAGACATTTCCAAAACTTTAATGACCAAAATAACCTGATATACTTTTATATACAGAAAGTATTAGTTCCTTTGCCCAATATTTTTTTTTTTTTTGGACCAAAGATCTGCCCAATAAAATCTAAAATAAGGACTTTTCACCTTTTTCTTTTGTGTGTGGAAATAACTATAAGCTTGGCAAGCCCCATTACCAACCTATCCAATTTTGGGCTTAGCAGTTTTTTGTGTGTGTGTGGCTAAGGCCCAATTTGGTTTCATTTCAAATCATATAGCTTTGTCCAACAATGAACGGCCCAAATTATAGGAACTTCGATTTTGGCATATGGTGATTGAATTTTTAAGGACTCGGCCTCCCTTTTATGTCTCTTTTCTTTCCAGTTCAAATTTATTTGTATCTTGTATAAAAAAAATAATAATATATATATTTTATCTAGGGTTAAGTATCAAAGAATTTTTCATCGAGGAGAATGTTACCCCGAAAGTTTTTCTTGTCTCTATGTTGCCCGGAAGTTTCAAAACATAAAGAATGTTGTCCATTTCCATTAAAAAGTTAATAGTTAACATCAATTTTTTAATAGTCAATGTTAGTTTTTTTAACTAATAGAAGAACATTATTATGTTTTGGAACTTCTAGGACAATATTAAGATAAAAAAAAAAAAAAAAAAATTTCAGGATAACATTGTTCTTGGGTTTATACTTCCAGGACAGATTTACTGTTTAACCCTTTTATCTATAAAATAAAATTATAATAATATTTTTATCATAAGATAAATCTGAAGTTTTTCAACTTTAATCAATAGGAAGGGTATAGAATAGAGGGAGAGAATTCGTAATACCCACCTTGTCACTGTCACTCACTCAACTAGCAAGGCTGAGACGCGTGGGATAACCGCCACCACCGGCCGCTTCTTTGACGGTGTTGCTGAAGGCCATGTCAGTCTCTATCCTTTTTCACCGTCAAATTCAAACTTTTACCTCTTCGAGCTCACCGAAGACGTACTATTGAAGGCAAAGCGGACAACTTTGGTAATGCTTCGCTTCTGCTCCACCACCCAGGTAATTGATCGTTTTTAATGATTTTGTTGTTCGTGATCTGAATTCGTATGGATTTTGGACTTGATGTGTTGTGGATTGCTTTCCTTGAATAGCAGTGAAGTAATCAGATTGCTTTTGCTTGTTTGTTGTCTTAACTTTGAACTTTATTATTCTCAAGTCTTCATAAAAAACTGTTTATGATGTTTTCGATGAGAAAGATGAATAAATGTTTTGTTGGGGTTGATATTAAATAACATATTTTTCACAGAGTAAGTTCAATTTAAAATTCTAAGTAGAAGGGAGAGAAAATTCTAGGTTCTTAGTACTGATATTATGTAAAATATGATATTCCCTCCCGGCCATAATTATAAGACAACATTTAGGAGTTAGTTTTTGTTCTAATTATAGGACAACATTCTAACTTTTGTCAATTTCTTCCTAAAATACCCTTATTTATTCTCTTAAGTGTGTTTGATTTTTGGTAATTATATATATGTAAATGTGTAAACTCTTCCCGTTATCGAATTGTTAGATTTTAATTTATTTATTGATCAATTATTTGCCAATATATATATATAGACACACACATATGTGTGTATATGTCTATATACAAATATATATACATATATACACGACAAATATATATAGACACGCACATATATATATATATATATATATATATATATATATGTGAGTGTGTGTGTATATATGTATATCTATGAATATATATGTATATCTCGTGTGTGTGCGCTGTCAATATATATATGTGTGTACATATATAAACACACACACACACACACACATATATATACACATATGCATGTGTGTGTGTGTTTATATGTGTGTGTCTCTATATATATATATATTTGTGATATGTGTGTAGGTATATGTATGTATATGTATGTGTGTCTATCTATATGTGTACATATATACACAAATCTATCTATATATATGTGAAAAGGAAAATTCTAAGTCCGAGAGGTATGTGGTAGGGGTTGTTAATTCACTTTTACTTATGTCATTTTAAATTTATATAAGGGCATTTTAGAAAAATGAGTTAAATTAACTAATTTAACTTCTTTCCTTAATATAATCTACCCAAAATTAGTTAAATAGGTTCTATAATTAGGACCGGAAATGTAGTATAATTTTTATTCATTTCATCTGAAATAAACTCGTGCTTTGATAACCATGAATGACTTTATATTTATGAGAATGCCATGTTCAACTTCACCTTCACTCTTTTAATACTTACTCTTCTACTAAATAAAACTCTCAAGCTTCATGTGTATATCAATACAATATTTCTTGAGAGGGTTTTGATTGGTAGGCGCTTTGTATTTATGAAGTGTTGATATCTTAATACTACTACGTAGCATGGAAGGCACACAAATTATGAAAACAAGGGAAAGGAAACCTCTGGGAATGCCGGTTTTAGCATGAAAGAAGTTCAAACAATTGAAGAACCATACAGTTAATGGTGTGTTGCTTGAATCAAAGAAAGACAATTTTCTGAAAGATTATATTGCAATGCATCTTAAATGGTAAAAACCTGCATATATTCTATCTTTGTATGTTAATATACTTATTGTTCTGTATAAGAACACAGATGTCTAGCCGATAGACTAGAAGTATTGATATTGGATCAAATGAATACCCCAAGATATCTATAAGGCAGATACCAAAGGGAATATGATTACTCTAGGATATCTATATACCGAGGAGAATATGAGATCACCGAGGAGAATATGAGATCACTGGGCACGAATATGGCGTTTAGTCAAAAGGAGGTTAGACGTGTGCACAGTGAGACTGAATAGTAAATAGGATGAATAAAGAATATGTACCTTTTAGGTTTACCTCTTATTTATAGAGATTACCTTTAGGGTTTGGACTCTTGGGCTTTGTGCGCTTCCTAGCCCATCATCAGTCGCCGCACCTTAGGGTTGAAGCCTTTGATTAGGATATCTCATGATTATAGCCTTAATTATAGATTGATTAGGATCTTCCTTCCTTGTAGGCAAAATCCTCGAACTTATTGCCCTTGTTGGACTATATAGCAAATGGGCCTCGTATGATTCTGCAACATATGCCCCCCAACTTGGTAGTTCAGGAATCTGGGCTGTTGGGATGCATTGATTATTTAGCCTTGAACGCGGGACAGATTTTATTTCCTCGTTGTTTGAACTTTCGTCTGAGTTATGATGATCTTTAGGTTCATTCAACGGCGGAACTCTTTGATGGCTAGCTAGGGATCTTATAAAATTAGTGAAAATATATATGTATTTATTATATGATATTTTATTTGGCCACAAATTTGGGCCCAACTAATTTTTTATCTTTTCGTAAAGATAATGTTTTTTTCATTACTTATTAGGTTTTGTGAAAAGAAAGTAAAATTCTTGTTTGAGATACCCAAAAAGTTAGTATCATCTTACATATTGTTTTGATTTATAATTATCAGTTATTATTTATTTGTATTTTCAAGGTTATTTGATACTATTTACTAAATACTCCCTCGGGTCCTTATTTAAGGAACCAACTAACAATTCTCACAAGTCAATAAAAACCGTTAAAGTCATTTTACCAACAACAAAAAAACCCGTTAAAGTCATTAAATTTGTCTTAAAATTTAAGTAGTTTTTAATATTATCCGTATTAATTATACTAAACTCTAATTTCATATTAATAATTACTCTTTTTTTGCTAAAAAAAAGCGTAATAATTACTTTTTATTAATTATTACTCTCACTCATTACCTTTTTAATTATGGGTATATATAAAAATACTTAATGCTATTTAGAAACAAGCAAGTACTTTATAAAAAGGACCAAATATACTTGTTAGTTGATACTTTATAATAAGAACTAAAGGGAATAGTTCAATACGTTTATTTTTTGGGCTAAAAAAATTTCTAGTTCCACCACCGGGTTCATTTGTGTTGATGTTGCGAACGCCCAAGAGACGTGGTCCGGGTTACTTTGATTCAAACAAGCTATTTCTTTTCATCCAACTCGGGTTCTCCTCTACGTTAAACGTCTGGGTTCCCGGTTTGTATGTTTAAGCAACAAGGCTTCCTTTTAGGGTTTCTCCCAATTCGGGTTGTTTGGAAAAGAAATAAGCTTATTTGAATCGTTTTGACAACTTTACAGTTGTACACTTTGCAGTCATCATGGTGTAAAACCGCCATTTCCAGTGCAAAAGCCACTACTGCTGTCTTTGGTATTCGTGCGCATTTAATACCCACGTTGTTTTGCATCGTCATCATTGCCTTTTTTTTGGGGGGGAAATCTACTTTTTCGAGGGGATTATCTTTTATGTCCTTAACTCTTTAGATTCGTAACGTTTATATTCACATTTCCCTCCTCTTCTCGCCACTTCACTCATTCACTATTTCCTCTTTCTTCTTAAAAACCTCTCACTTTCTTGAGAGAACTGTCTCTGTACAATCCTCCAGTCTGCCATTTTAAGTTCCTCCATCTTTCCTAAAATCAGGTACTCTCGCTACTTCTCTTCTACTCCTTTGATTTTTGCTTTCTTCCGACTGTTTTATTCTTGCTTCCCGACTACATTTGCCAAAAATATTGCATTATGGGTTTCCGGGTAGGTGTCGATGAGTGATGATTCTAGATAAACTTTGATTTCTAGGTTTATGGGTGTCTTCCTTTGAATAATCTTTGAATCTTAGCTCTCCCTACACCCCTTTTTTCTTTCTTCTTCCTTTTTACAGACACATTGTATGTCATTGGTCGTTCTCTAAATATCCATGGATAAAGTTACTCCTTTAACCCCTTCGAGTCACAGTAAATAGATTCTAGAAGAGGAATATGAGGTACGTCAAAAGGTTCCTGCTAGAGCATGTTTGACTTGAAATCACGTTAAAAAATAAATATAAATAAAATAATAATAATAATAATAATAATAATGGCATACAATATATATATAGAAAATACTTAACTCAAGTTCTTTATGACTATACTAGTGCATGTTTGACTTGACGTTTGAAAAGCACATTCACACAAATTGAGATAAAATTCCTCTCATACTTTTACCTTGTAAACCGTAAATCATATTGAAAAAGTAGTTTTTACCGATCAACGGGTACGAGATCAAATAATTCTATCACATATGTCATATTTTTTAGATTTTATTGTTAAATTATAAATCATACGAAAAAAATCTCATAGTGATCATGGAAATTTGATATGATGGATATGAACAATTTAACAAAAGTATCGTCAGAAAAACACATTAAAACAAAAAAATGAACAAACTTAAATGGTGAGAAAATCTCAATTAAATCACATTGAAATAATCAAAATCGAAATCAAACCTAAACTTACCTTCCATTTATCTTTTTAACTACATAGTAGTATTTTTGATATCTTAACATCATTCAAAATTCTTATTAGACATCTTGGCCTTATTAGAAATTTGTTAAAAAATGTGTACATGAATTTAAATTTTATTATTTCAACCGAATTTAATTAATATTTTCCATTATTTTTTTCCAACAAGGGAATTTTTAAATAATTGAATTTAATCATATAACCTCAATATTTTGATTATTCAGATTATAAAAATTAAATTCCTTATTTAATTTATATTATGTCCAAATTTATTGTTTTATAAAATTATTTCTTAAATATTTTTTTATTGCTGTTTGATTTGTTTATTTATTTTTTAATGATAAAGTATATTTTTAGCCCTTTAAATTTACTTGAAATATACTTTTGGCTCTCTTAAATTTATAAATTATATTATTAATTTTATAGTTCTAACACCGTTAATTTTGTTAATTGAAAATGGTAAACTTAAGTGATGATTGTGTAAACTTAAGTGATGAATATGTAATTAAACGCCTATTAA
Organism: Acacia acuminata; assembly: GCA_019022655.1. Lineage (NCBI taxonomy): Eukaryota > Viridiplantae > Streptophyta > Magnoliopsida > Fabales > Fabaceae > Acacia > Acacia acuminata. The sequence goes on from JAFJYI010000239.1 coordinate 282,780, forward strand.
ATTTAAATTTAAAATATGGGTAAATTGAACAAATCTAAAATTTATGTAATTAAATACTATAAATCTATCAATTAATTTTGTCACATCAACATTTTTATTAGTAACATTGGTGATGTTAGAATTATATAATTAAAAATATACTTTATAAAATTAATAAATTCCTTTTGAAATTAAGAGGAGCCACTGGGCCGACAAATAGAATAAATTGAGCCTATAGGGTTAAGCCCATTAAACTTTAAAAACCCTACGCAGAAATCATTCATATCTTCGCGCTTCGAGCTTCCTTATAAACCTGTTTGTACTAAATATAAGGCCCTCTTGGCCTCGGGAGCCGTCGTCTGCTTCCTGTATCTTTCTAACAGATCATCGATGGTACGCATCTGAGTTTGCATGATGCATGATATTATAGCGGATTCTGGAGGAATTTGAATTTCAAACGTCTTTTTTGTGAAAATGTGGACTTCTATCATTTTCTTTAGAGGAATGATAATGTCTTGTCGGGCAATAGTTGGTGGCTAAGAATGAGAGAATATTCATCTTTCGTTAGTTTTATGGTTCTGTTTTGTTTTCATACATTTATTTTTGTTATTCTGGCTTCTTTGTGAGGAGATCATGGTGTATTTTTTGGGCTGTAGTTAAACACGAGTCTGTGTTCTTTTTTGGTTAGTTTTGGATTCTGTGACGGGAGTTTCCATGGTTTCTGATTAATTCTTTTGCGGTAATTTGGTTTTGATGCTTGTCATCTTTACTTATGCTTTCCCATTTGTTAGATTTTAATCTTACAGATGCTCTGTTTGTGGTTTAACTTTTATAGTTTTGGTTGTCTGAGGCTGAGGCGTTTAAATTTTATTGAAGTTGTTTTTATTTTATTTTGTTTTCCTCCAATGAAGGCATTTGTTAAGGCTCAAAAATCAAAGGCCTACTTCAAGAGATATCAAGTTAAGTTTAAGAGAAGAAGAGGTACTATCAATATTTATCTTGGTCCTATTTTTGCTTTTTTATGAGATTACTAATTTGTTTCCTGTTGTGTGATTTTCCTCTTTTTTCTTAAACATCTGCAGAGGGAAAAACTGATTATCGAGCTAGGATTCGGTTGATCAATCAGGACAAGAACAAGTACAACACTCCCAAATATCGCTTTGTTGTTCGATTTGTATCCTTCCATTAGTCTATACTCTTAATATTTGACTTGCTAGCAACTGAATGAAAAAATTGTAAATATGTTGATGCTTTTTCTGTAAAAACAAGAAATAGTGTTTTTATCAGACAAACAATCTCCAAATGCTTTAGAAACTTGATTTAAATTTTCTTTCATCTGCTCACCTTTGTTTGAGTATTAACCTTAACCTCATTATGAGACGAACCAGTATATTGTTAACGTTGCTGTTGATACTGTTCTACAAAGTATCATGTGACTTACTGGCAACTGAGTAAAATAATTGAAAATATTTGATTGCCATTGCTCTTAATTAAAGAATTTGTGCTCTAAACAGATGCGCTACGTTGAACAAAGCGTTCTGGGAAACTTTATTTCTTTGATTATAAACCTTAACCTCGTTATCAGACAAACAAAGATATTATTGCACAAATAACATCAGCTAGTATTGCTGGTGATAATGTTCTTGCTGCTGCATATGCCCATGAGTTGCCACACTATGGTCTCGAAGCAGGTCTTACAAACTATGCTGCAGGTACTTAGACATAATTTTAAGTTAATTTTTCATGATGTCTACCAACTTTTTATCACTCTTGTGATTCATATATTTTTGAATGTGACCAGCTTATTGCACTGGTCTTCTTCTGGCTCGTCGAGTCCTTAAAACGCTTGAAATGGAAGAGGAGTATGAGGGCAATGTAGAGGTATCTTTGCAGATTTTTTCCCCTCGCTCATATTTTTGTGATTATAAGGATAGTGACATTATTATTTAACAGGCTTCAGGAGAGGACTTTTCTGTTGAACCTTCTGATACTAGGAGGCCTTTCCGTGCTCTACTTGATGTTGGTCTTATTAGGACTACAACTGGCAATCGTGTATTTGGTGCCCTTAAGGTACTGAATATTTGCACTTTGGTTCTACCTCTTATTCTGTCAAAAGCAGTTTCCTTTATCTTTTTCCCCCCGTTTTCATACCTTAATATAAGCCTATAACTATTACTTGCCGATTTTGACTGTATTCAACTTTTTTTTGATGGTCTTGATTCTTGTTTGCTTTCCTTTTTGGTACAAGCTTGATTTGTGTTTCACTTTCTGTAACGTTAACTGTGACTTGCTTCTTATTAAGAGTGGATTTGATTTGAGTCAAGCCAAATACTAATATCCGAAGTTGCATACACATATATGTTGGACTCTAGTTAGTTCTGATTCTAATTTGATCTGAAAATTAGGTTCTGAAATTTAGACTGAGTTCTGGCTCTACTAAGTGTGAACTATAGTTCAAATTCAGTTTACAAGTTCACATGAATGATTTAAATGATGTGTGCAGACTGAGTTCTGGCTCTACTAAGTGTGAATTGTTGTTCAAATTCAGTTTACAAGTTCACATGAATGATTTAAATGATGTGTGCTCTAGGTCAGCTTGTTTTTTGTGCTCATTTTTTAAAAAGAAGTTTTGATTAACACGCATATGGATGTTATTTGGATTGATATGTTCATGATTGTTGAGCTTAGTGAATTTGACGATTACAGGGAGCATTGGATGGTGGATTAGATATACCTCACAGCGACAAAAGGTTTGCTGGTTTTAATAAGGATAAGAAAGAGCTTGATCCTGAGGTTCACCGGAGATATATCTTTGGTGGTCATGTTGCTGCATATATGAAGGTATCGGATAAGAGTTTATTTGCAGCCAAATGTTCTGTGTATTATGGGTAATATTATGAGTTATAATAATATTTTTCGCAGACTTTGATGGAGGATGAGCCAGAGAAATACCAATCGCACTTTAGTGAATATATAAAGCAAGGATTAGAGGCTGATGGACTTGAAGAGATGTACAAAAAGGTTCATGCTGCCATTCGTGCTGACCCCACAGTAAAGAAGTCTGAGAAGGAGCCACCAAAGGAACACAAGAGGTAGGCTGCTGTTTGTGTGTGAAAATTACATATTTTCTCTTATTTCTCTATGAATTGATCGCATATATTTTTGTGAATATACAAAGAATTCACTGTTCTTGATTTCACAACATAGTTCTGTTATTCTCTCATTGTATCTGAGCAGAGGTGAGTTATTAAGGCTATCTTGTGTGTGTCTTGTGCAGATACAACCTGAAGAAACTTACATACGAGCAGAGGAAGGCTAAGTTGATTGCCCGTGTGCAGGCCCTCAACTCTGTAGTTGATGCTACTGAAGACGATGAGGATGATGAGTAAAGATAGGTTTTTGCCAATGGAGCTCAAGTACTCCTTGATTAGATTTTTTTTTTTTTTCCTCCACCAAGGCAGTTTTGTTACCTTTTTTGTTCTTTGTCTAGGTCACTAATTTTGGGTTTTTCTTATTTAGCTGGGATTGATACGTTTACAATTTGTTTATGCAAGATGGTTCCTTTACCATAAATTCATCTCAAATTTAGATGCTGTCACAAGCATATTTATTTTTATACCTTTTTTTACCTTTTTCTGTGATTTGGGATTGAAGATAGTGCCCTGTTTCTGTGCTGAAATGTTATTAAACTACTGTAATTTATCCAGTTCAAAAAACTTAAACTATTTAGATGCTTTTCTTATCATAAGAATATTCAAATGAATTATTTTTATACAAAAATAACTGGCCATTAATAAATTTCCTGTAATGAGGATACAAAATTTCACTTTCAAATGCTAAAAACATCATGAACTTTTTCAAAAAGGGACAGGACATGAACGAGACAGGCCTATGTCTTTGCCATCTCGGTCCCATTGCTATTGAGATCAGGAAAACGAGACCGGGATGTCCTTGATATGCTCTTATGGTTTTTATTTTTTTTTTAAAAATTAAAATGTATAGGTATTGGATGGTGGATGATTAAAAATGTTATACAAATTTGTAATCATCTTTTTTTTTTAAAAAAAAAAAAAAAAAAAAAAAAAAAAAAAAAAAAAAGATTAGAACAAAAGCATAATAAAAAATAAGGAATAATTAAAACTTGAACTTGATAAGAACGATGATCATAAATGAAAAAATAATCAAGTTTACACCTGATTGTAAATTAAAAAAATAAAACTTAAAACTTAATAAGAGCCATAATCATAAATGGAAAAAAAACTGTACCTGATTGTAATATTGAAAATAAGTAAATTAAATATTAAAAAAACAACTTGAATAATTTAGATATATTATACTTGGGAAGGGACAAAAGGCTGAGATGGGACAAAGCCCGTCCCGATAATAATTTTGTCTCGTCTTGTTTTGTCCTATCTCGAATTTTTTTAGTATGGGACCATCTATCCCAAAATGACTGGAATGGAATGGGACAATTGAGACATGACATAATTAAATACCCCTACCTATTTGTAGATATCTATATTTTTCTCCAATATTTATTCTAATACTTTTGTTTTCCCCCTCTTAATTAAATGTTTTAATTTTTGTCCATTGTAGAACTGCTAACTCTAACAAACAAAGGAAAATTAATTAATAAATTAAGAGAAAATAATACAAAAATTAATTATTCAATCAAGGGGGAAAAAGGATACATGTATCAAGTTAAAAATTGGGTTAAAGGTTTACAAATGGGTTTTCCCATTTCAAAAAGTAAGCTCTAATAATTTTTTATTTACAAATGGGTTTTCCCATTTCAAAAAGTAAACTTTGGCTCTAATAATTAGTTTTTTTATTCTACTTTAAGAGCCTATTTGGTTCGAAGGGAGGGTATGAATTTTTTTATTGTTGGGATAATGAACTTAATGTTTTATTAGGTTATTTTAGAGAGATAGAAAGGGATATTAAAATTATTTTATTTAAAAATAAAAATGTTACCTTATTTGGATTAATTTGATTAGTAGTTTTATAATTAGGACTAGAGGAGTACCTTATTTGGTTTAGTTAGTGGGGAAAAAACGGGATTTTAATAGCAATTTACCCTTTTACTTACATTTGGTTATATTTTTATTTATATATTATATTATGTTATATAAATTAATTTATATCTTATCTAATTAAATATAAGTTTTATAAATTTTAATTTAAATTTTAATATAATAATAATATTTTTTTAAATATATTATTTTAAATTTATTAAAATTAATATATTTTTCATTATAAAAATATTTTTAATTCAAATTATATTAATATTTTTATTTATGAAAATTTATTTTTTATTTTAAACCATTTTATAATAATATTTTTATTTGTAAAAATATAATTGTTTAAATTTTATTTCATAACAATATTCTTAAAGATAAAAGTATGTTCTTATTCAATTTAATGTGATAATATTATTTTATTTATAATAATATTTTTATTTAAATTTGTATCAGAATATGTTATAATTATAATATTATTTATTTAAATTTGTACGAGCATATGTTATAATGTAATAATTTTTAAATTAATTTGTTTAACTTTCTTAATTTCTTTAAAAAAGTCAACTTAACATTATATTAAGGATCGGAGGTACTATTTAAAGTTGGACTAGACGTTTAACTAAAAAAATTTTTTATACCTAAAAATCGTTCTCATGGGCCCACATCCCAAACAAGTTGGAATGGTTGTCGAAGCAAGAGCATACACTTTCAAAAAACATGTTTCACAAAGCAAAAACAAAAAAAAAAAAAAAAAAAAAAAAAACACCATAAACTTCATTAACTCTTCTATAAATTTAACAACTTTCCAACTTTATCTCTATTTATTCATTATATTATATTACATGAGAATAAAGTCAATACAATAATAATAAATAAATGGTGAAATTATACATTCATATTAAAATTTTCTCTCTTTTCCTTATAATTGTTTTGTCGTTGCCATATAAACAAGACCAAATTTTTTCTCTCTTTACCCCATAGATAGGACTAACAATTGCACATTTATATGGAAACTGATTTGGGGATTAGTTTTTTGTTAAATGTGTTGTAAAAAATAGTACTACCTCCGGGTTGGCTAATTTGGGGAAACCCATGAAGTAAAATAATGGGTTAATATGTAAATTTACACTGTAAGTATTTACTCAAAAGCAATGTTGCTTTACAAGTTTTTTTTTTTTTTTTTTTTTTTTTTTTGGTTCAAGGTTGCCCCATGTGTTAAAATAGAGCAATTTTTCCATGTATAGATGGAACTGTTAGTTGTCAACCTCAGTTTTTTAATTATCAATGTTAATTTTTTTATTTTTTTTATTTTATGGGATGGCATAGTATTGCTATGATTTAAAATTTCCAGTGAAATATTTAATCTAAAAAAACTTCTAAGGCAATATTGTTCAAAAGCGAAAACTATAACATTCTACTTTTTAGAAACATAAAGAGTCATTTATATATATATATGTGCTTAAAAGATGTATAATAATTTGTTACAAATGCTCTATGTATAAAATAAATATTTGTATCGAATAATGGTTTATAAATATGTGTGTATTTTTAAGGATATAAATTAATATTATAGCAAGCAAACAATAGTTACAAAATTCTTAAGGTATTATTATTATTATTATTATTATTTTATTTTTTTAGGTAAAGGGGAGAGTCCTATACAATCATTGGAAAATATATCCAAATTTAAGGGAGAATAAACAAGATAAAATGGAGAGTGGGCTTTTACTAAGGCATCTGCCATTGAGTTCTGCATTATGGGAACAAACTTTAACTTAACCTCCCAACTCTTACATAGAAGGGTTCTGATCTACAGAAACACAAAGCTACTCGTGAGTTCATTCTTTTCAATCATTAGTTTGGATTTGTTGATTCCACTAGTAGGGACCTTTTGCCATTCTCAGGCCCAACAACAAGGCCCATTCTTCAGCTTCATATACTTCACATCTACCCAACTCCTGGAGAAGGACAAGCCAAATGGGGAAAAACCTGGTGATTAGGATCGATGTGGTTAAATAAATTGGGGGATTTTTAAAAAAAAAATTGGGGGAAATGAAAAATGAATTGGCATTAAATCACTAGATCAAAGGGAAATTGGACGATACTAAGGGATCCGATCGAGACAATCCGGATCCGTGGAATCCAACTATCGAGCTAGGGTTCGAACCCAAGGAAATCGAGCGGGATTTTAGCGTTCTTGGGTGGTGCGATTTGGGGGTGTTTCCGATTTTTTTTTTTTTTAAAGCCTCGATCTAAATGCATTAAAAAACAAAAATATAGAAAATAGGGAATTATATCGATATCTTTTTTAGGGCAAATCACTTTGAAGCAAAATCGACCGACGATTTACCAATAAATAGCAAAGAAAAAGAAGTAATGAAAATAATCACCATTTTAATCACAATCATATATTTCCAAGATGCACCTTACCAAGCTATATCAGAATGTACACATTGGCAAATCAACTCTAACAAGCAAACAAAAATCATATCATGCTTCCATACAATGAATGCCGTTTTAACATATAAATTCTTTTGAAACAATGGGTTTCATTCACTTTGATTTTACTCAAAATTCAACATCCACTTATCTTCACACATTAAAAAAAAAAAAAAAAAACCACTTATAAAATGCACTTCTTTGGCATTTTTCTTTAGTCCCTTCATAATTTCAAATCAGCTCATTTTCATTTGTTGCTAAAACTGATGCCAAAACTTGAAACAATGTTTAAATTATCATTCCAACTTCTACAACAGTGATATAGTTATCTAGAACAATTACTTTGGGTTTTTGAGACATAAAACAGAACTATTAATCATTTCTAATCTCTACACCACTAAGTACTATTTTCCCATAGCCTAAATGACATAAATAATACCATATAGTTTAAGACAAACACATCTCCTTGACAAAGTTTTGTACAGAAGCTCTTTATAATTCCAGAAAATTTCTCCAGCTTTAAAGACATTAATCAATGTTTTGATATCATCACATCTATTCTTCAAACTCACCATATCTATTATTCAAGCTTACGAACATAATCAAGAAGCCATAAATTCATCCTAAAATCAGCAACAGATTCATCGTAAGACCTAAATTCAGAATTCAACAAAGGAAAATTACCGTTGAGAGGAGGGATTTGGAAAATTACCTTAAGAATGGAATGGATTGAGCTGGCCTTGTTGTGCGATGGTTGAGCCGTTGAGAGGGTGGATTTGGAACTGAGAGTGACGACGGACGAGAGCGGAGAACATGGCTGCACGATTTGGAGAGTTGGGAGACTACAATGGAGAGCAACGGTGGATGAGAGTAGAGATTTGGAGACAAGAATGATGAGAATGATTTGAAGACGGGATAATGGAGAGATCGATGAAAATGAAAGTTGGGAGATGAGAGCGAGAGAATGATGAACATGGGAAAAAAAGGATAAAAGGAAGAGGGGAGGTTCAAACCGGCGACCTGTGATTAAGTGTGTAGATTATTAACCAACTACACCACCTATATATGTTGTCACTAAATTCTTTCAAATTATATATATTTTCTCAAATTTTGTGTTTGCACTTGCCCACATTGGCACAAGTGTGGCGGACCCTGCTTTTCAACTATTGACAACCACAACAGTTGGACCCGAGACGATCTAATAGAAAAAAATTGGCCCAAGACAATTTCAGGCAAATAGACAAACTATTCTGTTCGGGCCAAGGGCTCAGATCTCTTGGTTTATTCTAGTCGGATGATAGCTTCAAGTTTAAGGCCATAGTAAATGTCAAGCTGGCCAAGGCTGGTTTTCTCTCCAGCTTGAGCTTAGATAGACGTACGAATTGATGACATCATCGACCTGTTGGGAAAATCTCTCCTCTTGGAACTTGTTAGCTCCCAACTTGATTCTGGTACGTATTTAATTGATTCTTCCTTCTTCGGATGTTATAAAATATTTGTGATGATTTTGTTGCTTAATTTTTCTTTTTGAATATCGAGTCTATTATTCTTTCATGTATATGTTGCCGCCTGACACACTGCATGTGATACATGAGATTTGCAGAGAAAAAGAAACCTTCAATTACAAAAATCTTCTTACTAGATCTTGATCGTCTATAAAGTTGATATTTTTAATATCTTGAATTGCTTGGGTTATGTTTTGTTAAATAACTGGAAATATAATATAAGAAGAGAAAGGAATTAAGAACTCAATGAAAATTTGTTATGTGTGCATGAACTGGATTACTTAGATTATCTATCTGCATCTGCAAGCAAAGCAGTAGAACCAAATGAGTCACTCTGCTTCATGGAAATCATTGTCAAACTTCAAGATTTACTGAATAAATGAGTCTATATGAGTAGTGGTCAAGTAATAGTTAATTGGATATAAATTGAATTTGAGAAATAGGAGCGGATTTTTTTGGGTAATACAATTTTTAGGGTATTGTAATGAGTGAATTTCAATTCATGTGTGTGTGTATATATATAGTAGCACCTCTAATCCTAAATATAAGATTTAGTTTGCAGTGCAAATGAAATAGTATGTTTTACAATATAAATTTGAATTCAATTCTGTAAGATTTACGTGTGATAAATATGAAAAAGACGGAAAGAGTGGGCCAACGACAGGGATGATGGAGAAAGGTACGTAAAAGTTAATATGGTCCATGTGCATGGTACTAATGGCAATCACACAACTAGCAATAGCATGCAAGTGTCTTCAGGGAACCCTGATGTTGACGATGGTCTTAAATTGGTAACACAGAACGCCCTTTTTCTCTTTATAGTAATAAATATTAAATAAGCATAAGTACTACTACTGATGCTGATGACCACAAAAGACCGACGTAGGGAAAAGATTGGCAGCTTTAACGTCGTGGGTTCGCTTCACTTCAAAAAAGTACTCGTGCATGCTTGAGTAGTACCAGAAGGCCAAGTGATATACTGCTAGCTAGGAGGCCACCATTAATGAAAGATTTGAAATGAAGATATGAAAGATGGTAAATGGCGAACTCTTTTTTGTGGGGCAACGTAACTCTACACTGATGGATCTATCTATGTGATGAATAATGACCTCACTTTTAAACTCTTTTCACCTTCTTGTTTTCTCCTTCCTTATACCACCACTATATTACTAACGTCCGCCAAAATCCCACACCTTCATTTCTCTTCATGCTCCATCGCTTCAATACTTTTCCTCTGAAACCGATCATGATACGTACCAGAATCATTCTTTTCCATCAGGCACATCCTGCACATGGCAAACACAGAATCCATCAGTGATCGAGAATTTGCCATGGCTTAATGCATCATCATCTTCTATGTCGATTATTTCTTCTTCATCTTCCATTAACTTCTGCCTTTGGCTCCTTGTGTTGTGGCCACATTGATCAAAGCCGGATGGCCTTTTTCTACTATGTTTATTCTGCTTCTCAGGGTTAACTTTGTGTGGATAGTAAGTCTCAGCGGCATTCGAATCAAGGAACACTACACTGAACTGTGACTTGCCTTCATATTTAAACAATAAAAAGAAGCCAAATTTAAGAGAGTAGTATTTCACAAATTCCTCCCAACCCTTGAGGAACCAAACTTCATATTCTTCAGATTTCTTCAGATATGGTCGTGTTTCGGATGTGGAACTGAAGAAATCTGAAGACGAAGTTTGGTTCTGCAAGGGTTGGAGGAATTTGTGAAATACTACTCTCTTAAATTTGGCTTCTTTCTATTGTTTAAATATGGAGGTAAGTCACAGGTCAGTGGGGTGATCTTTGATTTGAGTGCTGCTGAGATTTACTATCCACACAAAGTTAACCTTGAGAAGCAGAATAAACGTGGTAGAAAAAAAGGCCATCCGGCTTTGATCAATATGGCCACAACACAAGGAGCCAAAGGCAGAAGTTAATGGAAGATGAAGAAGAAATAATCCATATAGAAGATGATGATGCATTAAGCCATGGTAAATCTGGACACAAAAATGGATCAGGGCAAGAGATTGATAATTCGAGAAAGCATGAGAAAGAGAAGGATAGGTCTGGGCAAGGACGACATTCCAAAATGAAGAGAAGAGCTTTGGGTAAAAAGCAGAGAGCCATAGAAGGTGCCCAGAATTTCATACCAAAAGAACCATTCTTCACTGCAGTAATAAGACCAGCCACCAAACCTGATTCACCATTATATTATATGGTATGGAATTTGTATGAGCTATATATATATATATGGATGTGATTCTTGATCACTGATGGATTCTGTGTTTGTCATGTGCAGGATGCAGGATGTGCCTGTTACGTTTTCGAGACACTATCTGGGTAAAACTGATTCTGTGAAGCTCCAGGATTCTAATGGAAAATGATGGGCGGTTAATTGTAGTAGACGCGCTTCTTATCCAACTGTTCGAATGTGGGGTCTATAGGGCCAACAATCTGAAAGAAGGAGACGTCTGTGTGTTCGACCATTGATGAGTGATGTGAAGCTTTGTAGGGATAACCTTTTTCTTCTGGCCCCACCCCTTTGTTGGTCACTGCTACATCCCACCCAAAAAAATATTTCAGAGTATTACATGAATTAAAAAATATGTTACTGTAGAGGATGCAGTTGAAAAAATATTTTAAGGTGCTGAATGTACCTTAACTCAAAAACATGAAATTTTATATTTCTTTATGAAGAAGAGCTTCTGGAGAAAGTGGTAAAAGTGATTTTTAAGAATAGATCAGTGAAAAAAAGTGATTTTGATAAAATTATAGATATTTAGATATTGTTATTAAAATAGCTTTTTCATGCTCAACTTACTAAAAAAGACATTAATTTTTATGATAATTGCATATAAAGGATAATGTTGTTTTATTTTAAATATTTTAACATTAAATTTCATAATAAATACCAAAATTTACATAAATTTATGTACAAAATTAAAACTATAACATTAGTAAATTATGAAATAAGTAATTTATTTAATAATTAAATGTTTGATAGCTAAAAAATGAAACCTTAAATAGATAAGAGTGATGTTTTTGTACTAAAACTTACAAAATTTAACTAATGCCAAACAAAATGCCAAGCCAAACATTGCTGTACGTTCTTGTGAGAGCAAAATATAGTCTGCCATGCTGGTGCTAGCTGGAAGATAACATAAGAAGGGAAGATAGTACAGGGCTTAAAAAACAATAATGAAGATTCGCCCTATTTTAATTTATGTGGGGTGGTCATTGCCCATTCCAGATAGACAAGATACGATTTCCTTCTTATTTTTCGTCCATTATGATATAAAGCCCAAATAACACCACCGACCACACCAAAATAATGTTTTACCTAATCAAATTTTTTTTTTTTTTTTTACCCCTCGTCTTTAGGTTTAACTGGAAAAGGAGTCGGATACTCTAATTAAAGAAAGGGGATTCGATCCCGGAGTTGGTCAATATCTTTGGGGAGACATCCTAGCTCCTAGGTGCCTAGGTTAACGGCTGAGGGTAATAGACGACTCGCCCTGCCCAACATCGGTATCACCTAGTTGGAAGGGAGATTTTACCTTGTCTTTAGATTATGGGTGAACCCAACTCCTTTTCTAAAATTTTATATATATATATATATATATAAAGTATCCTTTTTATTATTGGGGAGAATCATATTCTTAGTACTATCATGCACGAAATTGAACCATGATTTGTGACATTATGAAGGACTTGCCCCTGTGGTTAAACTCAACTCCAGTTGGTAACAAATCAACACACACACATTAAAGTAAAGGCTATCGTGTCCGAGATCTGAACACCTTCCCTTCCAGAGTTTCTTTCCCCTGCTTAACAAAAAGCTTAGTAGGAAGAGTTAGGAAGAGTTAAGTAGATCTAGGTTATTTAGATCGGATTCGTACAATTATATTTGAGTTTTTAAAAGTTATATATATATATATATATATTTTTATTTATTTTTAAAAAACATTTCAATAGGCATAGAATCTAAAATAAGGGCAATCTCTTAACTACTATTCTTTCAAAAACTGATTTTTTCTTTTTTGAAAAAACTATTTAAAAAAAAAATTCAGATCAAACGCCTAAAATCATATCTGAATAACCCAGATTTGTTTTAACTCTTCCTCCAAAGTTGTTTGCTTAAGAGAGAAACCAATTCCCTTCCATACCAAGGATTTAACACTTTGATTGTGACAAGCCCATTTTGCTATAAACCAACCCTGGTTGGTTCAAACCAGCATACTTAGGATAAGAGCCTTCCATTTTTCGTTGAAAAGTTGATGGTTAATGTCAATTTTTTAACGGTTAATATTAGTTTTTTTAACTGAATCAAACCACATTGCTACATTTTAAAATTTTTAGGGTGACTTAAACTTGAAAAAACTTTCAGAGTAACATTACTCCTAAACTTATACTTTTAAGGTAGATTTACTACTTGATCCCAAAATTAATTGGTCTCCACCACTCAAAGAGTCACCAATATAATGACAAACTATCCATCATTAGGCACACCTGGGAAAGTGAAAATGAAAGAAGATGGATCGCTACGCTACATAGGAGCTAAAGCTTTCATAAAAATAAGGATGGATTGAAATAACGTACGGAAAAGTATAATCATTGAGTCAGGTCAAAATATATAAACTCGGTGAAACTACAATCACCAAGTAATTAATTTTCTCTTTAATTTTTTTTGATAAAATTATTATTAAAATAAATAAATAATCAACTTTAAACAATAAATTTTTTACCGAATTAGTTTTAAATTACACTAAAATGACAATATGAAGTTGGATTAAAATATTTTACATAAGCTTAAAATATACTAAATATTATTGTTGTCTAACTTGTGAGTTGACTCTCCAAATTTATGATCTTTACATATATAGTTTATAAAATTGAGTCGAGTTACTAGTAAACGGGATCTAAATAGTCATTTAGAAGGACCCATTGTCACTTTCTCTCTCTCCTTGTTCAGATTGCTTTAAATAATTATTTTGTCATTTTTTGGCATGAAAATGAACAAAGTGAATCATTTTAAATTAATTTTGGCAGTATAATGAATCCCACTAAGACAATGTATGTTGCTTCAGAAGCAGATCTTCTCATGATCTCTTTTCTTATTATCCCTTATGAGTCCATCTAGGCCATTGATTAGAAAGATGAGAGAAAAATTAAAGTAATATTATAAACTTTCATATTGATTGAACAAAAAACATGATTTAGAGATTATGTGCGTTAATGAGAAAAGGATAATGAGTGAACATTGAATTTAGTCAAGCTTTTTGTGGTAAAGTAGTCAAACTTGGGTGGCTAGTAAAGGAATTAATTAGTTATAAAGGCACTTTCTCGGAGGGCATCCATATTGTGAATATAATTGTGATCCGTCGATGCTTTTTACCATACTCTCCTGCCTGATTCCGTAATTAAGCCATGGCAGCTACTGCTTCTCCTTCTTCCTCCTCCTAGACTTACGACGTGTTCTTGAGTTTTAGAGGTGAAGATACTTGTCACCACTACTAGAAAAAAGGAAATTTGCGACGGAAAAAATTCCGTCACAAATATGTAAATATTTGTGACGGAATAAAAAGGTCCGTCGCAAACAAAATAATTTGTGACGGAAACATAAAATCCGCCGCAAAAACAATGGATTTTGCAATAGACTTAAAAGCCGTCACAAATCCTAGAGTAGAAAGTGAAAAAAAAAAAAAAAAAAAAAAAAAAAAAAAAATCAATTTTCAATTTTTTTTTTTTTGGCGACAGAACAGTGTTCCGTTGCAAAATCACTTGATTTTGCGACGGAAATAATGTTCCGTCACAAAAAAAGAGGAGATCAGCGGCAAAATTGCCACCGATCTGTGACGGACGTGGAATCTGTCGCAACCCCGAGCTGAGGATGTGTGACGGAAGTGTTTTCCATTGCAAATCCTGAGTGATCTGCGACGGAAAATATTTTCCATCACAATTTGCGACGGAAAAGATATTCTATCTCAAATATCGGGATTTGTGACGGAATTTTTGTCTTCCATTGCAATTGCGACAATTGTTTTTGCAACGGACCGAAATCCGTGGCAAATTCACATTTGCAACGAAAAATGGCTATTTTCCGTCACAAAACATGACTTTTTTTTTTTTTTTTTTTTTTTTGGGTAGTGCACGGTTTCGGTTATGATCTTTACAACGCTCTAAGTCAGTTAGGAATCTATGCTTTCATGGACGATTTAGGGATTAAAAGGGGAGAAGACGTCTCTCGCTCATTATTGCAAGCAATTCAAAGATCATGGATGGCAATCATAATTTTTTCTCATTATGCATCTTTCCATGTGGTGTCTAGATGAACTGTTGCAAATAATAGAGTGTCAAAATAAAGCTCAGATGGTTATCCCCATATTCTATATGGTACATTCGTCTAATGTTGGTCATCAGAGTGACAGTTATGGCAAAGCGATGGAACAACACGAGCAAAGAATGGGAGAAGGGAGTGATCGGGTGTTGTAGTGGAGGCAGGCACTCACAAAAGCTACCAACATTGCCGGCATTACTTCAACAATTCTGTAATCTTGTAAATTTGCTCTTATTTTACAAAAAAGGGTCAAGTAATTATTTTTGAAATAATTCTTCATTTAAGTAACTCTTAAACACATATTTACAAAGTTTCTTCCCACCTGGCTTTCAAAAATTTTCAAATTAATAAAAATGAAATTTTCTATACATTTTTATTAAGAATTAAAACAAAATTTATACTTTAATCTTTTTGATTCAGTAAGAAGAATCTTCTTCTTCTTGGCTGATTCTCCTTTCCAATCTTTTCTGCATTATTTTCAATTAAAGCAATTGAAGAAATTGTACATTCCTTTCCTTGAATTATACTCACTTGATTCAGTTTTAGATTCAAATGAGACTGAACCGAATTGCCGATCTTTCCAAAAATTAGGATTTTCTTGGACTGCAAAAAAATTAGGACTATCTGTCTTGTATCTCACTTTAGTTTCATCTTAACTGAGCCTTCTTCATGCTCTTTAGTAGTTAAGTTATCTCTTATTATTAATGGTCCACTAAAATTCTTCTGTTTAAAAATATAAGAGTTGTTGGTTTATTTCTAATAATGATGCTATTTATGTGACTAATTATTGTTTCACGGATATTTAACATCAACTGGACATACACTCAGTTCATTGAGAATTTTGTTGAGGGTGTTTTACAAAAACTAGATGTTGGACAATTGTTTGTTGCAGACCACCAAGTCGGAATAGAGACACGAGTTCATGAATTGACAATTAAATTGTCAAAAAGAGATCCCAAAAATTTCTAATCATAAGCCTATGGGGAATGGGAGGCATTCGAAAAATAATTGTTGACAAAATCTCTAATTAATCATACATTTTGATATGCCAATCTTTTGGATATAAAGCACAATAAGCAAAACATTGTTTTAACTCAATTGTCAAATTGTCATAATTCAACTTTAAAATTGACATAATTGAATTGTTACCTTCACATGACTTCCAAAATTCACCTTCCAAGATAGCTTCCTGGTCACTTTCCAGCGATTTTGATTGCAACAAACTTCCCATAACTCTTATTCAAGTGGAACACCAACACATTTTTCCACAATCTTTTGGCCAGTAGACTCAACTTTTTGGGTGGTTATTTTATCTTCGTCAAATGCCAAACTTCTCGACAAAGTCCAATCTTTTGGATGTTGTTTGACTGACCATTTAGAAGAAGATTTTGAGCAAATGGATGGCTTGAAAAGTCTTGTGGCAGATAATACTGCCAATACTCAAGTACCATTTTCATTAGCAAGATTTAGAGGGCTTGCACAACATGGATATGTATCTTTGTGTGGGTATGAAGGAAGAACACAAGATGTATTTCCTTCTCTCGTATCGTCTTGGATGTCACGTAGCAATATTCCTCAATCTACTATTGAAGAATTTGTGCAAAGCATATCATCTCTAGTTTTGTCACTTGGACAGAACTGCGGCTCTCATGGCATATCCCCATTTCAATAGTGGCTTTCATGACAAAGCATATCATCTCTAGTTTTGTCATGAAAGCCACTATTGAAATGGAGATATGACATGAAAGCCTCTATTCTGTCCAAGTGACAAAACTAGAGATGATATGCTTTGCACAAATTCTTCAATAGTAGATTGAGGAATATTGCTACGTGACATCCAAGACTATACAAGAGAAGGATATACATCTTGTGTTCTTCCTTCATACCCACACAAAGATACATATCCATGTTGTGCAAGCCCTCTAAATCTTGCTAATGAAAATGGTACTTGAGTATTGGTAGTATTATCTGCCACAAGACTTTTCAAACCATCCATTTGCTCAAAATCTTCTTCTAAATTAAATAGTCAATCAAACAACATCCAAAAGATTGGACTTTGTTGAGAAGTTTGGCGATATCGAAATGTATGATTAATTAGAGATTTTGTCAACAATTATTTTTCCAATGCCTCCTATTCCCCTTAGGCCTATGATAAGAATCTGAAAAAGAAAGAAAGAAAGAAATTAGCCAAATAATTGGATAGAACAGAGACAGAGTTAGCGGACTTTGATTCCAGACATACAAACTTTAAGCAAAGAAAATGATTTGTTTTCTACAGATATAATTGATTCATATTACATGAGATGACACCAAAAAGCAATGATCAGCAAATATACCAGTATTATAAAATCAGTACCAAAAAGAAAAAGACTCGTCTACTCCTGACTCTAATACCTTGAAAAGCTAAATCATAATGTCAGCACATCACTATATTTCTACCCATAAAATATTTTTACATTAACTCGCTGAAAAATCAAACGATGTTGAGTCACATCCTTAAACCTAGAAATCTCAAAATAGATGAAGCTCTCGAATAATAATATTACGATTTTTTTAGCCGAAAATATCACTTTTTGACAAAAACACAGATCTACGCGGATTTAACTAGAAGAACTCTGTAAATCTACCGGGGAGTGCAAAGAAAGATAGAATTGATCAAAAAAGAGAATCATGAATCAGACAGAAGACACAGAAATCCAACAGGAAAACGTACAAGAGACTGAGAGAAGGTGTGGCGGCTGCACCGAGAAATAAGGAGTGTAGAAATCATAAGGGACATTACCTAATCCGTTTTCCGAAAACCATGAGGGAGACACTGATGACGTTGAATCACGCCATTCTAGAGTAGAAATCCTCATATTTGCTTTGAATTTATCGGATCTGGATCTGAATCAACTTGACAAAATCCAAAACCTTCCCATCTTCTTGACCGATGAACACGGAGGAGGAGGATTCGAGTCAAACTTCCGTAGGTGATCTTCGGAGGCCCCTGAGGAAGCATGTGGTGGCCGATCAAGTCCGTTGCCATCGCATCCTTCATCGTCGTCGCATTTACCGAAGCCGTATTCAAGATATGACAACAACGGAGAAAAACGTTGAGGAAGAGATAGAGGGTTCAGTTGAGGGGATTCCTGGAGTCGAAGAGTCGATCGGTTGAGTTAATCACAAAAGAAGAAGGTTCCACCTCCAACAATTTGCCTTTAAAGAACAGATCATCGGAAGAAGAGAGCAAAAGGTTAGGATCACCGGGATCATTGGTGGATGGAAAGAGCGTAAATTTGAACTCTCCGTCACCATCTCCGTCGTCTTCTTCAGTGTCGGAGGAGCCCCAGGAGGGAGGGAAGAAGCGGCTCGCCAGTATTTGGTTGGGAGAGCCCTTGAAGGAGATTTCAGTGGGAAGCTTTTTAGGAGACCTAGGGCGGCATAGTGGACAGCATCCTCACACAGTAGTGACTAGAGGTCCTAAGAGGATGCAGTCCGTCATGCCACCCTTCCTTAACCTTCAGGGTCAGGGAGAGAGAACGAAGGGAAAGGACATTTGAGGGAGAGCACATTGACATCGAAGAAAAGGCCAAAGAACATAAATAGGCTTAGCGTCTTCCACTGAATTTCCGAGTAGTGGGCAAGATCTTATGTGGCCACTTCTGATATTACCGATGATCCTCCTCTCATCTCTCTTTCTATCTGTGAGTA
Organism: Acacia acuminata; assembly: GCA_019022655.1. Taxonomy (NCBI): domain Eukaryota; kingdom Viridiplantae; phylum Streptophyta; class Magnoliopsida; order Fabales; family Fabaceae; genus Acacia; species Acacia acuminata. Next base: position 301,754 of record JAFJYI010000239.1, read on the forward strand.
GTGTGTTTGCTTGTCTTGTTGTCATTAATGTCAGAGTAGAGGAAAGAGTACGCCAATGAGAACAAGTTAAATATTTTATATATTCTTTATATTAATTAAAATAGCTCAACGTCAGCTTAAAATTTATATATTTCTTTATATTAATTATTATTATTAAGTTTACACAATCATCATTTGAATTTGTTGTATCAGCATTTTTCATCAACAACATTAACGGTGTTATAATTATTCAACCAAAAGTATACTATATAAAGTTCATGGACCAAAAATATACCTCATGTAAAATTTGAAAGACTAAAAGCATACTCTAGCCATTTAATTATCATAAAATAGCTCAACGTCTTCTTAAAATTTATACATTTCTATATACTTTTTCCCTTCACAATGCGTGGAATAGATAATAATTTAAAAGTTTTTCTTATACACTCACATGAGAAATTAAAAAAGGGCATGCCTATTGTTGTGGAAGGACAAATAATTGGCTGTACAAGGCGTCCCCATAAGGTAAAGGCCAGAGGTAGGTTTGGAAGATTTTCTAATTTTACACCATATATAGCTCTGGACAGCAAGAACCCTAGCTAGCTCTATTTGCATCCATCCCTTAATATGCCGACAACACTTATAGATTCGTCATCTCTAAGATGATTAGCTTTATAAATAGTTTAGTGACTTATTATACATAAGATTAGCTTATTAAGGAGAATCATGACAATGTGTCTGTTTGTAATCGTCATTTACAAAATTTCATATCAATGAAAAGCAAACCAATAGCCTTATAACCTAGTATCATGCATGAGATCTCCCTATTGACTTTTAGATACAAGTTCAAATGTTAGTACGTGTTGTCTTTTTATCAAAATAACTTGAACTAATTGATAGGACTCCCTTTTTAAATTATCTATAATTTTAATCTCTTCTTTAAATTATAATATTTATATTATAATATTTCTCCTACTATTTTTTTTTTTTTTCATTGTTTGAGCTTATACTCTTTTTCAGTGAAACTCAATCTCTAATTAGAGTACATTATTTACATGTGTTGTCTTAATGTATAATGAACTGTAACTAGCATTAGAGGTATAAACATGTGAATTTTATCATTTAATAATAATAATAAGTTAGGAAAATAATCATTTTTCCACGTACATGCATGCATGTGAGGCCGTAGCAGATAGAATTTCCAATATCAGTGTAACCTTATCTTGTACGTATCCTGCATTTAATTCTTTTCTTATTCCATTTTCCATCCTACGTACCCTCCAACACATCGAAACGGGACGAAAATTCAAAAAGAAAGCTAGCGACCATAATGAGTCATGTGAAGCTTTGTGGGGATAAACTTTTTCTTTTTCTTTTTAATGTCTTCTGCGTATTGTATTGTATGATATCCTTTTTCTTCTTCCCCCACCCCTTTGTTGGTTACTGTTATGTTATGACACACCTGAAAAAATATTTTAGTTGCTAGATGAACAAAAAAATACTATATGTATTTGATGCACTTAGAAAAAGACTTTAAAGTGTTGGATGCACCTTAACATGTATTTGATGCACTTAGAAAAAGTATATATCCATGGTTTCTTCTACACGCAATCTTCCACACAGCCACAGTCACTAGTCATCCAAAATGGAACATTCAAATTTTAGCCTTGCTCCATTCCCATAAGGAATTAAAAAAGCCTAGTTCCCCCACCTCCCAAGTTCTTTAATTTGATTTTGCATTCTTTTATAATATATCATCGAGAGAGCCAGAATATATTTACATAAATATATGGAGTGTCTAGTGAAGAAAAAATTCATTGGTATTCCCTCCCGCTCTAGTATAGAAGCTATTCAGGAAATTTATTTTGTCTAAATGTAAAAATTCAATCCACTTTTTTTAACTAAAATTATAATTTCCCCCAAACTATCTTAAACATAATTCAATTTGATTATATTAAAATTAAATTAGTTTTTAGTACTAAATATTGAATAATTATATAAAATAATTTCAATATCTTAATTTCTTTGCAATTTTCAGAGTTTTTTTAAAGCACATTTTTTTTTTTTTTTAACTCCGCAATTTAGTGGATTGGATTCAGATATCCGTAATTTTTTTTTATTGATTTTTAGTCACGTCCTTAAATTTTTTTACTCTTTTATTAAGTCTTTATAGTTTTATTTGATTTTTAATCATGCCTCTATATTTAATGACTAATTTCTATAAAAGACCATAGAGATTATTAATTTGGAAAAATTGGAAAAAAAAAGCATCCCATTAAAAATTTTATTGGTGAGAAGTATCTCATAAATATTTACACAGAAATTAATGTATTTTACAAATCTTGTGTTCACAGAGTACCAGTATTCTATTTTAAATCCTTCGCTCAAATAAATTTTTTAAGAGAGACTTTTAGTTGTCCTGAATTTTTCCTATCAATTTTCCTTTTTAAAGCTTTTTTGAGTAAATTCTAATTAACTTCTATAGCCCTACTTCTTGAGCTCATTATTAATGTGACATGGAATATATTCTCGTTCCTTTCTCAATAAATCAAAGTGGGTCTCTTTTTCCTTTTATTAATCTTCTATAGGTGGTCGATAAGAGTGTCTTGTGAAAATAACAAGTTGGACGGATGAAATGTAAAGAAAAAGTTGTTAAGAGGAATCTTATCACATCCCATTACTTCATTTGGTGTCCTTCCGTAGGTGTTCTTGCAAAAAATGCATGGCTTTATTTGCCAATAGCTAAAATATATATTTGTATCAATTTAATTTAATAAATTAAATTCCAGTCAAATAAAATATTCTTTTAATTTTGATTCTCATAATTTATTAATTTAGAAGAGAAACGATATTAGTGATTGATGACTACATCCAAATTAAATTTGTCACATTGATCTAAATAAAATCAAACTTAACCTGATTACAGATTATATATATATATTCCCATATATATATAGATGCACAGAGAGGTTTATCAACGGCTTTTTTTATTAGTATGTTAATAAAAAAAATAATTAATTAATTTTATTTTTGAAGAAAATTTTTTAGGGAGGAATATGAGGTGACTTTTATTGCAATGCTTTCATTTAAAGTTAGGAGTTACATATAATTCACTTATTATCTTATTCAATTTAAGAAGTAGTTAATTCATTAATTTTGTCTGAAAATGAAATATATATATATATATATATATATATTTTATAACTTTATTCACTTTTAAGAGTGTAGGAAAACATTATATCATAGTTTAAGTCATTGTTTGATAAATATTAATAGGATAATATTATGGATTCTTTTTATAAAAAAAGAAAAGAAAAAGAAAAACACCCTATATTTGTCACAGAATGGATACTAAGAACTAAGAAAGGATCCCATAATAGGGTGCATACGTTTTCTCCAAGAAAACATTAAACATCCTTCATCAAAAGGCTAAGGGAAAGAAGATGAATAACATTTATTTGAGAGCTTTCCATATTTTGATTTTTTTTTTCCTATCAAGGACCATATCTAGTGTGTTTCCTTTTGTAGGCTTGCTTCTTATATTGAGAACAATTTTCTTTATTTTCTGGGCCAGTTCCTTTCCTTTTAATTCGAATGGGGACCATCCATGTGGGAAGAATTTGAAGGTTAAATTCCTTTTTTAAGAAAATAATTTATTTCTCTCTCTAAATTAAAATCATTTCTGAAAATCAGAAGTCTTAGTAATGAATGTCGTCTTCCCTTTTCATGTATTCTTATGGGCATATTATATGCATACTCGGTCAGTCCATTTTATAAGATGTTTTGAGATTTGATAATTTTAATAAGCATTAAATATTTTTTATAAGAGTAGTGAGAGAATATAAACTGATATAATGTTAGAGTTTAATGTGATTGATGAGGGTTTTATTAGAAATCACTTGAATTTTAGATCAAAGAGAGTATGAGAAACTCTGAAGGAATAGAGAAACACAATTGAAAATGTGTCACTTTCATCTTTACTATAAGTTCAGTCATAAATTTTTTTTATCTTAAATACGAGTCTACTTAGAGGTTATTTATTTACCCTTATTTAATTCTTGTTTCGAATAGAGAAAGAGGGGAGAGAAGTGAAAATGATTTGTAAATATATATAGAGAGAATTTTTATAAGGGTAAATATGAATTTTTTTTTATCAATTTAAGAAATATTTAATGATTTAATTATTCTTTGGAGTGGTACATCCTCCAAAGAATATTTCAAAGAATGAAATTGGATGAAACAAGTGGAGTTAGTTGAGGGGATATCTTTGGTTCTAAATGCAAGATTTTAATTAGTTTGTCTCCCAAATTTATAGTTTTTTTTTTTTTTGTGTAAACTTGTTATCTTTATTAATTAACATATTGAGAGGGTTTTGTGTCAATAAGTTAGTTTCTAAAGTAAATGGTAAAGATTGTATTTTGTTGAAATCAATACATATTAACAAATAGTCAATTTAAATAATTTATTTATTTTTATAAATTAATTATCTAACATCTACATTTAGGAATGAAGGAGTATAAATTGTGGTCAAAAGTATATTCTTCTTTAAAGGTCTGTTTGGTATGTATGAGGGGAGGGGAGGAAAAAGGAAGGGAAGGAAAAAAATTAATTTAATTTTTTTTTTTTTTAAAAAAATAGAGAGGTGGGGTAGTGGTTAAAATTTTTTAATTAATTTTTCTTATTATTTTATCTTAGATATTTTCTTTATTAAATTTTATATCCCCACTTCTCTAATTTCTTTTAAATTTATCTCAAATTTTTTTCCACTTCTTCCCTTCCCTCCAAACCTCTCATTAAACAGTTTCTAAAGAAAAGTAGGAATATTTACTCACATGCATGTTTATCAATATAAACTTAATAAGAAAATCAATCTAAGCCATCTACTGTAGTTCCTCTCACAGATCACTGTTCAGTGTAACAATGCCAACTAAAAGTTGCAAGCCGGTCAATTTTTGGAGCTCTGTGCCGGAGTAGTTGTATGTAGCAGGCAGAAAAGAGGATGAGGCTTCATTGTGCATTTTACCCGATTTTGAATTTGAAGTTGCCTCTCTGCTGTTTATTATCTCATCCTTTCCAATCGTCAGGCCTCACAATCACTCTAACCTTCCCATTCTTCTCCATTTTCATTCGATAGCTTTGCCCTAGAAGGTAGGATGGTTAGGAGGCAGAAAAGAGGATGCGACAATGATGCTTCCATCGTCGTCGATGATTCTTCTTTTTGTGTGTATAGGGAGGCGAAGATTGGTGCGGTGACCTCTGCCATCTTGGATATGAATCTGTGATTTTTGGATCGCAGATATGCCTAACAAAACTCCGGAAGTGTCTCAGGTAAGAAATTGAAAATCTTCTTTCACAGGAATAAAGGGATCATTTCCATTCATTAACCCTTTTGCGCAGATGGAGGAAGAGCTTCAATCTAAGAAACTGTGTGCAAGCGTCGTCTCCTTCTTCTTAGGCGGAAGGTGCAGTTAATGCACCAAATCCGAGGAGGTTCTACTTGCTTAGGTGATAATGCTATTCTAGTAAATCAATTGACTAACATAAAAGCTCATCTTAGGACTCTGTAGGTATGTGCACAAACAGCAATTAACTGCTTCTAATGCTGCGTAGGGCTATGCTTTTCCTCTAATTTGATCTTCTAACGGTCCTGTTTGTCTCAATCTTGTCCTCTTTCATATTAGTGCTTAATTCCTCACTTTCCTATACTATACTTTGTAATTTAACTATGCTTTCTTATTTGGCTTTAATTTTGGTTTCTTATAAGGCTAATACTTATTCTTTTCTGTATCAAACCGGGCTATTCAAGTGAGTTCGCAGGAGTTGTGACATCAGATGCCCAACTTATTCAAATTAAGGTATATGTTTCCTTTCTTTTTCTTTTTCTTTTTATTTATCATTGTGAATTAAAAGTTTTGCAAATAAACAGATGATACTTAAAAGAATAAAGAGAACTTTTGTATCAATTGGGGAATTTGTACATATTTTTCCTATAATAATTTCTTTACTCTAGAATGGCTTGATATTCTTTTGCTAAGAAAATATGTCATGTACTTTCCTGCTCTTGCATACTAGGGTGGAATTTAAAATGATGAAGAGCGTATATATGTTGCCATCATTGGAATAGTATCTCATTGAAATAATTGCGAGATTTTTGCAAATGTCTATCATCGGTTTGTATTGATAGATTTGAAAACCAATTCTCTTCTTGTATGTCCGTTTGTATTTTATTCAATTTCTTAATGATTTGGATGAGTGGACGGTGATAATGTGCTTTTATGTTATCAAATTGTTGCACCCGTGCATCGTCCGGGGGTTGTTGCTGGTTGTTATTCAAATATTATTAGATGTGAAGTACGTGGTCCATGCATGCATTGGAAGTCACAAATCAAACCCATTTTCAAAAATACGAAAATATGCACATCGTGCTGACACTTTCCTTGTATGGACATCCAACTGACACAACCATGTGTAATTCTTTGCGTTTTTCACAGAACAATGCAAGCTCTTGCGTCATCTTGGTCAAGCAAGTTCATTATAAAATATAAAGTATTATCTAAAAATTTAATTTATAGAGAATCTTACTGGTTATAAATAATACATATATCATAATTCCCTTCACACTTATATACCCACACTCATCTAATTGTATAAATTTCATTACGTGCATTGTTTTTTTCAAAATGAGAAAAAAAAATCATTACATATGCTAATGATTTAATAATATCCTGTTCCACGAATTTTTTTTTTTGATTGTATTTGTTTTTATTATTTGCAAGCTATCGTAGAAACAACTTGACATGCTTTAAATGTAGCAAATATTGTCTGAAATAATCTATGAAAATTTTCTTTAAAAAAGCGTATTAACATTACTTAAATAACTGAAATCTTGTAAAAATACTAATATTTTTTTTAAAAAATCCATTAAAACATTGAAAATTTAAAAAAAGAAATAGTTCATTTTTTTATATTATAGAATTATTTAAATAGTACTAAAAAATGAGTGTATTATATGTGTGTGTGTATTTAAATAGTATTTATATATATATATAACACTATTAACAAGGGCCACAACCAGAGGGGTAATTCAGATTTTTTTCAACCGAAAAAAAAAAAAAAACACCAAGGGGTAGTAGTTAATGATGAGGAAAAGTGGTAACATTAAAGACTCCAATGTTTGACGGGTATGATGTTGTTTAATTTGCTAGACCTTGTATTTATGATTGACAGTCGGTATAGTTTATCGTAATAAATAGTGCCGATAATTGCATCGTCCATCTGAAAAATACTGAAATACATGTGCTTATAAAAATAAGACCTATGCGAATTTTGGGACTTAATTATATAGGTAATTCTGAAAATTAATTATTCCATAAATTGTTAAATGATTTACTTTAATTATAAGTCCTATTTATTTTAAGTTTTAACTTAACTAATATTTAAGCATACGGATTAAAGTTTCATCTTCTATCCATTTAATATCAGTGATTTAATAAAAATATATTTACGAATATCCTCTTATTTTTAGAGAATATACTGTATATTTTTTTAGCATTCAGACTGAAATTTAAGTAACAAGTGACGTTCGTGAGAATTTTTCTGTGGGTTATAATAATTTTTTTTTCAAGTGTACTTACTTCAATTTAAACCCTTCATCTTTCTTTCTTTCTTTTCTTTTTTTTTGTTTTTTTTTTTGTTTTTTGCCTTTTGCTTTTCCTGTTCGTTTCTATTACTGCTTGACAACTGGAGGTCGATGGGTAAATTATTTCAGCAATATTGCCAATAGTTCTCATTTTGTATAGAAGATACACGTGGCCAGTGTTTCTCTAATAAGCATGATGATAAGCCATATGGCTTGAGAAGAGAAAGAAACATTTTTACATGGTGTGACTGAGAATAGAATTTTTTTGGGGGGCCAATAACTCAGAATAGAAGTTGAGGACAAAGTGAATGGACATAAAAATAAAGATAAGATGCAGAGATAAATTTAAGCTAAAGAGAGGATAGAGAGAAAGTAACTAATTAATCAGATATTGCCTTGCACTTGCTTCAACTTCCACAGAGGAGGAAGCGATTGATTTGTAAATGTTATTATGTATTAGTAGTATTGTTTATTTTCCATACATGTAATATTTATTAATTTATTATTTGTAGAAGCTTTTGTTTTTCCATCTTTTGAGCAGGTTTTCGAGTGAAAGATTGAGCTGAAGCTAAAGCAAAAATATCGCGAACAATATCTGGCCATAGTCTGTGAGAGTGTAGAGTCTTTAGACATTCCCAAAGAAAATTTGGTAATGCGGGCACATTTTGATGCTGCCAGAAAGGGGAATGCTGAATTTGTTCTTGAAGTACGGGGTAAGTTTCTAAAGAGAAAAGACCTACTTAAAAATTAAATAATACAATTTTCATTTATGGATGGTCATAAAGATAAGCACAAAAGTAATGATAGATAATTAAATGTAATGGTTAACAACGGAATAGCATGGGAAATGACAATTTGAACATTCTGATCACTTTTGGTTCAAGGTTGCCCCATGTGTCAAAAATTGAGCAATTTTTCCATTTATAGATAGAGCCGTTAGTTGTGAACGTCATTTTTTTTAATTATCAACGTTAATTATTTTTTTTTTCCGGGACGGGCAACATTGTTACAATTTGAAACTCTCATGCGATATTTAACCCAGAAAAACTTCTAAGACAATATTGTTCAAAAACTAAAAACTGTGACATCCTACTTTTAGAAACGTAAAGAGTCATTTATATATATGTGCTTATAAGATGTATAATAATTTGTTACAAATGCTCTATGTATAATTATTTATAAATATGTGTGTGTATTTTTAAGGATATAAATAAATATTATAGCAAGCAAACAATAGTTACAAAATTTTTAAGGTTTTGAAAAAGTCATATTATCAAAATCTAACCCAGCCCTTATTTGAAAAAAAAAAAAAAAAAAAAAAAAAAAAAAAAAAAACTTGTGATGATTTGATGACACAACTTATGAAATAATACTAGAAAAGGTCCTGGGGCCTTTTTTGACATGTGACTTTTTTTAGATTTTTTTGACAACTTTTTACTAATTTAGGCCTGAGGTGGATTTTCCCATTAATTAATGGTGTGAACATTAAAGCTGAGTCACGAAAAGCTATGTTAACTCATATATTCTATATATCTTCTTCCACAAACCCTTCTGCATTTTGGTCCTCATTGTTTCCCTTTATCTTCTACCTTTCACTTTCTGCAACCCTCACTATCACCTTCCTCACAGCTTTAATAATCACTTAGCAACTCACAACATCACTAATATTGATGACCACATTCCTAAGGTACTTAGCTTAATGTCTCTGCTTTTGCAGTTTTCCTTACATATTTCTTTTCATCTATTAATATATAGACTCTTCTTGTTGCTTCTCTTCTTCTTTCTTCTTCTTATACCCCTTTTTCTTTCTTTCTTTCATTCTAATAGCTTTTACAAGAGCGTAAGGCTTCACGCAGCAGTAAGGTTATGTTGCTGCCATGCAACCTGTAGATCTATCTCAAGCAAAACTTGCTTTATGTTATAGTTTCGTAGGAACAGACTTGTTTTGTCGGTGTTGAATTATGTTAACTCATATATTTGTTAACCCAAATTAAAGCATCAATGAAGAATGACCCAGAAGGCTATGAGGCGACCATCCAGCAGCGAATGTAGATCTGGGTTTACGATTTTGATTTCCATCTAGCATTTCGATTTCTTTCCAGATCTGGGTTTGCGATTTTGTTTGTTCAGTGATTTCTTCCGATTTTCTCTCCTAGTCACTGTAGATCTGCCCAACGCGAGGAAGCATGACGATTTTTGTGGACCTGAGCAAAGATGTCAGAGCATCCGAGACTCCCGAATCAGTGCTCGATCCCACCGTCTTACTACCCTTTGCCAGATCTCTCTTCGCTCCGTCTCACCGCCTGTCCCCGCGTTCTACCCATGGTCTTTCTCAAGCTGTGTCTAGCCCTAGCTTGCGTTGCCCAACAGTTTCAGAAGTAGCAGCAATTTCAGGGCACCAAGTCGCCAAAAACCGGTTCTACCTCAAATCCCACATCTCCGTGCACTCCTTTGAAGTCATCTCTCTTCAGGAATAGCTTCAAATTCCGTGTAAGTTATTCCTTATTTTGATTTCTGTGATTTTCTTTCCACTGTGTATATTAATGTTCGAGATCTATTGACTTGGTGGTTTCCATCCTACAGAGTAGTTGTGGAATCCGTTTGAATAGCGTAAAAACCGGTCAGGGAACGGCCATTTACACTGCCAAAATATGGTTTTGTTCTCAAACCTTTTACCCTTTGATAATTCTCAGGTATTATTTCAGCTATTACTTTTCTTCTTCTATTTCTAATACTAATCCCACTCAAATATAATTTGTTAATATTAATCCATTCATCTATCTACTCCGTCAAATAACCTTCTTTCTTTTGGGTTGATCCTTTTTATAAGAAACTTTTTTTTTTGTTTAAAAAATTTAAACTTTTTTTTTTTTTTTATACTCCTATTAAGTACATATCTCTTTATTAATTACCCCCACTCACCACTAATTCTCTTTCATTTATTCATTTATTACACATGCTCTCTCATATTTTATACTCATATTCTCTCATATTTGTAACTTATTCCCTCTCCTATACTTTTTTCATAAATAGAGGCATTTTTAGAGAAAAACATGATATTTTTTATACATTTATTGTTTTTAACTAATTTTAACTGTAAGTTCATTTTACGCAATTAGAATAAAAGTTGCTTAGACAAAGGATAAGAGGGAGTATTACTTAATCAAACACATGTTCATTAATATATATAGATGTGTGTGTATCTCTGTACGCACATACATATATATATTATACACACAGATAAATACACACCCACATATATATTAATGCACATGTATATGGGTATATATGTATACACATGTGTGTGTAGATATACATATATATGTGTACGCACACACACAAATATATGTGTGTGTGTGCGCACATGTGTATACATATATACACATATACATGTCCATTAAAATATATATGTGTGCGTGTATTTGTGTGGGTATGGGCACGCACGCACATATATATATATATACATACATACATACATTCAGTTGGCTATATGGATCTCATACTAATATTGTCCATTTTATTTAATTTGCACCAATTCTCCATCATTTCCTCTTGCTTTGGGGAACTCAAAAATTTGAATTTGCTGATTAATTTAAGAAATTGTCTTTTCTAGTTAAAACTTTCACTGACCAACATTGATGATATTCACACGAGTTCTTCTGATCTTGCTCCGAGTTTCTGTGAAAGACGTGTTGGATTTCCTAGCAGGCTAGTCTGCCTAATTTTCTTTGTTAACTTTAAAGCCTAAAAATTATGATTTCAAACTCATCTCATCACCATAAGCTCTTGTCAGTCCTTCCCCTTTTCACTAACTAAATAATGTTCCTTTTACTTGCCACAGATAAATATATATCCAGACTTGAGATTAATGGTTAAAGGGTGAGTGCAAAGTCAAAGATATATTTGATCTTTAAAGTTTCAACACAACCAAAAACTACTAGCATTCTTAGAATATATTATATATCATAGGACCTCGTCTGTGCATGAGAATTATTTAAAAAATGTTTGGCGCTTGTTTCGGGGAAAGAAGAATTAAATAGAAGCATTCAGTATGGTAGATAAGAAGATTCTGATCCAGTAAATTAGGATTAAACTTTTATAATATATACACTATATATTTGCACATGTGTGTGTATTCAAATCAAATCACCGTGCCATTATACATATAGCTGGTAAATAAATGTCTTCTAATAGTAATGAATATTAATAGAACGTTGTATGCTTAGTCACAATGAACTGTAGTTTTTTAGTTATTCAACAGGGTATTAAGTGCAGTTCCAACTTTTTCTCTTTCTGATCAAAAGAAAATGACTCTAAAGTTAAGTAAACCACAATTCAACAGCAAGAAGAGTTAAGGAATTCTTATTATAGGCATATATAGCTCAGTAGCACTATATATAGTTAGAGAGTCCTTATTTTTCTCTTTGTACACAAATGTTAAGTGCAGTTATCTCTACTTATCTGAAGCTAATTAATAAGGAACAACGATGACGAATATGAATGAGGAGTTGCTTGTGTCAAGCTGGTCTAACGCTCATTCCTCTGCGCCTTGCAACCATCATAGACTCAGCCCATCAACCTCATTCCAGCAGGACAATTCCGGTGATTGACCTTGGAGCAAATGATCCAACAGCTGTAGTTGCAAATACCATGAAAAACTCCGAGGAGTTTGGCCTCCAGGTTTGTCCACTACTCAAACCTTAATTAGATGTTGATAATCACAACTCTAATTTTGTGCACTAAGCCATAACTAGGGTTTACCAAGGTTATCCAAAAGCTATCCTCTAAAAACCATTTTTACCTCATAAATCCCAAAAGCTATTCTCCAAAAGTAACTCCCAAACGGGCTCATATATACTAGGATGATGTTCAACATATTTGTGAAAACTATAGGCCTGGTAGCCTAGTGGTATGGATGCTGCTCTCCTATAAGTGGGAGATCTCGGGTTCAATCTCGCTCCTAACTCAAACCCCGCTCTTAACTCAGACATGTTAGTGTCTACCTTTCTAACTCCAAAAAAACAAAAAACGTAAATGTGAAGTGGGTGTTTGGCACAATCAGCATAAACATATATGTAATTAGGAAGGAGAAAATGGATCATGGGCGTGTGAAAGTGAAAATAAAAAGTGAGGCTTTGATTTGAGTGTGAAATGTGAATTATAAGATAATGAATGGAGGAGGTCAAAAAAAGGTTAAGAAATATGAAAACAAACGTAGGTAGGTGTGACATTAATGAAAATAACTTATTCCTTTGAAGGTGACTAGGTGCTTCTTTTAGAAAAATATTAAATCATTCATATGCTACTTTTAGGGTTTTTCACTCTATTCTTTCATTTAATATGATTGGTGAGGTCGGGTAACAATAATGGCTATGTAGTAAATATCTCATCCCCTGCCCCGATTCTTCTTTATATATGAAGCAGTTGCGTTCTTTGTGCCTGATCCTAAGCTATTTCTTTTTTTTCTTTTTTTGGTCACTGGAGTAGCTTCTCCTTTTGAGTTACAACATTGCAGCGAAACAGGAAGGACCATCTTTTCAAAATATTTCTGGGCGTAGAGTTAGGGGAGGAGGCCAGGGAGTTCATGGTCAATATCATCTTGTGTTCTCACCTTCATCTACTGTGCGCGAGTCTGAGGAAGATTTGCCCCAAATGTGCATGAAGCATAAGGCAGTCTCTGACGTCGCCTGGGGTCTTATAGATGACCTTGGCTTGCTGGGTAAAATGATTTTCCCTTTGTTTTGTTTTTTCACAACTGTAAAGACCATCCTGTATACTGTTTCTTCTCAAGGGAAGATCTCTGTGGTTATGCACAGTATTGTTCCTCTGTTGCTATATATGAACAAATGCAGGGGCTTCTATGGGAAGGAGTTCAGTATTATACTGGAGATGGATTCACCGTGGTATTGTTTTAAGCCATATGTTGACATGCGAGACATCATAAAATAGAAATCTTTCTAAAGCAAGATATTCTCTATGCCTAAAACCCCTAATCCAATAAGTTTCATACCAAAATAAAAACTTTTCGTAAAAGCAAATAATATATACGCACTATTGTTTGATAGCAACCTCACATTTACAAAGTCACAAAACATCTTCGACAAAATTAAACCATAAACACTATAATTTTACTTATATATATATATATATATATATATATATATATATTCTTGGAGATAGCATGTCAACATATGGCTTAAAACAATACCATGGTGAATCCCTCTCCAGTATAATATTGAACTCGTTCCCACAGAAGTCCCTACATTTGTTCATAGCAACAGAGGAACAATATTGTACATAAACACAGGGATCTTCCCTTGAGAAAAATCAGTTTACAAGATGGTTTTTACAGGGCAAAAAAAAAGGGAAAAGCATTTTACTGAAAAGCCACGGTCATCTATAAGACCCCAGGCGACACCAGAGACTAGCTTCTACTTCATGCACATTGGGGGCAAATCTTCCTTAGAGCACACTAGCACAGTAGATGAAGGTGTGAAGACAAGATGATATGGATCATCAACTCCCTGGCCTCCTCCCCTAACTCTAAGCCGAGAAATATTTTGAAAAGATGGTCCTTCAAGCTACTCCAGTGACCAAAACAAAAAAATGAAATAGCTTAGGATCAGGCACAAAGAACGCAAGGACTGTTTCATATATAAAGAAGAATCGGGGTAGGGGATGAGATATTTACTACATAGCCATTATGGTTACACCGACCTCACCAATTATATTAAATGAAAGAACAGAGTGAAAAACCCTAAAAGTAGCATATTAGTGATTTAATATTTTTCTAAAAGAAGCATCTAGTCACCTTCAAAGGAATAAGTTATTTTCATTAATGTCACACTTACCTACGTTTGTTTTGATATGTTTTAACTATTTTTGACCTCCTCCATTCATTATCTTATAATTCACATTTCACACTCAAATCAAAGCCTCACTTTTTATTTTCACTTTCACACGCCCATGATCCATTTTCTCCTTCCTAATTACTTATATATGAATGCTGATTGTGGCAAGACCCACAAGTCCCACATCGGGAATTTTGTGCGGAAAAAGGGCGATTTTATTCTATAAAAGTAAAGGCCCCTCCAACCTTTATCCTCATCCCACAGTTGCCTCCCCATTCTTTCAGACATTTTGTATTCCCCCTCTCTTGTATTATTTCATTTGTAATTATATGAAATGAAATTAACTTTTGGTATTCCTTTTATTACTGTCTTATTTATTAGATATAGTCCCCGTTTGTCTTATTTATTACAATGTCATTATTAAGCATCAGAGATGGACTAATTTAACTAATATCCTTGATATAATTAACTTAGATAAATATGTTTTAAATTAAGAACCAAAAGGAGCAGTGTGTATGAAAAGATGTGTGTAATGTATTTGTAAAACCCGCTTTCCTCTAGTTTCTCTGTCTCTTCCTTAACAAATAATCAAAGCAAAGCTAGTAGATGCAGCTGGAATCTCATCGGCTAGCAAAGGCCAAAATTAAATGGCGGCAAGGCAACTAAACAAGCACTAACATATACACTGGAAGTACAGATCCATAAATTAAATAACTAAATCAAATAAGGAAAAATATTATTTCTAACGTTTTTGGCTAAAGCTTTGAGGTGTCATATTCATGGTCAGAAATAATGAAATAAGAATACGTTGGTCAACAATGAATCATGTTTTTATTGTCATCGCTGATTTTCTAAAATGTTTTGTGTGGCAATTTATAATGCGAAATTAAGAAATTTATAACAAATAAATATTTATTACATTCTTCGGTATCCATATTTTTATGAATAAAAAAGATGGTGAATTTATATATATATGCTCCCTTTTCTAACCTTTACGAATAAGAACATACTACATTTTACTCAAACTTCCCACTTTTCATTACTACTATACAGCAGGTAAATGAGAAACTTTCATATTTTCACATCTTGTTATGTAAAAAGGCCCACCTTTGTAAGTCATGTGACGAATGAGCCCACCCGAATAGGTATGACATTTTTTTATCCAACCCGCCTTTGATGGATTTTTATGTTTTCAATTCCAAACAAGAATCTGATGCGTTGGTGGTGGTATGCAGATATACGATTCAGGTAAATCTGCCTTTTGCCATGTGGGTAGGAATGGACGGTGATGTACGCTCGATTGGCATTTTCATCAGCAACAGCTAGTGTAGGAGGTGGAATCAAACTGACCCACCATTAATTAAAGGTCTATAAATAGAAAAAAAAAATGTTATTCATAGTAAAAGAACAGAGAAGAGACTGATAAAAATGCATTAGACGAATATATTTTATTGGTAATACGTGGACACTTTATAGTTTATATATGGAGTGTTGATCCTCTTGATCTAATTACTTCAACTAATGACACTCGTGTCTATAATTAGTGTTTACAGCTGTAACCCAACATCAAAGGTTGCTATGTAAGCCTAATGATTCTCTTTGTTATGCATAGTAATGTTTCTAAACATGTAAAAAACCACACCAATTATTTTCTTACTTGTTATCATAATGATGAAAAGAAATGCAAGAATATATATATATATATATATATATATATATATATATATATATATATATATATATATATATAAGTAAAATTATAAAGTCTTTATGGTTTGATTTTGTGGAAGATTTAATGTGACTATGTACATGTGATGTTGCTATCTCACAATAATGTGTATATATTATTTTCTTTTATGAAATTTTTTTATTTTGATGTACAATACAAAAACTTTTTATTTTGGTATGAAACTTATTGGATTAGGGTTTTTGGGCATAGAGAATATATTGCTTTCCAAAGATTGCTATTTGTATGATGTATTTATAATTTATGTTGTTTGATTGAGTGTGGGAGAGGGTTTGGATTTCTGTTGTTCCTAGGGAGAGTATGCTCTGTTTTCGCTTGCTTAGATAGAGGTGAATGCAAAGGATGAAGCTTTATGTGTTTATAACCTCTGTCATGCTATTTCAATAGTTGTTAATATTGTTGCCCATATAGTTACGTTGTCAATAAAAACTTTGTTCGTCCCTTTTAGATGGATAATATGAAAATTTTATATTTTGTTATGAAACTTATTGGATTAGGGTTTTAGGGCATAGAGGATATCTTGTTGTGGGAAGATTGTTATTTGTACGATGCCTTTTATGATTTATGTTATTGTTTCATTGAGTATCTTGGGATGGTATGAACTTCTATTGCGTAAATTGTGCTATGTTTTCATGTATTTAGACATAGGGAAATAGAAAGGAGGAAACTTTATATGTTTATAATTCATATTATGCAATTTTAAAAGTTGTTGTCAATACCGTGCTCTAAAGTTATTAATGATAATCATTTAGTTGTCAATAACAACTTTATTCTGCAGGGTGACAGAAAAGAGGGGCAAAACTGTACTTCTACTTTTTGAATTAATAGTGCCTAGGTCCTATGGGACTTCAATGCAATTTGATGATTTTAAAGGACCTGGTTGCCATTAGATATGTTAATTGGAACCTAATTACAATTTTTTCTAAGGGAAAGGTACGTACAAGATAACTTTTAAAGCTTGAGATAACTTTTTAAGCAATTTAATTGATAATTCATTTTCAAAAATCAAAAGTCGGTGGTGGAGGTAAAAGTCTTTCCTTTTCAAGTCCAGATTCTGCTAGTTAATTCTTAACTACCCTAACTCCATGTCCAGAGCCAAGTTTAATGTTGGATGCAGCCAAGCACAGAGACCCTACCCTCATCACTTTCCTCCTTCAACAACAAGACGTCCATGGCCTCAACTTGAAGCAATTACAATAGAGGATCTTGAAAACATGAAGGAAATTGTTTCCAACAGAGAAGAAACCATAGATGACCCTGTCAAATTTGAATTACCAACGTTGGATTCTCACCAAGTTCTCCACACAAGTATCCTGGCCTTAACCCTAACCCCTCACCAAACATCTCCAACATTTTCTATTCCAGTTTTCTCACTTCTTGTGCGCATTTTCCAACCAACTCACTGATAAAGTTCCAAGTCATGTTATCTTCGTTTGTATTTCATTTAAATAAAAAAAGTTTGATTACCCTTGGGCAAGATGTGATTTAAAGAAGGCAAGTTATATAAAAAGTAAAGCATCTAGATATAAATACCGGTAATTAGATGGTTTGTTAGGCCAATAGTGTGTATTCGCCAGAAGGAGGACAAGGGAGGATTAAGGTGTCCTTCCAAAAGTGAATAACGTCTCTTTTGTAATTCTTATTGCTTGTATATAGCCTACACCTTCCACTAGGGTCTCTCGAACATTCCTCTAACTTGTCCCTCTCAGCCATCCCATTAAATTTCTTGTACATCTTCATCATTTCCTTCAAAACTCCATGGTTTATTACCTACACACACTTCACATACACTTTTTTTTTTTTTGGAGTTAGAAGAGCAAACACTAACGTGCTTGAGTTAGGAGCGACCTCCCCACTTATAGGGGAGCATCCATACCACTAGACTACAAGACATTTATTACTTCACAAACACATTGAACATCATCTCAGTATATATACCTTGGTAAACCCTAGTTATGGCTTAGTACAAAAAATCAAAGTTGTGATTAACAACATCTAATTAAGGTTCGAGTAATGGACAAACCTGGAAAAAGACAAACTCCTCGGAGGCTTTCATCATATTTGCAGCCACAGCTGCTGGATTGTTTGCTCGAAGGTCGATCATCGGAATTTTCCTTACGAAAGCTGGAATGAGGTTGCCGGGTCGAGTCTCTGGCGGTTACACATAAGATGAAGGTAAGAAGGAATGAGCGTTAAACCAACTTGACACAAGCAACTCCTCATTCTTATTCGCCATTGTTGTTCCTTATTAACTTACCCTTACAGTCATTTTCTTTTGATCAAAAAAGAAAAAGTTGGAACTACACATAATACCCCATTGACTAACTAAAAAACTACAGTTCACTCTGACTAACCATACAACGTTCCATTAATATCCATTATCAGATAGTATTTATTTACCAGCTATATATATAATGGCGCGGAGATTTAATTTGAACAAACACACATGTGCAAATATATGGTATATATACTACTCTCTCTAGTCCTAATTATAGGACATATTTACTAGATTTTGAAGAGATTAAGAATAATAGTTAAATTGGTTATTATATCCACTTTACTCATTTTGTTCTATTACTCACGATCTTTGTGTGTGCGTCATCGCTGAACCGACAACTCACACACTTCTCCCACCTTTGTCCCTCCCCTCCCTTCTTCTCTAATGACTTATTTGCCCTTGTCATTTATTGTCCTTACTTACCCCTCCATTTCAAAAACATCTGAAATTATCATCAGTCCACTTCTCCAATTTTGTGCCATCATAACGAAAGGTACTACATCTTCTTATTGAAAAAAAAAAAAAAAAATTGAAGACTAATGCTTTGTATGGACTATAGACAAGGCCATGTTCTTTGTCCTTTTTTCTAATAGCTGTTGAGGGTTTATTTTATTAGAACTATATTTAAAAAAAAAAAAATTGTGTGTTTAAAATATTGTTATATTTTTCATCGTTTGACTGTTATTAAGAATTTTACAATAAAATTGAATGATTTGAATATGGTATAATAGTTCAAATGTAAAAATTCTCTACTTCTGTTAAGTGAATCTATTTTCTAAACCAACATTACGTACCTTGTAAAAAAATAAACATGTAACAAGTATTATTTTCCAACTAAATGTGTTTCTTTTTCTTTTTTCCCCCTTAAATTAGCAATGAGATTGATAACATTTTGGAAACTTGTGACATTAGAATTGGGATGAATGTGATATTAATTAATGAGTTGTAATCATTACTTACTTTACAGAATATATAAGTATATTATTAAATTATTATTTTGTTTAATTTTTTTCTCTTTTAAAAGAGGTTTCAAAATCATCCTAATTTAAAATTTTGGTGGCACTTCTGTATTTTTCATTTTTCAAATTTCAGGCGCGGCAGGATTCCTAAAAGGCAAGTGACTTCTAACGCTAACAAGTAAGGACCAAGCATATAGCATTTCCAATATTAGTGTAACCTTATCTTAAACGTACACCGCATTTAGTTTTCTTCTCTTAGCCTATCCTTCCATTTTATCCTATACCCTCTCCTGCCTCTCCAACACATAGCAATGGGACGAAACAGGGAAAAATTCAAACCATAAAGACTTTATTTCTACCTCTCCAGTGATTTTGGTTATTAATTTCTCTTTCATTTGGTTTGTACTTGTTTTATTTGTTTATGTTCCTGTTGATTTTGTTCTGGTTTTATTTATTTCAGTTGTAATTGTTCTGGTTTATTTTATTTCAGTTGTAATTGTTATGTTTTTAATGTATCTTTGATTTAAGTATTAATATATAAGTACGTATTGACAAAAAAAAACCAAAAAATATTTTACGGCATCCGATGCACTTGAAAAAATACTTTAAGGTGATGGATATACCTTAACTCAAAAACAAGAAATTTTAGATTGAGAGTGTTTAGATTAGCTACTGGAAAATAGCTTCTAGAGAAAAAGTGGTAAAAGCGATTTTTCAGAATAGATTCTGTGAAAAAAAAAAAAAAAAAAAAAAAAAAAAAAAAAAAAAAAAAAAAAAAGATTTTGATAAAATGATAGTATTTAGATAGTTATTAGAATAGATTTTCCATGCTCAAATTACTAAAATGGACATTAACTTTTATGATAATTACATAGAAAGGATATTGTTTTATTTTAAATATGTTAACATTAAATTTCATAATAAATACCAAAAATTACATAAATTTGTCAACAAAATTAAAATTATAACATTAGTAAATTATGAAATATGTAATTTATTTGATACTTAAATGTTTGATAGCTAACAAATGAAACCTTAAATAGATAAGAGTGATGTTTTTGTAATAAAACTAACAAAACTTAATATGGTATTTACAAAGTAATTTTTTAAAAAATATAAATTTGTATCAGTATCACTTAGAAAAGCAACATTTTCCACAACACAAAGGTATGTGTTATCATAGAAGATGATCAAAGAGATGGCAAAATGCTAGTAATTGAGGGATGCGATAAGGTGGAGATCGGAGATGTGTGGAGGCCTTGTTCATTGGCGCAAGGTGAGAAAGAGAGAAAGCGTGAGGCTGAGAGAGCCTGCAAGTGCAATCGGAGAAAGCGACGTCGTGGTCTCTGGGAGCCTAGGTACAGCCCACTCTTCTTTCATTGTATCAAATCTACCATCGACGGAAGCTACGTCGTCATCAAATCCAAAGGCTCAGATCGAATTGAAGTCAAAGGTAAAGGGTTATTATAGAAATTGCAACATTGAGATCACTTCCGTTTTGCCAGAATCCAAAAATTACCTTTCATGTCTAACTTTTCAGTTCAGTGAAACTGAATTACAGAAGAGAAAGGGGTTGGAGAAGCAGAAGGATCTTTCCCTTTTATTAATAAATAAAAACGGCAGAAATTGTGGCCACCTTCTCCGATCGGCTGATCAAGAAAGCGAGAGTTTGATGAGAAATGGGAAAGAAAGAGAAAAAAAGACGGGAAGGAAAGAGAAAAATGGCATTCAGCAAGAAGAAAAAATTAGCTTTTTCAAAACCATGATTTTCCAAAAAAAAAAAAAAAAAAAAGTATATATATATTTATATTTCTCATAATTTTTCAGGTATTTGGCTTCCTTGTTATCAAACAATGGTTCGGAGCACAAAAGTGTTTTTTTTATTAATAGTCATTTGGATGGACACATTGTCACTTTCTCTCTCTCCTTGTTCAGATTGCTTTAAATAATTATTTTGTCCTTTTTTGGCGTGAAAATGAATAAAGTGAACCATTTTAAATTAATTACGGCGGTATAACCAATCCCACTAAGACAATGTATGTTGCTTCAGAAGCAGATCCTCTCATGATCTCTTTTTCTCATTATCCTTTATGGGCTAATCTGGGCTGTTGATTAGGAAGATGAGAGAAAAATCAAAGTAATATTATGACCTTTTAGATTGATTGTACAAACATCATTTAGAGATTAAGAAGAATGATGAGACAAGGATAATGAGTGAACCCGATCTCTTCCTTATTTACGTTAGTAAAAAGTACAGAACCATTGAATTTAGTCAAGCTTTTTGTGGTAAAGTAGTCACACTTGGGTGGCTAGTAAAGGAATTAATTAGTTATAAAGAACTTTCTCGGAGGGCCATCCATGTGAATATAATTGTGATCTGTTGAAGCTTGTTTCTATGCCCTCCTGCCTGATTCCGTAATTAAGCCATGGCAGCTGCTGCTTCTTCTTCCTCCTCCTCCTGGACTTACGACGTGTTCTTAGGTTTCAGAGGTGAAGACACTCGACACCGTTTCACTTCTGATCTTTACAACGGTCTAGGTAAATCAGGAATCTATGCTTTCATGGACGATTTAGGGATTAAAAGGGGAGAACGTCTCTCGCTCATTATTGCAAGCAATTCAAAGATCACGGGTGGCGATCATAATTTTTTCTCAAGATTACACATCTTCCATGTGGTGTCTAGATGAACTGTTGCAAATAATAGAGTGTCAAACAGCTCAAGCTCAGATGGTTATCCCCATATTCTATATGGTACATCCGTCCGATGTTCGTCATCAGAGTGACAGTTATGGCTAAAAGATAGAACAACACGAGCAAAGAATGGGAGAAGGGAGTGATCGGGTGTTGCAGTGGAGGCGGGCACTCATAGCAGCTGCCAACATTGCTGGCATTACTTCAACAATTCTGTAATCTTCTAAACCTGCTCTTATTTTACAAAAAAGGGTGAAGTGATTATTTCTCAAAATAATTCTTTGTTTACATAACTCTTAAACACATATTTACAAAGTTTCTTCCCACCTGGCTTTCAAAAATTTTCAAATTAATAAAAATGAAATTTTTTATACATTTTTATTAAGAATTAAAACAAAATTTATACTTTAATCATTTTGATTCAGTAAGAAGAATCTTCTTCTTCTTGGCCGATTCTCCATTCCAATCCTTTTTGCATTATTTTCAATTAAAGCAATTGAAGAAATTGTACATTCCTTTCCTTGAAATATACTCACTTGACTCAGTTTTAGATTCAAATGAAACTGAACCGAATTGCCGACCTTTCCAAAAATTAGGATTTTCTTGGACTGCAAAAAAAAATTAGGACTATCTGTCTTGTATCTCAATTTAGTTTCATCTTAACTGAGCCTTGTTCATGCTCTTTAGTAGTTAAGTTATCTCTTATTATTAATGGTCCACTAAAATTCTTTTGTTTAAAAATATAAGAATTGTTGGTTTATTTTTAATAATGATGCTATTTATGTGACTGGTTATTGTTTCATGGATATTTAACATTGAATGGACATATACTCGGTTCATTGAGAATTTTGTTGAGGGTGTTTTACAAAAACTAGATGTTGGACAATTGTTTGTTGTAGAACATCAAGTCGGAATAGAGACATGAGTTCATGAATTGTCAATTGAATTGTCAAAAAGAGATCCCAAACATCTCTAATCATAGGCCTATGGGGAATGGGAGGCATTGGAAAAATAATTGTGGACAAAATCTCTAATTAATCATACATTTCAATGTCACCAATCTTTTGGATATAAAGTACAATAAGCAAAACATTGTTTTAACTCAATTGTCAAATTGTCATAACTCAACTTTAAAATTGACATAATTGAATTGTACTTCCAAAAAGTCGCCTTCCAAGATAGCTTCCTAGTCACTTTCCAGCGATTTTGATTGCAACAAACTTCCCATAACTCTTATTGCGAGCAGAACACAAGCACATTTTTCCACAATCTTTTGGCCAATAGACTCAACTTTTTGGGTGATTATTTTATCTTCGTCAAATGCCAAACTTCTCAACAAGGTCCAATCTTTTGGATGTTGTTTGATTGACCATTTAGAAGAAGATTTTGAGCAAATGGATGGCTTGAAAAGTCTTGTGGCAGATAATACTGGCAATACTCAAGTACCATTTTCATTAGCAAGATTTAGATGGCTTGCACAACATGGATATGTATCTTTGTGTGGGTATGAAGGAAGAACACGAGATGTATTTTCTTCTCTCGTATCGTCTTGGATGTCACGTAGCAATATTCCTCAATCTACTATTGAGAAATTTGTGCAAAGCATATCATCTCTAGTTTTGTCACTTGGCCAGAATAGTGGTTTTCATGGCATATCTCCATTTCAATAGTGACTTTCATGACAAAACTAGAGATGATATGCTTTGCACAAATTCTTCAATAGTAGATTGAGGAATATTGCTGCGTGACATCCAAGACGATACGAGAGAAGGAAATACATCTTATGTTCTTCCTTCATACTCACACAAAGATACATATCCATGTTGTGCAAGCCATCTAAATCTTGCTAATGAAAATGGTACTTGAGTATTGCCAGTATTATCTGCCACAAGACTTTTCAAGCCATCCATTTGCTCAAAATCTTCTTCTAAATGGTCAATCAAACAACATCCAAAAGATTGGACTTTGTTGAGAAGTTTGGCGATATCGAAATGTATGATTAATTAGAGATTTTGTCAACAATTATTTTTCCAATGCCTCCTATTCCCCATAGGCCTATGATAAGAATCTGAAAAAAAGAAGGAAAAAAAAGAAAGAAAGAAAGAAAGAAAGAAATTAGCCAAATAATTGGATAGAACAGAAACAGAGGTAGTAAACTTTGATTCCAGACATACAAACTTTGAGCAAAGAAAATGATTTGTTTTCTACAGATATAATTGATTCATATTACATGAGATGACACCAAAAAGCAATAATCAGCAAATATACCAGTATTATGAAATCAGTACCAAAAAGAAAAAGACTCCTCTACTCCTGACTCTAATACCTTAAAAAGCTAAATCATAATGTCAGCACATCACTATATTTCTACACATAAAATATTTTTACGTTAACTCGCTCAAAAATCAAACGATGTTGAGTTACATCCTTAAACCTAGAAATCTCAAAATAGATGAAGCTCTCGAATAATGATATCATGATTTTTTTTAGCCGAAAATATCACACTTTTGGACAAAAACACAGATCTACGCGAATTTAACTAGAAGAACTCTGTAAATCTACCGGGGAGTGCAAAGAAAGATAGAATTGATCAAAAAAGAGAATCATGAATCAGAAAGAAGACACAGAAATCCAACAGGAAAACGTACAAGAGACTGAGAGAGGGTGTGGCGGCGAGAACACAGCTGCACCGCGAAATAATGAGTGTAGAAATCATAGGGGAAATTACCTAATCCATTTGCCGAGAGCCATGAGGGAGACACTGATGTCGGTGAATCACGCGATTCTACAGTAGAAATCCTCGTATTCGCTTTGAATTTATCGGATCTGGACCTGAATCAACTTGAGAAAATACAAAACCTTCCAATCTTCTTGACCGATGAACACGGAGGAGGAGGATTCGAGTCAAACTTCCGTAGGTGATCTTCGGAGGCTCCTGAGGAAGCATGTGGTGGCCGATCAAGTCCGTCGCCATCGCATCCTTCATCGCCGTCGCATTTACCGAATCCGTATTCTAGATGTGACAACAACGGAGAAAAACGGTGAGGAAGAGATAGAGAGGGTTCAGTTGAGGGGATTCCTGGAGTCGAAAAGTCGATCGGTTGAGTTAATCACAAAAGAAGAAGGTTCCACCTCCAACAACTTGGCTTTGAAGAACAGATCATCGGAAGGAGAGAGCGAAAGGTTAGTGTCGGAGGAGCCCTAGGAGGGAGGGAAGAAGCGGCTCGCCAGTATTTGAGCAAGCTAAAAGCTTCCATGGTTGGGAGAGCCCTTGAAGGAGATTTCAGTGGGAAGCTTTTTAGGAGAGCCAGGGCGGCATAGCGGACAGCATCCTCATACAGTAGTGACATTTGAGGGAAGCTAAAAGCTTTTTAGGAGGTCCTAAGAGTATGCAGTCCGCCATGCCGCCCTTCCTTAACCTTCATGGTCAGGAGGAGAGAACGAAGGGAAAGGACATTTGAGGGAGAGCCCTAGGGAAGGGGCAAAGAAAGGACCTGAGCACATTGACATCGAAGAAAAGGCCAACGAACATAAATAGGCTTAGCGTCTTCCACTGAATTTCCGAGTAGTGGGCAAGATCCTATGTGGCCACTTCTGATATTACTGATGATCCTCCTCTCATCTCTCCTTCGATCTGTGAGTAGTGTGTTTGCTTGTCTTGTAGTGGGTATCTAATAATCGACATATAATGTCAGAGTAGAGGAAAGAGTACGCCAATGAGAACAAGTTAAATATTTTATATATGTACTTTAGCCATTTAATTATATATTTCTTTATATTAATTAAGCAGTTATTATTTAAGTTTACACAATCATCATTTGAATTTTTTGTATCAGCATTTTTCATGAGCAACATTAATGGTGTTATAATTATTGAACCAAAAGTATACTATATAAAGTTAATGGATCAAAAATATACTTCATGTAAAATTTAAATGACTAAAAGCACACTTTAGCCATTTAATTATCATAAAATAGCTCAATGTCATCTTAAAATTTATATATACTTTTTCCCTTCACAATGCGTGGAAAAGATAATAATTTAAAAGTTTTTTCTTATACCCTCACATGAGAAATTAAAAAAGGGCGTGCCTATTGATGTGGAAGGACAAATAATTGGCTGTACAAGGCGTCCCATAAGGTAAAGGCCAGAGGTAGGGCTGGAAGATTTTGTAATTTTACACCATATATAGCTCTGGACAGCAAGAACCCTAGCTAGCTCTATTTGCATCCGTCCCTTAATATGCCAACAACATTATATTTATAGAGCCCTACACGCCATTCGTCATCTGTAAGACGATTAGCTTTATAAATAGTTTAGTGACTTATTATACAAAAAATATTTCAGTTGTTAGATGAACAAAAAAATATTTTATGGATTTGATGCACTTAGAAAAAAAAACTTGAAGGTGTTGGATGCACCTTAACCCAAACCACATGAAATTTTAGATTAAATTAAGAAGAAACAGATTTTGATTTTGATTTTTTTAAAAGAAAAACAATCCTAAGAAATATTTCAGTTGCTAGATGAAAAAAAAAATATTTTATGGATTTGATGCACTTAGAAAAAGACTTCAAGGTGTTGAAATTTTAGATTAAATTAAGAAGAAACAGATTTTGAATTTTTTTTTTTTTTTTTTTTTTTAAAAACTTCTTAAGAAACCAACTAGTCTTTCTTTAAGATCTTTTTATTTTTAATTACGTTGTCTTTAAGATCTTTTCTAGCATGGAACTGTGCGTATACAAGAGGTGCTATATCTTTTATAAGTGGTTTGATGCCAAACATTTTAGCCATTAATGCGTTGTTCCGCTTTCGTTGATGCATGAGATTCCATTAGGCTTAGATGTGATATCCATGTAAACAGAAAAACCTTTCTTTTTCAAAAGATGCTTATATATACAAAATATACACAGACACACAAATATAGGATTCATAAAAAGCTGTTGTTACCCTTGTGATTTTGCGATATTCCATTAATACTCATGATTAAAAAAAAAAAAAAAATTCCTCACTCATTCCAGATACAGAGGGAAATTAATTTGAAATAAAAAATAAATTAAAAATTATTGATTATTTTGACCTCATGATTTTTGTAATATTTTATTTTTAAAATATATTATTATATTAAAATAACAATATATTATTATAAAAAATAAAAATTTATTTATTTATTGATTAGTTTGACCTCAATTTGTAAGAGAATTTGTTTTTTCTTTCCTTTTAAATTTCAAAAAGACAAATAGGGTACTAACATCTCTCTGGTATTATGAATATCTAAAACATTATTTTGTCATTTCCTATTTTTAAATTTTTTTTTTTTTTTGGGTGGGATTTTCCCATAAGTTTATAGGAGGAACATGTGCGTGAAGATTCCCTTCCTACAACTTTCATCAGTTTTGATGAGCTTTTGTTAATAAGTGGGAATGTGAGTATGTTTTACTATATTTTACTAATTTACTTTTACAAAAGTATATATCCATGATTAATTCCATGGTTTCTTCTACACGCAATCTTCCACACACCCACAGTCGCTAGTCATCCAAAATGAAACACTCAAATTTTAGCCTTGCTCCAGCTCCCAAGTTCTGTAATTTGATTTTGCATTCTTTTATAATATATCATCAAGAGAGCCAGAATATATTTACATAAATATATGGAGTGTCTAATGAAGAAAAAATTCATTGGTATTCCCTCCAGCTCTAGTATAGAAGCTATTCAGGAAATTTATTTTGTCTAAATGTAAAAATTCAATCCACTTTTTTTTTAAACTAAAATTATAATTTCCCCCAAACTATCTTAAATATAATTCAATTTGATTATATTAAAATTAAATTAGTTTTTAGTACTAACTATTGAATAATTATATAAAATAATTTCAATATCTTAATTTCTTTGCAATTTCCAGAGTTGTTTAAAACACATTCTTTTTTTTTTTTATTTAAACTCAGTAATTTAGTGGATTGGATTCAGATATCCAATTTTTTTTTATTGATTTTTAGTCATCTCCTTAATTTTTTTTACTCTTTTATTAAGTCTTTATAGTTATATCTGATTTTTAACCATGCCTCTATATTTAATGACTAATTATTATAAAAGACTATAGAGATTATTAATTTGGAAAAATTGGAAAAAAAATCATCCCATTGAAAATTTTATTGCTGAGAAGTATCTCATAAATATTTATACAAAGAAATTACTAGACTTCACAAATCTTGTGCTCACAGAGTACCCGTACTATATTTTTCATTATTTATGAGACATGGAATATATTCTTGTTCCTTGCTCATTAAATCAAAGTGGGTCCCTTTTCCTTTTATTAATCTTCTATAGGTGGTCGATAAGAGTGTCTTGTGAAAATAAGAAATTGGAGTTTAATAATCCCTTGGTACCATTTGAAATGTAAAGAAAAAGTTGTTGAGAGGAATCTTATCACATCCCATTACTTCATTTGGTGTCCTTCCGTAGGTGTTCTTGCAAGAGCTGCATGGCTTTATTTGCAAATAGCTAAAATATATATTTGTATCAATTTAATTTAATAATTTAAAATCCAGTGAAATAAAATATTCTTTTAATTTTGATTCTCATAATTTATTAATTTATAAGAGAAACGATACTAGTAACTGATGACTTTATCCAAATTAAATTTGTCACATTGATCAAAATAAAATCAAACTTAACCTGACTACATATATAGGGTTTATCGTTTGTCATGTCACTTGACATAAGGTTATGTCAAGTCACCCTAAAACTACGTCGTTTTGGAAGTTCATTAATTTCTAACTCCAAAAACGACGTCGTTTTTGGGAGTTAAGGAATTAATGAAGGGTATTTTGGTATTTTTGTTTTTGTATTTATTACATGAATTTTACTAAAACACCCTTCATTAATTCCCTTAACTCTCAAAACGACGTCATTTTGGAGTTAGGGGAATTAATGAACTTCCAAAACGACGTAGTTTTAGGGTTACTTGACATAACCTTATGTCAAGTGACATGACAAACGATAAACCCATACATACATACATATATATATAGCCAGCGCCTTAATTAGTAGCATAGTGGCATGGGAGCTTGACTCCCCTCCCCCATGTCCAGGGTTCAACCCCGCCCCCTACTATGTGTATCAATATATATATATATATATATATAGTCAGGTTAAGTTTGATTTTATTTAGATCAATGTGACAAATTTAATTTGGATAAAGTCAATATATATATATATATATATATATGCCTGGAGAGGTTTATTAACGGTTTTTTTTATTAGTATGTTAATAAAAAATAATTAATTAATTTTATTTTTGAAGAAAATTTTTTTAGGGAGGAATTTGAGGTGACTTTCATTCCAATGCTTTCATTTAAAGTTAGGAGTTACGTATAATTCACTTATTATCTTATCCAATTTAAGAAGATGAAGTTAATTCATTAATTTTGTCTCAAAATGAAATATTTTTTTAACTTTATTCACTTTCAAGAGTGTAGAAAAACATTATATCATAGTTTAAGTAATTGTTTGATGATAAATTATAATAGGATAATATTATGGATTCTTTTTTTTTATATATAAAAAAAAAAAAAAAAAAAAACACCCTATATTTGTCACAGAATGGATACTAAGAACTAAGAAAGGATCCCATAATAGGGTGGGTACGTTTTCTCCAAGAAAACATCCTTCATCAAAAGGCTGAGGGAAAGAAGATGAATAACATTTATTTGAGAGCTTTCCACATTTTGATTTTTTTTTTATTGTTTTTATTTTTTTTTTTTTTTTTTTTTTTGGCTATCAAGGACCATATCTAGTGTGTTTCCTTTTGTAGGCTTGCTTCTTATATTGAGAACAATTTTCTTTATTTTCTGGGCCAGTTCCTTTCCTTGTAATTCGAATGGGGACTACCCATGTGGGAAGAATTTGAAGGTTTGAATTCTTTTTTAAGCAAATAATTTATTTCTCTCTCTAAATTAAAATCATTTCTGAAAATCAGGAGTCTTAGTAATGAATGTCGTCTTCCCTTTTCATGTATTCTTATGGGCATATTATATGCATACTCGGTCAGTCCATTTTATAAGATGTTTCGAGATTTGATAATTTCAATAAGCATTAAATATTTTTTATAAGAGTAGTGAGAGAATATAAACTGATATAATGTTATAGTTTAATGTGATTGATGAGGGTTTTATTAGAAATCACTTGAATTTTAGATCAAAGAGAGAGTATGAGAAAAGAGAAAAACAATTGAAAATGTGTCACTTTCATCCTTACTATAAGTTCAGTCACAGAAATTTTTTTATCTTAAATATGAGTCTACTTAGGGGTTTTTAATTTACCCTTATTTAATTCTTGTTTCGAATAGAGAAAGAGGGGAGAGAAGTGAAAATGATTTGTAAATATATAGAGATAATTTTAATAAGGGTAAATATGAATTTTTTTTTATCAATTTAAGAAATATTTAATTATTTAATTATTCTTTGGAGTGGTACATCCTCCAAAGAATATTTCAAAGAATGAAATTCAATGAAACAAGTGGAGTTAGTTGAGGGGATAGCTTTGGTTCTAAATGCAAGATTTTAATTAGTTTGTCTCCCAAATTTTAAGTAAGAGGGTTTTGTGTCAATAAGTTGGTTTCTAAAGTAAATGGTAAAGATTGTATTTTGTTGAAATCAATACATATTTACAAATAGTCAATTTAAATAATTTATTTGATTTTTATAAATTAATTATCTAACACCCACGTTTACGAATTAAGGAGTATAAATTGTGGTCAAAAGTATTCTTCTTTAAGGGGCTGTTTGGTATGTATGAGGGGAGGAGAGGGAAAAGGAGGGGAAGGGAAAAAAATTATTTTATTTTTTATTTTTTAAAAATAGAGAGGTGGGGGAGTGGTTAAAAGTTTTTAATTAATTTTTCTTATTTTATCTTACATCTTTTCTTTATTAAATTTTATATCCCCACTTCTCTAATTTCTTTTAAATTTATCTCAATTTTTTTCCACTTCTTCCCTCCCTTTCAAATCCCTCATACCAAACAGTTTCTAAAGAAAAGTAGGAATATATATATATATACACACACACAAATAAAACTAGGAATATTTACTCACATGCATGTTTATTATTCAAATATTAATAGATGTGAAGTATGTGGTCCATGCATGCATTGGAAGTCACAAATCAAACCCATTTTCAAAAATACGAATATATGCACATCGTACTGACACTTTCCTTATATGGACATCCAATTGACACAACCATGTGTAATTCTTTGCATTTTTTTACAGAACAACGCAAGCTCTTACGTCATCTCGGTCAAGCAAGTTCAATATCAAATCTAAAGTATTATCTAAATTTAATTAATAGAGAATCTTACAGGTTGTAAATAATAAATATAACATAATTCCTTTCACACTTATATACCCACACTCATCTAATATTTCATTACGTGCATTGTTTTTTCAAAACGAGAAAAAAAAATCATTACATATGCTAATGATTTAATAATATTCTGTTCCACGAAAATTTCTTTCATTGTATTTGTTTTTATTATTTGCAAGCTATCGTAGAAACAACTTGACATACTTTAAATGTAGCAACTATTGTCTGAAATAATCTATGAAAATTTTCTTTAAAAAAGCGTATTAACATTCCTTAAATAACTGAAATCTTGTAAAATATACTAATATTTTTTTTAAAAAATCCATTAAAACATTGAAAATTTTAAAAAAGAAATAGTTCATTTTTTTATATATTATAGAATTATTTAAATAGTACTAAAAATGAGTGTATTATATGTGTGTGTGTATTTAAATAGTGTGTGTGTGTGTGTATATATATAACACTATTAACAAGGGCCACAACCAGAGGGTAATTCAGATTTTTTCAACCAAAAAAAAAAAAAAAAAAAAAAACGAGGGGTAGTAGTTAATGATGAGGAAAAGAGGTTGGTTGAACGTTAAAGAGTCCAATGTTTGACGGGTATGATCTTGTTTAATTTGCAAGACCTCGTATTTATGATTGACAGTTGGTAAATAAATAGTGCCGATAATTGCATCGTCCATCTGAAATATATACATGTGCCTATAAAAATAAGACCTATGTGAATTTTGGGACTTAATTATATAGGTAATTCTGAAAATTAATTATTCCATAAATTGTTAAATGATTTATTTTAATTATAAGTCCTACTCATTTTAAGTTTTAACTTAATTAATACTTAAGCATACGGATTAAAGTTTCATCTTCTTTCCATTAATATCAGTGATTTAATAAAAATAAATCTACGAATATCCTCTTATTTTTAGAGAATATACTGCATATTATTTTAGCATTCAGGCTGAAATTTAAATAACAAGTGACTTTCGTTAGAATTTTTCTGTGGGTTATAATCAATTTTTTTTTTTTTTCAGTGTGCTTACTTCAATTTAAACCCTTCATCTTTTTTTTCTTTTTTGCTTTTGCTTTTCCTGTTTGTTTCTATTACTGCTTGACAACTGGAGGTCTATGGGTAAATTATTCAGCAATATTTCCAGTGGTTCTCGTTTTGTATAGAAGATACATGTGACCAGCGTTTCTCTAATAAGCATGATGATAAGCCATATGGCTTGAGAAGAGAAAGAAACACTTTTATATGGTGTGACTGAGAATAGAATTTTTTTTGGGGCCAATAACTGAGAATAGAAGTTGAGGACAACGTGAAAGGACGTAAAAATAAAGATAAGATGCAGAGATAAATTTACGTTAAAGAGAGGATAGGGAGAAAAGATCAAAGACATAAATTTACATGGTCGCCAGATTGTGGTCGTTGAACGGCAAGTACCTGACGGTGAGGACGAACAGGATGACTCCGCACAACCACACATCCACCTTCACTCCTTCGTAGCCTTTCTTGGAGAGCATCTCCGGCTCCACTAAACCGGTGTGCCGCACACTTGGGTCTGACGTGGTCCTCCATAGCACTCAACCCGAAGTGGGAGACCTTGAGGTCCGTATGTTGGTCGATTAAGCTTTGGGGGCTTTTATAGTCTTTTTTCACCATTTTCCCATTGGAAAATAGGCTTCCCAGTTTTGTTGAAGGAAGCGATTTTCCATTATGTAAGTGTAAAATGGCTTTCTATGGGAAAATTGGTTCAGCGTATTTTCCTTTTACTTGGGCCGATTTTCAGCCAACCAAATGGGTCCTTAGATTTAGCCGTTGTACAACAGAGAAAATAAAAAGATTTAATTAGGAGAAAAAACACACAGGTATCAAATTAAACATTGAAGAAAAATAAAGGTACCTGCAAATGAGTTTTCACTTTTTGAAATAGCGCCGGTAAAAGTGGTTTTTTTTAGTCCGACTTTTGCAAACTTAAGATTGGGAAAAACTTCGATTGTGTAATTTGATTTATGTTTGGAGTGGTGATAATAGAAGTGATTTTTTTCTTAATCTGACTTTTGAAAACTTATTTGGATAATTATATTGAAAAGTAAATTTATTTAAAAAATGACTTAAAAGTATATGCGTTTCATATAATAAACATAGACTTTAAGGAAATATGACAATTAAAACTATAAAAAATAAAAATATTTATTGTATTAATAAAAATTGTAAATACTAAAATACACTTATATATAATGTGAATTTAAAAAGTATATAAGATTAACATAGGGAGAAGAAGAAGTAAAAAGTAAATAATTTTGCGGAGTAAAATGGAATAGAGGGAGGTGAGTAAAAAGTATATAAGATTAATTTACCATCATACTCTTACATATTATTACATATTAGTTTATATTTTTAATGAGTGTGTTATATAAATTAATTTACACCTTAATTCAAATTGCATAATTTATTAAAATTCATTCCCAACCCAACATGTTAGTATGTGTATAAAAATTGATAAAATATTTTTTTAATTATATAATAATATATTTCAAAATAAAATATTACAAAAATCATGAGGTCAAAATAGTAAATAAATTTTTATTTCAAATTAATTTTCCTCTGTATATGGAATGAGTGAGGAATTTATTTTTTATTTTTATCCATGAGTATTGATGGAATATCCCAAAATCACAAGGGTAACATAGTTAAAAAAAATTTGGCCTCTTTTCAAACTCCCAATTTAGAGGGAAGCCAAAATGGGGTCCCCTCCCTCCCCCCCCAAAGGCATAGTCTTTTCCAGCAAAAATTCTACATATAGAAAGGTCAGTAATAAATGTCATTTATGTTCCTTTGAACTATGACTTAGGCATTTGGCGGGGCCATCACGTGGCCAACAACACCCTTTTCATTAATCCTATATTTGTGTGTCTTTGTATATAAGCGTTTTTAACGTAATTAAAAATAAAAAGATATTAAAGCTACTAGTTGGTTTCTTAGGAACTCAAAAAAAAAAAAAAAAAAGGACTTCAAAATATGTTTCTTATTAATTTAATCTTAAATTTCATGTTTTTGGTGTTAAGGTACACCCAACACCTTGAAGTCTTTTTCTAACTGCATGGAATCCATAAAGTATTTTTTGGTTCATCTAGCACTTGAAATATTTTTTCAGGTGCGTCCAACAAAGGGGTGCGGGAAGAAGAAAAGGGTATCATATAATAAGCAAAAGACATCAAAAAAAAAAAAAAAAAAAAAATTATCCCTACAAAGCCTCATATGACTTATTAATGGTCGCTAGCTTTTAATCTTTTTGAATTTTATCCCCATTTTGTCCCATCGTGATGTGTTCGAGAGTAAGTAGGAGAGGGTATTGTAACACCCCAAATTCCATACTTCAAATTGTGTCGGTTAACACTTAGTTTTAGAAAAATCGACAGAGTTTGAAGTGCTACCACTCAGAGTAATGTAGAAACGGAGAGCATGCACTAATATTTGGACAACGAGTAACTGATATAAAATGCCCAGACATATGCTGATGTCCCGACATAAGTTGATATATTAAAAATTTCCTGAAGGAATATTCGTGTGATACAACAATACAGAGCTTGTATAATTACAATTCTTCCATGGTAACTATACAACCTTAAACCAAGCCTTAGGTAGACTTGGAGCAATAACCTAACTCAGTCAATCAAACAATTTGGCCAAGCCAGTGTCTAGTGGAAGTCTCCCCGAATTCACGGTGACTCACTGACTGAACCACATCGACGAACCCTTTCTAGACACCAAATGGTTTGAAGTAACCTTATTAGATTCATGCCAGAAGGTAAGTTCTGTTAAACTTCTTCAAACATTTGCTTTGCCCGGTGCCTCTTCACACCTCCGTCCATCAGTGCCTCTTCACGGCTCTATCTACCAGTGCCTTCTCTGTTCCAGGTTCCTTTCCTGAACTCTAGTCAAATCTGAGGTCTAATACCCATCGGACCTCAGGTAATAGTTAACCTCATATGAAAAGTATAACAGTATATGTATGACAGATGTTCATGACATTACAGCATTAATCAACACATAAGCACACAACAGATGTAAGATTAATATATCAACAACACACATCACATGTAAAGTTACCTATGTTAACAGTACACATCACATGTAAAGTTATCTATGTTTGCACCTCACCGTGCCACGATGGCCTATCGTGTCCTCAACGCTAGGAAAAACTATAACGGTATTATCAAAACCATAACCCGTGTATAAAGCTGAATGTCTAAACATGTGATCTAAGCCCCATAAACTTAGTCACAGTACATGACCCAAATCCTAGTCTTTTCTATCACTTCATGAATCGTTCCATCACATAAATGCATACAAGACACATCAGAGTTAAAGTTACTAGTACGCGAACGTACCTTCCTTCTGCGTAGTTAGCAATATGCCCGACCTTTGAATCCAGCCCCGGACTTCCCGGATATCCTAACATATCACCATATCACTTAGGATAATATCCTAAGAGATATCTTCACCTCTACTTACCTCTCCACCCTTGGTGGATGTGTTATTTACAATTTTGCCGTTACATTTATTTAAAAACGCAGTGCAGTATTTTCTGGGCAAATTTTTTGGTAACTTTGAAAAATCATAATTAATTCCAAAAAAATCGAAACGAGGATCCGGAAAATTCCCCGGAATCTTTAGGATGTCTAGTTTTGATGAAAAATACTTTTTTTTACCCAGAAATTATGAAAAATTCCCAGTTTTCATTTTTCACAACGTTGCCCAGAATTTCATCCGGAAAAATAGCCTAACTTCAACTGGTTGTATCTCTTTGTACAGGAATCAAAACACTACATATTATATATATTCGGAAAGCCCTACATATCTAATTTATTTCTGGAAATTTTCGTGATTTATGGGCTTCATTGTCAACATAAAATATTAGCATTTCTATCGCTGTTTGCCCAGAATTTTCACCGAAAATTTCGCGGAATTTCGCTACCTTGATCTTCAACTTTCAAAAACTTTGCTTCACCACATTTCCAGTAAATTTTTGAAATAAAGCTATTTTTAATCATAAAAACAAGAAAACAAAATTGCTCTTGAAGATTAAAGAGCAAACTAACATTTATACTAAAAACTACAAAAGCTTAAAGACTAAAACTTAAAACTCAAGAACTAGAAAACTTACCCTTGTAGCTCTTCTTCCCTCTTGCTTATCACTAGCTCTCACTTCTCTCTACTCTTTTTAGAATGGTTTTTGGTGTGAAGAATGAAGAGACCCAAGGTCTCTATTTATAGTGAAAATTCAAGATCCTAAACCATTGGATCATTTTACTTAATCAAAGGTTCATATTGCTTTGGTCTTTTTGAAGACACAAAATGTGAAGAGAATGCTCTCATTGGTCCATTCAATTTACATAGGATTTAGGCAATTATTTCTTTGATTTTTTTTCCTATTGGCTAGAATAAAGTAAACTCACACACACACACACACACACACACAACTTCACAAAACCGTGTACCACCTCCCTTCCTCTTTCATCTTATCTTCTTCCATCCATTTAATAAGATTCCTCCTTGCATGTGCTCCATTTATGGCAATTAATGATCCCATGTGCTATCTTCAATAATATCTTAAACATTATCACAAACTTAATCTTATATTATCCTCTTCCATTTTCTTAAATGCCTTATCTATAAGTACATCATCCTCTTCCATCTTGTTCCCTCATCAATGCTCCCATGTGCTTGCTTTAATTAGACTTAAATGAGATAAAACTTCTTCATCCATCAAACCACAAACCGTGCCTCCCTCCTTTTATTTTGGTTCTAGTAATTGTGCTTCTATTGTCTCTTAATAGCTATTATTAAAGCTTCCCATTGGTTCCTTAAATTTCACATGGATTAAGCTTAATTAGAAGATTTATTAAGGCCATTGGATTCATTGGTGTTTATTCAAGATTAATCCCTACCACTAATCTATGGTTTAATTCTCCCATTGGCTAACTAATTTACAAGAGGATTAAGATCAATTTCTTGATTTATCATTGGCCAATTCAATTTCACAAGGATTAAGATCAATTGTAGGTTTAATTACAACCTTTGGATTTCATTGTGTTTGTTTAGATTAAATCCTCTCCCTTGATTTCCTTTGATATTAATTAATTGTTTAATTAACTAATCATGAAAATTAGTATTTAATTATACAAATATTATTTTTGCCTCATTGGTTCAATTATTTCCAAGCATAACTAGCCTTTACTTTTCAAAATTATGGCATCCATTAGCTATCTCTAATTGCCCTTTATCATCTTAAAATTAAATGTATAAGTTGGATAAAATCAAAGTGATATTTATCCCAAGCTTGATATGTGCTTTTGTGGCATAAATTCAATGAATATTAGGTATTTTATTCCCTTTAATATCTATTTATTTTCATTGTATCTACCTCTTGTATTTAGGCTAAAATATAACCCTAATAGGTAGTTACATGTGTTTGCCACTAATCTTAATTAATGCATGCTCATTTGTCAATTAGCATTTGCTAATTTGGTTTAATATAATTAAGTGGTTTCATAACCTTCGGCTATAAATTAATCGCTAATTTATATGTTATTTTCTTGCTCATTTGACCAAATATGAACTATGTTATAATATGAAAATTATAAGGTATTTTATGATCCCTAAATTAAAATTAGAAAATTTGGTCCTTGGTTATTTCAATTCTTAGGGAAAATTCCCTAAATTAAAATAAACAAGTTACAAAATCGTGAGACCACATACTCACCTATTTTTAGTAGGTATTATTTTTCAAAATATAATATTTGTGATAAATATGAATTTTAGGGTATTACGGGTATAGGATAAAATGGAAGGGTAGGGAATAAGAGAAGAAAATTAAATGTGGTGTACGCACAAGATAAGGTTACACTAAAATTGGAAATTCCATCTGCTAGGGCCTCACATGCATGGATATAATTATTACCAAGGTTCATAGAAGCAGAAAAAGCAAAACGGTGAAATGAAAGAATTTAAAAGACATCAAGGAAATTACTCTAATGATGAAATGTTTATAGAAGCACTAGAGAATCCCATTTGGTTGTGATTTATTTCTATGTGAATATGAAGATTCCCTCTCCACGTTCCTCCATTGGTTGCTCATCTTTTTCTCTCATTTCTGGCATGTCTAAATTCTGAATCATTATATTGTTGCATTATATCCCAAATGTGTATAATATCATAATAATTCGTCTAAGCATCTTTAGGATTTTAATTTGGAGGTTAAGAAAATTTCCAATATGTTAACCGAAATTGATGAGAATATATTATTATTATTATTATTATTAAATGATAAAATTCACATGCTTATAGCTCTAATGCTAGTTACAGTTCATCATATACTTTAAGACAACACATGGAAATAATGTACTCTAATTAGAGATTGAGTTTCACTGAAAAATAGTACAAGCTCAAACAATTGAAAAAAAGTAGTAGGAGAAATATTATAATATAAAGAAGAGATTAAAAGTATAGATACTGTAAAAGGGAGTCTTACCAATAGTTTAAGTTATTTTGATAGAAAGACAACACTTACATACGAACTTGTATCTAAAAGTCAACACTAGGGAGATCTCATGCTCTACTAGGTTATAAGTCTATTGGTTTGCTTTTCATTGATCTGAAATTTTGTAAATAACGATTACATACAGACACGTTGTCATGATTGTCCTTAAGAAGCTAAGTCACTTAACTATTTATAAAGCTAATCATCTTAGAGATGACGAATGGTGTATAGGGCTCTATAAATAGTGTTGGCATATTAAGGGATGGATGCAAATAGAGCTAGCTAGGGTACGTTCTTGTTGTCAACAACATTTTATATGAATAGTTTATAGAGCCCTATACGCCATTCGTCATCTCTGAGACGATTAGCTTTATAAATAGTTTAGTGACTTATATATTATACGTATGAATAGCTTCTTACATGCGCTATCTTAAAGTATGATGAACTGTAACTAGCATTAGAGGTAAAAGCATGTGAATTTTATCATTTAATAATAATAAGTAAGGAAAATAATCATTTTTCCAGGTACATGTATTATTCTCATCAATTTCGATTAACGTCCATATTGGAAATTTTCTTAACCTCCAAATTAAAATCCTAAAAATGCTCAGACGAATTATTATGATATTCAAGATATATACACATCTGGGATATAATGCAACAATATAATGATTCAGAATGGAAATATGCCAGAAATGAGGGGAAAAGATGAGCAACCAATGGAGGAAAGTTGCAGAAAACCAACAGGGAGGAAATCTTCACATTCACATAGAAAAAAATCACAACCAAGTGGGATTCTCTAGTGCTTCTATAAACATTTCGCCATTAGAGTGATTTCCATGATGTCTTTTAAATTCTTTCATTTCACCGTTTTGCTTGTTCTGCTTCTATGAACCTTGAAAATAATTATATGCATGCATGTGAGGCCCTAGCAGATAGAATTTCCAATATTAGTGTAACCTTATCTTGTACGTACACTGCATTTAATTTTCTTCTCTTGTTCCCTATTCTTCCATTTTATCCTATACCCTCTCCTACTTACCTCTCCAACACATCGCAATGGGACGAAACAGGGAAAAAACTTCAAAAAGGATTGAAAGCTAGCGACCACAAATGAGCCATGTGAAGCTTTGTAGGTATAAACTTTTTCTTTTTAATGTCTTATGCTTATTGTGTGCTACTTTTCTTCCCTCACCTATTTGTTGGTCACTCTTATGACGCACCTGAGAAAATATTTCAGGTGCTAGATGAACCAAGATACACTTACAAAAGAATTCATGGTGTTGGATGCACCTTAACCTCAAAAACATCAAAATTTTAGATTAAATTAAGAAGAAACAGATTTTGAAGTCTGTTTTTTTTT
Source organism: Acacia acuminata (assembly GCA_019022655.1). Classification (NCBI taxonomy): domain Eukaryota; kingdom Viridiplantae; phylum Streptophyta; class Magnoliopsida; order Fabales; family Fabaceae; genus Acacia; species Acacia acuminata. The sequence goes on from JAFJYI010000239.1 coordinate 342,170, forward strand.
TTTTTTTTTTTAAGGAAAAAAAATCCTAAGAAATCAACTAGTCTTTTTTTAAGATATTTTTATTTTTAATTATGTTGCAAATGCTTATAAGTTATATACAAAGACACACAAATATAGGACTCATTAAAAAAAAGGTGTTGTTAGCCACGTGATGGCCCCTCTAAATATCAATGTCATTGTTCAAAGGAAGATAAATGACATTTATTATTGACCTTTCTGTAAAAGATTATGTCTTTCGATTGGAGGGAGGGGACCCCTTTTTTGGCTTTCCTTCAAATTGGGAGTTTGAAAAGAGGCCAATTTTTTTTTTTTTTTTTTAACAATGCTACCCTTGTGATTTTGCGATATTCCATTAATACTCATGAATAAAAATAAACTCCTCACTCATTCTAGTTACAGGGAAATTAATTCAAAATAAATAATAATAATTTATTGATTATTTTTGCCTCATGATTTTGTAATATTTATTTTGAAAATATGTTATTACATTAATTAGAAATAAAAATAATATTTTATTAATTTTTACACACATGAGAATGAATTTTAATAAATTGTGCAATTTGAATTAAGGTGTAAATTAATTTATATAACACACTGATTAAAAAATATAAACTAATATGTAAGACTATGATGATAATTAATTATTGCCACCCCTCTTGAACCAAATAAAGGATCATTAAAAATCTCTTATTTACCCTTACCTCAAACCAAATACATCTTTAATGAAATGAATATAAGGACGTTGTTGGACTTTGGACTTTGGATCCATGTCCGTCTTTCATGGGCCAGACTATTGAATTTGGAAACAAGTAGCTTTATTGAATAAGAAACAAATCAGTATTAATTAAGGATTTGTTAATTGAGAAAAAATTATTATATATTAGGAAATTAATTTTCTAATTGTTTCTTAGAGGGCAAGTAAAAGTGCACATAACTTTCTAGTTAATGATCTCCCTAGACCTCTATAAAAAGGGGTATCCTACCATTGAGCTATTTGGCAATCTCTTCTTTCCTACAATCTTTCTTGTTCTGATGATTTGTTGTGCCAATCCTATTTAGGCTCTAGTAGTCTAATTATTACACACGCATTATCGTTATGTTCAAGTTATGGAGCATTGGAGCTTTGACCTGGATCCAAATGTGGATTCGCCTAGGTACTCAAATCTCTTCCCTCTCCTAATTGTCCTTCTGACATGGACTATGTGCTTTAGAAATTTAAACATGCCGCGTCTTGTTGACAGCTCATTCATCGAAAAATGGCATGTATACATAATTATAATTAGAGATTATTCATGTCGAAATTGTAGTAATTAATAAACAAATCATACCAAAACTTTAACCTAGAATATATTTAAGGGTAAAGGAGCAAAAATACACATGTGCTTTACCCTCGGGAGCGCCCAGTACTATATACTTTTTTTGGGAGCAAAAATACACATGTGGTTATCAAATGGGCGCAAAAGTCACATTGGATATTAGTTGACCAGACGGTCAACGTCAAGTTGGATGGAGTGAACAGTAATGATGATGTGGACACTGCATTAGAGTGAGAAGAAGGGAAATGGGAAAAAAATGATAAGCTGACGGTGAAAGATTTATCCAGCTATAGGTAGTATGCGGAGTAGATTTATCCAGATAATATTGAAAGATCTTGGACAAGTTAAAGAATTGTAAAATTGACATATCCAATCTTATTATACTTCGGGAAGAACGAGAAAGTTAAACTAATAAGCTGTAATTGCTGAAAAACTTAATAAATTGTTGGAAAATAAGATCTGCGACAATTTATTTTCCCATCCAAGCTTCCATCTTTGGAACCCTAATTCCCCCGAAAGCAGCAGAATGATTGAATTGGAAGTAAAATTGGATACAGAATCAGGAAGGAAATAGGACAATAGTAAAGAATAAAGAATTGAATTGCGACTGTGAAGAGCGTTGAAGCTCGGGTACGAAGAGAATTGATGGTGGCGATTTTCCCATTCATGAAGGTCGTGATTTCGAGCACGAGCTTCGTCTCCTCCATCTCTCTCGGCATTTTCTTTTTCTTCGCTGGCATTTTCCTCCTCATCCCACAGCAGACGATCTTTCTCTTTCTGAGTCTGGTAAATTCAAAATCCCCAATCTTGCCCTTTTCCTTTTCATCATAAATTAGACCTCACTGTTTGGGCAAGACTGCAAGATCTCAATTCTCATCAGCTGATTAATTTGTGGAACACATTTCTAACTTGCACCAGTGTCTGAATCTGGCAACCAACTGACAATTAGTTGGCCACAAGACGCCGTATGCCCAAAAAAATTCATCAAAGGAAATACTCCCACTTTATTAATTTTATAGGAATTTATTTCATCCTCCTTTCTTTCCAGATGATTTAGGGAAAAAGATAACTTCAAAATTTCAAATCAACATGGTTTGTAAGATCTCGGGATGCCAGTGGAAGCTTCTGAGTTTCATTCCCAAGAAACTGATTTCTTCACAATTTGCTAGCAATCGAAGCTTATGAACGCTAGCTCACCACAGGTCGAGGTTTCTTCGTAGCTCAATTTGCTTCGATTGTTTGGATTTCAGACTCAATGGATTGTAGCCTTATGACATTCGTTTTTTGGGTTTTTCTTTTTCAGAATTTTTTCCAAAGCTTATCATTTTTTTCCCATTTCCCTTCTTCTCACTCCAATTCAGTGTCCACGTCATTGTTACTATTCACTCCATCTAATTTGACGTTGACCGTCTGGTCAGCTAATAGCCAATGTGACTTTTACGCCCATTTGATAACCATATGTGTATTTTTGCCCCCAAAAAAAGTATATGGTGCTGGGCGCTCCTGAAGTAAAACACATGTGTATTTTTGTTCCTTTACCCTATTTTTAATTACTTTAAACCATAAGCAAAACAGAAGCATTTTATATTTGGCTATAAAGAGTTCGTATCAGTGACAAGAAAATAGGAAAAAAAGTTAGTATTTGTTAAAATATCAAGACATATTCTGAAAATTTCTCATCTATATATCGCAAAGTAGCCTCCATCTTCACCCATGAATCGGTCTCAGTTCTTTCATCTCACTCTTGAATAACTCCTTCTCACTCACTCGACCCATCCTGTCGCCTTTTGTGCCTCTGACTTCACCTCCGTCTCCTGCCGTCATAATTGCCTTCATCTCCATCTTCACCCATGAAACAAAGCACATTCATAATTGCCAAACAATGTTTAATTTGGGTTTAATATTTTCAAAGGCACTCAGAACATTATATGGAATGGCATGATGGGCTTAAGACTTGTGGCCCGTGTAATATCCTGAATTCTGGGCCTAGAGACTTGGAAATAAGCCTATAAAAGGCAGGCGACTAAGCCCAGTTCGAGCATAGTCCCAAGAATGTCGAGAGATACGAAGTCTCTTGGGGGACTAACTAACTCAACTATACGGGTTAGTGGACTTAGTATGTATAAGCCATGGAATTAAAGTGTTAGTGAAAAAGGGGCACAAAAGACCCATACGGTGTAAATCCAGTTGGGAAAGATGCTACTCAACTATGCCCTAAGGTATAGGACAATTAGTTGAGTGAAAATATGTCGGTATAAGTAAGTATACGGCGTTTTCAGGGTAGTCAAGTATACCCTGCGTTTTTGAGAGGTGGCATGAGAAGATAATAAAAAGCTCAAGAAGACATCTAGAACATGGCCACATGTCTTCTTATGAATTAAAGATTAGTTGAAGGGGACACATGTACACCTTCATCTACTTAAAATTTAAAGAAGTGAACACATGGAAAGGTGAATAATCATGGAAAGGTAGGTAATTATGTGAGGGACACCTAAGCACACATGTGGCAATTTAATATTTGAAAAAGAAAAGTTGAGGACACATAACATACTTAATTAATTAAGGGGACACCTAAGCTATTGAGGTGTCAACATAAGATTTAAAGGAGAAAAGATAAGGGACACATGTGCATATTTTATGCCACCTACTCATCTTAACCATTAAGCAAATCTTTTCCACCACAAAATAAGACATATGACTAGAGAGATATTATGGGCCAAGAAGGTGCAAAGTGGCATGAGATATGAGGAGGAGAGAGAATATTCTTGGTGCCTCAATCTCTATGAATAGGACTTCACCCCTCATTTGTCTCTAGGCCATTCTTGGCCAAAACATGGAGAAAAGGGGAGAGAAAGAGTGAAAACGAAATAGAGAAAGAGAGGGAGAAGAAAGGGGCCGATTTCACCTCCGATTTGGTGTTTTTAGCTCCCAGGGCCTTCTCCAATGTCGTTCCTTTTGGCGAAAGCAATCTTTCTATGGTTTTGGATTCTTGATATGAGGTGTTTGGTGCCGTTTACATGGTGGAGATCTTTGTCGGATCTCCAAACCAATAACTTGAGAATCGAGGTAAGTAGAACTTGGATTCTGCTCTACTCCCTTCAATCTTCATAAACATCCCTAAGACCTTGACAAATGATTCTTGCGTGGTGTTTTGAAGTCTTGACTGAAAATACAAGGGAGTTCAAAGAGGAAAGATTTCAAGGAAAAGCTAAGATCAAAGACAAGAAGTATCGTTATTCGAAGCTTTAAGGAATCTTGGGAGTTGATTATCAATCTAAGAATTTACGGGTAGTAACCTTAATCCTCATATGCTTTGTATGTCTGTATGTATGGTTTACCATAATTGTGTATATGTATGCATTCGGTGTTGTTATTTGCCAAAGCGCTTTGGTACCGGAACACGTGTGCGACCGTGTGTGCGACTAGGGCCTTGTTGTGCCCTGCAGTCTGTATTGCTACCTGTGTATTACAGCTTGTTGGAAGTAACTCCCATGATAAAGTGGTGGATGCCAGCACATGAAGGTGCCGGACGGGTTTCAAATCATTCAAGGAAGATTTGTAGATATTTTATGTATTTATGTTTGAGATTTGTAACCAAGACTCGTAATATCTTACCAGTACATTATGCCTAAAGCGAAGGTATGCTCTGCTATGTAATTTACTCTGATACATGTTGTTAAGTAATATAATATAAGAATTAAGAGGTATCACACTACCCGCCACCCGAAAGGGCGAGGCCGGTAGGGGTGTAACAGCCCGAGAGATGTGGGCTTATGAATAATATGGCCCATTTGATGTGGGCTGAGTTTGTTATTACTCGATAATGTTCCATGAAATAAAAATTCTCTCTCGTTAACCAATAGGTTAGGTGTAGAGCTAGGAATCGGGGTTAGGCTCGGTAGGGCCGGGGCCTAACGGGGATGGGCTTACAAGGCTGGGATAAAAAAATGTCTATTTTTTAAAACCCGAATTCGATAGTACCAAGGCCAAAGTCGGCCCTACAAGGGTGAAAATTACTATTCCAAATTATAACTATTTTTCCTTTGATTTTTTTCAAAGAAATATAATTAGTAAATTGCAACCATTAAAGTTCTAATCTATCAAATAAATGTTATCAACATTAATATCTAAATAATATAAATTATTCAACAAATAAACATATTCATTAATTCGTAATAAAAAACAAATAAACACAAAGAATATGTTTTTTTTCCAAAAAAATTAAATAAAGGAATTGTTTTATGTATGCCCACGACAAAATGCCTTTCCCTCTCGTAATTTTGTGTGTGTCTACGCAAATTCCTTCGGTTCATGCATGATTTTCTTGACGGGTAAAAATAATTATACTTATTTGACACAAAATATATTTATAATTTATTACTTATATAATATTGTAATACCAAAGTATGTGTTTATTTAATATGAAAACATCCCTTCTTTAAAATTTATAATAACTAATTATGTGTTTTAATACAGAATAATAGTAAACATAAAAAAAGGTTATAGTTTAAACTAAAAAAATCTAAGTAATTACAAATAAACACATTCATTATGTGGAAGTCTAAGTAATTAATTTTTTTTTAAAAAAAAGCTACATTTAAACGGGCTAGCGATTAAGCCCGAGACTCTACATGGCTAATTTTAAATTTACGGATTATTTTTCAAGCCCAAGCCCTACGGGGCCAAGGCTTAAACGGCCGGCTAACAGGCTCGGCTGATTTCCCGCTCTAGTTAGGTGTGACGGAAGAGTCAGTCCCTCACAATAAGCCTTGTCTTGGCACGCACAAGTTTTAACATGTGAATTTTTTATGGGAAAACAAAAATTGTTCAAACTTAATGAAATATGATGAATTCCTTAGGAAAACTTGTGAATGACATGATGGTATGAATTTTTTACTTGGTAAAAAAAAGTTGTTAAAACCTAATCAAATGTCGAAATTCTTTATCAAAACTTGTGAATGACTTGATGGTATAAATTTTTTCTTACTTGGTAAATGAAAGCTATAAAAACATATTGTAATATCATGAATTTCTTAACAAAACTTGTAAATGATTTGATAGTGTGGTTTTTTTTTTCTTAGTAAATAAAAGTTGATAAAATTTAGGAAAATGTTGCGAATTTCTTAACAAAACTTGTGAAGGACCGATAGTGTGAATTTTTCACTTGATAAATAAAAGTTGTTAAATAAATATAATGAAATGTTGTGAATTCCAAAACAAAATTTGTGAATAGGCTTGTGTTAAAGATCAAAGTTAATATATATATATTATATCTTGAAAGTCATTAGTCGCCCAATGGCCACCAATCTTTTAGGTAAACCAAGTGGTGGGGGTTCAAACCCCACCCCTACCACTTTGGGAATATTAGTTCCAACGAAATATTCCTTTCCACTAGAATATTCCCTCCGAGCCATAGGAACTCCGGCCCTCGAGAAAAGGGTGCTTGTCGACTAGCCGACTAGCGAGCTCGCAACCGCAATTTGGTAGGGTATTTTTTCCAAAAAATATATATAAGAGAATTTGTGTTTTTTTCTTTAAATTTCAAAAAGACAAATCAAGTATTAACATCTCTCGGTATTATGAATATTTGAAACATCATTTTGTTATTTCCTATTTTTAATTTTTTTTTTTTTTTTGGGGGGGGGGGGGGATTTTCCCATAAGTTTATAGGAGGAACATGTATGTGAAGATTCCATTCCTACAACTTTCGTCAGTTTTGAACTTTATTAATTCCAACATTGATTTTGCATTCTTTTATAATTTATCATCGAGAGAGCCAGAATATATTTACATAAATATATGGAGTGTCTGGTGAAGAAAAACTCAATGGTATTCCCTGCTGCTCTAGATATAGAAGCTATTCAGGAAATTTATTTTGTCTCAATGTAAAAATGCAATGCACTTCTATAGGTGGTCGATAAGAGTGCCTTGTGAAAATAAGAAATTGGAGTTTAATAATCCCTTGGTACCATTTGAAATGTAAAGAAAAAGTTGTTGAGAGGAATCTTATCACATCCATTACTTCATTTGGTGTCCTTCCGTAGGTGTTCTTGCAAAAGCTGCATGGCTTTATTTGCAAATAGCTAAAATATATATTTGTGTCAATTTAATTTAATAATTTAAAATCCAGTGAAATAAAATATTCTTTTAATTTTGATTCTAATAATTTATTAATTTATAAGAGAAACGATATTAATAGCTGATGACTAAATCCAAATTAAATTTGTCACATTGATCTAAATAAAATCAAACTTAACCTGATTACATATTATATATATATATATATGTATATATATATATATATGCACGGAGAGGTTTACCAACGGATTTTTTTATTTGTATGTTAATAAAAAAATAATTAATTAATTTTATTTTTAAAGAAAATTTTTTAGGGAGGAATTTGAGGTAACTTTTATTGCAATGCTTTCATTTGAAGTTAGGAGTTACATATAATTCACTAATTATCTTATTCACTTTAAGAAGATGTAGTTAATTCGTTAATTTTGTCAGAAAATGAAATATTTTTTTAACTTTATTCACTTTTAAGAGTGTATAGAAAAACATTATATCATAGTTTAAGTCATTGTTTGATAAATTATAATAGGATAATATTATGGATTCTTTTTTTTCCTTTAAAAAAAAAACCCTATATTTGTCTCAGAATGGATACTAAGAACTAAGAAAGGATCCCATAATAGGGTGGGTACGTTTTCTCCAAGAAAACTTCCTTCATCAAAAGGCTAAGGGAAAGAAGATGAATAAGATTTATTTGAGAGCTTTCCATATTTTGATTTTTTTCACCTATCAAAGACCATATCTAGTGTGTTTCCTTTTGTAGGCTTGCTTCTTATATTAAGAACAATTTTCTTTATTTTCTGGGCCAGTTCCTTTCCTTGTAATTCGAATGGGGACGACCCATGTGAGAAGAATTTGAAGGTTGAATTCTTTTTTTTAAGAAAATAATTTATTTTCTCTCTAAATTAAAATCATTTCTTAAAATCGGAAGTCTTAGTAATGGATGTCGTCTTCCCTTTTCATGTATTCTTATGGGCATATTATATGCATACTCGATCAGTCCATTTTATAAGATGTTTTGAGATTTGATAATTTCAACAAGCATTAAATATTTTTTATAAGAGTAGTGAGAGAATATAAATTGTATAATGTGATTGATGAGGGTTTTTGTTAGAAATCACTTCAATTTTACTATTTTAGATCAAAGAGAGAGTATGAGAAACTCTAGAGGAATAGAGAAACACAATTGAAAATGTGTTACTTTCATCCTTACTATAAGTTCAGTCATAGAAATTTTTTTATCTTAAATATGAGCCTACTTAGATGTTATTAATTTACCCTTATTTAACTCTTGTTTCGAATAGAGAAAGAGGGGAGAGAAGTGAAAACGATTTGTAAATATATAGAGAGAGAATTTTAATAAGGGTAAATATGAATTTTTTTTAATCAATTTAAGAAATATTTAATTATTCTTTGGAGTGGTACATCCTCCAAAGAATATTTCACAGAATGAAATTCGATAAAAACAAGTGGAGTTAGTTGAGGGGATAGCTTTGGTTCTAAATGCAAGATTTTAATTAGTTTGTCTCTCAAATTTATAGTTTTTGTGTCAATAAGTTAGTTTCTAAACTAAATGGTAAAGATTGTATTTTGTTGAAATCAATACATATTTACAAATAGTCCATTTAAATAATTTATTTGATTTTTATAAATTAATTATCTAACACCCATGTTTAGGAGTGAAGGAGTATAAATTCTGGTCAAAAGTAAATTCTTCTTTAAGGGGCGGTTTGGTATGTATGAGGGGAGGGGAGGAAAAGGAAGGGAAGGAAAAAAGATTTAAATCTAATTTTTTTTTTTTTTTTTTAAAAAAAATAGAGAGGCGGGGTAGTGGTTAAAAGTTTTTAATTAATTTTTCTTATTATTTTATCTTACATATTTTCTTTATTAAATTTTATATCCCCACTTCAACAGACGTTGTGAATATAGCTTTTGTTTTTCCATCTTTTGATTTGGTTTTTGAGTGAAAGATTGAGCTGAAACTAAAGCAAAAATATCGTGAACAAATTCTGGCCATAGTCTGTGAGAGTGTAGAGTCTTTAGACATTCCCAAAGAAAATTTGGTAATGCAGGCACATTTCGATGCTGCCAGAAAGGGAAATGCTGAATTTGTTCTTGAAGTACGGGGTAAGTTTCTAAAGAGAAAAGACCTACTTAAAAATTAAATCAAATAATACAATTTTCATTTATGGATGGTCATAAACATAAGCACAAAAGTAATGATAGATAATTAAATGTAATGGTTAACAACGGAATAGGTTGATAAAAATGGGAAATGGCAATTTGAACATTCTGATCACTTTTGGTTCAAGGTTGCCCCATGTGTCAAAAATAGAGCAATTTTTCCATTTATAGATAGAGCTGTTAGTTGTCAACGTTATCAAAGTTAATTTTTTTTTTTTTATGGGATGGGCAACATCGCTACAATTTGGAACTCTCATGTGATATTTAACTCAGAAAAACTTCTAAGATAATATTACTCAAAAGCTAAAAACTGTAACATCCTACTTTTTAGAAACGTAAAGAGTCATTTATATATGTGTGCTTAAAAGATGTATAATAATTTGTTACAAATGCTCTATGTATAAAATAAATATTTGTATCGAATAATTGTTTATAAATATGTGTGTGTATTTTAAAGGATATAAATAAATATTATAGCAAGCAAACAATAGTTACAAAATTTTTAAGGTTTTAAAAAAGTCATATTATCTAAATCTAACCAAGCCCTTATTGGAAAAAAAAAAGGAAAAAAAAAGAACTTGTGATGATTTGATGACACAATTTATGAAATAATACCAGAAAAGGCTTTGGGACCTTTTTTAACATGTGACTTTTTCTTGGGCTTTTTTGACAATTTTTTACTAATTTAGGCCTGAGGTGGATTTACTAACCCTTTCTGCATTTTGGTCCTCATTGTTTCCCTTTAAACTACTTTCTTTTTTTATACTCTTATTAAGTACACATCTTTATATTAATTACCCCTACTCACTAGTAATTTTCTTTCATTTACTCATTTTTTACACATGTTCTCTCCTATTTCATACTCATTCTCTTATATTTGTAACTTATTCTCTCTCCTATACTTTTTTTCATAAATAGAGGCATATTTGGAAAAAAAAAACATGATATTTTTTATACATTTATTGTTTTTAACTAATTTTAGTCGTAAGTTCATTTTACGCAATTAAAATAAAAGTTGCTTATAAAAAAGATTAGAGGGAGTATTACTTAATCAAACACATGTCCATTAATATATAGACACGTGTGTGCATACAGACACAACCGTTTCTGCAACAGCGAGAAAGCAAGCTTAAAGGGTGAATTCGCCTTGGCGAACTATGGACATGTATATGTGTAAATATGTATACACACACAAATATATATACACATATATATCTATATCTATATCTATATATATTTGTGTGTGTGTATACATATTTAAACACACACATATATATATATATAGACACACACAGTTGGCTATAGATATGGATCTGCATACTAATACTGTCCACTTTAATTAATTTGCACCAATTCTCCATCATTTTCTCTTGCTTTCGGTAACTCAAAAATTTGAATTTGTTGATGAATTTAGGAAATTGTCTTTTGTAGTCAAAACTTTCACCGACCAACATTGATGATATTCACACGAGCTCTTCTGATCTTGCTCTGATTTTCTGTGACAGACGTGTTGGATCTCTTAGCGAGCTAGTCTGCCTAATTTTCTTTGTTAACTTTAATGCCTACAAATTGTTATTTCAAACTCATCTCAACACCATAAGCTCTTGTCAATCCTTCCCCTTTTCACTAATTAAATAATGTTCCTTTTACCTGCCACAGATAAATATACATCCAGACTTGGGATTAATGGTTAAAGGGTGAGTGCAAAGTCAAAGATATATTTTATCTTTCAAGTTTCAACACAACCCAAAACTTAAGACTAGCATTCTTAGAACATATTATATATCATAGGCTAGAGGACCCCGTCTGTGCATGCATTTAGAATTATTTAAAAACTGTTTGGCGCTTGTTTCAGGGAAAAAATGAATTAAATAGCAGCATTCACTACGGTAGATGTAACATCCCATTTTCAAAAGCGGAATAATTTTTTTTTTTCATCAGAGTAGAACATCGGAGCGATTGAGTAACTAATATTTATATTCAAAATGCCGTAAGTCGGGTCGACATTGATGTGTACGTTATACCGAGTGTTTTCAAAAGTAAATTACAAAAGAAGGAAGTCTTCGCCTGAGTCCCTATGCGTGCCGCTTGCCTTTCTCCTCGATCCTTGGTCCTCCCGACCCGACACTATGTTAAGAGCCGAGGTTCAATGCCCATTGAACCTCGCAGTAACTGTTAACCTCATGCTCGGGTAATACGGTATATGGATGATGAGATATTCATGACATTACGTAGTAATCAATACATAAGCACAGCAGATGCAAGATTAACATATCAACAAGACATAGCACACAGCACATGTAAAGTCATCCCCGTTTGCACTAGCGGTGCCACGATGGCCCCTCGTGTCCTCGCGCTAGGAAAACTCAACGGCATTATCAAGACTATAACCCGTATAAAGTGAATGTATAAATAGGTGATCTAAGCCCCATAAACTTAGTCATAGTGCCTGGCCCAAGACCTAGTCTTGTCCATCACTTCATAAATCATTCTATCACATATATGCATACAAGACACATCGAGTTAAAGTTAAGACGCGGACGTACCTTAGTCGTGATGTCGGTACGTTGACGTTTGGACTGTGATCGTGTTCAACCTATAACGGTAATGTCATATCTATTAATTCCCAATAACTTCCTAGCAGATATCCTAGTCACTAATGACCCTTTTACCCTTGGTAGGATTATCTCTCAACTTATCACATTTAATTCTTCAAAAACGCTGGTCCAGAATTCTAGACAGATTTTTATCTAACTTTGAAAAATCATAATTAATTCTAGAAAAATCGAAACAAGGATCCATAAAATTCCTTGGAATCCTTAAGATGTATATTTTCAAGTAAAAATAATCAGTTTTTCCCAGATTACACGGACTACTCCCAGGTTTAAATTTTTGAGCCTCCGCCCAGAATTTTTCCAGAAATTTGTAGCCCAATTTTGAGAATTTTTATCTCCCCCTACAGAAATCATTTTAACATTTTCTTGGCATATTTAAAAATCCCTATGAGTCTACTTTAACCATGAATTTTCCCAGAATTTTACGACTATATTTTCAATATGAAATTTTGGCATATTCATCACCGATTCCAGAATTTTCAAAACCGATGAAATTTTGTCGAACTTCGTTACTTTGATGATTTCCTTCCAAAAATTTTGCTATATAACCTCTCTCATCATTTTTTCGAGACTAAGCCAATTTTGACCATAAAAACATGTAAAAAAATTTATTCTAGAATATTTAAGATCTACACTACTTCTATCTAAGAATTCTAAAAAATAAAGACTAGAAACTAAAAACTAAAGACAAGCTCACCTCTTGAAGCTCTTGAACTCCTTCCTCCTTCTTAGAAATCACCACTTGGTGGTTGATTTGGTGTGAAGAATGAGGAGAGGCAAGGCCTCTATTTATAGGGAAAATCTCAAGGTTAAAATGGTAATCTCAAGCCCAATGTGGGCCCCACCATTTGCCTCTTCCTTAATCTCAACCATTAGATCTAAACTTAATCAAGAAGTTTTAATCCTCACCCTTCATTATAAAGCATGTGCTCTTGTGATGTCATCCTTGTGATGTCATCTTGATGACATCACCAAAGCTTATGTGTCATTGTTGATTAATTTACTTTAATGAAATCAATTTTTGGTTGCTTGATCAATTACCAATACTTTTGAATTCTGTGTATGTATGTTGATTAGTAGTTGGATATCAAGATTTATGGTCTAATTAGATTTCCCTGGTTGTACTAAGCTTATTCTTCAACGTTTGCAAAAATAGTCTTTACTAGACTTACTTTCGAGGTTAAATTATGTGGGTTCAAGATAAGTCCTTATATTTTCTCCAAGGTTCCTACTTCTTCACAACTATTTAAATTTGTATTAATTCTCATTTTATTTGTTGTTTTGAGTTTTTACCGTGTACATCGATTTTTTCGGATTTCAAACCATTATCAAATTTGCTTTAATTCTTTTTTTTCTCTCTCTCTCATTGGTCAAAACCTTTTCTCATGGATTAAGCTTTATGAGGCTTAATTAAGGCCTTTGGATTTGGCTTTATTAAATTTAATCTTAACCCTCCATATCTAATCTTAATTAGCACCCCTAATAAAGTAGTTAAGTGTAATTGTCAAAATATGATTGGTTCTAAGATTAATTAGAAACCACTTCTATGCTAATCCTAACCCTTCACTAGCCCTTGTTTCTTAATTAAGGTAATACATCCTTAATTATACCTTTAACATATGCCACTAAATTAATTGTGAATGTTTATGAAAATAATTCAACTAACATAGATTGAATCATCCACTAATTGTTGGCAATTTTCTCTAATTGGTTTAATTATTTCCTCACAACTTTTTAGCTTTTCATGGCCATTTATGCACCATGTATTAATTCAATAATTATAGGGCAATTTATGATCCCAAAATAAAATTAGAGAATTTGGTTTTTGATTACCTTAATTCTTAGAGAAAATTCCTAAATTAACATAAATATGTTACTCAATTTTGAGACCACATATTCACCTATTTCTAATAGGTATTACTTACCAACATATAATGTTTATAATGAATATGAATTTTAGGGTTTTACAGTAGATAAGAAGATTCTGATCCAGTAAATTAGGATTAAATTTTGATAATATATGTTTGCACATTATATTGTTTCATTATATCTCATTATGGTCGCTAGCCTTCTTTTTGAATTTTTTTTCCCGTTGTAATGTGTTGGAGAGGTATGTAGGAGAGGGTATAGGATAAAATGGAAGGATAGAGAATAAGAGAAGAAAATTAAATGCGGTGTACGTACAAGATAAGGTTACACTAATATTGGAAATTCTATCTGCAAGGGCCTCACATACATGCATGCATATAATTATTACCAAGGTTCATAAAAGTAGAACAAGCAAAACGGTGAAATTAAAGAATTTAAAAGACATCATCAAGGAAATTACTCTAGTAATGAAATGTTTATAGAAGCACTAGAGAATCCTATTTGGTTGTGATTTCTTTCTATGTGAATGTGAAGATTCCCTCTCTGTTGGTTTTCTTCAACTTTCCTCCATTGGTTGCTTATCTTTTTCTCTCATTTCTGGCATATTCCCATTCTGAAATATCATTATATTGTTGCATTATATCCCAGTTGAATTTTTGACAGATGTAGAAGGTGGTGCCAATCTTATTATCCTTGTACATTCCCCCATATATGGAATGATGATGACTCAATATCACATTCCCCCATACATTAACTCGCGGAAAAATCAAACGATGTTGAGTTACATCCTTAAACCTAGAAATATCAAAATAGATGAAGCTCTCGAATAATAATATCACGATATTTTTAGCCGCAAATATCACACTTTTTGACAAAAACACAGATCTACGCGAATTTAACTAGAAGAACTCTGTAAATGTACCGGAAAGTGCAAAGAAAGATAAAATTGATCAAAAAGAGAATCATGAATCCGACAGAAGACACAGAAATCCAACAGGAAAACGTACAAGAGATTGAGAGAGGGTGTGGCGGCGAGAACAAAGCTGCACCCCTCTATCGGCCGCGAAATAATGAGTGTAGAAATCATAGGGGACATTACCTAATCCGTTTGCCGAGAACCATGAGGGAGACACTGTCTAGAGTAGAAATCCTTATATTCGTTTTCAATTTATCGGATCTGATCTAGATCTGAATCAACTTGAGAAAAATCCAAAACCTCCCCATCTTCTTCACCGATGAAGATCTTCGGAGGCGCCTGAGGAAGCATGTGGTGGCCGATCTAGTCCATGGCCATCGCATCTTTCATCGCCGTCGCATTTACCGAAGCCGTATTATTCTAGATGTGACAACAACGGAGAAAAACGGTGAGGAGGAGAAAGAGAGGGTTCAGTTGGGGGGATTCCTGGAGTCGAAGAGTCGATCGGTTGAGTTAATCACAAAAGAAGAAAGGTTCCCCTCCAACAACTTGCCTTTAAAGAACAGATCATCGGAAGGAGAGAGCGAAAGGTTGATCACTGGGATCATTGGTGGACGGAGAGAGAGCGTAAATTTGAACTCTCCGTCACCATCTCCGTCATCCTCTTCAGTGTCGGAGGAGCCCCAGGAGCGAGGGAAGAAGCGGCTCGCCAGTATCTGAGCAAGCTAAAAGCTTCCATGGGTGGGAGAGGCAGTGAGGGAGATTTAAGAGGGAAGCTTTTTAGGAGAGCCAGGGCGGCATGGCGGACTCATCCTCACACAGTAGCGACTAGAGGTCCTAAGAGGATGCAGTCCGCCATGCCGCCCTTCCTTAACCTTCAGGGTCAGGATTCAGGAAGAGAGATCGAAGGGAAAGGACATTTGAGGGAGAGCCCTAGGGAAGGGGCAAAGAAAGGACCGAGCACATTGACATCGAAGAAAAGGCCAACGAATATATATAGACTTAGCGTCTTCCACTATATTTCCGAGTCATGCCGTCAGGGTAGTCGTAGGTCACGGGTCTCACAGTTAGTTAAGGCGGTCGCACTCGTGTCTGTTTTGAATTCATGTTTTCAGTCTCATAGATATGTGTCTGTTTTGAATTCATGTTTTCACGTATGAGGGACCAAGCTGTGGGCAAGATCCTATGTGGCCACTTCTGATATTACTGATGATCCTCCTCTCATATAATGTCAGAGTAGAGGAAAGAGTACTACGCTAATGAGAACAAGTTTAATATTTTATATATGTACTTTAGCCATTTAATCATCATAAAATAGCTCAACGTCAGCTTAAAATTTATATATTTCTTTATATCAATTAAATAGTCATTATTGAAGTTTACACAATCATCATTTGAATTTGTTGTATCAGCATTTTTCATCAGCAACATTAACAGTGTTATAATTATTCAATCAAAAGTATACTATATAAAGTTCATGGACCAAAAATATGCCTCATGTAAAATTTAAAAGACTAAAAGCATACTTTAACCATTTAATTATCATAAAATAGCTCAACGCCATCTTAAAATTTATACATTTCTGTATACTTTTTCCCTTCACAATGCGTGGAATAGATAATAATTTAAAGGTTTTTTCTTATACCCTCACATGAGAAATTAAAAAAGGGCATGCCTATTGTTGTGGAAGGACAAACAATTGGCTGTACAAGGCGTCCCATAAGGAAAAGGCCAGAGGTAGGGTTGGAAGATTTTCTAATTTTACACCATATATAGCTCTGGACAGCAAGAACCCTAGCTAGCTCTATTTGCATCCGTTCCTTCATATGCCAAATCATGACAATGTGTCTGTTTGTAATCGTCATTTACAAAATTTCATATCAATGAAAAGCAAACCAATAAACTTATAACCTAGTATCATGAGATCTCCTTAGTGTTGACTTTTAGATACAAGTTCGTATGTTAGTACATGTTGTTTTTCTATCAAAATAACTTGAACCAATTGATAGGACTACCTTTTTACATTATATATACTTTTAATCTCTTCTGTATATTATAATATTTATCCTACTTTTTTTTTTTAATTATTGTTTGGGTATGTACTCCTTTTCAGTGAAACTCAATCATCTCTAATTAGAGTAAATTATTTACATGTGTTGTCTTAAAGTATGATGAACTGTAACTAGTATTAGAGGGATAAGCATGTGAATTTTATCATTTAATAATAAAAATAATAAGTAAGGAAAATAATCATTTTCCCACGTACATGCGTGCATGTGAGGCCCTCGCAGATAGAATTATATGCATGCATGTGATAATAATTATATGCATGCATGTGAGGCCGTAGCAGATGGAATTTCCAATATTAGTGCAACCTTATCTTGTACGTACACCGCATTTAATTTTCTTGTCTTATTCCCTATCCTTCCATTTTATCCTACGTACCACTCTGGTCCTATTTATAAGTCCCCTTTTGGCCAAATCACACATACCAAGGAGAGGTAGTTAGCTCAATTATTATGAGGTGAATTTTCAACTTTACCCTCATTTATGATTGGTTACCTTCAACTTTTTCTTCTCTCTCTATTTTCATTAGTATAATTAATAGGGGTAAAAGTGCCACAATCTCATTTATTTGGTCAAAGAGGACTTATAAATAGGACCAAATTTTTTGGTCAAAAGGGACTTATAGATAGGACCAGAGTGGTATCTCTCCAACACATCGCAACGGGACGAAAATTCAAAAAGAAAGCTAGCGACTATAATGAGTCATGTGAAGCTATGTACGGATAAACTTTTTCTTTTTATTTTTAATGTCTGCTGCGTATTGTATGATACCCTTTTCTGTTGTATAGAATATAAGTGTCTAGCCTCAATGGATTAGTGAGTGGTTTATATAAGATCAAACCTATTTTCCAGGATGTCTATCGGTTAAACACCAAAGAAAAGGTGATCACTCAATAATACCTATGAAGAAGATATCAAAGAGTGTCTGGAGATCACTGTGCAACACGATACGCATGCTTTCGTCAAAGGGGGTGGAGTATGTGCACAGTGAGACTGAATGTAGAATAGATGAATAGAGAATGTACACCTTACGGGTAATCTCCTATTTATAGAGATTACCTCTAAAGTTTCAATCCATGACCCTGTGTGCCACACGTCCCTGTTCCACTAACGTTAATGCTTGCTGCACTACTTGTACTTTCCATGATTATAGGGTAATTAGTGTTTTACCTGATTATAGAGGGATTCTGTCATAAAGTACTCTTACTGGGCCGCATATTAGCCATGCCCATTATATAAGTTCATAACATACCCTTTTTCTTCTTCCCTCACCCCTTTGTTGATGCACTTAGAAAAAGACTATAAGGTGTTGGATGCACCTTAACCCTAACCACATGAAATTTTAGATTAAATTAAGAAGAAACAGATTTTGAATTTGTTTTTTTTTTTTTTAAAAATAAAATAAAAACTTCCTAAGAAACCAACTAGTCTTTCTTTAAGATCTTTTTTTTTTTTTTTTTTTTTTTTTTTTTTTTTTTTTTAATTACGTTGTCTTTAAGATCTTTTCTAGCATGGAACTGTGCGTATACAAGAGGTGCTATATCTTTTATAAGTGGTTTAATGCCAGACATTTTATCCATTACTCCATTGTTCCTCTTTCGTTGATGCATGAGATTCGTTGGGCTTAGATGTGATATCCATGTAAACAGAAAAAACGTTCCTTTTTCAAAAGATGCGTATATATACAATAATATACACAGACACACAAATATAGGATTAATAAAAAGCTGTTGTTACCCTTGTGATTTTGCGATATTCCATTAATACTCATGATTAAAAATAAAATCCTCACTCATTACAGATACAGAGGGAAATTAATTTGAAATAAAAAAAAATAGATAAAAAATTTATCGATTATTTTGATCTCATGATTTTTGTAATATTTTATTTTTAAAATATATTATTATATTAAAATAACAATATATTATTATAAAAAATAACAATTTATTTATTCATTCATTAGTTTGACCTCAATTTATAAGAGAATTTGTTTTTTCTTTCCTTTTAAATTTCAAAAAGACAAATTGGGTACTAACATCTCTGGTATTATGAATATCTAAAACATTATTTTGTCATTTCCTATTTTTAAAGGGTTTTTTTTTTTTTTTTTTTCGGTGGGATTTTCCCACAAGTTTATAGGAGGAACATATACGTGAAGATTCCCTTCCTACAACTTTCATCAGTTTTAATGAGCTTTATTAATAAGTGGGAA
Source organism: Acacia acuminata (assembly GCA_019022655.1). Taxonomy (NCBI): domain Eukaryota; kingdom Viridiplantae; phylum Streptophyta; class Magnoliopsida; order Fabales; family Fabaceae; genus Acacia; species Acacia acuminata. Next base: position 361,424 of record JAFJYI010000239.1, read on the forward strand.
TGTGAGTATGTTTTACCATATTTTACTAATTTACTTTTACAAAAGTATATATCCATGGTTTCTTCTACACGCAATCTTCCACACAGCCACAGTCACTAGTCATCCAAAATGGAACATTCAAATTTTAGCCTTGCTCCATTCCCATAGGGAATTTAAAAAGCCTAGTTCCCCCAGCTCCCAAGTTCTTTAATTTGATCTTGCATTCTTTTATAATATATCATCGAGAGAGCCAGAATATATTTACATAAATATATGGAGTGTCTAGTGAAGAAAAAATTCATTGGTATTCCCTCCCGCTCTAGTATAGAAGCTATTCAGGAAATTTATTTTGTCTAAATGTAAAAATTCAATCCACTTTTTTTTAACTAAACTTATAATTTCCCCCAAACTATCTTAAATATAATTCAATTTGATTATATTAAATTAAATTAGTTTTTAGTACTAAATATTGAGTAACTATATAAAATAATTTCAATATCTTAATTTCTTTGCAATATCCAGAGTTCGTTGTTTAAAACACATTCTTTTTTAAATCAGTAATTTAGTGGAATGGATTCAGATATCCATAAATTTTTTTTTTTTAGTCATATCCTTATATTTTTTTACTCTTTTTATTAAGTCTTTATAGTTTTATTTGATTTTTAATCATGCCTCTATATTTAATGACTATTTATTATAAAAGACTGTAGAGATTATTAATTTGGAAAAATTGGGGAAAAAAAAACATCCCATTAAAAATTTTATTGGTGAGAAGTATCTCATAAATATTTATGTAGAGAAATTACTGTACTTTACAAATCTTGTGCTTACAAAGTACCAGTACTATATTTTAAATCCTTCTTTCAAATAAAATTTTTAAGGAGAGACTTTTAGTTGTCCTGAATTTTTCCTATCAATTTTCCTTTTTAAAGCTTTTTTTTTTTTTTTTAAAGCAAATTCTAGTTAACTTCTATAGGCCTACTCCTTGAGCTCATTATTAATGTGACGTGGAATATATTATTGTTCCTTGCTCATTAAATCAAAGTGGGTCTCTTTTCCTTTTATTAATCTTCTATAGGTTGTCGATAAGAGTGTCTTGTGAAAAAATGAACTACGAGAGAGTATATGGATGAAATGTAAATAGAAAGTGGTTGAGAGAAATCTTAGCACATGCCTTACTTCATTTGGTGTCCTTCCGTGGGTGTTCTTGCAAAAGCTGCATGGCTTTATTTGCAAGTAGCTAAAATATATATTTGTATCAATTTTTATAATTTAAAATTTAGAGAAATAAAATATTCTTTTAATTTTGATTCTCATAATTTATTAATTTATAAGAGAAACGATATTAGTAACTGATGACTACATCCAAATTAAATTTGTTACATTGATCTAAATAAATCCAAACTTAACCTGATTACATATCACACACACACACACAAACATATAGATGCAAGGAGAGGGTTATCAACGGATTTTTTTATTTGTATTTAATAAAAAAATTAATTATTTTTATTTTTTAAGAAAATTTTTTTGGGAGGAATTTGAGGTAACTTTTATTGCAATGCTTTCATTTAAAGTTAGGAGTTACATATAATTACTTATTATCTTATTCAATTTTAAGAAGAGGTAGTTAATTCATTAATTTTGTCTGCAAATGAAATATATTTTTTAACTTTATTCACTTTTAAGAGTATAGAAAAACATTATCTCAAAGTTTAAGTCATTCTTTAATAAATTATAATAGGATAATATTATGGATTTTAAAAAAATAAAAATAAAACCACCCTTTGTTTGTCACAGAATGGATAGTAAGAACTAGGAAAGGATCCCATAATAAGGTGGGTACGTTTTCTCCAAGTAAACATCCTTCATCAAAAGGCTAAGGGAAAGAAGATGAGTAACATTTATTTGAGAGCTTTCCATATTTCATCTATTACTAATCCCACTCCAAACTAATTTGTCAATATCAATCCATTCATCTATCTACTCCCTTAGGCGGTGGCGGAACCAGAAAAAAATTTTTAGCATGGGCCAAAAAATAAACATATTGAACTACTCTCTTTAATTCTTATTACAAAAAAAATATAAACATATTGAACTACTTTCTTTAATTCTTATTATAAGGTACCATCTAATAAGTATATCTGGTTCTTTTTATAAAACACTTGCTTGTTTCCAAATAGCATTAAATTTTTTTTCCATGTATACCCATAATTAAAAAGGTAGTGAGTGAGAGTAATAATTAATAAAAATTAATTATTACTCTCCTTTTCGAGAAAAAAAAAGAGAGTAATAATTAATATGATATTAGAGTTTAGTGTAATTAATAGGGATAATATTGAAAATTACTTAAATTTTAGGTCAAATTTAATTACTTTAACTGTTTTTATTGACTTGTGAGAATTATTAGTTGGTTCCTTAAATAAGGACCGGAGGGAATATTTACTAAATAGTATCAAATAACCTAGAAACTACAAATGAATAATAACAGATAATTATAAATTAAAACAATATATAAGATAATACTAATATTTTTGGTATCTCAAACAAGAATTTTACTTTCCTCTCACTGACCTAATGAGTAATGAAACAAACATTATCCTTACGAGATAAGATAAAAAATTAGCTGGGCCAAATTTGTGGCCAAATAAAATATCATATAATAAATACATATATATTTTAACAAATTTTATAAGATCAACCGGGCGTTGAGGCCAAGACCCCCCTGGCCATCAAGATGTTCGCCCGCCCTTAGATAACTTTTCTCTCTCTTATGGTTGATCATTTTTATAAGCAACTTTCTCCTTGTGTCTCAAATTTTAAACTATTTTTTCTTTTTATACCCTTTTAAATACACATATTTATATTAATTATCCCTACTCACCACTATTCTCTTTCATTTACTCATTTATTACACTTTCTCTTTCATATTCTATACTCATATTCTCTCATATGTGTTACTCATTCTCATATGTTCCTTCCCCCCCCCAAAAAAAATAAATAGGGGCATATTTGAAAGAGACATGACATTTTTTATACATTTATTGTTTTTTACTAATTTTAACCATCAATTCATTTTATGCAATTGGAATAATAGTTGCTTATAAAAAGCACCAGAGGAAATATTACTTAACAAAGACATGTCCATTAATACACACACACATATATGTTGTGTACGCATATCTACACAGACACACACACATATATATAGACACACACACAACTGACTATATGGATCTATACACTAATACTGTCCACCTTAATTAATTTGCACCAATTCTCCATCATTTCCTCTTGCTTTCGGTAACTCAAAACTTTTGTTGTCAAAACTTTCACCGACCAACATTGATGATATTCACATGAGCTCTTCTGATCTTGCTCTGATTTTCTGTGACAGACGTGTTGGATTCTCTTAGCTAACTAGTCTGCCTAATTTTCTTTGTTAACTTTAAAGCCTACAAATTATTATTTCAAACTCATCTGATCACCATAAGCTCTTGTCAATCCTTCCCCTTTTCACTAACTAAATAATGTTCCTTTCAGCTGCCACAGATAAATATATATCCAGACTAGGGATTAATTGGTTCAAGGGTGAGTGCAAAGTCAAAGATATTTTTGATCTTTCAAGTTTCAACACAACCAAAAACTACTAGCATTCTTAGAATATATTATATATTATAGGCTAGAGGACACCGTCGGTGCATGCATATAGAATTATTTAAAAACTGTTTGGCGCGGGGGAAAAAAAAAGAATTAAATAGCAGCATTCAGTACGTTAGATAAGAAGATTCTGATCCAGTAAATTAGGATTATGTGTGTGTTCAAATTAAATCACCGTGCCATTATGCATACATCTGGTAAATAAATACCATTCTGATATTGAATATTAATAGAACGCTGTATGGTTAGTCACAATGAACTGTAGTTTTTTAGTTACTCAACAGGGTATTATGTGTATTTCCAACTTTTTCTTTTTTTGATCAAAAGAAAATGACTGTAAGGGTAAGTTAACCACAATTCAACTGCAAAAAGAGTTAAGGAATTCTTATTATAGGCATGCACAGCTCACTAGCACTATATATAGCTAGAGAGCTTTATTTTTCTCTTTGTACACAAATGTTAAATGCAGTTTTCTCTGCAGATATGAAGCAAATTAAATTTTTTATTTTTTATTTTAAAAAAAACGTGTATGTGAGGTGTGTGTGTGTACCATGGAGTTTCGTCGGAGGAATTTATGATGGAAATGATGAAGATGTGCAAGGAATTTCATGGGACTGAGAAGGACAAGTTAGAAGAATGTTCGACGGACCCTACTGGAATTTGCAGGCTATATACAAGCAAAGAATTCTCATTGCTCGTATATAGCCTGCACATTCCACTAGGGTCCTCGAACATTCTTCTAACTTGTCCTTCTCAGTCATCCCATGAAATTCCTTGAACATCGTCATTTCCTTCATTAATTACTCCGAAACTCCATGGTTTATTACCTATGTACACACACTTCACATGCGCGTTTTTCTTTTTTCTTGAGTTAGAAGGGCAGACGGTGGGAGAGAGGACGGAGGACGGAGGAAACCACCGAATAACACCTCCGAAACTCCATGGTCCATTATTATATAACCCCAAATAACACCACCGACCCCACCAGCAATAAGGTACAAGTGTACAACGTAGCCACTCAAAAGACATAACCTGATAGATTGGTCCCACTGGTACGTGTCAATCATATGGGAAATCTTATCCCCACAGCATCTAGGATATCTTATAACTTTATTAAAAAAAAGAAAATATTATCCTCCCAATTGTTTGGCTCATAAAGTAAATATATCCGACTGTAGTGAGGAAAAGTATGTTAGTGGAAGGCAAGAATTTGCTGTGTACGTGGTGATGTTTCATGCAAGAGGGTGAAGCCTAATCACCGAGTGTGGGTAATACAAGTAAAAATAAGGAAAAAGTTCATTACATGGAAAAAGCAATGCACTTGGAAGCTTTTATAGCTTTTTAAACTAACTAACCAGACAACCCGTTCATTCAGCATTGTGAATTGCGATGCGCCGATCTCTTCATATATATCTCCTCCTATTTCAAAAAGTGAAAACTCATTTGCATTTTACTCCACAAAATTATTTACTTTTACTTCTTCTCCCTCGTTAATCTTTTATATTTTTTAAATTCTCGTTATATATACCTTTATTTTTTGGGAAAATTAGAATGAAGAACCTCCAAGAAAAGATATTTATGGAGAAGGACTATAAAAATTGTAATTATTTAGAAGGACCAAATATAAAAATATAAAATTAAAAATACTAAAATGACCCTAATAAAATTATCCCGCGTGCTCTCCTAAATTCTCTTTCACATTCTATTTTTAAAACTAGTATAGAATTCTAAGTTTCACTAAATTAAAGAAGAGTTTGCATTTCTCCTTCTTCTTCTTCTTCTTCTTCTTCTTTTTTTTTTTTTTTTTTTTTTTTTTTTTTGCATTTTTCAAAACTTGGATAGGTATGAGATATCTATGGAAAAAATTTATATCCTTCAATTTATAAAAGTTATATTTTTTAAAATCAACAAAAATTTTAAGTAAACATAGAATTACATAATTTCAATAAAACTCAAGGTATTTTATAATTTGTCATATATGTCAAACCAAGAGAGTTTATATCATTTATTTTTGTTTTAGAAGAAATTTATGTGGGTTAAAAAATTCATTTAATGCTAATAAAATAAAAAAAAATCTAAAAAATCTAATATCCTAAAAAATATGAAATGAGTTTAGTTTTTATTTTTTATAAAAAGAGCTTATTGATTCCAATGTTGATAATATAAAGCGGGAAACTTAATGATATAATTTGATTAAAAAAAAAAAAAAAAAAAAAAAAAAAAAAAGAGTTTAACTGCTCTTAATTATATAATATATTGAAAAAAAAAAAAGAACCAATTATACCATGATGTGTGGTTTTAGTTTTAACATTAATTATTTTTTAAATTATAAATAATGAGATAATATTGGAGTTTGATTAGGGACAATTTAGTGATTTTAAATTTATATTATGATTTTTGGTCCTTCTAAGTAATTACTATTTTTATGGTCCTCTATAAAAAATATTATTTTCTCTAGGTCCTTTATTTTAATTTTCCCTTATTTTTTTTTCAATTTTTAATTTGATACAAGTGTGTTTTTTCTCCTAATTAAATGTTTTAATTTTCTCTGTTGTACAACGGCTAACTCTAACACACAAAGGAAAATGAATTATTAAATTAAGGTAAAAATGCAAAAATTAATGATTCAATTAATAAAAAAATACACATGTGTCAAATTAAAAATTAGGTAATAGATACTTGCAAATGCGTTTTTCGCTTTTCAAAAATTAGCTTTGGCTCCAATAATTTTTTATCCTTTCCTAATTTTAAAGATCTTTGAATGGGATTTTCCCTTTTGTTTTATCAGATATGATTTTTTTTAAAAAAACATTATAATTATAGTGGTATAAGTGAATACTACTGAATAGTGAGTACTTATAAGTATTAAAAATATAAAAAAAACAGAGCGTGACGCGAGGGTTGCTTTAAAATATTAGGCTAAAGTATATTTTTAGTCCTTTAAGTTTACATGAAGTATACTTTTGGTCCCTTACCTTTATAAAGTATATTTTTAGTCCTATAATTCTAACACCGTTAGTTTTGCTAACGGAAAATGTAAACTCAAGTTATAACGATGTAAATTTAAGTGATAATTTTGTGATTAAATGCTATTAAACTTAAATCTAAAATACGAGTAAATTAAAGAATATATAAAATTTATGTAATTAAATGCTATTAGTCATCGTTTGAGTTTGCTGCGTCAGCGTTTTCTGTTAGTAACATTAACGGTGTTAGAATTTTAGGACCAAAAGTATACTTTATGAAGTCAAGGGACCACAAGTATACCTTATGTAAAACTTAAAGGACTAAAAGTATACTTTAGCCTAAATATTATAAGTGGATACAACTGAATAGCCTTCGCCAGCATTTACGATTTATATCGCAAACCAAACATCATCTAATGCCAAACATTGCTGTACGTTCCTGTGATAGCAAAATATAGTAAGCTATGGTGGTGCAAGCTAGCTGGACGATAACATAAGAAGGGAAGATAGTACAGGGCTTGGAAAACAATATTAATGAAGATTCGCCCTATTTTAGTTATGTGGGGTGCTCATTGCCCATTACTCACCGCCCCTTTCTCTTCCTCTCCTAAAAAGCTTCCCACTGAAATCTCCTTCTTCACTGGCTCTCCCAACCATGGAAGCTTATAGCTCGCTGAAATGCTGGCGAACGGCTTCTTCCCTCCCTCCTGGGGCTCCTCCTGAAACACCCCATTTTTCAAAAGCGGAATAAATTTTTTTCATCAGAGTAGAGCATCGGAGCAAGTAAAAGAGTGAGTAACTGATATATCATTAATTGTGGCGTATCTGTTTGTTCATAAAGAACAGTAAATTTTACTAAGTAATATGACGGTACATATCCTAAAAAATCTTCAGTCAGGTCTTCACGCGTGCTATTTACTCTGCTTACTCTTTGTCTTTGGTCCTTGGTTCTCCGTACCCTGAAGCTATAGTAAGAGCTGAGGTCCAATGCCCATCGGACCTCAAGTAACGGTTAACCTCATGCTCATGTAAAACAATATATGTACATAGCAGATGCAAGATTAACATATCCACAGTACATAGCATACAGCACATGCACAGTCACCCATGTTTGCACTAACCAGTGCCACGATAGCATGCCGTGTCCTCAGCGCTAGGAAAACTCAACGGCATTATCAAGACTATAACTTGTATAAAGCTGAATGTGTAAACAGTGATTTAAGACAGAGCCTTAACCACAGTGCATGACCCAAGACCAAGTCTTGTCCATGTCTCTATGAAATAATCTATCACATATAAGCATACAATAAGCATCAGAGTTAGTGTTACAGTACACGTCCGTACCTTAGTCCGTTTGGATGGCGGTGACGCTTGCCCGGTCTGTATGTCTCCCGATTTTTCCCGAGATGTCCTATAATAGTATTATTGCATCATTACTTTGTAAATATTCTCTTAGGAGATATTTTAGCCACTACCAACCTTTTTACCCCTAGTGGATTCATTATTCCAATTATATACCATAATTTTCGTACAAAACGCTGTTCCAGCATTTCTGGGCACATTTTTCGATAACTTTGAAAATTCATAAATAAATCTAAAAAATCGAAACGAGGTTCTGTAGAATTTCCTGGAAACCTTAGAATGTCTAGTTTTGAGGAAAAATAATGATTGTTACCCAGAATTTGTGATTCATTCCCAGTTTAAAGATCTTCAACCTCTGCCCAGAATTTTCCAGAAAACGTAGCCTTAATTCCAGAATTTTTATCTCTCTCTACAGACCTCTATTTGATACATATTTTATATCAATGGAAAGCTATACATGTCTACTATGACCATGAATTATGTCAGAATTTTTGAATCTAAATTTACTCACAAAATAATGCCCTCTAACTAACTGACTCCCATACCCCAGCAAAACCCCCCAATCCTTATCTTACTCTAACTTATTTTATTAATCCTAAAAGTTACTTCCCAACATGTTCCCACCTTGTCAGGCATCTTTCGATGCAATAAGTCTTGAAAACAATTATGGGAAATTAATTTACCTATTTTCTAGATTAAACTATCATTTATACCAAGAACTACTAAGAACTATAGAACTAATTAAAGAACTAAAGACTAGAAACTAAAAACTAAAGACAAGCTTACCTCTTGAAGACTCTTGTTTCTCCTTCTTACTTCTTAGAAATCACCACTTGGTGGTTGATTTGGTGTGAAGAATGAGGAGAGGCAAGGCCTCTATTTATAGAAAAATCTCAAGGTTAAAATGGTAATCTCAAGCCCAATGTGGGCCCCACCATTTGCCTCTTCCTTGATCTCAACCATTGGATCTAAACTTAATCAAGAAGTTTTAATCTACACCCTTCACTAATAAGCATGTGCTCTTGTGATATCATCCTTGTGATGTCACTTTGATGACATAATCAAAGCTTAAGTGTCATTAGCAAAGTTTAATTAACTCTTAATTGCATTTGCTAGCTAACCATGGAACCGGTGCTTAATTAAATCAAGCTTTATGCACCTTAATCTTTACTTATTTCCATTTGTCTTTTAATTGATCCTTGATTTTTTAATTAAGACATTCTCTAATTGTTGCTTCTTAATTTGCCCCTTGATTAATTATGAAGATTTACACAATCATTTAATTAGTGAAAACTTAATTGTTCATTTATCTTCATTAATTTCCCTTAATTCGCTTAAGTATTTTTATAACATTATCTTGCTTCTTTTAAGAACCATGGTTTAATATGATGATTATTGTGTATTTTATGATCCTTAAACGTGGTCTTAAATTTAATTTTTGGTTTATTAAATTCTAAGGAAAAATTGTCTAAAATCTAATTAATAACTTGCAAAATTTAGAGACAACATACTCTCCTTTATTTCTTTATTTAACATGTATTATTTGTCAAATCTTTCATTACATTTATATATATCCCTAGTTGATGACTTTTAATATGCCTTTTAATTAATTTTGCAAATTAATACAATTAATTATTGTAACTTTGATTGCCCTTTAATTATTGGTAATTTCCTTTAATTGATTTATGTATTTTTATAACTTTTTTTTTTGGCTCTTTATGATTAAATATAAACTATGTTGTAATATGACAATTTTAGGGTATTTTATGATCCCTAAATGAAGATTAAAAAATTTGGGTCTTTGGTTATTTAATTTCTAAGATAAAATTCCCTAAATCAAATTGAATAAGCTACTAAATTTTGAGACCACATATTCACATATTTTTAATAGGCATTGTTTATCAAAATATAGTGGTTAAGCTAAATAGGAATTTTAGGGTATTACACCTCCTCTCCCTTCTTCCGAGGCCACCACCATCGTCACCCCCGTTGAGTTCGACACTGAAGAGCACGACGGAGATAGTGACGGACAGTTCAAATTTTCACTCTCTCCGCGGATAACCTAAATGTGCAACACTTGTTCGCGCATTGGTTGAATTTGTCATAAACCCTATGCTCAGCACCTACTAGCCTTCCACTACAAATATATTCGGTTGAGGAAGGCTAGTGGATGCTGAGCATAAGGTTGTGACATATTCTCGTATAAGTGTTGCATATGTAGGTGATCCATCGAATGAAAGTGTCATAGAACCTGCACAAGTTCTTATCAATGGAGCCACCTCGACCACTCCCAAGTACAGGTCCATGACATTTGCTCAGATTCGCAGGGGTTACCTCAACAAGGGTGCCAACCTGGAACCAGATTTGCACTCTTAATTAACTCTTATATATAATAACTTCCCAACTCTTATTTCTTGTGTTTCTTTGTTATGAATCCATCCAAGTGAACACGGTCTTACAACTCCAATCTTTTGATGTTTTGTAGAGGATTCCTGAATAAGACAGACTGAACACAAACAAACCAACATAAAGTTTTACCTAAACAAATGTATCCTTTTTTATTATTGGAGACAATCATGTTCGTAGAACTATCATGCACGAAATTGAACCATGATTTGTGACATTATGAAGGACTTGCCCTTGTGGCTAAATTCAACTCCAGTTGGTAACAAAACAACATTTATATTTATTTATATATATATATATATATATATATATGTATACACTCTCATTAAAGGAAAGGCTATTGTGTCCAAGATCTGAATAACTTCCCTTGCAGAATTGGTTTCCCTACTTAACAAAATGCTTTGTAGGAAGAGTTAAGAAGATCTAGGTTATTTAGATCTGATTGATACAATCATATCTGAGTTTTTAAAAGTCTTTTTTTAAAAAGGAAAAAAAGAAAAAAAAAAATTCCAATAGGCATACAATCTAAAATAAGGACAACCTCTTACTATTATTCTTTCAAATATTTAAAAAATCATTTTTAAAGAATTCAAATTGAAACCGTCTAAAATCATATCTGAATAACCCAGATGTGTTTAACTCTTCCTCCTAAGTTGTTTGCTTAAGAGAGAAAGCAATTCCCTTCCGTACCAAGGTTTTAAAACTTTGATTGTCACAAGAACATTTTGCTACAAACGAACCCTGGTTGGTTCAAACCAGCATTATTGAGCATAAGCCTTCCTAATCGTCCCGTTGAGCTTCTTTTGTATGTATGGGCCTCATATTTTAAACAAGGCTGGGTCCTCCTTTAGTTTAACGGATTAATGGGCTTTTGGTTTGCAAGACACGAATGAACCTTTAATTTAGGGAAAATTACACACAAGTCCCAATGACCAGAGATAATTACAATTAGGTCCTTCAAATGACAAAATTACACAAAAGTCCCTTTCATATTAGTAAAAGTCTTTATTGCGCATTCAGCATAAAAAACATGCCTAAACCACTGAATCCTATTTTCAACAAGAAATTTTATATTTACAACGGAAAATCCTATTTTAACAACATTTTAAAACTTGTATTTTTTTCATTTCTAAGGTCCGAGGCTATTTTCAACAAAAAATTCTATATTTACAACGGGAAAATCCTATTTTAACGACAACATTTTAAAACCTACATTTTTTCAAATCTGAGGTCCAGAGGCTATTTTCAACAAGAAATTCTATATTTACAAAAGGAAAATCTTATTTTAACAACAACATTTTAAAACCTTCATTTTTTCATTTTTGAGGTCCAGAAGCTATTTTCAACAAGAAATTTTATATTTACAACAGGGAACATTTTAAAAATTTTTTCCGAGGTCCAAAAGCTATTTACAATAAGAAATTCTATATTTACAACAGGAAAATCCTATTTTAACAACAACATTTTAAAACCTGCATTTTTTCAATTCTGAGGTCCAAAGGCTATTTACAACAAGAAATTCTATATTTACAACAGGAAAATCATATTTTAACAACAACATTTTAAAACCTGCATTTTTTCATTTCTGAGGTCCAGAAGCTATTTACAACAACAAAATTCTATATTTACAACAGGAAAATCCTATTTTAACAACAACATTACATCCTATTTACAACAAGATTGTATTAACAATTGAAAAAGCCACCATTTATAACAATAAATGCACGTATTAACAACAAACTTTATTGAATCCTATCAAAACTTTTTACTGAACGTTCGATCATCACATCAACCGTAAAACCGGTGAAAACAAAGTAGTCCCTCTATTACTTTCCAAAAAACGAGCACAATGTTATTAACCCTACCCAATAACATAAAACCCCAACTTCAATGGTAAAGATGATATCTTTAACAAAATTTTGACATTACTTACCTAGGTACCGACTTATAGTCCACTAATGTCCACTAATGAGCTCAAACTTAAATCCTTTACCAAGCCTTCACTCTCTGAATGTAAAGAACATACAACGAAAAAATAAATTATTCAATGAATATAGAAAAGATGACAGCTTCACAATCTAAGCTTTGCCTAGGACATGAAAATGTCACTTACTTGCCTTCTACGTTGGAGATTCGATCGACTTATATTGCTTACTTGATTTCAGCGTTTTTCCCTTTTTCCCGACAGCTATCTCCCGCGCGTTTTCATTGCTTTGTTTGTTTCATTCCTTTTTTATGATGAATGGGCAATAAAGACTTTTACTAATATGAAATAATTACGAAGTCCCTAGGGACTTTCGTAATTTTGTCATTTGAAAGGACCTAATTGTAATTATCTCTAGTCCTTGGGACCTATGCGTAATTTTCCCTTTAATTTATATACTTAATGGGGTTTTTGTTTGTGAACAATCATCAGTATTGATTCGGCCTTGTTTCTACAAAATACAAAAACCAAAATTAACCCTTTTTTCGTGATTTTTAACTATTGAAAATAATGAAGATTGGTGTATCACGGCAACACCAATCTTCATTATTTTATCATGACGAGCATTATTTTTTTCAATTGCAAAAATATAATATACTCTATTGGTCATAATTATATGACCTAATTGACTTTTTTGGAGAAATTAAGGAAACTAATTAAATTATTTTAGAGTATTTGTATTTGTATTTTTTTCCAAACTAATTAGTTTAACTAATAAATTAATATATAATCTAATGACAAACAACATATGCAATGATTAAGTAACTTATTTAGCTTCCTTAATCTCTCAAAAAAAAAAAAATCAGTTAGTTCTTATAATTAATATATGTGTATCCCAGCGTATACAAATGTCATCCGCATTGTAGTTCAAACATAAGAATTTTGATGTCCGGTTGTTATAGCTCAATGACATCAAGCTACTCTCTTGAGTCTCTTTTTTAATGTCGAAGTTGTGAATTCGAACCCTATATGAATATAATGAACGTAAACTAAGACACACACACACACAAAAACTACAATATGGATTAGAATAACACACAAACTTCTAATTTATGTAGTTTTGACTTTTGAGCTATAATCATGAGATATGGAACCAATATTGCCTTCATTGCACATCGTTTCTAGAAGTATTAAATTGACTGATGAGTGTGTTGACATCATCAGAATAATAAACGACCACGTGCACAAGAGACTAGAGCAAGCAAGAGGAAATTAATTAAGAAAAGAAAAAAGTACATAGTGTCGAGATGATAATTTTTTAATCGAAAACAACCACAAAATTAAAGTCCTTTACTTGTTTAAGCTGATCATTACATCTTTATTACGATTCTGATTTCATTATGCCTTAAAGATGGAACCAGTTTCCTATTCATCCTTTGGATGAGTAGGAAGAGCTCTTTCTATTTGGATGGTCCAGATTTTTTTTTTTTTTAACTTTTAATTTTTCAAACAAAAATTTATTTTAATGAGTAGATAATCTAAAATAAATATAATCTCTTAACTAACATAGTTTTTAAAATTATTTTTTCATTTAAAAATTGACAATTAAAAAAATTAAATCAAGATCGTTCAAATCTCATCATCTAGATGAGAGGAACTCTCTACTCATCCTTTTGGATGAGTAGGGAGATACACTCAATAGTGGCCTGCAACTTAAGAATTTTTTTAAGTGAAGATAACCTAAAATACATATATATATATACACACACACTAATACACATACATAAATGTATATCCCTTGTTCTCCGACACAGTTTGCTGGCACTAATCACTCTTCTGGCTCCTTATGACCCGACACCTATCTTGTTGGTTACTAATATACTATGAGCGGTGGTTTTACCTTTTCTTAATTGAATCAATATGCCTGAGTTGTCCTTGAACGCCATTATCCCAATAAAATCTCCTTTTGTTTTCTTTTGTGGTTTGAATCTCGCACTGGCTTGTCCCAGTTTTCTTATCTTGTATTTTTAAGGAAAAGAATGATTCCGGTATCATGATCGGCTTCAGAGGAATTAATTGTTGCAAAAGATACACTCTAAACAGGTAAAAATTGAACAAAATCAAGAATCACTACAACTAAGATTGCATATACCATAAATAGAGCTCGAGAATTAGAGCCGACCCTTGAATGGCCAAGGCCTAACAAGGCACAGGGTAAGAAAAATATATGTTTTTCAAAGCCTGGCCCAAGAGCACAAGGGCTAAAGCCGGCCCTACAAGGCCCGGATGTTACTATTTCAAATTTTAACTATATTTTCTTCATATTTTTAAAGAAATATAATTAGTAAATTGCAACAATTAAAGTTCTAATTGATTAAATAAATGTTGTCAACATTAATGTCTACACAACATACTTAATGCAATAAACAAATGTAGTCACTAATTCATAATCAAGAGTAAACTATTGTCCACAAGTAATTCACACAAAGCATAACAAGCTTACCACTAAGCAACATTAATATGATGACTATCGTTTACATTATAACACCCCAAATTTCATACTTCAAAATGTGTTGGTTGACACTTAGTTTTAGAAAACTTGACAGAGTTTGAGGTGCTACCACTCAGAGTAATGCGGAAACGGAGAGCATGCGCTAACGTTTGGACAATGAGTAAGCGATATAAAATGCCTAGGCATATGCCGATGCCCCGACATCGATATATTAAAAACGAAGGAATATTCATGTGATACAACAATACAGAGTTTTGTATAATTACAAATCTTTATACAATCTTCAAGCAAGCCATAGCTTGACTTGGGGCAATGAACCTAACTCAGTTAATCAAACAATTTGGCCAGGCCAGTGTTTAGTGGAATTCTCCCGAATACGAACCATTTCTAGACACCAAATGGTTTGAAGTAACCTTCTTAGATCCACAAGCTTAACTTTGACTAATCGGTGCCTTCTCCGATCCAACGAACTTTAGAAAAATCCGAGATCCAATATGATGACTATCAGGTAATGTTAACCTCATGTGAAAAGTATAAACAAGTATATGTATGAGAGATGTTCATTTCATTACAAAGATTAACCAATACATAGCACACAACGAGATGTAAGGTTACAACAAGTACATAAGCACAGCAGATGTAATGTTAACACAACAACAATACATAGCACACAAAGACATGTAACGTTTGCACTAACCGGTGCCACGACAGTCCTCGTGTCTTGACGCTAGGAAAACTCAACGGCATTATCAAGATTATAACCCGTATAAAGCTGAATGTATATAAACAGGTGACCTAAGTCACAGTGCATGACCCAAGACCTAGTCTTGCCCATCACTTCATGAATCATTCTATCACATACATGCATACAAGACACATCAAAGTTAAAGTTACAAGACGCGAACGTACCTTCACCGGGTAATTGTCAAACGCTCGAACATTGAATCCGACTCCGGACTTCCCAAATATCCTATACATTATCGTCGGATTATTTTATGATATTTGATAAATATCATATTGCTTAGAATAATATCTAAAGGTTTAATTTACCTTTCTACCCTTGGTGGATTTTTTATTTACAACTTTGCCCTTACATTTTCTTAAAAATGCTACTTCAGCATTTCTGGGCAGAATTTTCGGTAACTTTGAAAAATCATAGCTAATTCTAGAAAAATAAAAATGAGGTTCTGTAAAATTCCTCATGACCCTTGACATGTCTACTTTCAAGGAAAAATATTCCAAGAACCTAGAACATCAAGAATCATTCCCAGTTTGATGTTTTCTCAATGCTGCCCAGATTTTTTCCAGAAAACGTAGCCCAGATTCCAGAATTTTTATCTCCTTCTACAGACCTCTAATTGATACATAATTTATATCAATGGAAAGCTATACATGTGTAATATAACCATGAATTAGTTCATAAGTTTTGAAGATATATTCATATATAAAATAATGCTCTCTAACTGACTGACTCCAACAGCCCAGCAAAACCCCACAATTCCTATCTTACTCTAACTTGTTTTATTAATCCTAAAAGTTACTTCCCAACATGTTCCCACCTTGTTAGGCATCTTTCAATGTAATAAGGCCTGAAAACAATTATGGGAAATTACTTTACCTATTTCCTAGATTAAACTAACATTTATACTAAGAACTATAGAACTAAAGACTAGAAACTAAAAACTAAAGACAAGCTTACCTCTTGAAGCCTCTTGCTTGCTTCCTCCTTCTTGTTTCTACTCTATTAGAAATCAACTCTTGGAGTTTGATTTGGTGTGAAGAATGAGGAGAGGCAAGGCCTCTATTTATAGGGAAAATCTCAAGGTTAAAATGGTAATCTCAAGCCCAATGTCGTCCCCACCATTTGCCTCTTCCTTAGTCTCAACCATTAGATTTAAACTTAATCAAGAAGTTTTAATCCTCACCCTTCACTATAAAGCATGTGCTCTTGTGATGTCATCCTTGTGATGTTATCTTGATGACATAATCAAGGCTTAGGTGTCATTGTTGATTAATTAACAAAGTTTAATTAACTCTTAATTGCATTTGTTAACTAACCATGAAAATTAGTGCTTAATTAGACAAGCTTAATTCTTCATTAGTTAGCCCCCTTTTTGATGATCTTAGCTTGCCTCTAATTATCTTGTAACTAATCTTGTCTTTTAATTGATCCTTGATTTTTAATTAAGACATTCCCTAATTGTTGCTTTTTAATTTGCCCATTGGTTAATTATGAAGATTTACACAATTATTTAATTAGTGAAAACTTAATTGCTCATTAATCTTTATTAATTTCCTTTGATTTGTTTAAGTATTTCCATAACATTTTCTTGCTCCTCTTGGTTATATAAGAACCACGATTTAATATGATAACTATATCATATTTCAAAATCCATAAATATAATTTCAAAATTGGCCCTTGGTTTATTTAATTTCAAGAGAAATTGCCTACAAAATTAATCAATAGCTTACTAAAATTTTGAGACACCTATTCACCTTTATTTAATATGTATTATTTATCAAAATATAGTATTTATGATAAATAGAATTTTTAGGGTATTACATCTTCTTACTACTATCATCAATTTCAAAGACATTTGGTTGCGCTTCACTTCGAGTAGTAGGCTTTACTTTAAGGGTAAAAATATTAAGAATATATTCTCTCACATCATAAATACATCTATAATCTTTATTTGCAACAAATATTAAACCAAATTATAAAATTAAAGTATAATTATTAAGTATTTGTAATTAAATGGACAAATAACTCTATAACAAACACAAAATACATATAAATTAGTAAATTCAATGGCCAAGTCAAGTTAATGAAATAAAAAGATATATATTTAAAGGGCTTACCGGGCCAGCCCTTTTGCGCCATTGACCCTAAGGACCGGCCCTCTAGAGTCAACTTCATTTACAAGCTCCAATTTACAAGGGCCAAGGCTTAAAAGGGGCCTGACGGGCTAGGCCCAATTTTCAGGCTCTAATTGTAAACATACAATAGTTCTGTATAATATGAAAATCATAAATAAACTCACAAGACTGCCTCATATGGTAATGAACTTTGAAGGAATCCGAGCCTAACATACATTGTCTCCTTAAGACAATTTTCTCCCTCAAATGGATGCCCAAGGTTAATGAACAATTGTCTCCTAGGATAAAACAGATTTTTCATCTTCAGAATGATGACACTCTTAATCAAAAGCCCAAGCGAACACAACAAGTCTGCTTTCAGAATCGCATAAAGTATAATTGCAAAATGTAGTATGCAGAGAGGAGTGTTTGAGATTGATTTGAGATATGATATTCTGTCACCAGCACACCTTATTTATAAATGATAGAAATTGATTAGATGGACTCGACACTTGTGGCGAACTGGTGCTTCGTGTAAACAGACGCACCAGAATGGAGGCATATCAAAAGCTACTCTGTCAATTAAATAACTTGAATTGAAACTACTTACTTTTGGATAAACCTACTTTGGTTCTTTAGCTAAACCCTCTTTTTGCCTAGCAAACATTTTAAATGTAAATGTCTTGATTAACTATCATTAAAATGAAATTTTCAAACATTAAAACAATTCATTTAAATCAAGAATCAATGATTTAGACAAAAAGTTTACTTACGTGCTAAATATGTGTTTTATTTCTTCATTTGGCTTGCCCTTTGAGGAATCAAACCAATAACAAACGTTCTTGGAGGGACAAACAACACGCAGGGTGCAATGATTACTACAACATATACATATTAAAATTAAATTAAGATAAGAAAGCAGTTTATTCTAAAAAATCTTCGTTCCAATTTTTTTTTTTTTCTTTTTTGTGTGGTTCAATTAGGGTGTATTGGAATCTTTTTGTGATGCAAGGCCATGGGTGTAACACCTCAAATTCAACACCCAAAAACTTGGTCAAAATATTTGAAATACCTCAAACGGGGATGATCATTATCCAAATCATTAAATTACATAACCATTTTAAATAAAATTTATAATACCAAGCCAAAATAAGTTTTCAAAATGTTTGAGTTAAATACAACGTGGAAGTCTTAGGATCGTGACAAATAAAAATAATATAATATAAGCTACGGGAGTATAAAAGATCCTTCAAAATTCACTCCATAGGTGTCTTCCCCTTGCTCGATCCCTACTAGAATGTTCACCTAAAAAATGTTAATATAGGATGATATTTCATGTCTCAAGTAACTACTAAAAGTTTCTACAAATTATATATGACAAATACACAAGCAAATTATATATGACAAAAACCAAAAGGAGTTGATTATATATATATATATATATCAATTTCTCATACAAAATTCATTTTTTAAGCATTTTTATAACATTATCTTGCTTCTTTTAAGAACCATGGTTTAATATGATGATTATTGTGTATTTTATGATCCTTAAATGTGGTCTTAAATTTAATCTTTGGTTTATTAAATTCTAAGAAAAAATTGTCTAAAATCTAATTAATAACTTGCAAAATTTAGAAACAACATACTCTCCTTTATTTCTTTATTTAACCTGTATTATTTGTCAAATCTTTCATTACATTTATATATATATATATCCCTAGTTGATGACTTTTAATATGCCTTTTAATTAATTTTGCAAATTAATACAATTAATTATTGTAACTTTAATTGCCCTTCAATTATTGGTAATTTCCTTTAATTGATTTATGTATTTCTATAACATGTTTTTGGCTCCTTATGATTAAATATAAACTATGTTGTAATATGACAATTTTAGGGTATTTTATGATCCCCAAATGAAGATTATAAAATTTGGGTCTTTGGTTTTTTAATTCTAAGAGAAAATTCCTAAATTAAATTGAATAAGCTACTAAATTTTGAGACCACATATTCATATTTTTCCAATAGGTATTTTTCACCAAAATATAATGTTTATAATGAATATGAATTTTATGGGCTATCCATGTGGATACGGTAGAGGGAGGCGATTCATAGAGTCGATTTTTGTTGATCAAGTAGGTAGCCCACGTGTTGAAATCAAACGAGACGCACACCAGTTCGTATAGGTATGATTCGGTTCCTTTCAACCTTGATTTAAACGTTGTTGATAGATCCTCCGATGGGATTCGTAGAAATTTTATATTTCTACTGCGTGTACGGATTCCAACATATGTAGCATGAAACATCTCTTATATCACCGTCCAGTCGTCCACCCTTGTACCGCTGACTGGAGTCATAGGCTAACATATAGTCCAACAGAAACTCATTCATCTGACTAGATGGTTCCAAGCTCACCAAAACCTAAGATATACCCGGCCAAAGGTATAGAGCTTAAGTAAGGACTATGGCTCCCCTCCTTAAAAATAACAACCAAGGAGGTGTCACATGTCCCACAACTCCAATGTAATCCCGGCCAAAGGAAAACATGGAAGATGGGGTCTTGACAAGTACCATCCACAGTGCACCGATTGATGACATAAAGAAATCTTATCTTTCAAATTCCTTCTTACTCAACCCATCACAAATACAGCCACCATAATAAAATAAAGTATATTAAAATAAGCTTCCATTGATATAAAATATCATCACAAGGTAAACTAAACATCTCTTAAAACCTCAACGGATCAATATGTCATTCTTGAAATTCAAATGACTAAACTGTCATTTTGAAATTCGGGAATAAACAGTAATTTTTGAACTTCAAGGGCAAAACTGTAATTTTCATGGGAATAAAACTGTAATTATTGTGGGCACAAAACTATAATTATTGTGGGCACAAAACTGTAATTTTCATGGGCACAAAAGTGTAATATTTAGTTTTTATTATAATACATATACATATAATTTAGTCCAAAAAAACAAAATAATTCATAATCATACCCAATTCACAAGTATATGGAAGAATATTTAGAGTTACCTATTACTCGCTAATTCCTAAGTAATCACCAAAAAGCTACTACCAGTCTTCCCAAATAATTATCTCTACACTTTCCCTCTCTCCTTCTTTTCTCTTCTCTTTTTTTTTAAGCTTTGCACGAATACGCACTCGAAGGTGCATATTTATAGTGGTTGAGGAGGGGTAAACGGGTGAAATTGGGGGGGGGGTGAATATAGGGGTGAAAATGAGGGTAGTTGGGGTGAAATGTGAGGTAGTTGGGAGTGAAGTTTTATTACTCCCTCCCCTTGTAACTTTCATGTGGTTGGCTTTGTTGACCACGTTTCTATGTGTGTGTGTGTGTGTATATATTATATTACTATATTATAAAAATATTATTATTATTTTAACTAACATTAGAAAGTTTTACTCCTATACTGAATATTCTTAGGTAAATTAATCTATCCTATTATAATTCTAAATAAATTTTAGGATGTTACAGTGGGTCACATAATTCTTCAAACCATGCCACTATACTGCTAGTTCTGCATAAACGCGCCAAAGAAAATGAAGACCACCATGAGCATATTGACCAAGGTGAGACAACCATTATTCAAATCTTCAAACCATGCCACTATGATGTAGACACCTGTTTCCCTAAGGATATTGAAAAAGCAACTAGAAACACCCAAATATGGATAGATATGAGCAAACCAACCAGCAACATAGTATGGGCCAAAACAACTTATTCATGAAACAAAACAACCGGAAAAAAACAATGCCAAGAGAGAAATAATTGCAGGACTACAGAATGAATACCTAAGTTTCTTATTTCAAATCTTAGGGATACTCAAATCCCAGCAACTAATTTAACATTTTTATTAGGTCAACAAGTTTAAATTTTCATCTCATAATAATATTTGCTAACTCAATTTTCAAATTCTAGAGCCAATATCAATATACATTATTCATGCTGAGTTGGATTTTTTTATAGAATTACCATACTGTTCTATATAAGTAATTTAATCATTAACAACTTTTTTGAGTTCCAATATTTATAAGATGTTATTTCTTGCACTTGATTTTTGTCATGTATTATGCTCACTTATTATAAGACTTATTGGACTTTTCAATTATTAGATTGTTTATGTGGTGCAACACAATAATCATGCCTTCTTTTTTAGATAATTATCAATTCGCATTCGATAGTTTTTTTTTTTTTTTTAAATGAAATCAGTCTCTCAATATGTTTCTTTTATCCACAAAATTATAAATCATGATCAAAACATATCATTCCTAAATTGCATGTACATTTTGAGACACAGATCCATAAATTAAATTTGAGTTAATCACACACCTGCAGAAGGGTCTTGGTAGGCTGGTCGAGTGAATGCAACAAGTGAACGATAGGCACAAACTCATGGTGGCGACAAGCAAGGTGGCGAACGGTTGCTTTAAATTTGCACAAACGATAGGGGGCTCGACCTTTTGATAATAGCAAAAATGATAGGGGGGACTTTCGATTGTAGTAAAAATGATGGGAGAGGTTTCAAGAAAGAGGGGGCTCGACTGAAGTTGTGTTATCAAGAAGCTTCTCCGTGGTTTTAGCTCTACGTTGCACGAATGAAGCAGGTCCCTCTGTCTCGATTAGGTTCGAGGGCTGATAGGGGGAACTTTTGATTGCGGCAAAAACGATGGGAGAGATTTCAGGATAGAGAGGGCTCGACTGAAGTTGCGTTATCCATAAGCTTCTCCAGTGGTTTTAGCTATGCGTCGCACAAATGAAGCAAGTCCCTCTGTCTCGATCAGGTCCTAAGGTTGATTTTGTTTGAGGAGGAGCGCGGTGACCCTCATTTTTTAGCCTATTGCATGAAGAGCAAAATTAAGCCTATTGTTTATTTGCAGAGTTTTGGCATCCCAAAATAAATTTTAGGACTCCAAAAATATATTTAAGGCATCCCAAACATATTTCAGGACGCCAAAAAATTTTCCCTCCCAAAAAATTGCCCACCAACACATTTTCCCTCCCCAAAAATTGATGTTTGGTGTCCCAAATTATATTTAGGACACTTTGAATAAATTTTTAGCGACCTAAACTATATTTTGGGACCCAAAAAATTCTCAGGCCAACAAATATTGCTTGGCCCCATAAAATTGCATTAAATAGCTAATTTTAAACATCCCAAATATATTTTAGGATGCCAAAAATTAATTTTAGGTGGCCAAAAAATATTTTAGGATGCCTTAGGCTCAAAATTCAAGCATATAATTATAAGAATACCACCATGTTCACTTTTTGCTTCCTTTTTTTAAATAGGGACGTCCTTTAGGGTAGTAATAACCCTTTTTTGAAGTAGTGTTTGCAACAAAGCAAAGCCATGAGATTGAAGACCACAAAGAGTAGCCAGATATCACAATCGTAGGTGTAGAATGTACCAGGAGCCGTAATTGAACTTCCACAGGATGTGTATATTGTAACATCCCCATTTTTCATGTGCATTTATGTGAATTTATTTGCACATATGAATTTTTATGAAGTTATGTGTTGATGAATATAGGTCATTGCATGAAATAATTAGAATAAGTTGTGGTCGTGGAATTACTTGTTTATGTGTAAAAAATTTGGCCAAAAATGAATGGAAAGAAGTTGCATGAGTATTTTTAGGAAATAAGAAGAAAAAAAATGAAGCAAGGTTAAAAATACAATTTCCATGAAATTGTGCTGTATGTCTTATAATTATTTAGAATTTATGGGCACATGAGCATGGGTTATAAGTTAACAAAGTGGACTAAAATTATCCTAAGAGAGGCTTAAATTTTTGGCCCAAACTAAGGGGAAAAAAGGGAAAAAAAGGCCAAACACATGCTAACTAGTAGTTGGATTTTAACATGATGGCATAGTGGTAAATATTGGGCTAGTTGGAGGTCATTTTTCCCCTTCATTATTTCAGCCGTATGGGACCCTTTAATTGGCATTAAATCACTTTTTCTTCCCACTTTTGAGTCAGCCAACACGCAGAGATAAGGAGGAGAGGAAGAGTGGAAAATTTCTAAGAAAAAGGAGAAGGAAGAATTGAAGAAATCAATAGGTAAATCTCATGTAATCTCTTCCATCTCTTCTAAGCTTCCTTTTGCAACTCTTCTTGACCCAAAAATCTGTCTTCTTATGGTTTTCATGAACAGAGGGCTGAAAAGTTTGGTAAACAAGGAAGAAGAAATTACAAGAACATCAAAGATCAAGCTTAATGATTCTTGAACCTCCTTATAGTGGATTTGAGTTGGTGAATTGATTTGTGGTGGTATTCTCTTGTCTTCTTAAAATTTTGGAAACCCTAAATTTATGGGGAGTTGCTACCCAAATTCTTAAATAGGATTAGTGTATGATTAAGGGTTCAAACAACAAATTAGAAATGATTATAGACAAGATTACGGTGTTAGAATGGAAATTTGACATTTTGTTGGTTAGATAATGATTTTCGTCCAGCTGGATATACTGGTGTCTTGGGAATGGATTTTGGTGTTTTTGATGGCTTTAAAGTGTTTAAAATGAGATTTTGTATGAGGTTGAACTTGGATCATAATTTTGGAAGCATAAATGGAAGTTTGAAAATCATTAGGTGCTGTTTCTGGAAATTTCCTGTGGAGTCAGTCACATTCTTCATGCTTTTTGACCTATTAAATGGACTTGAAAAATTACAACAATTTTACAGCGAGAAATTAGACATCTCAAGGATTACTTTGGTATATAATTTGTACTTTTCTGATTTTTGTGCAAACAGAAATAAATGTTTCAATATAGCCCCTAGAAACTGGGAATTATTTCGGGCAGCATGGGTCTTTTGGGCTATGGATGAATTTTCAACTTGGTCTGGACTAAATGAGTATTTTTTTGTTGAAAATATACATATCAAGGGTCATTTGGACTTTGGAATCCACCCAAAAGGATTTTTCTAGATTTAATTATGAATTTTTGAAGTTGGGTCTTTATTTCTGGAAATTTTAGAATAAGGACGAAAATTAAGGGAATATAAGCTCATATTAAATTCCTTAATAAGAAAAGGGATTTAGTAAATATGGGCTTATTTTAAATTATCAAAGGAATATTTATTGAAAGGAATTTAATTATATTTACATTTTATTATTTTAGGGCAATTGTATTTTGCACAGGGAAGGTTATTTTTATACGTAGTCGATCGCGAGATAGTAATCTTAATCTTCATATACTATGTGTGGCTTGTGTATGTATGTTTTTCCATGTATATTGCATACGTTCGGTTATCATTCATTTTCCAAGCACTTTGGAACCGGAAAATATTGTGTGCATAAACAGGCCTTGCTCGGCCGTGCCCTGTGATGCGTGCTATGTGCTATTAGGAGTCTTTGCCGATCTGTGCTATGTGCTATTAGGACTACTAGTTCCAGATTGGCTGTGTGCCTTGTTGTGTGCATGATACTGAAATAAGATGTGGTTTGAATTATTTTTATTCATGGTTTGCTTACATGCTTTGCTATACATTTTATATGAAATTAACGGTTACTCTGGGATTCAATTTTGAACCCCAGCTCCTTTTAAGCCATCTGACAGTTCTTCGAGACCGAAGCAGGGGGATAGAGGTAAGGCTTCGGAGCTGGAGTAGTGTGGAGGTGACTGTTATTTTTGGGTATTTATTTTGATTTCCGGATGACTGTATTATGTTATTTTGGCCGGTCAGGCATCATTTCCGGATGATTGTATATTTTGATCCCTCCAGGAAAAAAATTTGTCCAAACCGGTGTGTGCTCTGCTGCTTATACTCTGATGCGTGTCATGAATTAACCGGGGAAAATATAAGCTAAAATTAAATAAAAATAAAGGATCACACTACCCGCCACCCGAAAGGGCGAGGCCGGTAGGTGTGTAACAATTGTGGTATCAGGGCCCGGTTTGGACGATATTGATAAATAAAACTGAGACTGACATACTTGTGGTTAATTGTAATGGAAAGAAGATAAGTGTAAGATTTGGGAAGTACTATGGTAGAAGGAGCGTGGCTAGGAGGATATATGATGGTGTTATGAACCAAGGGTCTAATTTGGAGTTTCAAGTCTTTTAAAATCATATGTATCAGTCTTTGCAAACTTATTTTGGTATCCTGATCTGATTATCGGTGTATGGTAGTATACTATGATAGCCTTGTAAGGAGTAGCTTGATTGTACGATTATGTAGGACAGTACATAAACTGTGAATGTTTTAATATTTTGAGTCTAGTTGGATGATGTAAGATGATTTATGGGCAATATCAGTATAGTTCTTTATCAATTTATGGTTATGGTTATAATTTAATATTATTTTGTGAAAATAACATTTTCTTCTGCTTGTGTTAAGCTGAATTTTCAATATGGCAAGAGGGAAAGGACCGAGAGGCCTAGGAGAGAGCGGAGACTCACATACCTAACCCTCAGGATAATAATTTGATGCGAGAAATGATGGGTTTGATAAGAGAACAAAGAAATATGATTCAAGAAATGCGAGTTGAGATCTCAATGAAATGAGAGTTCGTGATCATGAAGAAGAACGAACTGTTGATGGCCCAGATAATAATAATAATAATGGCAGTAATAATGATGATGAGCATTCGCAACAGCCATTAAACAACAGAGAGGCTGAGACTCCTCAGTACTGGGTCAAGCAATTCTGTAAACATCAACCTCCAGTGTTTAGAGGCAAATTTGATAGTGCAGAGGATTGGCTACAGTGTCTTGATAAACTTTTTCAAGTTCTAGAATGCCCTATTGATGAGAAGGCCTTTATTGGCTATTTATAAATTAGAGGGCGCGAGACAAATGATGGAGAAACACTGAAACAACTCTTCGTGCTCGCAATATCCCTATTACTTGGGAGGTTTTTAAAGAAAAATTCAATGAAGAATATTTCCCTCGCTCAATTCAACTTGCAAAAGAATTTGAATTCTTAACTATTCAACATGGAATTAATGAATCTTTTGAAGATTATTATGCAAGATTTACTTGTCTATCTCGGTATTTTGCTTATCACAAGAATCCAAATGCTGAGGGTAGCCTGGCTGACTTATTGATTCGGGGATCTAAATTTGAAATCAGAGAAAAACTAATTGCTCGGCAATTCCGTGAGCTTAATCAAGCTATTGAGGAATGTCGTATCGTTGAAAGAAATCTTAATGAATTGCATGCTTCTAGAAATACTATGAACCGCAGTGAATCAACTCGCGGTAATTCTTCACAGAAAAGAAAAGGACCATGGAATAAGAATCGTGGCAGTTCTAAAAAGCCTTTTCAATCTAGTCAGTCAAATTTCAAGAGGCCTGCAGAGCCTCAGGTGTGTAATAAATGTGGAAAATCGCACCTTGGATCTAATTGCGATGGGTGGATCATTTGTTATGTTTGCTGCAAGCTAGGGCATATCAGCCGTGACTGTCCGCAACGGACTATTGAGAGGAGACCCCAGAGTCAGGGTCGGGTATTTGCTTTGACTCGAGAGGATGCTCGTAAATCCCATGAACTATTGCAGGATACGATTTCTCTTCATGATCGTTTATTACATGCATTATTTGATTCTGGTGCTAGTCACTCTTTCATAGCTTATGACTGTGTCAAACATATGAATTTGAATGTTCACAAATTGCCTTATGATCTGATTGTGTCTACTCCATTGGTGGTCAAATCTAAAACTGCTGATGTATGTTTGAACTGTATTGTGATCGTGGACGGATATGAGACCACTGTGGATCTGATTTGTTTACCGTTGCATGATATTGATGTGATTTTGGGATTAAATTGGTTGACAGCTAATATTGTTGTACTAGACTTCGGCAATAGAAAGGTAATCATCCCGATCAACGGCGAAATCTCGGTACAAAGCAAGCCTTGGTTTTCTTGCGCTGCGGCGAGTAGTGCATTAAGCAAGGGTGCAAAGGATATGTGGTATTATTTTCAATATAGGCAGATTCAGAACCGTCTCTAGAGGACATACCAGTGGTGAGTGAATTTCCCGACGTGTTTCCTGATGATATCAGTGGCTTACCACCGAGAGAGAGGTAGAGTTTGCTATTGACATTGCGCCTGGTACTAGACCAATTTCTAAAGTGCCCTACTGCATGGCACCGAATGAAATGGCTGAGTTAAAGAAGCAGATAGAAGAATTACTTGAAAAGGGGTTTATTTGCCCTAATGTTTTGCCTTGGGGAGCCCCGGTCTTATTTGTGAAAAAGAAGACGACAGTTTGAGACTCGT
This sequence comes from Acacia acuminata, assembly GCA_019022655.1. Lineage (NCBI taxonomy): Eukaryota > Viridiplantae > Streptophyta > Magnoliopsida > Fabales > Fabaceae > Acacia > Acacia acuminata. The sequence goes on from JAFJYI010000239.1 coordinate 389,333, forward strand.
ATTGACTACCGGGAATTGAACAAGGTTACCGTGAAAAATAAAATATCCCCTTCGTAGAATTGATGACTTGCTAGATCAATTATCTGGTTCCTGTATCTTTTCAAAGATTGATTTACGATCGAGGTACCATCAGCTACAAGTTAGAGCTGAGGATATTCTGAAGACTACTTTTAGGACCAGGTATGGGCACTATGAATTTCTTGTGATGCTATTTGGCTTGACAAATGCTCCTGCTATCTTCATGGATTACATGAACAAAATTTTCCGACCGTATCTAGATCAGTTTGTAGTGGTATTCATTGATGACATCTTGATCTATTCAAAGAGTCGGGAGGAACATGAAGATCATCTGCGGCTTGTATTGAATATTCTAAGGAAAAAGCAACTCTATGCTAAACTCAATAAATGTGAATTCTAGCTGTCAGAGGTTAAATTCTGGGCCACGTAGTTTCTGAAAATGGTGTTTCAGTGGACCCTAGTAAAGTGGAAGTAGTATTGAGCTGGAAAAGGCCTGATACTGTTACAGAAATACACAGTTTTCTCGGTCTAGCAAGGTATTATCGCCAGTTCATACAGAATTTTTCTCGAATTACGTTGCCATTGACGAAGCTCCTGATAAAGAACTAGACATTTGTGTGGGATGACCATTGCGAGGAGAGCTTCCAGATACTGAAGGAGAGGCTGACGACAGCGCCTGTGTTGATTATCCCAGATTTGAGCCAGACCTATGTGGTCTACGGCGATGCTAGTTTACGGGGATTGGGATGTGTCTGATGCCCACAGGCGAGTTGTAGCGTATGCCTCTCATCAATTGAAGCCTCATGAGTTAAATTATCCTACACATGATCTAGAGCTTGCAGCTATTGTCTTTGCTTTGAAAATATGGCGACACTATTTGTATGGTACTACTGTTGAGTTATACTATGACCACAAAAGCCTCAAGTATCTATTTGATCAGAAAGAACTTAATATGAGGCAGCGCAGATGGATGGAGTTGCTAAAAGACTACAACCTGGAAATCAAATACCATTCGGGTAAAGCCAATGTTGTTGCAGATGCGTTGAGCAGAAAAACTGTGCAAGTTGCATTTATGATGATCAAGGAGCAAAAGTTGCTAGAAGATTTCCGCGACTTGAATTTATCAAATCAGATCTTTGCCAATGAAAAATGCACCTCATGAAACCTACATTGCTAGTCTTCTTGTTAGCCAAGAGGAGAATAGTCTGAGTGTTGAAATAAAAGAAGCTCAGATGCAAGATGATCTAGCTAAGTCTATTCAAGAAAAGATCGAATGAAGAGAAACAACGATTATGACATCTCACCGAGCGGATTGATCGATATAAGAAAAGAATTTATGTGCCACCTAAAGATGATTTGAGACAGAAAATTCTTGATGAGGCTCATAAAAGCAAATACACCATTCATCCTGGTGTGGTCAAAATGTATTGAGATCTGAAATTACAATTTTGGTGGCTTGGTATGAAAAAGGAAATAACTCTATATGTGGCTACATGTCTGACTTGCCAGAAGGTCAAAATTGAGCATCAACAATCGGGAGGACTCTTGAAGGTGCGGAGATTCTAGAGTGGAAATGGGAGAACGTGACCATGGATTTGACCCAAGATAGGCATCATGATGCAATATGGGTAATCGTTGATCGACTCACTAAGTCTGCACATTTTCTTCCTGTTAGTGTCAATTATTCTCTTGAGAAACTAGCAGAAATCTATATACGAGAAATCATCAGACTACATGGTACACCAAAGAGTATTATCTCTGACCGAGATCCTCAATTCACTTCACGATTCTGGCAAGCTCTACATCAAGACAAGGTTGAGATTTAGTACCGCGTACCATCCCCAAACAGATGGGCAATCAGAGAGGACAATTCAAACCCTGGAAGATATGTTGCGTGCATGTGTACTGGACTTTAAAGGAAATTGGGATCAATATTTACCTCTCGCCGAATTTGCCTATAATAATAGTTATCATGCTAGCATCCAAATGGCTCCTTTTGAGGCTCTATATGGACGAAAATGTCGATCCCCTATATGTTGGACAGAGTTATCTAAGCGTGAATTGTTCGAGCCAGAAATGGTGGATGAAACTTCCAAGCATATCAGTTTAATCAAGAAGAGGCTCCTTGCAGCTCAGAGTAGGCAGAAAAGTTATGCAGATAAATGAAGGAGACCTCTAGAATTTAATGTAGGTGATCATGTATTCCTGAAAATATCTCCTATCACGGGAGTGGGTAGAGCCATTAAACGAAAGAAATTAAGTCCTCGGTATATTGGTCCTTTTGAAATATTGGCAAAATGGGGACCAGTGGCTTATCAGTTAGCGTTGCCATCGAACCTAAGTAAATTGCACGATGTTTTTCATGTCTCTCAACTGAAGAAATATCAACCAGACTCAAAACATGTTCTTGAGTATGAAAATGCTAAGGTTCAAGAGGATCATACTTTTACAGTCGAGCCGGAGCGAATCGTTGAGCATCAAGAGAAGCAGCTCAGGCGTAAAAGTATTCCTTTTGTAAAAGTGGTCTGGAGAGGATTATCTCCCAGAGAAGCTACATGGGAGATAGTTGAGGATATGCAGAAACAGTATCCAGAGTTCATGTCCAGGAGTATGAGGTACGTATAAGCAATTTCGAGGACGAAATTTATTTTTACAAGGGAAGAAATGTAACATCCCCATTTTTCATGTGCATTAATGTGAATTTATTTCCACATATGACTTTTTATGAAGTTATGTGTTGATGAATATAGGTCATTGCGTGAAATAATTAGAATTTTGGTATGGAATTACTTGTTTATGTGTAATAAATTTGGCCAAAAAGGAATGAGAAGAAGTTGCACGAGTATTTTTAGGAAATAAGAAAAAAAATTGAAGCAAGGTTAAAATTACAATTTCTATGAAATTGTGTTGTAAGTCTTATAATTATTTAGAATCTATGGGCACATGAGCATGGGTTATAAGTTAACAAAGTGGACTAAAATCATCCTAAGAGAGGCTTAAATTTTTGGCCCAAACTAGGGGGGGGGAATGGGAAAAATGGCCAAACACATGCTAACTAGTAGTTGGATTTTAACATGATGGCATAGTGGTAAATATTGGGCTAGTTGGAGGTCATTTTTCCCCTTCATTATTTCAGCCGAATGGACCCTTTAATTGGCATTAAATCACTTTTTCTTCCCACTTTTGAGTCAGCCAACACACAGAGATAAGGTGGAGAGGAAGAGTGGAAAATTTCTAAGAAAAAGGAGAAGGAAAAATTCAAGAAATCAATAGGTAAATCTCATGTAATCTCTTCCATCTCTTCTAAGGTTCCTTTTGCAACTCTTCTTGACCCAAAAATCTGTCTTCTTATGGTTTTCATGAAAGGGGAGGCTGAAAATTTTGGTAAACAAGGAATAAGAAATTACAAGAACATCAAAGGTCAAGCTAAGGTTAGTGATTCTTGAACCTCCTTATAATGGATTTGAGTTGGTGAATTGATTTGTGGTGGTATTCTCTTGTATTCTTGAAATTTTGGAAACCCTAAATTTATGGGGAGTTGCTACCCAAATTCTTAAATAGGATTAGAGTATGATTAAGGGTTCAAACAACAAATTAGGAATGATTATAGACAAGATTACAGTGTCAGAATGAATATTTGACATTTTGTTGGTTAGACAATGATTTTCGCCCAGCTGGATATACTGGTGTCTTGGGAATGGATTTTGGTGTTTTTCATGGCTTTAAAGTGTTTAAAATGAGATTTTGTATGAGGTTGAACTTGGATCATAATTTTGGAAGCATAAATGGAAGTTTGAAAATCATTAGGTGCTGTTTCTGGAAATTTCCTGTGGAGTCAGTCATATTCTTCATGATATTTGACCTAGTAAATGGACTTGAAGAATTATGAAATTTTACAGGGAGAAATTAGACATCTCAAGGATTAATTTTATATATAATTTGTATTTTTCTTATTTTTTTGCAAACAGAAATAAATGTTTCAATATAGCCCCTGAAAACTGGGAATTATTTCGGACAGCAGGGGTATTTTGGGCTATGAATGAATTTTCAACTTGGTGTGGCCTAAATTAGTATTTTTGGTTGAAAATAGACATATCAAGGGTCATTTGGACTTTGGAATCAACCCAAAAATAGTTTTCTAGATTTAATTATGAATTTTTAAAGTTGGGTCTTTATTTCTGGAAATTTTAGAATAAGGACAAAAATTAAGGGAATATAAGCTCATATTAAATTCCTTAATAAGAAAAGGGATTTAGTAAATATGGGCATATTAATGGGGCTTATTTTAAATTATCAAAGGAATATTTATTGAAAGATAATTATATTTACATTTTATTATTTTAGGGTAATTGTGATATTTTGCACCGGGAAGGTTATTTTTATCTGTAGTCGACTGCCAGGTAGTAACCTTAATCTTCATATACTATGTGTGACTTGTGTATATATTTTTTTCCATGTATATTGCATACGTTTGGTTATCATTCATTTTCCAAACGCTTTGGAACCAGAACATGTTGTGTGCATAAACGGGCCTTACTGTGTGCCGTGCCCGGCAGTCTGTGTTGTGTGCTATTAGAACTGCTGCAGTCTGTGCTTTGTGCTATTAGTACTGCTAGTTCCGGATTGGCTGTGTGCCTTGTTGTGTGCATGATACTGAATGAGATGTGGTTTGAATTATTTTTATTCGTGGTTTGCTTACATGATTTGTTATACATTTTATATGAAATTAACGGTTACTCTGGGATTCAATTTTGAATCCCAGCTCCTTTTAAGCCATCTGGCAGTTCTTCGAGACCAGAGCAAGGGGACAGGGGTAAGGCTTCGGAGCTAGAGTAGTGTGGAGGTGACTGTTATTTTTGGGTATTTATTTTGATTTACGGATGACTATATTATGTTATTTTGGCCGGTCAGGCATCATTATTCGGATGATTGTATATTTTGATCCCTCCATGAAAGAAATTTTATCCTTCCATATCCTTCCGTATTTTTATCAATATATTTTTGTCCAAACCGGTGTGTGCTCTACTGCTTATACTCTGATGTGTTTCATGAATTAAACGGGGAAAATATAAGCTAAAATTAAATAAAAATAAAGGACCACACTACCCGCCACCCGAAAGGGTGAGGCTGGTAGGTGTGTAACATATATCCATGCATTAATGGGTTTTTGTACTCACTTTTCTAGGTTTTACAGCAACTGCTGAAAGATCTTTCTCTGTTATAAAGATAATCAAGAATAAGCTTCAAAAATAAAATGGAAGACCAATTTCTTGATGATTCTTTGATTACATAGCTTGAAAAAGGAATTGTTTTGAGTTTTAGCTCGGATTGAATTATAGATGATTTTAACAATATGAAAACATATAGAGTAGGAGTTAAGTTAAGTGATCCTAATTTTTGTAATAAATTTCTTTCAATTTTTTGTATATTAGGTCTGTATTGTATTTCAAGTATTTTTATTTATAATATGGTATTTTTTATTTTTGCCCCCGATGATTAAAATTCCTGGCTCCACTACTGAGGTCCACTTTCATTAATTTGCACTAATTCTCCATCATTTCCAATTGCTTTCGGTTACTCAAAAATTTGAATTTATTGATGCATATAGGAAATTGTGTTTACTAGTCAAAACTTTCACCGACCAACATTGATGATATTCACACGAGCTCTTCTGATCTTGCTCTGATTTTCTATTGACAGACGTGTTGGATTCTCTTAGCTAGTTAGTCTGCCTAATTTTCTTTATTAACTTTAAAGACTACAAATTATGATTTCAAACTCATCTCATCACCATAAGCTCTTGTCAATCCTTCCCTTTTTCACTAACTAAATAATGTTCCGTTTACCTGCCACAGATAAATATATATCCAGACTTACGATTAATGGCTAAAGGGTGAGTGCAAAGTCAAAGATATTTTTGATCTTTCAAGTTTCAACACAACCAAAAACTTAAGACTAGCATTCTTAGAATATATTATATATTATAGGCTAGAGAACCCCGTCTGTGCATGCATATAGAATTATTAAAAACTAATTGGCGCTTGTTTCAAGGGAGAAAAGAACTAAATAGCAGCATTGATTGAACCATAATTTTACATGATTTTTTACATTAAATTGAGATTTTTTTTATGGACTTTATTATAATAATTGAGCCTAAAAAGTCATTCTTGTGATAAATTAAGATTAAGAGTAAATATATTAAGTTAGGGCTAAAAAGGGCAAAATTGTCAAAAAAATGTAATTACTCTTACTTATTGATTTTTATGAGAATATTTAATGTTAGATTAATTGGTTTAAATTGTAGGAGGTTGAAAAGATTAAATCAAATTTGAAAATGAAAGTTTTAATTCAAGTTTTAAAATTTTCAATTTGGTCCCTGCTACAGAAGTTTTAAAAGTTGCACTTAGGTCCTTGTCACTGAAACTATGCGTTTTGGGCTATTAATTATTAGGTTTTCTATTGATTGACAGGGGAGACCCGTGAATGGAAAAGGAGGCTCGACAAATTGAATACCAGGAGGAGGGACAGCGCCGCGGAGGAAGGAATTGGGGATTCCTTGAAGCTTGAAAGAAAAAAATCACGACTCCACCACGGGGGAAGCTTGGATCGACTCCCTCAACTCTGAATCATCGTCTTCTTCACAGCTGGGAACCACACACACACCTGAACCTGCTTCTGAATTTGGGCAAAGCTGAAAACGCAAAAAAGCTGGACCTGGGAGAATCATTGACACACACACACTACCTTCATATTGAACACTCCACCAACTTCATCACACCTTCATCGTTCTTTTCTTCACCATTCCACCACATTCAATCCACCGCCAACTCCTTGAATTGATTTAATCAATTCATTCCACTTCTCTCTCACATACAAGCAACTTAATTGATTCCCCCACCGTGCACACTCTTTTTTCACTCTACTTCCATGGATTTTCGATTGTCCGGATGAAGCGTGGGTGAGCTTAAATTAATGAGTGGCTAAACCCTTGCTTCTTGGTGGTGAAGATAAATGGCTTGAGCATTGGGGCTTCAATAGGGGAGTTATTTAATTTAATCTTTTGCTTAGACTATTTATTTGATTTCCTTGTTTAGGATTATCATTATTTAGTTGTGAGACTTGGATGACTGTTATGTGTCCATGTGGATTGAATATTGTAGTTTCAATTGGATGATTATTTTGATGTTGAAATTTCCAAATTACTTTATATGCTTGATGAAATTGTGCTTGCTGTCATGTTGGTGATTAGTAATCATAGTTGATTTTAGCTCTTGAATGGTTCGTTAGAACATTCTAATTGAGAAGAACAATTTACATCATTCCAATTTCAATTACACATTAAGTGGATTTTAACAATATCTCAAAAGGTAGTAGTTCGCTATGTTTGTAGAAGCTACTACTAATTGAGATTATTGGACTCAAGTGTTATCTTGAGGTTGTTCTTTAGACTTAATGAAAATTTACTCCCATATATTTTTTTAAGCAATGATAGTCATCTTCTTCATTACCAAGAGCATCCATCATTAATCCTTTTTAATCCAAAGCATTTTTTCACTATTTTCCAAAAATACCAAAAAGAATAGAATTAGTTTCTTTATATTTTTTTATGAATCTTAGTTTAGAGAAAAGCAATTTCAAAACCCCTATTTCTAACCATGTTTTTAGCACTTAGTTTAACCTAGGGAATTCAAAATAAATTGGCTCCTTGATAAGAGAACGATCCCGAGTTGTTTGCACTATATTGCATTTTAATTCGTGGTAAATTGAGATTTGACCCCGAGGCGACTAAGGGTTCATCAAATCAATGGCGATTCGTTGCCGGGGAGTCAATTTTGACTCCTTTGGTTTACTAAGTGTCAATTGGTTCGAATTGACCGGGGTTTGCCCTTGTGAGACTATTAGGTTTTCTTTCATTTTTTTTTTTTTTTTTTTATAATATAATTTTCAAAAAAAAAATTCAAAATTTGTTTTTCGGCATCAAAATGTTTGAGAAAAACCAACCAAATATCTTGATTTTCTTTGTTTTTGCATTTGCATTTGCATTTGCATCCTAGCATCTTTGCTTGCCCATACACGTCATACATACTCACAAACACTTCTCGCTCCTTCCACTTTGCACATTCACTTTTTCGGGAATTTGTGTGCAAGACAGTTTTGGTACTCCATTGTTTCATTGCTTGCTTGACCGCTTTATATGTCGACCTATTTGAGGGGGACTCGATCACTCTTTTAATCTTGATTTTTTCATTGACTTAAGTGATTGTGCTTCACAAGGTACAGCCATGGAAGGTGAAAACAATGGTCAACAAAGGAGGAGAACTATAAGGGATGTGACAAGATCGAGATGTCACTCACGACCCATTCAACATTGCATGCCCTAACCTTGAGGTTAATTTTGAGCTTAAGGGTCCTTTGCTTAATTCATTACCTCGTTTCCATGGACTTGAAAAGGAAGACCCTTGTAGCCATCTCAATGCCTTACATGTGGCTTGCTCAAATATGAAGCCTGTTGGGTGCTCGCCTAGATGATGTGAAATTAAAGGTGTTCTATTTTACTTTAGAAGGGAAGGCTCGGGAATGGTACATGATGTTACCTAGGCATGTTAATGATGCTCTTCACTCATGGGCTAATTTGAAGAAAGCCTTCTTGGAAAAATACTTACCGATGCAAGGATTGGGGAGCTTAAAAAGGAGATTTACTCTATCAAACAAGACCCTTTGGAGTCCTTCTATGAATATTGGTGTCGCTTTCGGGAGCTTTTAGCTAAGTGTCCACACCATCAAATTGTTGATGAACAGTTGATTACAAACTTTTGTGAAGGTCTTCGCCTAATGAGAAAGGCATTATAGATCTACGGTTGGTGGAGGTTCTTTGGAAGATTTGCGAGAGAAGAGGGATGGGCTCAAATCAGAATACGAGCAAGAAATACTCAACAATACAATGTGAGAGATATAAGAGGAGTTTCGATATCGGATCCAACGAGAGAATGGTCTCACTTGAGTCTAAGATGGATACGGTCACTTCACAACTTTCTCTAATCACATCGAACTTCATAATCGAGTATTCAACGAGGACCTCCTTCCCCTACTTCATAAGCTATTGTTGCACCTAGTTGTGATAGTTGTGGTTCAATGATGCACATTACAAGTTTATGCCCTAATCACCATGAGAAAGTGAATGCCATGTACCGGGAAGGCCCAATCAACAACAAAAAGGTGGGATTCTAACACAACCACCTACAATGAAGGTAGAAGACCTAATTCTAATTTTGGTTGGAGAAACCAAGAAGGTTCATCATATCAAGTCCAACCATATGGGTCAAACCGTGGGCAAATGGTGCCTATTCAAGAGTCTAAGGGTGATGAGAACACTCAATTGTTGAAGAGTGTGGTTTCTCAACTTACTAGTATGAACAACCGGATGATGGAAGATAAAGCTGTGAATGATGGTCAATTCTCTTCTATTTCCAATACCCTACAAAAGCTACAAAGTGATGTGGCAAGTGATAGCAATCAAATGGCTTATGTGTGCAAGAAGTTGGAAGAATTGGAGTTGAAGCATAACAATGTGCAATCCCACTTGAGTGAACTCTCTAATTCCGTGAGTGATGTGCATGCTAAGACAAGTGGTTCTATTCCTTCAAATCTTGTCATCAATCCTAAGTCACTCAATGCTATTGAGTTAAGGAGTGGTAAGAAGGTATGTTTCCCGAAGAGGTTGACAATGATGTGGATGAAGAAATAGAGGTTGAAAGTCCACCTTTGAGCCCAATAAAGCTACCGAATCGAAAGCTTCAAAGAGAAGGCTATCCTTGAGAAGAAGAATAGAAAAGCAATTGAGCAACCTCAAGTGGAACAACAACCACTTCACGAGAGAGGTTGGCTCCAAGGAAAGAAGCACTTTTGAGAAAGGTGAGTCAAGCGAGCAAGGCACCTTATCAAATACCAATGGTAAGGAGGTAAAAATTTCTCAACTCCCTTTTCCTAAAGCTTACTTTCAAGGCAAGAAAATACATGAGGAACAAAAAGAGAAAGAAATGTATGATTTGTTTAGCAAGTTACATATCAATGTTCCTTTCTTTCAATTGGTTAAGTCTATGCCTAGTTATTGCAAATTCTTGAAAGAGCTTTGTACTAACAAGAGGAAGTTTAGGCCTAATGAGAGAGTGCAAATTAGCTCTAATGTGTCTACCCTTTTCAAACTCCAACTCCTCGTTAAGTGCAAGGATCCGGCTCATTCACTATACCTTGTACCGTAGGTAATGTGAATGTAGCTCAAGCCTTGTTAGATTTAGGGGCAGCCATTAATGTCATGCCTAGTGCCGTTTTTAAATCCCTTGGTGTCAAAGAGCTTAAGAGGACTAGTGTAGTTCTCCAACTAGCCGATAGGAGCATTAGGCACCCACTAGGCATCATTGAGGATTTGCTTGTTAAAGTCAAAGACTTGGTTTTCCCCGCTGACTTCTATGTGTTGGACATGTCTCAAGAGTCTAGTGAATGCACCCTTATCTTAGGGAGACCCTTTATGAGAATAGCTAGTACCTTTATAGACATGAGAGATGGGTCAATCACTATGGAAGTGGGTAACAACAAACGAGTTTTAATATGTATGAAGCCATGAAACATCCTTCTAAAGATTACTCTTTATTAGGTGTGAATTCAATTGATTTTGCCATTGATGATTTAGTTGAAGAATATGAGCTTAATCTGCACACCAATAATTGTAATCTTGACTGTGGTATTTCATTGGATTCATGTGATGATAAACTTCCCTCTCCTTCGTTGATAATTTTGATTCACTTGGGAGTGAGATTTCCAACCTTGACTCATCGATGGTTGATTGTTGGTTATCATCCCTTGATGATTTTTTCTCTTACTTCTCTTAGTACATTTGAGCTTAATTCTTCCAATGATTCATTATCCAGTGATGATGCTTGTGAGGAAGGTGTTTTTCTCAATGTTTCAGGTCTGATTAGTGGAGGAAGTGAGTTTGAGGTCGGTAGCCAAGACTTAGATGATTTGTTCTCAAAGGGGATAGCCCTCACACCGACGAAGAAATCCTCTCATGTGACTCACTTTGGACCTAAAACAATGTGGTTGAAGGGCTACCTTCGAACTCATTGCTTAATCATAGAACTAAGATCACTCCTCATACCTTGAGATTTTTAAATGAGCTAATCACTCCTTGTGAAATAGGTAGGAAGGAGACTACTTTCCCCAAGCCATTCTTCTTGCTGTAAACCAACCTAGTATTGGTTCAACACTTAGGAAGACCAATGAACAAGTGGTAGAGTCTATGGAGCTTAGCACAAGCCATGCACCTTTTAAGCTTGCAAAAGGGAGTATTTCTACTACCCTTGATCTTCCGAGACTAATTCTCTCTATTGTCCAACCTCCTGATTTAGAGCTTAAGCCTCTCCCCTCTAATTTGAAATATGCTTTCCTTTGCTTGATGGAAAATTGTCTCTGTTATAATTTCAAATTTTTTTTGTACGTGAGTGAGGAGGAGAGATTGCTTGATGTTTTGAGTAAAAATAGAAAGGCTCTTGGTTGGACTTTAGCTGACATTCCTGGGATTAGTCTGGCTATTTGTACCCATAGGATCCTTTTGCATGAGGGATCCAGACCCCGTAGGCAACCCCAAAAGAGACTCAACCCCCTGATTCTAGATGTGGTTAAGAAAGAAGTAACCAAGCTATTGAGTGCGGGTATCATCTACCCAATTTCTGATAGTGAGTGGGTTAGTCCGGTGCATGTAGTGCCTAAGAAGAGTGGGATAACTGTGGTCAAGAATGAAAATGATGAGTTGATACCTACTAGGGTGCAAAATGCTTGGAGAGTGTGCATAGACTATAGGAAATTGAATGAAGCATCTAGGAAAGATCATTTTCCCTTACCTTTCATAGATCGGATGCTTGAAAGGTTGGCGAGAGTAAGAGTCACTATTGTTTCCTAGATGGCTATTCGGGTATTTCCAAATTCCACTAGCCCCCGAAGATCAGGAAAAGACCACTTTCACTTGTCCATTTGGTACCTATGCCTATAGGAGAATGCCATTCGGATTGTGCAATGCACCTAGCACTTTCCAACTTTGCATGATGTCACTATTCTTTGATTTTCTTGAAAATTGCATGGAAGTTTTTATGGATGATTTTACAGTGTATGGTAATTCCTTTGATGCTTGTTTAGATAGTTTGGACAATGTTCTTGCTAGATGTATTGAGAAAAATTTGGTTTTGAATTATGAGAAGTGCCATTTCATGGTTGATCATGGGATAGTACTTGGTCATTTGATATCTAGCAAGGGCATTGAAGTTGATAGAGCTAAAATTGAGGTGATTTCATCATTGCCCTAACCCACTAATATTAAAACACTTCGTTCTTTCTTAGGGCATGTGGGTTTTTCCAGGAGATTCATAAAAGATTTCGCAGTAAGATAGCTCTACCTTTATCCAAACTATTGCAAAAAGATGTTGATTTTGCCTTTGATACTTCTTGCAAACAAGCATTTGATGAATTAAAAGCACATTTGATATCTCCTCCTATTTTGCATGCACAGATTGGACTTTACCTTTTGAACTAGCATGCGATGCCTCCAATTTCTGTGGGGGTCATGCTAGGACAAAAGCATAGCAAGTTGTCTCATGTGATTGCTTATGCATCAAAAACTTTGGATAGTGCACAAAAAAATTACACAACCACGAAAAAAGAACTTTTTTTCTTTGTCATATTTGCATTAGATAAGTTTCGGCAATATCTAATCAATTCTCAAGTGGTGGTGTACACGAGATCATGCGGCAGTGAAGTTTCTCTTCACTAAGCCTCAATCCAAACCAAGGCTTATTAGGTGGATGCTTTTGCTACAGGAGTTTGATATAAGCATTAAAGATAGGCCTAGAAGCGCAAACCTTGTAGCGAGACCACGAGTAGACTACCGGATGGTACAAGGGGAGTACTTGACTCTGACTTTATTTGTGATGATTTCCCTGATGCGTCCCTTATGTCTATCTCTCTCTATGTTCCTTGGTTTGCTAATCTAGCGAATTATATTGTAACCGGTCTCATACCTGAGCATATCTCTTCCTTTCAGGCTCAAAAACTTAAACGAGAAGCTGAACACTACATTTGGGATGAGCCTTATTTATGGAGACTATGCAATGACCAAGTTATCAGGAGGTGCATTTCAGAGACCGAGTCCAAGGACGTACTTTCTGCTTGCCATTCAATGATTTGTGGTGGACACTTTAGTGCTCATAAGACCTCTAGGAAAGTGTTAGATTCTGGGTTTTATTGGCCTACCTTATTTAAGGATGCATACTTATATTGTAAGGCATGTGATAAATGCCAACGGTTTGGGGGGTTAGGTAAACGGCACGAGATGCCACAACAACCCATGCTCTTTTGTGAGGTATTTGATGTTTGGGGTATCGATTTCATGGGCCCTTTTCCACCATCATCTGGCTTTACCTACATTCTCTTAGCCGTAGATTACCTCTCTAGGTGGGTAGAAGCCATTCCCACTAGGAAAGATGATGCCCAAACGGTTTCCAAGTTTCTTAAGTCTAACATCTTCTGTAGATTTGGAGTACCGAGGGCTATAGTGAGTGATAGAGGTACCCATTTTTGCAATAAGGTTATTGATAACTTACTTGTTAAGCTTGGGGTAACCCACAAAATGTCCACCCCTTATCATCCACGGACGAATGGGCAAGCGGAAGTCTCCAACCGAGAGATCAAACACATATTGCAAAAGATTGTCAAGCCTTCAAGAAAGGATTGGAGCTCAAGGTTGGAGGAAGCACTATGGGCCTACAAAACTGCCTTCAAGACTCCAATAGGAATGTCTCCCTACCGGCTTATCTATGGTAAAGCATGTCATATTCGGTGGAGTTAGAGCACAAAACCTATTGGGCTGTGAAAATGTGCAACATGGATGTGGAAGAAGGCGGCTTGGAAAGGAAGTTACAAATGCAAGAACTTGAGGAGATGCGACTAGAAGCTTATGAGAGCTCCCGCATTTACAAAGAAAAGACCAAGCTACTTCATGATAAGAAGATTATCCGAAAGGATTTCAAAGTTGGTGATCGAGGTTTTGCTATTTAGGGCCCGATTCAAGTTGTTTGATGGGAAGCTTAAAGATAAATGGTATGGCCCTTTCACTGTCACCAAAGTGCATTCATTTGGCATGGTAGAGTTGCTTGACGAGACTACTGGAAAGGAATTTCAAGTCAATGGACACCTCCTCAAGCTCTACTATGACTCATCATCAAAGCCTCCTTGAGGCCAGGTTGTCTCTTTCCTTCACTTACATTCTTTGATTTGAATTGTTAAACTCATTTGTGATTCTAAATGCTTGAAATAAGTGTGGGGGAGGGACTATCTCAGTAGAAAAGTAGAAGTAGTATAGTTTAGTAATTAGAATAACAACTCTCAATCTCTGCTTTGCATCTTAGCCACCACCTTGCTTAATTACCATTGTGCCTCTTCATTCTAATTTTCTCTATTACTTTGGCTTGTTTCTTTTCTCTTCTCTCTTATCATGATGTGATGTGTTGTGCTTCAATTGCAATTGGACTTCACAACTTTCCACTTCATTAAGGAACAAGTTAGAATGATAGAAGTGCTTTACAAACATTGAGGACAATGTGTTGATTAAGTGTGGGGGAGGGGAATACATTTTGAATCCCAATTAATTGGTTGTTTTTAATGAGAAAGTGCCTAAAACTAGAAAAAAATTTAAGAATGACTTGCATTAATGCATGTCCTAAGTGGTAAAGGGTCTCATTTGCCACTTTGGAAGTGTAATTTGTGGGAAATTCTTTGAGCTTTCATGAGATCTAGTATTTTGGCAACTTTATAAAACCATGTCTTGTTTTTCAAGTGGATGGGAAGAGAAATGAAACCACAATTTGATTTTTGCTTACTCCTCATTTTGAAAAGAAAAAAAAAAAGAGTTTCAATATCATTAGTGCATTCAAGAGTTGAGCATTATTTTAATTGATTGCAATGATTTGATTGGTTGTGTTTTGTAAGGTTAGCATTTGGAATAGTTAAGTAGATGTTTTGTGGTTAGTTTACTATACAATTGATTGTGTTAGAGTGAGCATTGGAGAAAAAACCTTGTTGGAAGGATATTTGAGCCTTAAATTCTTTCCATGTGTGCATGTTCACTCAGTTTTTCACCTTCTAGAACTTGTTTCAACTCTTTTTTGAAACAACATTTGTATTAGTGTGATGAAAATGAAAGAGACATTCAATTCTAAACCATTCACCCAAACACAAACTTACATACATCTACCATTTGCTACCCATTTTGAGCCATTCCTATGTTGTATGCATGTCATTATTTATGATGTTCATAGTTTTCTAAAAATCAAAAGTGAATTGCCAATAAAAAAAGAGAGTTGAACAATGTATATATTCAAATGCCAAGTTTATAAAAAAGAAAAAAAGTGAGTATGGTTTTTTTAAAAACAAGAAAGGTATTGAAAAAAAAAAATAGAAAGTGTTTTGTAGATGTAAAAAAAAAAAATCAAGGCATTTGTTCATGGATTTGCAGAAAAAAAAAAATGGCAAAAGTTTGTGAAGTTATTTATATGCTATGAACTTTGTCACTAACTTTGACTTGCATATCAACTATTCATTTTTTTTAATTAATTCATTCCATGTAGCCTTCATCCATCATTACAAGCCTTTTAAGTCCTTTTGATTCATTACATTAATTGCTATTAGTAGTGGAGATGTTAGAGTTGTTACAAGCCTATGGTAAGGTATTGATTAAGTGAGCTAGAGTGAAATTATCCCAATCATTGAGGAGAGATGAGTGAAACACTAATATATTGAGAGTTCTCTTGTGCTTCGTTCTAATATTTTGGATTGTATGGTCAGCTAATTTCTTTACATCACTTGATTATCACTGGTGTTGGCATGAGGAATTTGATTAATTCATGCATTGCTTTCTAATTATGAAATTGCTCATTTTCCAAGTGCATTAGTGATTTGGACTTAGAATTTTGTGCTCAATTGCCTTTGTTCAGGAGTACAAAGGTCTAAGTGTGGGGGAATTCAGTAAGGTAGATAAGAAGATTTTGATCCAGTAAATTAGGATTAAAATTTTATGATATATACTTGCACATGTGTGTGTGTGTTCAAATTAAATCTCCGTGCCATTATACGTACTGCTGGTAAATAAATACCATCTGATAATAAATATTAATAGAACGTCGTATGGTTAGTCACAATGAACTGCAGTTTTTTAGTTATTCAACAGGGTATTATGTGTAGTTCCAACTTTTTCTATTTTTAATCAAAACAAAATGACTGTAAGGTTAAGTTAACCACAATTCAACTGCAAGAAGAGTTAAGGAATTCTTATTATAGGCATGTAAAACTCAGTAGCACTCTATATATATAGCTAGAGACTCTTTATTTTTTATCTTTGTACACAAATGTTAAGTTCAGTTTTCTCTCTCGATCTGAAGTAAATTAATAAGGAACAACAATGGCGAATATGAATGAGGAGTTTGTGGAGGATTCAGACGGTTCATATCTGAGTTTATGTTGGAATTTTATGATAAAATCCCATGGGTTATGAATAAGAAGGATGATGGAAAAGAAGAGGAAAAAGTAAGAAGGAATGTGTGTGTGAGAGAATAGTCCCACATTGCTTAGTTGCAGAGAAGTTGGAGGGTATATAAGCCCCAACTTGGCTCCTACTAATTGGGCCCTTGGGCCAACCCACTTTTGTGGAGGGGTGAGGACTTAGGTGACCCTCACCACGCGCCGCCAGCGTCGGTCCACCACGTGCCGTTACTTGATCGGTCCCGGCGTATGAAATAAAATATTAATTTTTTATTAAATTATTTTTCAGATTAAAAAATAATTTTTTATTAAATAATTTTTTGAATTTCCGAACGTTTAGATATTCCCGTTCTGACGCGGGTCACCTCTATTTGTTCCATTCTGGTGCGTCTGTATGTACAACGCACCAGTTCGCAACCGCAGACAAGTCCATCTGATCGTGTTTTTTCAGAGTCTATAAATAGGGCGCCCTAGTCACAGATTAGTTTACGTTTGTTCTGCACACTCTCTCTCTCTCTCTCTGCATTCTGCATATACATACTGTGCGTTCCGAAAGCAGACTCGTTGGATTCACTTGGGCTTCGCATGACAGTGAGCCATCTTTCGGAGACGATTAATCCGCTCTATCCGGGACACAATTGCTCAGACAACCTTCGGCATCCGTATTGAGGAAGCAAAATTGTCTTAAGGACACAACGAAAGTTGGGCCCGGATATCTGCATTGTTCATTCGAAAATTGGCAGTCTTGTGAGTTTATTTACAGCTTTTCTATGTTATACAGATTTCTTGTATGCTCAATGTATGTGCTAGTTTAATAATATAGATTCTTCTTTTACTATTCTGTCTATTTTATATTCAAATCTCTACCTACTCAATACAAAAGAAACAACAGTTTTTAAAAATCAAAAGATTGAAATTGTAAAACCACCTTCACTTGGATGGATTCGTAACAAAGAAACACAAGAATTAAACATTGGGAAGTTATTATATATGAGTTAATTAATAGTGCAAATCTGGTTCGACGTTGGTACCCTTGTTGAAGTAACCCTTGCGAAACTCAGCAAATGTCATAGATCTGTACTTGGGAGTGGTCGAGGTGGCTCCATTGATAAGAACTTGTGCAGGTTCTATGACACTTTCATTCGATGGATAACCTAAATATGCAACACTTGTACGCGCAGTGGTTGAATTTGTCACTACCCTATGCTCAGCACCCACTAGCCTTCCATTACTAATCACCTGCAAATATCACACGTAAACCAAATACACGCATACACGTCACTGAACTGTTTTGCGAAGATGAGTATAGAATTAGAATGAATATTAGATGTTACTATTTCGGTCCAAATATAAGACCTAGTTGACTTTTTTGAATGGATTCAGGAAACTAAATAAGTTTCTTAATTATATCATTTGTACGTTATGTATCATTAGATTACATTATGAGTTAGACCAATTAGTTTTGAGGAAAAATACTTTAAAGTAATTTAAGCAGTTTGCTTAATATCTCAAAAAAAGTCAACGGATATGTACCTGTAAGAGAAGGCCTATGTTGACTACGAAGGCGTTAGGAAGAGGCTCAACTTGAATCCATTCGGCATCTTTGAGGATTTGGAGGCCATGGACGTCTTGTTGTTGAAGGAGGATAGTGATGAGGGTAGGGTCTCTGTGCTTGGCTGCACCCAACGTTAAACTTGGCTCTGGACATGGAGGGTAGTTATTAATTACCAACATTGGATTCTCTCCCAGTTCTCCACACAAGTATCCTGCCCTTAACCCTAATCCCTCACCAAGCATCTCCAACATTTTCTGTTCCAGTTTTCTCACTTCTTGTACGTATTTCCCAACCACCTCTCTGACAAAGTTCTAAGTCACATTATCTTCAGTTTGTATTTCATTTAACCGAAAAAAAAAAAATTGATTACCCTTGGGCAAGGTGTGCTTTTTCTTTTAAAAAAATGAAATACAGCAAAGCAAGTCGATGAGCCGTCTCATCCATATTTGACGGTGACGTCTTGAAATTTTAATGCGATCTAGTTTTGATTCTATTTGTAGTTAAAGAGTGCTTGAGTGAAGAGGACATACATATTATGTTAGTTAGGGATAATCGTACGAAGAAATAAATTTCATCATCCAATTTAAGCTGGATTATTAATTTTAATTTCCAGGTCACATCATATTCTTAAATAATCAACAATTCATTTCAATGGGTTCCATAAGATTATGACGTGAAACTGTTTTGTAATGAAACAGCCACACGGTTCTTGCTTTTGAAAGCATCCTATTCTCAACTAAAAACACACTAATATGACTTATATCATATATACTTACATGTACATGCATGAAAGATGAAAACTGTCAGTATAATATGTTGTTACTAATATAATGAGTAGGTAGAAATTGAATATAAAGTACACAGACTATCAAAACAAGAATCTGTATTATTAAATAAAGCATACAGGGAACATTCACTTAGTCTCGTATAAAATAAAAAAAAAAAGCGTAAAACGAACTCACAAGACTGGCGATATGGAATGGAAAAATGCAGAAATCCGGGCCCAACTTTCGTTGTGTCCTTAAGACAATTTTGCTCCTCAATACGGATCCGAAGGTTTTCTCGAGCAATTGCCTCCCGGGATAGAGCGGATTATTCGTCTCCCGAAAGATGGCTCGTGCATGCGAAGCCCAAGCGAAGCCAATGAGTCTGCTTTCGGAACGCACAGAATGTTTATGCAGAATGCAGAGAGAGAGTATGCAGAGAAAATTGTGTGTCTAAACTCTGACTAGGGCGCCCTATTTATAGACTCTGAAAGAACATGATCAGATGGACAAGTCTGCTGCTGCGGCGGGTGCGTTGTGCAAACAGACGCACGCACCGGAACGGAACGAGAGGTGACCGCGTGCATTCACGGCGAATTGGTGCGTCTTGACGAGTCACACGTAACGAAGCGAACGGAGGCGACCCGCATCTGTTCACGGCGAGCTGGTGTGTCTTCACGAACAGTACGCACACCCGAGAATGAAGCGAACGGATCGCAAAATGCCCGAAAAATAATTTAATAAAAAATTAATATTTTATTTCACACGCGGACCGGGCCGGGCCGGCGGGCGGGCGGCGACCGACCGAACGAGCCGGACGGACGACGGCGGCGCAGGCAAGCGTGTGTGTGGTGGACCAAGGGTCACCTAAGTCCTCACCCCTCCACAAAAGTGGGTTGGCCCAAGGGCCCATTAGTAGGAGCCAAGTTGGGGCTTATATACCCTCCAACTTCTCTCCAACTAAGCAATGTGGGACTATTCTCTCACATACATTCCTTCTTCCTTTTTCCTCTTCTTTTCCATCCTTCTTCTTATTCATTACCCATGGGATTTTATCCAAAATTCCAACAATCCCCACATGGATAAGAAGTTAGTCCATCATGACCAAATGCAAATGATCATGTATGCAAAGTGCGGTTCCTCTACGAGAAACAAGCGCATCGAGAAAGGTAGGGGTTACCTTTGAACCTTCTCTAGTAAAAACCTATCGGATATCCGGTCAATCGGTGGACTACTTGTCTTGAACCGTTGACCTTTTAGTGTATACCAAGACAATAGGAGTTACGAGTTGCTCCTCTAGCATCATTGGTTCTCATCTTTGTGTCCATTTTGGCCCCGGACACCTTTGGTTCGTGAGTGTTCTAGAGAATCGGCCGTTTTAAATTCTCATAGAAGCGGCCCGCACTTCACACTCACATAGGTGATTCCTTGTGATGTATGTCATCATACATCATCGAACACATCGACTAAGAAACCATTAAAAGCTCGAAGCTTACCCTTTATATATATGCCTTGTTTGTCTAGGAATGAGTATGAGTTTAAAACTCCACGGTGTTAACGATCGATTAAGACTTAGTTGTCTCTTTGAACCTAGTTCGTGGGATCTCCACTCTACTAGGTAGAGTTACCGCGATAATCAACAATGTATCGGCCTTAAACCCATTCCTTTGGACAATTTTCTAACTAACTTTCTAGGAATCCCTTTAGTCAACGGATCCGCTATATTCTCTTTTGATTTCACATAATCAATTGAGATGATTCCATTAGAAAGTAGTTGTCTAACGGTATCATGTCTACGACGTATATGTCTAGACTTGCCGTTGTACATGACATTCTTGGCCCTACCAATAGCGCTTGACTATCACAATGTATACACACTCTTTGGTACCGGTTTCGGCCAATTAGGAATGTCTTCAAGAAAGTTACGAAGCCACTCGGCTTCCTCACCGGCTTTATCTAATGCAATGAATTCTGCTTCCATAGTTGATCTTGCAATGCAAGTGCGCTTAGATGACTTCCAAGACACAAGACCCCCACCAAGGGTGAACACATATCCACTTGTGGATCTTGTGTCATTAGAGTGGTTATCCAATTCGCATCACAATACCCTTCTACGTTTCATAATGCAAGGCACAACGGGAGGATCTAAACGTTCGGAAATTCAAAAAAATAATTTAATAAAAAATTATTTTTAATCCGAAAAATAATTTAATAAAAAATTAATATTTTATTTCACACGCGCGGACCGGACCGGGCGGGCGGGCGCGCGACCGACCAACCGAGCCGGACGGGCGGCGGCGGCGGCGCGCGTGTGTGGTGGACCAAGGGTCACCTAAGTCCTCACCCCTCCACAAAAGTGGGTTGGCCCAAGGGCCCAATTAGTAGGAGCCAAGTTGGGGCTTATATACCCTCCAACTTCTCTCCAACTAAGCAATGTGGGACTATTCTCTCACATACATTCCTTCTTCCTTTTTCCTCTTCTTTTCCATCCTTCTTCTTATTCATTACCCATGGGATTTTATCCAAAATTCCAACATAATATTATATTGTAAAAGAATAAATATAAATTAAAAGAAAATATATAAAGTAAAGCATATAGATATAAATACCGGTAATTAGATGGTTTGTTAGGCCAATAGTGTGTGTATTCGCCAGAAGGAGGACAAGGGAGGTTCAAGGTGTCCTTCCAAAAGTGAATAGCGTCTCTTTTGTAATTCTCATTGCTTGTATAAAGCCTGCACCTTCCACTAGGGTCCCTCGAACATTCTTCTAACTTGTCCTTCTCAGCCATCCCATGAAATTCCTTGCACATCTTCATCATTTCCTTCATTAATTCCTCCGAAACTCCATGGTTTATTACCTATGCACACACACACACACACTTCACATACACGTGTTTTTCTTTTTCTTTTCTTTTGTTCTTTTTTTTTAGAAGAGCAAACTCTAACGTGCCTGATGAGTTAGGAACAGGATAGAACCTGAGACCTCCACTTATAGGGGAACTTTCATACCACTAGGCTATAGGGTCTTTAGTACTTCACAAACACATTGGACATCATCCCAGTATATATAACTTGGTAAACGCTAGTTATGGCTTAGCACAAAAAATAAGAATTGTGATTAACAACATCTAATTAAGATTTGAGTAGTGGACAAACCTGGAAAAAGCCAAACTCTTCGGAGGCTTTCATGATATTTGCAACTACAGCTGCTGGATTGTTTGCTCCAAGGTCAGTCACTGGAATTGTCCTTCCGGAAGCCGGAATGAGGTTACCGGGTCGAGTCTCCGGCGGTTGCACATAAGATGAAGGCACAGAGGAATGAGCGTTAAACCAGCTTGACACAAGCAACTCCTCATTCATATTCGCCATTGTTGTTCCTTATTAATTAGTTTCAGATCAGGAGAGAAAACTGTACTTAACATTTGTGTACAAAGAGAAAAATAAAGAGTCTCTAGCTCTTATATAGTGTTAGTGAGCTGTACAGGCCTACAATAAGAATTCCTTAACACTTCTTGCAGTTGAATTGTGGTTAACTTAACCTTACAGTCATTTTCTGTTGATCAAAAAAAGAAAAGGTTGGAACTACCCATAATACCCTGTTGAGTAACTAAAAAATTAGAGTCCATTGTGATTAACCATACAACATTCTATTAATATTCATTATCAGAATGGTATTTATTTACCAGCTGTATGTATAATGGCATGGAGATTTAATTTGAACACAAACACATATGTGCAAACATATATCATAAAAGTTTAATCCTAATTTACTGGATCAGAATCTTCTTATCTACCGTACTGAATGCTGCTATTTAATTCTTTTTCCCCCTGAAAAAAGCGCCAAACAGTTTTTAAATAATTCTACATGCATGCACAGATGAGGTCCTCTAGCCTATGATATATAATATATTCTAAGAATGCTAGTCTTAAGTTTTTGGTTGTGTTGAAACTTGAAAGATCAAATATATCTTTGACTATGCACTCACCCTTTAACCATGAATCCCAAGTCTGGATATATTATTTAGTTAGTGAAAAGGGGAAGGATTGACAAGAGCTTATGGTGATGAGATGGGTTTGAAATCATAATTTGTAGGCTTTAAAGTTAAAAAGGAAAACTAGGCAGAGTAGCTAGCTAAGAGAATCCAGTACGTCTGCCACATAAAATCAGAGCAAGATCACAAGAGCTCTTGTGAATATCATCAATGTTGGTCGGTGAAAGTTGACTATAAAAGACAAATTCCTAAATTCATGAACAAATTCAAATTTTTGAGTTACTGGAGGCAAGAGGAAATATGGAGAATCGGTGCAAATTAATTATAGTGGACAGTATTAGTATATAGATCCATATAGCCAACTCTCTCTCTCTCTCTCTCTCTCTCTCTCTCTATATATATATATATATATATGTAGGTTTATCATTTGTCATGTCACTTGACATATGGTTTTGTCAAATCACCCCAAAACTATATCGCTTTGGGAGTAAAAGGGACTTAATGAAGGGTGTTTTGGTATTTTTGTTTTTGTATTTATTATATGAGTTTTACCAAAACACCTTTCATTAATTCCCCTAAGTCCCAAAATGACGAACGACGTCATTTTGGGGTTAGGGAATTAATGAAGCGTGTTTTAGTATTTTTATTTTTGTATTTATTATATGAAATTTTTTCAAATCACCCTTCATTAATTCCACTAACTCTCAAAACGACGTAGTTACGGGGTGACTTGATGAAACCTTATATCAAGTTTGTTTTGGGGTTAGGGAAATTAATGAAAGGGTGTTGTAGTAAATTTTTTTTTTTATATTTATTATATGAATTTTATCAAAACACCCTTCATTAATTCCTCTAACTCCTAAAACGACGTAGTTCTGGGGTGACATGATGAAGCTTTATGTCAAGTGACATGACAAATGATAAACCCTATATATATATATATATATTTTTTTTAATGGACATGTCTTTGATTAAGTAATACTCCCTCCGGTTCTTTTTATAAGCAAATTTTATTATAATTGCTTAAAATGAATTGACAATTAAGATTAGTTTAAAACAATAAATGTATACAAAATTCATGTTTCTTTCAAATATGCACCATTTATGAAAAAAGCATAAGAGAGAGAATGAGTAACAACTATGAGAGAATATGAACATCAAATATGAGGGAGAATGTGTAATAAATGAGCAAATGAAAGAGGATTAGTGGTGAGTGGGGGTAATTAATATAAAGATATGTATTTAATAGGGGTATTAAAAAAATAGTTTAAATTTTGAGACACAAGAAGCAAGTTGCTTATAAAAAGGAGTAGTCAGGAAAAAAAAAAAAGTTACTTATAAAAAAGATATGAGGGAGTAGATAGATGAATGGATTCATATTGGCAAATTATATCGAAGTGGGATTAGTAGTAGAAATAGAAAAAGGAATTAACAAAAGTAATATTAGTGGAAGAAGATGAGACATGATGAGTAGGGCCGGAACTAGGGGGTTAGGGTTGACCCCCTAAAATTATAAAATAAACCCAAATGTTCAGAAAATTATATTTCAGCCTCATAAAAATTTCAATATTTTCATCTTAGTCCTTACTTAAAGTTTCTTAGAGGGACTAAAATGAAAATATTTAAATGTTTATGGGCCTTATATGTAATTTCATGAAAAATTCCACTTTGTAATTTTTGCCTCCTAATTATAGTTCTTGCCTTTGCCACTGATGATGATGATGATGATGATGATGATGATGATGAGGGAGGGACTAGGAAGCAATAAGTTTATGAAAGAGAATGAGTATAAAATATGAGAGAAAATATATAATAAATAAGTAAATGAAAGAGAATTATTAGTGACTAAGATAATTAATGCAAAGATATGTAGTTAATAGGGGTATAAAAAATAGTTTAAATTTTGAGATAAGAAGAAAGTTACTTATAAAAAGGATCGACATAAGAGAGAGAAAATGGCTTATAAAAAGATCATGAGGGAGTAGATAGGTGAATGGATTGATATTGACAAATTATATTGGCGTGGGATTAGTAGTAGAAATAGAAAAAGGAAAATTAATAAAATTAATATTAGTGGAAGAAGACAAGACATGACGAGGGCCAGAAGGGACCACGAAGCAACTAGGTTTATTATATTTCTAAAAGAAGCACATTACTGATTTAATATATTTCTTTTAAAAACAGCTAGTCACCTGCAAAGGAATAAGTTATTTTCATTAATGTCAACGCCTCTCTTTTTATTTTCACTTTCACAAGCCCATGATCCTTCTTCTTCCTAGTTACTTCTATATGAATTACTAAGAGAAGATATTTTAACTGTTTTTAGGACCTTGGAATGTAAGTATAGTTTAAAGTTTTAAAATATACTTATGTTAGAAAATGCAATTGGTTTTCAAAATAGAAAATGACGAAAATCCAATTGATTTTTAAAATATGAAAAAAAAAAATAGAAAATCCAATCGGTTTTTGAAAGATGAATGAACTAAAAAAGAGAACAAGGTTTTAAATCGGAAACACAGCTAATCCAAGAAAGGAGCAAGATGAAGAATGAAGGGTTTTACTTGGTGACCAGGAACAGCAAGAACATTGTAGATCTGCGAAACGGAGGAGTCAGCAGTGACATAGTTCGACAAAATGAAGAAAAAAATAGAAAATCCAATTGGTTTTTAAAAGATAAATCAACTGAAAAAGATAACAAGGTTTTAAATCGGAAAAACTGAGGCACTAGTCAAAATTAACCCACAGTACAGGAATTCACCCAAGCTCACAGCTTCAATCTTTTTCAACATAATTAATGAATAGCTTTGACCAAAACAATTTGGGCCGTATCCGTGCATACCCCAAAATCCAAGTCATTAGTAAGCAAAATCGCTCACGAAGCAAGTTCAGGAAGTGAAGAAATATGAGAGTCAAAGAGTAGATCGTGAGGGAATGGATTTTATACCTTCTTTTGTAGCAGCCTTGCCAATCCTTTGCGGGTGGCGGTGTTCTCTTCCTGCTCTGGCCGGATTCGTCCGGACTCCAGTCATTGCAGGAATCGCCAAAATCTCGCCGCCGGCTTTGGAGGAAGTGAGGACGGAAATACTTTGGGTGTCGGATCTCAAAATCTTGGCGACAAGTTGTTGTGCAGAGGGAGTAGTGACGTGAGGCCAAGAAGGGGTTTGAAACAAAAGCTTGAGCTGTGAAGCACACTTCTTGCCCTCAACCAGCTCTCTGATGATGCTTTCCTTGTTTGCAGAGACATGTTCGACGCACAGAGCACTCATTTTATAGATGTTTGCATGGCTGCTGGAGGGGGAAAAAGCCCATGTGCCATGAGAAAAGCCCAAAAGGAGAAAAAGAGGTGGTTGTGATAGTTTCTAAAAAGGGTGAAGGAGCAAATTGGCCAATGACTTTTATCTCGGTGATGGCCAACACAAAAAACTTTTAAATGACATTTTATACCAAAAAACTTTTTAAAAAGTAAAAATAGCACAAAATTGTTAGTTTTGCCGCCCAACGTCCGTTTGTGGGTCGAATTTGGGGAAATAATGAGTTCAAATAAAATCTAAAATTCAGACGTGGTACGGAGGGTGAGAGGATCCGGAAAAACGTGGCTCCAACCTTCAAAGACAAAAGAGAAACATGAATAAGGGCTCGTTCGTTCTGGTTTTGAAAGAAGAAAAAAAGTCACGAAACCGAGTCCGAGTGAAACCACTTTGTGGTTCTTGTCAAAGTTGAGGTATGATTGTTGATTCCTCCGGGTGACGTGTCGTTCCGCTTTTATCAAATTACTTGTTGAAGTGAGTCAACAACATGCTTGACATGGGAATGGTGGACGAGTTGGCTCAGTTCTTCGACCAAGAAGCAAACGACCTAGAAGATGACTCGGAGCACCGGATCGGGCTAAGGAAGGCAATCGGTGTAACATCCCAATTTTCGAAAGCGTTTTCAAAATATTTTAATCAGAGTAGAGCACCGGAGCAAGTGAATAACTGATATAACATTAATTGTGGTGTATCTGGTTGCTTTACAGCGGTACGTTTATTCGAATATTCAAAAATACGCTACTACATATCCAAAAAGAAATTCTCCGGGTCGGGTCTTCACCGGTGCCGCTTGCCCTTGTCCTCGGTCCGATCCCTCCGGATCCCGAGGCTATATAGAGCCGAGGTTCAATGGAATTGAACCTCGGTGTAACGGTTAACCTCATGCTTAAATATGACAATATATGTATGACAGATATTCATGGCGTTTCAATAACAATCATTACATAAGCACACAGCAGATGTATCCCAACAGTACATAAGCACACAGCAGATGTTTCCCAACAGTACATAAGCACACAGCAGATGTATCCCATAAGCACACAGCAGATGTAAAGTTATCTATCACATATAAGCATACAATAAGCATCAGAGTTAGTGTTACAGTACACGAACGTACCTTCGTTGATGAATACGTGACGTTTGTCATCGAAAATGCGTTCACAAATATCCTATGAGGGTAATATCGCATTTATTAATTCCCAAAAAATATCCTAATAGATATCTTAGTCACAAATGACTATTTTGCCCTTGCAACATTTATTTTTCACTTTATTCGTTCAAAATTCGTAGAACAACGCTGGTACAAATCTGGACAGCATTTCGCCTAACTTTGAAAAATCATAATTAATTCTAGAAAAATCTAAACGAGGATCCGTAAAATTCTTTAAAATCCTTAGGATGTCTATTTTCAAGTAAAAATAATAAAATTTTCCCAGATTACACGATTCACTCCCAGGTTTTAAGTTTTGAACCTCTGCCCAGAATTTTTCCAGAAATTCGTAGCTAAATTTTGAGAATTTCTATCTCACTGTACAAAACTCATTTCAATATGTTCTTGGCATATTTGAAAAGCCCTATATGTATAATTTCACCATGAATTTTACCAGAATTTTTCAACATCATTTTGAACAAGAAATATTGGCATTTCTATCGCTGATTTCAGAAATCGCTTACCAACAAAATTTTGTCGAACTTCGCATTACTTCGGTGTTTTTCTTCCGAAATTTTTCCCTAACCCTTCCTTCATCAATTTTTTGAAATAAATCCATTTTTAACCATAAAAACATGAAAATAAAACTACTCTAGAATTTTTAAGATTAAAACACAACTATCTATGAATTTAAAACTCAAAACTCAAGAACTTGCTTACCTATGCTTGAACTCCTTCAAGCTACTTCCCACTCAACCTCACTTCTCTCTAATTTCAGATTGCTCTTGCTTGTTTGGTGTGAAGAATGAAGAGAGGTTTGCTCTCTATTTATAGGCTCCAAGCAACCCCTTTCAACAAGCTATCTCTCTTCCCTCTTGGCTTTGGACTTGTGTTTTCTATTATGCCACATAAACAATAATTCTATGGCTAGAAGGGAGGATGAATCATCACCTTTTACTCCCTTTGACCTTGCATTGTTGGCTCTTCCATGTTCCACCACCTCTTGTCCTTATCTCTTAACTTGCCTTGTTGGCCCTTTCTACTTCTCATATTTATCTATGGAACACTCATTGAGCCAACAAGGCTCTTCTCCTTTAATCACTACACACACACACACACACACACACACAAAATTGCCACATCTCCCCCTTTACTCCATGCATTCTTGCTTGTTGTTTCCATTGTTCCACATCTTTAGCTCTTATTGGTTTATGAATTACCACTTGGATTTAGGCCTTAACTTAAGTAATTAATTTAAACCTTTGGCTAATTATTTCCAACAAGGTGTTCTTAAATATTATTAGGCTTATTTGATTGGTTACAATATTAATCATAATCACATGTTATCAATTTAATTATGAAAGTTTATGAATTTAATTCAATTAATGTAGATTTAATTATCTACTAATTGTTGGAAATTTTCTTTAATTTGCTTAATTATTTCCTCACAACTTTTGGGTTTACCTTGGTCATTTATGCACCATGCATTAATTTAATAATCATAGGGCAACTTATGGTCCCTAATATAATATTGGATTTTTGCCTCTTTAATTTTCAAGGAAACTAATCAAATAAATTACTAAAATTAGAGACAACATACTTTCCTATTTTAAATAGGTATTATTTTTTCCAAACAATAATATTCAAGATAAATATGAATTTTGTGGTATTTTATGATCCCAAAATAAAATTAGAGAATTTGGCTTTTGATTACCTCAATTCTTAGAGAAAATTCCCTAAATTAACATAAATATGTTACTCAATTTTGAGACCACATATTCACCTATTTTTAATAGGCACTATTTACCAAAGTATTGTATTTAAAATAATTAGGGATTTTTTTTTCCGGGTATTACAATCGGAGTAGCCGAATTCGACCGATACTTCAAGCATTTTCCACCATCACCGGACCGAGAAGAGAAGAGGATCGGATGCGGAAGGCTACAATGAGGGCGATCAAGGAGAACACTTGTCGACTAGCGAAAAGGCAAATAGGGAAGATTTTGCGGCTTAAAGGGCGGTGGTGGGACCTACAGAGGTTGGACGCCACAAAGGCTATCCAAGCGGCAATGATGCCGTCGAAATGCTCCGATGACGGGCAGCGAGAGGTGGTCGGATATTTGGGAGAGATAGGTCGCAGAACCAAGCGTGAAAAGGTTCTTGAAGGAGTAGGTCTTCCAGCTAAATCCAGCTACTTCAATTCAAATTTTATGTTTCATTTTCTCTCTCTCTCTCTCTCTCCATCAAATAAGTGAATATTGCTTTGAAGGAGGAAGAACAAGAGAGGGTAGGGATCAAACTCAGTGAAGAAGAAGATAACACGCTTTTTGTGGGGCGAAAGAAAATGAATTTTAGTTTTTATTTGAACTGATTATTTTCCTAAATTCTCGACCCATAAACGGACGTTCGGCAAAACTAACGGTTTTGTGCTATTTTTACTTTTTAAAATTCTTTTGGTATAAAATGTCAATTTAAAATTTTTTTGTATTGACCGCTCCTTAGATAAAAGTCTGTTGCCAATTTGCTCCTTCACCCTTCTAAAAATGATGGCTTCTTTCATAAGTGTTTTTTTCAAGATCCTAAAATAATATTTTAAGATTAAGAAGTATTTTTTTCAAAGCCAGTCATTATCCTAAAATATCTTTTAGTATCAGTCAATACCCTCAAATATATTTTCAAGATCCTAAAATAAATTTTCAAGATCATGAAGTATTTTTTTTATTACTAATTGGTATCCTAAAATATCTTTTTAGTATTAGTCATTGTCCTAAATTTTTTTTTTTAAGATCCGAAAATAATTTTTAAAGATCAATGATGCTATTTTTCAACCAAAAAAAAAGGTTATCGGCTTGGGTGTTTTGTGCCAAAACGGTGTATTTTTTAGAAAATGATGACAATGGGACGCTAAGGGAAAATGAGGAAAGCCGCGTCCAAGTGATAATGGGTCCTTCCACATGACTACTTAAGGCTCGTTTGGGATAATAGCGACAGTGTGACTTATTTTCAATCTGACTTTTACAAACATAAGATAGGATAAAAGTCGATTAAATGTGATTTGTATTTGGGATAACGATGGCAGATATGACTTTTCTTTCCATTATAATATACTTAATTAAGTACTTTAGAGTTTTGTAATATTTTTAATAATATTTTATTTTTTTATCAAATTTAATTTTAATTTTTTTATATTCAATTATCATAATATATACAACAAATATATATATATATATGTAGTATTCGATAAGATTTATATCTTTTTAGTCATTTTTCATCTCAAATAATCATCCAAACAAGAGACAATCTGGAGAAAAAAATAAAAATCACTTCTACCACGTTATTTCAAACACAAATCACATCTACAATTTGACTTTTCTTAAAAAAGCCAATCTAGAAAAAAGTCACTTTTGTCACCACTATCCCAAACGAGCTCTTAATTTCTGTGACTAGTTTCAAACTATTTGGCACATAATCTCTATGTTGGTTTTGGGTTTAGAAAGGACGTGGTTTTTCTTCTTTTTCCTTATCGTTTTCTGCCATCATATTTTATAAAATTGAGCCAAAACACTAAAACTAGTGACTTCTTTTTAGAAAAAAAAAAAAAATAGCATTCACTATTCTTGAAGTATATTTTTAGTACCAAATAATACCTTAAAATATTTTTTTAAGATCCTAAAATAATATTATAAGATTATGAAATATTTTTTAGTACCATTTTAGTATCGAGTTAGTACTTAGAAATATTTTTTTCAATACCCTAAAACAATTTTTCAAGATCATAAAGTATTTTTTCAAGATTAGTCAAGATCATAAAGTATTCTTTTTATTAGCATTTAGTACTCGAAATATTTTTTAGTGATCCTAAAATAATTTTTAAAGATCCAAGATGCTATTTTTATAGAAAATGACAGTAGGGGACGCTAAGGGAAAATGAGGAAAGCTGCGTCCAAGTGACAATAGGTCCTTCTTCCAAATGACTACTTAGGGCTTGTTTGGGATAATCGATAGCAAAAGTAACTTATTTTCAATTTGAGTTTTATAAACATAAGATAGGATAAAAGTTATATTGTAAATGTGATTTGTATTTGAATAACAGTGGTAGGAGTGACTTGTTTTTTTTTTTTCAAATGAAAAAAATACCAAAATGTCCTACAACGAAAAAAAAAAAAAAAAAAAAAAAAAAAAAAATCTTCCACCACCAGTTGATGTTAACCACCAACCCCTCTTTCATTTGACCATCACCACTGCCGGAAACGCAACCATCCAAATGTCTTTCAGCAAAAAACGAAAAATAAAACAAGAAATCAAAGATTAAAAGAACAAACAATAACCAGAATCAAATCGATAGTGGAAATTGCACCAAATACAGAAAAAGATTATTAGTGATTGGGCATATTCGTTCATTTACTAATGGATTATATGTTTTAAAAATACTATATAATTCGGTGCCGAAGATGCCAACAAATACAGAAAAAGATTATTAGTGAAAAGGTAAATATTATATAAACTAATGCTTCATTATATGTCATTTTCTTTTTCCCTAAAACTTATTAAGAAAATTTCAAAAAAATAATATAAAAGCATGTAAATAAACAGAAGATCAAAATTTCAAGTGATAGAGTCCTGACAAATTATAGAAGCAAAACGGCCGAAAATGCCGTAAACCAGAGTTCACCATGTAACATTATTGGAATTTTCCATTCGAAATTAAATGCATGATGATTTATAATTTAATGTCATTGAAAATTGTAAGATCATGTTTTTAGAATTATAAAAATGAGGAGTGATTGTGGATATTGGTCCATGCGAAAGATCAGATGGAACTAATTAAAATTGAAGTGACAGCAACATATAAGGTTAATAAATTAATTGGCTATTGAAAAAAAAAAATTTGCAAATTGTGAAGAAAGAGGAACGAAGAGCTATTAAATGGGACAAAGAAGGAAGGGACCAAAATTTCCCCACTAAAGGACGACGACTTGACTGTGAGTGGGAGCACCAAAACTTTTGCCAACTTTTTAATAGTTATTAAATTTTTTAAGAGATTTTAAATTTATCATTTATAAAAATTGTTAATTAAGGGAGTCTGGTTAATTATTTAAAAGTCTGCATAATTGGTTAGAGATATTAGGAAAAAATTAATAATTTAAATAAAACATGTTGTATTGTAAAACATGCAGAATGTTAGAGTGTTATGTAGAAATTTGGTTAGTGGAAGGGCGATGTTTAATAGGTTAACGACTCAGATGTAATCTTTTATAAAAATATTCATTTGAATTGTTCAGATTTCAATCCAACGGTTGAGATAAAGAAGAGGATGAGAAGGGAAGAGGATGGAGCCAAATTCATGTTGAATAGGGTTAAATGTATTTTCCTAGTATTTTATTAAAAAGACACATTGATTGAAAAGTCTACCGACTGAGTCTAACATCCAGCTTTTTATGAGTACCCGTTTATTAAGTTAAAAGAGATCTTTCTAAGATATTTTGAGGCTTACAGAAATTATTTAAAATTAAATTTCCTTAAAAATAAATTATTAGTCAAAAAGCCTATTTTTGAGTGAAATTGTAAAGAAATAAAGCATATATAATTTTTAAAATTATTTGGTGGCCTACAAAAGATTGTGCAAACATTAAGGAATATTATTTTGGTATCACTTTTTATTAAACAAGGAAAATGTGTGTGTATACAGCACTTGTTAATCGTCATAATATATAATTATATGTCTATAGTGGACCAAGAAAATATAAGTCCAATGTATTAAAAAGAGAAGAAAATATAAGCCCAGATAAGAAAGCTAAAAACTAATAGGTCATAGAGAGAGAGAGAGATATATATATATATATATATATTTTGTAAACTTCTTCTGTTAATGACGAAATTTGACTTTTAACTATACAAGTTTAATTTGTAAATATGAAAATTTTGAGACCTATCTATATTTAGTTTTCTCACCTGAAATCTGTTGATAATTTTCTTTAAAACACAATTTCATAAGGGAGCGCTTCTAGGAATAAGCCCCAGTGTGTATGCACAATTACCGAGTTTATATATTGTTTGAGTTAGCATTTAAAAAATATGCTCATATAAGTCGAGACAAAACTCCTCTTACATATTTACCTCGTACATTATAAATCACGTGAGTAAAACAACTTCCACGGCTAATCCAAATAGGCACATGGCCTCTCTCCAAAATCATTCACTTTCTATTTGCCGCCGGTACATAAGCTTCTAACCTTGACACTATCATCTGCTTATCTTCACCAGCATATATATGTAGTGTTACGTTCTTTCATATTGTTCGTTTGCTTAGTATTTTTCTAAAAAATTTCAGCTTACAATTTAGTCAACCACATGTTCATTTTTATTAATATATTACATCCTTTAAAAATACTACTACTATACCCCATGTTTTTAATAAAGATACACATTTTTACAAAAATTGCGATATATGATACTTATTATATGTCATATATAACAATTTCGAACTGTCATATATGCGATCGCTATAAATACTCGATGCAAATACATTACGGTTTCGAACAGTTGTTTATTTCGGACCTATTATAATGGTTATAAGATAACACATTATATATTGAGACTTGGTGATGTCATGATATATCCATTGCTGTGATAATAATTAACGGGAATACGTAAACAACTGTCATAATAAATAATAATGCTCACATAATACACAATAGTTATGCTTTAAACAACCATTTATATATGAATGAATTGAGCACATAATATAACTTATTTGTATCAATATTTTTAGGACCATGTGATTATGTCTTTCATGTATTGTATCACACAATACCCACAATCATCACTTATGTCTGGTTGCTTTAGGCACTATTAAATTTGTGTTATTTATTAATTCGATCTATGAAGCTTCATTTTTATTAATTAAATTTTTTAGTTCATCTTAAATTTATCTCAGTTTCAAATATTGAAGACATGACTTTGAGCGAAAAAAGAGACGCATGTTGAAAATGGAACGAGCCGTGATTAAAGGCGATGGTGATGCCGGACAAAATGATTTGTCGAAATTTACTTAATATAAGTATTCTCAAGTATTTATCTCAAGTAAGGCTACCAAACTCATGATAGTGATGTAAACTTACATTGTAAACTCGTAAAAGTTTATTTTTATCGTTAAATATGTATTAATAGTATATTATTAAATAATTAAAATATAAAAAAATGACAACAATTTGGTTTAAATATATTTTAAATTCAAATAATTGAAATTAAATCTATCAACATTTATAATTTATCATATTTAATAAAGAAATTTCTATAAAATTTATATATAAAACTGCTAATAATGATTAAATTAAAGAAGTTAACATGAGTTTAGATGTGAACTAATATGATTTTGCAAGTTATAAATGAAAAAACTACAAATTTTATTTATAAATTTGCGACTTTGATTGAGTTTACAACCGTCACAAGTTTACTAATAATTCAACTTGATTTTATAATCTAGAAATATAAAAACGGTAAACTCGAAGAGTGAACTTGCAAGTTTGACAACAATAATCTTTAGTATATTTTAAGCTTACCTAAAATAATTTAATCCAAATTCATATTGTCAATTTAGTGTAATTTTGAACTAATTGGGGCAAAATTTTTATTGTTTAAAGTTGATTATTTATTTATTTTATATAATTTAATATTTAATAATTATTTGATGATTGTAGTTTCACCGAGTTTATATATTTTAACCCGACTCAATCACTATACTTTTCCGTATGTTATTTCAATCCACCCTTATTTTAAGCTCGTCCTATGTCACGTATAGGGGTTGAAATAGGTAGGGGCTGTGGCTTTATAAAAAGCCTATTTAAGCCTGAGTGTGAGGCTAAAAGGTCGGCCAAGGCTGTTTTAAGGCCTGTTTATCTTTAAAAACCAGGCCTAGGCCTCCAAATAGGCGGTAGGCTGACAGTGGCTTTGTTAAGAATAATTATTTTTTTAAAAAAATATATTAATTAATATCCCCCCACCCTCCCTCACTCAAAGCCTCCTGTTTACCCTTTCAAACCTAGAATCCTAAGTCCTTAAATCAATTTCCCTCACTCAAACTTTTTTTGGCACGTTACGTTAGGCTGTTTTAACCTATTTATGTTAGGCTGTTGTCGACATTCACATTTATTTTTGCACTGTTTACATCAGGCACTGTTTTTTGCCCGTAAAAAAATACGGGCCTCTTAACAGCCACAGGCGTGCCCAGCCTTTAACGTCAGCCAGGTTCGAAGCTAAAATTTTAGCCTGGTAATAGTCGCAGCCAGGCTCGAGCCACTTCTTGCATAACAGCCTGGCCTCGCGGTAAGGGTGAGGCCTCGCCTAGCCTGGCCTGTCTCCACCTGTAAAACCCAAAATTTCTCATTTATGATAAATATCATATTTTGTGAGAGTTGCCTATTTGAAATAGGTGAGTATGTAGTCTCTAAATTTTGAGACATGTTTATTTTATTTTCTAGGCAATTTTTCCTGGAATTAGAATAGCCAATAAGTAAGAAATTATATTAGTCATCATAAAATATCATAAAATACGACAAATACCACATTTAAACTATGATTCATATGGAAATGAAAATACCTATTCTCATAATTTATTGAGAGATTAAATTTTCTAACACCTTATAATTGATAAATAGCTCATGTCTAATTTATAAAAGACCATAAAAAAATTACCAAGACACTTGAAACAATTAAGGGCAATTTTTAATAATTAATGAGCAATTAAAACTACCCTAATGAAATATTTAGATAATTATTCAGCAATTTATATTAAAATAGCCATTGATTAAAGGTGTATTAGCCTAATTAAATGTCAAGAGCTAATAAGGGATTAAGATTAGCACTAAATGGATTGTTAACAATCATAAACCACTTCATGGACCAATCATACAACAAACATGTAATTAAGTTGTTAATCAAAATATTAATCAAGAGTTGAAAAGTCAACAATTTCAACAATGATCTAAAGGTCAAGAATTAATTCCATAAAGCTTATCTAAGGGTCCTAATTAATTCTTGCAAAGCCTAATCCATGTGACCAAGCAATCAACCAATGGAAAAGCCCCCACATGCATCTAATTAAATGCAAGAAAACTCAAAAGATGGAGCAAAAAGGGGGGGGGGGCACGGTTGTGGCTTTTGGAGAGAGGAAGAGTGTTGTGAAAAAGCAAGTTGTCCACTTGCATATAGAGGAAAAGGTGGTGAGAGGAAAAATCAAGGGAAATATCCAACCATTAGCCAATGAGGTGTTTACACATAGGATAATTAGGATAATCAAGAGGATTAATTCAAGAGTTAATCAAAGGGAAATCTATACAAAATAAATTGTATCTTGAAATCTACTAATCATAAATCAAAGATACAAAGTGATTATGAACAAGCAAAATTCAAGCTTCAAGATGATGGTAACCAAAGCTATTTTCTCAACTTTTAAGAATTTGCCAATTGAGAAAAATAGTGAGAATGGTTTCTAATTAAAGCTAAAAATCCCAAGAGTCCAAAACCAAAAAAGAAAATTTGAATCCAACTTCATTAAGACACTCAAATGAATTTTTATCTAGATATTTTATCTAGTGGAATGGAAGAGGTAGGAAATTCTAACTTAACAAGGAAGTCAAGAAGTTGTCACAATTTAAACTTCATTTGGAATCCACCAATGAAAGCTAGCTAGACAATTACACAAATGCCATAGAGTTTTCCTATAAATAGGGGCCCTTGGCCCTCATATTCTTCACACCAAAATCAGAGCAAGGCAATCTGATTCTAAGAGAGAAAGAGTGAGTGAGAGCCTTGAAGAAAGAAGGAGCAAAGTTCTTGGTAAGTTTTCTAGTTCTAGCTTTAAGTTCTTTAAGTTTTAGCTTTTAAATTCTTAGTTAGAGGTAGCTTAGATCCTAAATATGGTAGGATAATTTTAGTCAGGTGTTTTCATAGTTAAAATTGCCTTTATCTCGAAAAATTGATGAAGTAGAGGTTATGGCAAAATTTCCGGAAGAAATTCATCAAAGTAACGAAGTTCCGCGAAATTTCATCGGTTTCGGAAATTCTGAAGACAGCCATGAAAACGCCAGGATTTCATATTGAAATCATGATCAAAAAATTCTGAGAAAATTCATGGTTAAAGTAGATATATAGGGCTTTTTAAATATGTCAAGAACATGTCAAAATGATTTTTGTACAGAGAGTTAAAATTCCTCAAAGTTAGGCTACGAAATTCTGGAAAAATTCTGGGCAGAGGTTCAAAACATAAAACCTGGGAGTGATTCGTGAAATCTGGGCAAAGGTAACTATTTTTACTTGAAAATAGACATCCTAAGGATTCCAAGGAATTTTACGGATCCTCGTTTCGATTTTTGTAGAAATAATTATGATTTTTCAAAGTTAGACAAAATGCTGCCCAGATTTATACCAGCGTTGTTGTACGAATTTTGAGGGGATAAAGTGAAAAATAGAAGTTGTAAGGGCAAAATGGTCATTAGGGGCCAAAATATCCCTTAGGATATTACTTACAAATTAATAAATACGGTATTACCATTATAGGATCAACGCGATCACGGTTCGACGTCAAACGTACCGACAAACGCCGACGAAGGTACGGACGCTATCGTAACACTAACTCGATGTTCATTGTATACCTATATGTGATGAGATGTGTTTTTGAACTGAGATTCTGTTTTCAAAAGTTATTGACTGTGCACATACAGCTTTATACGGGTTATAGTCATGATAACGCCGTTGAGTTTTCCTAGCGAGGACACGACACGATGGGCCGTCGTGGCACCGGTGAATAGTGCGGATGTAATAACATTCATATGCAGTGTATATGGTGTGTTGTTACTTGGTATATGTGAATTTTACGTGACATCATGAATATCGTCATACATAATTGTACTTGAACATGAGGTTAACCGTCACCCGAGGTTCAATGTACTTTGAACCTCGCTCTTACCATAGCTTCAGGTTCCGGAGTGAACAGGAGCGGAGACAAGGGTAAGCAAAGCAGTTTAGGACGGACTGGTCGGACCCTTTTGAAATGTATTTTGAATTTAGAACCATTTGAACAATTGTACCACCGTTAGTAGCAAAACATACAGTTGATGTTATCGATACATATCTTTTTTGAAATACTATTTTCACTTAGGTCTTTTGCTTTATCGATCATGATACCGTTTAAAAAAAAAAAAAAATCGCTTCCGAAATTGGGATGTGACACCACCCCTAGTCACGTAGTGATCCATCTTCTTTCATTTTCACCTTTCTAGATGGGCCTCATCACATTCGTATGAGCATAGGATGCTCATCCCTTCAATTATAGGTGTGGATCGACCATTGTTTTTAAATTTTTTTGATGTATCTTTATATGTTTATATTAAATTGTATACAACATACTGAAATAATTTTTACACCAAGTATCTAAAATTAATTAATTTCTAGTCTTCCATTCGAAATATTTTTTATTGTAACATCAATATCTTAAAATATTTGTTCAGTAACACCTAATCTCTAAAACATTTTTTTTTTTCAATACCTAATATCTTAAGTTAATTAATTTTTAGTGTATGAAGTATTTTTTAAAAAAAAAAAACTGAAAAAAAACTCTTTTTATTAAAAGATGAACATCACATGCTCATCTTTTGAATCATCATAGAGTGTGGATTCAGTGTGCCTCTCCCTGTAGTGTGTTATTTTTCCTCGAGAAATGAAATATACCATGTGTGCTCCTCTTATGTTTTTTACTGGAGACCGACACCTTGTGAGTAGTGATCTGTCACTTAGCTTTATGCATCCACACTATCTGTGCTTACATTAATAAATGTTATCCCAGGTCCCAATAATGTTCCTCCCTCCAATACTAATTATAAGGTTAAGTTAATTTTTTTGAGAAATTAAAGAAGCTAATTAAATTATTTTAGAGTATTTTATATTTATTTTATCTCCAAACTAATTAGTTTAACTAATAAACTTATATGTAATCTAAATATATATAACATATGATATAATTAAGTAATTTATTTAACTTCTTTAATCTCATTAAAAAAATCAATCCGAGGAAGGAGTTATATATAATGATAGGGACCGAAAGCATAGTTCCACCAATAAATTAAAATAGGACGAATCTTTATTATTGTTTTCCAAGCCTTGTACTATCTTCCCTTCTTATATTATCTTCCAGCTAGCACCACCATAACTTCTTTGGCATTACTGACGATGTTTGGTTTGCGATATAAATCATAAATGAAGGGCTTCAACTCCAATTAAAGCAACCCTCGCATCATGCTCTGTTTTTTTTTTTTTTTTTTTTTTTTTCATTGTCAACCACAAAAACACGTAAAGTGCTTCTCTCTTATATGTTTCTTATATGATTGTCTTTCTCATTAGAGAGATGAGACATTTTTTTATTTTATTTTTTATATATTTAATTTATTTACAGTAAACTATATGCCACTTTCTGAATTTTTCATTTTATCCAGTATCTCAAATTAATTAGTTTCAGTCTTTGCATTCAAAAATATTTGTCTTATAACACCAAGTATCCCGAAAACATATTAATATGGAATATGGGTGCAAAAAAAAATTCAGAAAATAGCATATAATTTAATATAAACAAATAATATATATAAAATGTCTCATCCTCTAATTAGAGAGGCAACAATATAAGATGCACGTTAAGACAAGCACCTAATGTGAACCTGCCACCCGCTCAGATGCACTTTGCCACATTTTTTTGACCAATTCCCCCTCTCTCTTTGCCATTTGACCGTCTCATTCTGTTATCTTTTTCATACTTGTGACCTCACTATTCAGTATTCTCTTATGCCACTATAATTATAATATTTTTAAAAAAAAATTCATATCCGAAAAAACAGATAAAACAAAAGGAAAAATCCCATTCAAAGATCGGAAAGGATAAAAAAGATGCTTCCAATTTAAATATCCCATGCTACTCATAAAAAATGGGATTTGGAAATGGGAAAATGTTAAAGAAAAAAAAAAAAAAAAAAGAATTTTAAAATTGTGAAATCTCAAATCAGGTTTGCTATCAAGAATTAATAAAGTAATGATAAAATTTTATAAGCAATTCAAAACTTGAGAAATACCTTATTTGATATTTTTCAATTTCAAAGTTCTTTTTTCTTTTTGTCAATCTCCTTTTGGAAACTCATGCAAAAAGACATAAAATGCCCTCAAATGTATATTATTTAATTAAGAGTTTAAGTATTTTAAATTTAGCTACCTTAATCCTCTATTATATAAGCATGTCATTTAAATTTAATTTTCTAATTCTCATAAAATAATATCCCCTTAAAATCATAAAATAGAGGATTAAGGAACTCCCTTATACCCTTAATATAAGATCAAATTGGTCTTTTTGGAGAGATTAAGAAAGTTAAATAAGTTACTTTAAAAGAGTTTATATTTATCGTTTTCCTGCAAACTAATTTTTCTGACTTATAAACTAATATATAATCTAATGATACACAACATATGATCAGATTAGGCAATTTATTTGGCTCCCTTAATCACTCTAAAACGTCAATTGTGCCTTATATTTAGGATATGATGTAGCAGTATTTTTCTTGGTGTAGCGTGTGCCTTTGTGCCATTTATATGTTTTAACAAACGTTCTAAGGTATTACAAGTTCAAATGATATTTTACGGAAATTTTCCTAACAAATTATAGTTGTGCTTTTAGTGTTTTCTTTATGAGGCTTTTAATATACAAACACCAGACCTATAAGATTATGGAATGCAAACTTCACACTTTTGAAGAAGAATAAAAAATTATTAGAGCCAAAGTTAATTTTTGAAAAGCGAAAGACTCATTTGCAGGTATCTATACTTTTACCTAATTTTTAATTTGACACATGTATTTTTTTCTTAATTGAATCATTAATTTTTGTATTTTTCTCTTAATTTAATAATTAATTTTCCTCTGTTCGTTAGAGTTAGCCGTTGTACAACAGAGAAAATTAAAACATTTAATTAGGAGAAAAAAACACAGGTATCAAATTAAAAATTGAAGAAAAATAAAGGTACCTGCAAATGAGTTTTCACATTTTGAAATAACACTGGTAAAAATGGTTTTTCTTCAGTCTGACTTTTGCAAACTTAAAATTAAGCAAAAGTTAGATGGTGTAATTTCATTTATGTTTGAAATGATGGTGACAGAAGTGATTTTTTTTTTCCCTCAATATAACTTTTGAAAACTTGTTTGGATGATTATATTGAAAAGTAAGTTTAATTGAAAAATGACTTAAAAGAACATGAGTTTGATATAATAAACATAGACTTTAAGGAAATATTACAATTAAAATTATAGAAAACAAAAATAGTTATTGTATTAATAAAATTTGTAAATACTAAAATACACTTATATATAATGTGAATTAAAAAAAAAAAAAAAAAAAAAAAAAAAAGATTAACGAGGGAGGAGAAGAAGTAAAATGTAAATAATTTTGTGTATTAAAATGGAATAGAGCGAGTCGGGTGCGCAATAAGAGAAGAGATACAAAGTAAAGGGTGCGTGAAAGTTTTAAGGATTAAGTATCAATTTTGCCCCTGAGGTACACGCACAGGAGAAATTTTGCTTTGGAAGTTTTTTTGGGAGCAATGTTGCCCTGGATGTTTCAAAATGTAGCAATATTGCCCTTCCATTAACAGCCCCTCCTATTCCTACTCCTCCTTCATCCTCGTTGGTCCTTTTGACATAACCTGGCTTAGAAGAGTGGAAAACTAAATTAAATTAAATTGCATATAATTATATTAATTAAAATAACTGTATACTTTACTTGTATATAATATAAACAATATTGCTAAGTTGTAAATATCTAAAAATATATCACTTGTCTAGCCATAGTTGAACGAAATTCTACCTGGTTGTCAATCTTTATCACTAAACTTGGCATCGTGATCTTTTTCCCCCTTAATTTTTACTTCATCATTTTTAAAGTATGTTGTGTAAAACATTTTTATAATTAAACTTTTGACAATGTCAAACAATTAAATAATATGGAATTTGTGATATAATTATATTAATTAAAATATTTGTATGGGAAAAAGACAGTTAAGAACTTTAAAAATAAGGAAAGACAAATTTTTTTTTTTTTTAAATCCCTCTATATTTAAATTTTCAGTCGCTTGTGTGTTCTGTACGGCTTCTTCAAACCTGTGCTTATTGTATTTATTTTCACATCACTCCTGTGACAAAGTACATTTCTTAATTTATTCCTAAGACCTTGAAGGGCTCTTCAAGAACAACAATCACTCCAAAAACCAATAAGAAATTTACCCGCTGGAAAAAAAGGATGTGGCATGGCGGGAAAGTATTTTACTTGGCGCTTAATTGCTCAAATTGTGGAAATCACGCACCAAGATTTCATTGTTGGGTCCATCACACAGTTGCTGGGTCTTTTTCCGTTTGAATTGTGCTTGGCTCTCTATTCCTTCGAAGAGGCAAGCTCTCCCTTTCCCGTTCTCCAAATTTCTGGTGCACCCATTACTTTGGTTCTGATTTTATTTCCCTCCATTTTCTTGACAAGTTGATTATTATTTATTTCATCCCATTGTTTTATTTCTGTATTTCTTGCAACTCAGAATGAAATATACCATCGTGGTGGTGTTAGTGTTGGTTGATAATGAATGTTCTTTTTATGTTCTATAGTTAGGTTTCTTGATTACTTAATTGATAATGAATATTCTTGATTGCTTGGCAATGGAACTAGTGTTGGTTGATTACTTGAGTAATTAAGCTCCTGTATTTGTAGTATGTTGGCATTGGTATTAGACTAAAAT
Source organism: Acacia acuminata (assembly GCA_019022655.1). NCBI lineage: Eukaryota > Viridiplantae > Streptophyta > Magnoliopsida > Fabales > Fabaceae > Acacia > Acacia acuminata. Next base: position 432,513 of record JAFJYI010000239.1, read on the forward strand.
ATTTCAGATGGTATTTTGTGTGTAAAGAGGCAAACTTTTCATCAAACAAGTTTGTTTTAATTTCATGGATCACTGAGACAAAGTCCACGGCCGACATAGCATAATGGTCAAGATGATAAGATCTAACCATATCTGGTTCAGGCTTTCTAATGATGGGGATGCCTAATGCCTTGGAGTTAGGCAGGCATATATTGAGTGTCAATGTCTCTCCTTCATGTCCACTAATGAAGTTATTTTCATGCAATTTCTTGCAGAGAAAAAGCATTGATGTTGCTTCTCAAAGACATAGTGCCTGCAGCACAGAACAACATAGATACAAGATTTATACTTTTGGACAAAGGAAGGACAACATTAGAAGGGCAAAATAAGACATGCTTGGCACTTGTAGCTGATGAGACTGCAGCAGTTCACTATCAGTTCTGGAGAGATGAGGGTGATGTATTTGAGCCGGGCGACATCATCCATCTGGCGAATGGTATTTTCTCTTACCACCATAGTAATCTTGTACTAAGGGCGGGAAAGAGAGGGAGGGAAGAAAAGGTAGGAGAGTTTAATATGGCTTTTGTTGAGACACCAAACTTGAGTGAGATTCATTGGATTCCTGACCCAAATAATTCCAAAAAGTATGTCCAGGAATATGTAATATCTCCCCACTCTCGCATTTTCCCTCCAATAACTTGAAGTGATGAGCACTTTTGTTGTCGGAAGTTGTAATATCCCGAATTTTAGACCTAGAGACTTGAGAATATGTCTAAATCCGATTGGACGACTAGACCTAGTTCAGGAAAGTGTGACAATATTATGGAAGGAATTTTCTTGGTGTTTTAGTGAAATATTAGTTGAATATCTTCGTTTTCCAAAATTTTGGATTTTACGGGATCTAATGTGAAATAAAGATATTTGTTATGAAATCAAAATTCCAATGACCAATTAAGGTCATAATTTGAAGTAAAAAAAAAAGGTTGTTTAAATTTTTCCTTAATAAATATAATTAAGGAAATATAAATGGCAATTTAAGGTTATTATTTGCCTATTTAAGATATTACTTGTTGAGTTTGGCCAACAAGTGAATTTTTAAAGAAATTATGGTTACTTTGGGGTTATTTAAAAATTAAGTTTAGGTATTCTATGATTATTAGTGTTTTTGAAATAATGTTGGGGGAATTAATTGAAGGATGATACAATGGTCATATGTTGAGAATAAAGTCAAAAAGCTTATAGTTGAAGCCAATTAAGATTACATCATCTTGGCTTATTGGACAAGGGTCAAATAAGCATTCTTGAAGACACAAAAATCTTCCTCCATAAGCCACAATTTCGTGCACCCATGGCCAAGGGAAAAGAAAAGCTTATTTAAACAGATTTAAAGCCAATATGAAGCCAAATTAAGATGTCAAAGACTTAAGAAAAATTAGCCAATGAAAGAGGACCAAATGGGATCAAGTGGAGGCTTATTTTTGAAGCTATTTAGAGACAAAATCTGATCCCCTTTTCAGCCATAAGTGGCGTCAGCCAAGAGGACATGGAGGAATTAAAATGTCTTGCAAGATAAGCCAAAGCAAAGTCAAGCAATTGAACCCTAGAACACCAAGTGTTTGCATAGGATTTAATTTGACTATTTCATAGGACACCTAAGCACCTATAATTATTATATTTTGAAAGATAAAATCCCTCCCTCATCAGCCCATATTTCGTGCAGTAAGAGAAACAAAAGAGAAGAAGCAAAAGTCAAGGAATATTAGTATGTAAACAAAGTCAAGGAGGCTAGATTTTTTGACCAATAAGAGAAGGGCAAGAGAGGGATATTTTATGACCCTCATTTATTACTTTTGTTGACTCAAAAACATCCCTCCAACAGCCATAAATTCGTGCAGCAAAAAGAAGAGAATTCAAGCAAATGTGAAAGCCAAACAAGGAGTCAAAACCTAGGGAAACATTAACCAATGAGAGGGGACCAACAAAGACCAAAGGAAGGCTTCTTTTTAAAGCCAATTGGGGACAAAATCAGACCCCTCTCTTCAGCCATAAATTCGCGAGCCATGATGGATAAGAAAGATGAAGTTAAGTCAAATAATAATGATAGGAAGAGAAGGAACGAGAGGCTTATGAGAGAAGCAAGAAGCAAATGGCTTGTGAGGAAAGCCAAAGACTAAAGAGAGGTGTATTGGACAAGCCAATTTCATGCCAAAAAGAAGAAAATTTCGTGCATCCCATAAAAGCCAAGGAAAATCAAGGGAAAACCTGGAGAAAAAGAAAGAAAGACAAGTCAAAACAAGAGCCAATGGGAATTAAGTATAAAGGATGTTTTGGATGGTGATAAGTCATTATTTAAGTACTCCTATATCTTCATTTTGGGCTGCCTAGTCGTCCCACAAGAGAGAGGAGAGAGTGAAGAGGGAAATTCATACCCAAGGAAGAAGAAGAAGAAGAAGGCACACAATTGAATCTCAAGGTAAGTGGTCATGGTTTAGGTATCAACTTCTTTTCTCTATTATTTATGAAAGCTTTAAGGATTAAAAAGGAAATTGTATGTGGTATTTTAAAGGGAGACCAAAAGTTTCAGGAGGTCCAAGAAGGAGATAAAAGTAACCAAAGTTCAAGATCAAGCCTGGTGATAAGAACATCCATTTCTCCTTCAAGTTTTTGAAATCTCAAGCTTCAAATCCAGATTTTGTAATCTGCGGTAAACTTAAATAAATGAATGGATTTTGGTAAATCTGAGCTTACCAACGTGTTCCTCATAGAAAATGGAGTGGGAATATGTTAGTGAATGAATTTCTAAAAGGATTTTCAAATATAAAATAACAAGCTCTTTAAAGAAGTGAAAATCGCCAGTTTTGAAAATCCTGGGCAGCAGGGCTTGAAAGATGGTTTTAAAATAGTAAATGAAGTCCAATGGCCATGAAATTTTACAGGGTTAAATTATACATCCTAATATTCACTTTGGTATATCTTTTTGTAACTTTTCAAGATTTCTACTAGGAGAAATAAATTTTGCAAAACAACCCAGAATCTGGAACGTTGCCTCTAACCAGTGAGTGATATTTTTACACAGAAAGATGAAACGTGTTTTTGTGGCCTTTGGGAGTATTTTTACTAAAAACTATACATGTCAACGGTTCAATGGCCACTGGAATCATACAAAAATGATTTTTCTAGAATTAATGGTGGATTTTTGAAGTTAAGGCATACTTTCTGGAATTTTTGGAAAATGGGCGAATTTTATGAAAATAAAAGGAGAGTTTGTATTAGTAAATAAAAAGGAGTGTATTTGCTTTGTATAGGGAAAATACATACCCGGAGTTATTTTCGGACGCCGAGGAAAATTTATTAACTACGATAAATTGCCGGTAGTAACTTGTTTACTCACATACTCTATGTTACTTTGTATGTTTGTGATGCCATGATTGAGGATTTGGGCTGTAGGGCCTAGTGGACTCTGTGTCCTTGGGTCGCTACTGTAGGGCCTACTGGACTTTGTGTCCTTGGGTCGCTACCGAGCCGTTGATGCATTCAGTGTGGTTAGGGTTTGAGTCCCTAGCTACAGTTGTTTTTCTAGCGCTGAGGATTTTTCGGGGGCTTGCCTTGGTAAGGCAGCCCAACGGTGTGTTGATTGTAATTCTGAATGCATGTGGTATGTTACCATGATTGATATTGTGATTTTCCTAATTGTGGATTGTATACATGCACTGCATACATATTGTATATGAGTTTAACAGTTACTCTGGGGTTCAATTTTGAACTCCAGACTGTGCTAAAGATACAGGTGTTTCTGGCTGAGTTGACTGGAGATTTGAAGTAAGGGCATGAGCTGAGCTGAGGGTTGAAGAAATAGGGAATGTCCTATTGCCTTGTGTAGTTTGTATTTTGGGATGACTGTATATTTTACATTTTTGCCCGGTATTTACTTGGATTATTGTACCCTAACCCTACGGGGAATATCTGTTGTTTACTTCGCATACTTTTACCGGTATTACGTACTTTGTCCAAACCGATCAAATGCTCTGCTGCGTAACGCTCTGATGTATGATAATATGTGAAAATTGACTAAGGAAAGGTAATCAATAAAAGAGATCCCTCTAACCCGCCACCCGAGAGGGCGAGGCCGGTAGGGGTGTAACAGAAGTTGTTCTCTACGCAGTTTAAACCAAATCTATCTTTGGGGCTTCTAAATTTGTTTGTGCTCTAATAGCTTAGGATTGTTACTGAATTATTTGCAACAATCTTCCTTAATTCCTTTCCTTTCTCTCCTACTTGATTATTGTCCAAGGAATATCAATAGGTTAATTTATGAAAATATTGATAAACATGTGAAATAGGTGTATCAACTTCTCAATTATGTTCTACATCGAGAACCGGACAAATACATAACTTCTAACTTGGGATATGTACTTTGTCCAGCTTATTGCCCTATTTATTTTTGGTCTTTTAGTCGAACGTACATATCTACCGTCTCTAACTTGCAAATGGTGTTTGTTTATTTGTAAGTTCATTTTATTTTAGATGGTGCAAGCTACCGAGAAGAGATAAAGTATACGGTGTTTTTATTGTCGAGAAGTTTATGTTTTTCTTTGCTTTTTCCAATTGATCTTCAGTTTTGAAGAATTTAGGTAATGTATTGGCGGAATAAGTTTACAATGGGATTTGAAAGATAACAAGTTAACATTTGGGTTCAACTCTTCTCTTTTGATTTTATTTTGTCATCTCAAATGTGTGAACATCACCTTTACTTATAGGGCCCAATAATAAAAACTATCCTAAGAAGTTACAATTACGTAAAGGAGAGAATTAGGCAACATAATTATACAATTAGAAGTTTTAAAGAATGAATGTTAGTAATCCTTCTATTTGAGAGTCGTAAGGTATAATACCATTCAATATTGAAATGGAAGGTCAAAAGCTACTCTTAAATATTACGAACATCTATATAATTATAATAGTCATGACAAATATAAAATATAAATTGTTGAAATTGACTTGAAACCTTTAAAGTAAATCTGCATTTCAAATGCTTTGTTTTCTTCGATGAGTCTTTTGGGCTGGTGCATTGTGTACGGTACTTGCTTTGGTCCTATATAAGATAAAGTTGATTTTCTTTTAAGACCTTTTGAATCGACTCGAGACTTCCTAGATATCCTATAATGTTATTCTTGTCGGATTATTTCATTTTCCATGATATTATAATTAATATCATATTTCCTAGAATAATATCAAAAAGGATATTTTGACATTTCTACCCTTGGTGGATTTGTTATTCCACTTTTACCCTTACATTTTATTAAAAACGCAATTTCTAGCATTTTGCCCAGATTTTTCACTAACTTTGAAAAATCATAATTAATTTTAAAAAAATCATTTTTTAGTGATTCAAAATTCCTAATGACCCTTGGCATGTCTATTTTGAAGGAAAAATATTCCCACAAGCCAGAACATCACGGATCAGTTTAACATATTTAAACATTGTTCAGTTTATATCTTCATAAATAAGGCCTACTCAAAAATATATAACTCCTTTTGTAGAATTCAAAACATTACATATTTTATATATTTAGAAATCCCTACATGTCTAATTTATTCATGTAAAATTTTATGATTTTAGGACTTCATATGATACATAAAATAATGACTTCAACGCGATTGACTCCAGCAACTCAGAAATCTAGAAATATACTATCTTTCACTATCTTGTTTCATTAATTCTAAGAATTATTTCCCAACATGTTTTTACCTCATTCAGCCTTCTTCAATGCAAGGAGGCCTAAAAACAAGTATAGGAGTTTACTTCCTAATTTTCTAGATTAAACAACAATTTTACTAAAACTAAAAAGTTAGAGCTCAAGAACTTATACCTCTTGAAGTTCTTACTTCTTCTCGTTGCTCCTATTTTTGCCTTGCTCTCTATCTCAATCAATTTGAATTGAGCTTTGGTGTGAAGAAAATGAAGAGGGGAGCCCTCTATTTATAGGGAAATCTCAAGCTCAATGTGGATCCCACCATGTGCACCTCTTCTTTAATCTCAACCATTGGATCTAATTTATTTTACAAGACTTAATCCTCTCCCTTCATTGTTGTTTAAAAAAAAAATCTAAACTGTTACACCCCTACTGGCCTCACCCTTTCGGGTGGCGGGTTAAAGGGATTCCTTTTATTTGTTTCCTTTCCTTTATAATTGGGCCCACTTAACTTATATCAGAGTTTTCGCAATAGAGCATTTAATCGGTTTGGACAATCTACTACACTGGTAAAAGTAAAATAAAATAAACAGAAAATAAAAGTCCCCGAATGGTTAAGAGTACAGTTATCTAGAATAAATACCAAAATAATATATAGATACAGTCATCCCAAAAATAAGTACAAAACATATAATAGGGCATTCCATATTCTTCAATCTGCACCAATAAGCACTTACCTTTCCAAAAAGGTACTTCACTTCAGGCACGTCCCCCTGTGACTACAAAAGAGTCTGGGGTCCGACAGTGGCCCCCAAAGTAACAGTCAATACTCAAATACTAAATGTGTAAAGTGTATGTATGCAACCATGTCATATAAATCACAGTAATATGTCAAACATACCATATATGCAAACAGAACATACACATCACCGACTACCACATGCTGTCAAGCTGCCTTACCAAGGCAAGCCTCGGACTTACGGAGTCATGATCTGTAGAGCCGTCTGCAACAGGACAGCCCCAGACCTATCAACCTGTACAGTCGCCAATCAACGCCAGCCTCAGACTAATTATCCTCAACACTAGGAATTATATCGTTAGGGACTCGAACCCCAACACACTCTGATTGCATATTTGGCACCAATACAAAAACATACACACATGGAAAAGCAAATATACAACAAAACGCATAAAGATATCTGAGTATAGCGGTTACTACCTGGTGAGGCATGTACTGTCTTAATATTTTATTGTGCCTGATCACTTTTCCAAATATTTCCTTGACCTAAATAACACCAAAATACCTTATTTTCAGTGTTGCAAAAATACCCTTACATTTTCCATTAAATCTGAGCCTTAAACAATTTTCCAGAAAAAATCCAGTGCATCAAGTCCGACTTCAATGATTTTTAATAAATTCTACAAAAAAACATATCTGTACGAAAACCAAATCCATTCGAATCATTAAGATGTCTATGTTTCAGGAAAAATATTTTCAGAATCCAAAAGCGTTATTCTCTACGGGTTTTGATGATAACGCCATTTGTAAACACAAGATATGGCTTTGTCTTTGGTAAGTTGAAAAACTTCTTGTCAAGATAAAACTCGAGTATTGGTCTCAATACTCGAGTATTGACTTGACAAAGAATTGCTCAAATCAATTACACAAAGCAATACTCAAGTATTGGACACAATACTCGAGTATTGGACTTACGAAGAGCACTCCAAGTTTTTCACCCAGAGCCAAACTCGAGTATTGATATGAATACTCGAGTATGGAACACACAGAGACAATTTCAACATTGACTTAAGATCTCAATACTCAAGTATTCAATTGAATACTCAAGTATTGGTCATACAGAGAGTCATCAAGTTTTTCCCATCTTATGGAAACTCGAGTATTGATTCTGCATACTCGAGTATTGGTTCTTCACAAAGCTTTCATACTTAACACTTGTTTATGAAAACTCAAGTATCCATTTGAAAACTCAAGTATTAACTTGACATCAATTTATCAAAGTTTTCAAACTCCTTGAATACTCGAGTATTGGTTGACACACTCGAGTATTGGACTGACAGAAAGACTACAAGTTTTATGCATTCATTGAATACTCAAGTATTCATTTCAATACGCAAGTATTGAGCTGGGAAAGACTTCACAAAGTTTTTCAAAATGAATGCATACTTGAGTATTGAGTTGGAAACTTGAGTATTAGGCATACAGAGAGCTTTGCTCTTTGTCAATGATTTGAACACTCAAGTATTGAAATCAATACTCAAGTATTGAGGTTTGAACTTAAACTTATTTTCATATCAAAAGTTCAAAACTCGAGTATGGATTTGAATACTCGAGTATTGATCCTATTTCAATATAAGGTCCAAAGTCAAATCTCGATGATTCCTCTCTGGAAGAAGAATATTCAAGTATCAAAATGAATACTCAAGTATTAACTTAAGTGCACAGTGACAAACTCGAGTATCGATACACATACTCGAGTATTGAACGCTAAATTTGAAAATCAAATCTGACGAATTTGTGAAACTTTCTTGTTTGATCTTAATACTTCCTTTGATTAATGTCTAATGTTCCTAAACATGTTTAACGACTTTATTGCTGAGTTTCATACAGATTAGAGAAGGTACATTTAAGGTTTAAAGCAAAAGCAAAAGTGATGTCAGCACATTAAATGCAAACCCAGAAAGTTACATTCTTTTGGGTAATCCATCTGCACATGCCTACAAGGGATTAAAGAATGATTTCTACATCTAGTAGCTACTATCCCAACGGACTAATTTGCAGAGAGTCAACTCTGATATTCTACCTAGCTGGATTAAGTGCAAATCAGAGAGAGAAGAAGATCTTACCTTGCCCAGAACTTTGGTTAATCAAGGAAACGGTAATAATGAAGATTACAACGGTCAATTAATGCTCTCTTAGTATAAATAGAGATGCATTCAAGTCTTCTCAACTACTACAACAACTGAAAACGAAATACATTCAAGTGTAGCATTTATTCTTTCAAGTTTTCAACTGTATTGTATCTTTTGATACTTTGTACTTCAGTGATTATTCTTATCTACTCTTAGAGAGAGTTTCTACTTGAAAAACATTTATTGTAAAGAATCACAAGTCAGGGGACTTGGTGATTTGGGAGTTCATTGATTACAACTTGTAAGGGGAGTGAGTTCTAGAGAAAGAACTACTCTTTGAGTACGAGTGTGCAATCTTTGTGATAGTGGAAAATCCCGCAGAGTCCGGGGATTTGGATGTAGGTCAAGTTGTTAGGACAGAACCAGTATAAATCTCTGTGTCCAGTTGCTCTTCCCTTTACTCTGTTCATTTCTTTTTCTTTGTCTAAAAACGGAGCAGATTACAAAATTTTTTAAAATACCCAATTCACCCTCCCTCTTGGGTATATAGCTCCACTTTCAAAAAGTACTCATAATTTGGCGTATAGCTCATTTTCCACTTTCTGGTGAGATTCATCCTAATGCTTTTTGAACAAAATTTATCAATTTTTATCTCCTTGTAGAAAAATCCAAAAGACATAAAATTACACATCACGATGAACCTTAGGAAGTGTAATTTTTTCCTGTAAAATTTCATCCAAAACCGAGTTCGTTTACCTTTTTAAAAACTTAGTTTAAGCTTTGCTGCCCAGATTTTTCAAAACTGGCAGCAAGCTTCCTTTTTATGTTTTTCGATGTTTTCGAGTTCGGAAACTTAAACCATGATTTAACCCCATACAAAATCATGTTCCAGACTCATTAGAACCCTCAAAAACACAAAAATCAAACCACAACACCAAGCCCTAACATCATGGACCAAATCTCAACTTTAAACCTTAAAGAGCTGAGTTTTTGGTGTTTACCCGAATTGGAAGTTCGGTTTGGTGATTCGGGTGTTTTGGCTCTTGATTTGAGTGTATGGAGGTTTCTAGCGTCTTCCTCCCCTTCAGCTGAGCATGCCACTTTGTGGCCAAAAATGAGGAATTGAAGCCTTTTAACAATAATTAAAAGGAATCCAGGCAGTCTAAATTAACTGGGGTAAATTCCTGTCCAGTAATTTGTAACTTTGATTTGGCTTCTTGACTTATCCATTAAGGAATTCCAGAGGGTTCTAGGTCTGCCATGTGGTGCCTCCCCCTTCAAAATATCTAGATTTTTACTTTTCATTTTGTGAAAATTACCAGTTTGGGCCTAGAATTTATGTAAATTACCAATTTGGACCGAGACTCCTTTATTTTCCTTGTCTTTTTCCCCAAACGAATTTTAATAATTAAGGGGGACTATGTGGCACCTCTTGGGGCCCACAAATCTGATTCCTTGCATTTAATTCCCCTTTTCCACTTTATTTGTCCAGTTTTTGGTCTACCGGTCCTTATCTGGCCCCGCTGGTTATAAAGGTGCTTCTTTTTGTACTTTTCTTCAACTTTTTCAGATATTTTTTCCTGATTGGTCATACATATGTGGCACCTTTTTTATTTCCAATATGGCCCCACATTTGTCTCATTCAGTCCAAAAGAAGCCCCTAACTGGTCCCTATCGGTCCCTTTTCTATCGATCAATCTCCTAGGCGATCCGCATTTTGTGTTTGAGCCTGAATATGAATAAAATCATTTGGTTTTCTATTCTCTCTCATGCTGGACGGAATTCAATGCTTTAAGGGGTAAGTATTTGACTATTTTTCCCCTATAATCATTGCTTACTTTTTGCTTTTCAATCTCGTAGTGACACGTGTCCTCAAGTAATTATTACAGTTGACTTTTCATTCTTACCTCTTCAAAAACGCAGGAAATCCTTACCTGACCAGGAAATGTTATGTGCACACTTATTTTAGCACATTTTTGCTTAGCTAATCATCTCATACCTTAAGGCATAGCTAAATATCATTTTTACCAACTGATTAACACTGTATAAGTGTTTTTGTGCCCTACTGTACTGATACTTTAATTTCTTTGACTCTTGAACTCTCGGTCCAAATACTCATGGGAATCTCATATAATATTTCCAAATTTTATATTACACTTCCTGAATAGGGTCTAGTCGTCCACCTACCAGGCTTATTCTCCAATCTCTAGGCCCAAAATTTAGGATATTACATAAACACTATTGAAGATCTTTTATTTTAATTTGTATGGGCTCTTATAAGCCAAATATCTTGATTATTATATAATAAATCCTCTCTCATCCCTCCATGTGCAAATCTAACACCTCTTCTTTCCTCTATGTGTTAGTTTAAGTTCAATCCTTCCATTAATCCATGGCTTAAGTTTCTCATTTTGGTCCAATTAATTACCTAATGATTTAGCTTATATTCTTGATTTTTCATTGGCTAGTTGCCATTGTTGACTTTTCAACATTAATTAACAAATTTTAATTAACTCTTAATTGCATTTGTCATTGGTTTGTTAACTAACTATGTAACTTAGTGCTTAATTAATCAAGCTTTATGCACTTTAATCTTTACTTATTTTCATTATCTTTTATCAACTTGAAGACAATGCTACTAATCTTTATTTAGTGCAAGCTTAATTGTCAATTAGCATTTGCTAATGTGTTCTAATTTAATTAAGTGTCTTCATAACCTAGCTTTCCTTATCTCTTTTGGTTATAAATTAGCTATCTATGTTTTATTTATATCACATTTAATAGCCCTTAAATGTAGTCTCATAATTTAACATTGGTTAATTAATTCCAAAATGATAAGGATATAATCAATAGATTATAATTTTATGAGACACATATTCACTTTTGTATTTTACTAATTATTTGCCAAAATACAATGTTTATAAGAGTTATGAAAATTAATTTATTACAAACTCCATATAATAAATCACAAATTTTCTAATTAAACCCTAACTTTATTTTCCTCAAATTAATCACAAAACTACTCAAGTAAAAATATAAACCATACAACTTTTACTCCAACCTCATTAACTCCATTAAAAGCAAAATGATCATCAAGCCTGAAATTTTCAAAATCTAATAGATCCCTGAATTTTTTTTATGAAACAAATTCCATCCAACTAGAAGATAAGGGATTAGAAAGATAAACTATATCACTTACCTACCCACCCAAATAAATCCCCTTGACAAGACATCATTTGAAAATATCAAAACTTCTATTGATACAAAATTCTCCTTTGATTTCTTCTCCTCCCGTGCATCATCAACCCCCATTTTCTACTTTATTTTCTCCATTTTTATAATGGAAGAAGCCCCACCTCATTTTGATTCATAAAACTTGGTTGCTGGATCAAGTTTAGATATGTCCACCTGTCGAGAAATTAACTGCAATAGCAAAATGGGCACGCCCATATTCCTTCTTCAAGGAGAAAATTAAGACTGCTAGATTAGCTCTCACTGATGTTACCCCTGCTCAATTGTATTATAATTCCTCCTCCTCCTTCCAATTAATTTTTCTATTATTGACCACTTCTTATAGATCGCCGGTTTTATTTCTGTGATGTTTTTTTTTTCCACTCATAGGATGACAAAGGAGCCAGGATTTACAAATAGAGGGGGCGAAAATTACAATATAGAACCTAAGGGAGTTAGTATTTGAAATTGGAGGCGAAAATTACAGAATTTGACCCAAACTTTTATGAAACTATGCTTCAACCCCAGAAATATTTCAATATTTTTAGTTTAGTCCCTCGATAAGACATTATAATAGGGACTAAATTGAAAATGTTAAAACTTTTATGAGACTAAATCATAATTTCTTATACTTTTGGGTCAACACGTAATTTTAGGCGGGGCCACCCTAGCCCCTCCGATTTCGCCCCGGCTGCAAATGAAAGTTTTTTCCCCTTTAAATTATAACCCCCCGGGCGGGGGGCGGGGATTATTAAATTTGTCTGCAGATTGGTTTTAGCATTGGTAAAATAAAACCATTTCTTAGAGCTATTACTTGTTAAATTTAAAGTGTGTTATGATCTAACAATATATATTTTTTACTCTTTTCAAGGTCTTGGAGTAAGAAGAAATTATGTTGAAGATTTGATATTTTGTGGCTAATAGATATACTTTATTATGGTCTAAATTGTTATAATTAATGTTATCAAAATCGAGTTTCTATGTAGAAACGGAAGGGGTGGTAGAAATGTCAATCGTAGAAACAACACGAAACATAAAGTTTCTACTATTTGAAGTTAGGATACAAAATAATGTGTGTGTGTGTGTGTGCGGGCGCGTGTGTGCTTGCGTAAAAAAAACATAAATCACAACTCAAAATTCAATGAACGACTTCATATTTAAAAAATAAGTCACATAACTACATAAAACATAATTTCAAAAACATAAAGAGTTAAACACCTACAACCAAATTTCATAAACATCAAAAGAATCCTAAATCATATCAATCAATTCAAATTGAGCACATTATTTTGCATCAATTGCATGTCCTCAATATCCTTTTTTCTTGCTCTTATAACAATTTCATTTGCAAAACTTGGAATGTTCAGATCATGACCATCCATAAGTTCCATCACTTGAACTTCAATAAAGTTTTCCTCATCATGGGCATCAACATTTAAGTTGTCTACATATTCCAAATCATCTTCATTAAAAACGGTAAAAACTTTAAGTGGCGTTTTTACCCATTTTTACTTGCGTTTTAACACGTGTCACTCCAGTAAAAATGTAAACACGTAAGTATTTCATTTGACACTAGTTTTTGAAACCAATGGTTATAATTGTAATTAAAATTGTTTTGTTGCTATATTTGGTTTTATCTTGTTGATTAATTAGATTATAACATATTTTATGATATATTTTTTATAATTTAGACTAACTTATGTAATTCTGGCATGTATTAGGCCTCTTTAAAAGCGGCATGTTTTCAACCTAGCTATTTGAAAGTGCCTATTTTCCTTGAAGACTTGTAGCCTGTAATATCCTAACTTTTATACCTAAGAATTGAGAATAAGCCTAAAGTAGGCAAACGACCAAGCCTAGTTTGGGAAGAGTCCTAAGAATGACGAGAGATAAGAAGCTTCTCAGGGACTAAGTAACTCGTCCATATGAGTTAGTGGACCTAGTATATATAAGCCATGGAATTAATGTGCCATTAGAAAAGGGGCACAAAAGACCTATACAATACAAATTTAGTTGGAAAAGACGCCACCTAACTATGTCCTGAGGTATAGGACAATTAGTTGAGTAAAAATATGTTGATATAAGTAAGAATACTGCATTTTCAAGGCAGTCGAGTATGCCCTGCGTTTTTTGAGAAAATACTAGTATGTGGCATCATTTGTCGGGTCTTGACATTCGTGTCCCAATCCTGAGTAAAACCCGAGCAGGATCCCGAGTAGACACCGATAAAGTAACTTTAATAAAGTAAGGTCATGATGACTAATGATGACATACTTTTGTGTTGGACCAGTAAAAGCATAACAAGAGTCCCTTCATAATTACAGGTGCAAAAGTCAAAAAGCTTGTGGAAGAAGCTATAAAAAAGGAGATATTTTGGTCATTTGCTATAAGGGACATATGTACATGCAATTAATATGAAATGATGACTCAAAAGCTTCTTAAATAATCTTCAAATTCGTGCAAAACAAGGAGGAGATAGAAAAGTCAACAAAACTTGCAAAATAAGCCAAGTTAAGAGGATATTTTGCAAGGGTACTTTGGTCATTTGATTTGGGGGATTTTTAAGTGCCCTCTTAGCAAGTTTTAAGATGTTTTGCACTCCTTTTTGCACGAGTATTTTGAGCAAGATCTCAAGGGCCGCATAATTGAAAATGATTGTGCAAAAGAGCAAAGAAACACTTATACAATGTTAATCAGTTAGTAAAAACGATATTTAGCTATATCTTAAGGTATGGGATGATTAGCAAAGCAAAAATGTGCTAAAATAAGTGTGCACATGACATTTCCTAGTCAAGTAAGGATTTTCTATGTTTTTTGAAGAGATAAGAATGAAAAGTCAACTGTAATAATTACCTGAGGACACGTGTCACTACGGGATTAAAAAGTAAAAGTTAACTAATGATTACAGGGGCAAAATAGTCAAATCCTTACCCCTTAAGCATTCAATTTCGTCCACCCAGGAGAGAGAAGGAAAAACTAGATAATTTTATCTGTACTCAGGCCCAAACACAAAATACGGGTCCCACAAGATGCTAACAGTAGGAAGGGGACCAGTTAGGGGCTTCTTTTGGATTGAATGAGACAAATGTGGTTCCATATTCGAAATTGAAATGGCGCCACATATGTATGTCCAATCAAGGGAAAATATCTAAAAAGTTGAAGAAAAGTGTAGAAGGAAGCACCCTTTAAACCAACGGGGCCCAACAAGGACCAGTGGATAAAAGGATAAATCAGATAATTGGGAAAATTAAATAAAAATCAAAGGGAGCAGATTTGTGGGCCCAAGATGGCGCCACCTAGCCCCTTGGAATTATCTAGAGTGCTTAGGGAAAAAGAAAGAGAAAATAAAGAAGTTCTGGGCCAAAACTGATAATTTATGTAAATTCCGGGCCAAAGTATGTAATTTTCTCCATTTGAAAAGATAAAATCTGAACAAATGGAGGGGATGCGCCACTTTTCCACTCCCTAGAGCCCTCTAGAATTCTTTGGAATTTCTTGGGAAATAAGTCAAGAAGCCTGATCCAACTCATTAATTACTGGACAAAAATAAACACCAGTTATTCTAGACTGCCTAGATCTTTTTGGCTATTGTTAAATAGACATAAACCCTTCATTTTTCACCAAAAATGGTGTGCTCCAGCTGAAGGGAAAAGAAAGTCCAGCAAGCTTCATCCACTTGAATCAAGAGCCAAATCACTCGAATCACCAAACCAAACCTCAATTAGGTAAACACCAAAAACTCAACTCTTTGAAGTTAAGTTGAGATTTTCGTTCATGGTGCTAGGGCTTGGTATTGTGATTTGATTTTAGTATTTTTGAGGGTTCCAATGAGTTTAAAACATGATTTTGTATGGGGTTAAGTTATTGTTTAAGTTTTCGAACTCAAAATCACCGAAAAACCTTAAGAACAAGTTTGCTGCCAGTTTCTGGAAATCTAGGCAGCAAAACTTCAAACACATTTTTTAAAGGGTAAATGATGTTGATTTAAGCTGAAATTTTACAGGTGAAACTTAGACATCCTGAGGTTCACTTTGATGTATAATTTTGTGTCTTTTGAATTTTCTACTAAGAGAAATAAAGTGGTAAAGTTTATTCAAAAAGTTACAGGAAATTTCTGACCATAGTGTAGAAATTGGGCTACACGAAAAAAAAATGTAAGTACTTTTGGACTCTGGCATTATTTTTCCTGAAAAATAGACATCTTAATGGTTCAGATGGCGCTATTTTTGTACAAATATGATGTTTTTGGAATTTATTAAAAATATTTGAAGTTGGGCCAGACTCACTGGATTTTTCCAGAAGATTGTATAGGGCTCGGAATTAATAGAACATGTAAGGGTATTTTGGTAAATACCAAAAATAAGGTATTTTGGTGTTATTTAGAACAACGGCATATTTGGAAAGGCGATCAGCCATATTAAAATATTAAGACGGTGCATACACCATCAGGTAGTAACTGTTTTACTCAAGTACTTTTATGTGTTTTGATGTATGTTTGTCTTGCTATGTTTGTTTGTGTATATGTTTGACAAATATGCATACAGAGCATGTTGGGGTTTGAGTCCCTAATGATTGTGTAATACCCCAAAATTCATATGTCTCTTAAATTTTATAGTTTGGCCAAATAATACCTATTTAAAATAGGAAAGTATGTTGTCTCTAATTTTAGTAATTTATTTGTTTATTTTCCTTGGAATTTAAAGAGGCAAAAATCCAATTTTATTTTAGGGACCATAAGTTGTCCTATAATTATTGAATTAATACATGGTGCATAAATGGCCATGAAAAGCTAAAAAGTTGTGAGGAAATAATTAAACCAATTAGAGAAAATTGCCAACAATTAGTGGATAATTCAATCTATGTTAATTGAATTATTTTCATAAACATTCACAATTAATTTAGTGGCATATGTTAAAGGCATAATTAAGGATGTATTACCTTAATTAAGAAACAAGGGCTAATGAAGGGCTAGGATTAGCATAGAAGTGGTTTCTAATTAATCTTAGAACCAATCATATTTTGACAATTACACTTAACTAATTTATTAGGGATGCTAATTAAGATTAGATATGGAGGGCTAAGATTAAATTTAATAAAGTCAAATCCAAAGGCCTTAATTAAGCCTCATAAAGCCAAATCCTTGTGAAATTGAATTGGCCAATGATAAATCAAGAAAATATTCTTAATCCTCATAAAATTAATTGGACCAATAAGAGATTAGCATAAATTGAAGGTCAAGATTAAATCTAATAAAGCTAATCTAAGGGTTTTACAAATAATTTAATAAAGCATAATTCATGTGAAATTAAATCCATCAATAAGAGAAAAGAGTTGTGAGTGTGTGTGTGTGTCTAGTATTCAAGAGAGAAAGAGAGATAGAGAAAAAATTAATTAAAGCAAATTTGATAAAGTTTGAAATCCTATAGTAAATTGGATAATGGTTTGAAATCCATTACAAGTAAAAACTCAAAACAACAAATAAAGTGAGAATTTATACAAATTTAAATAGTTGTGAAGAAGTAGGAACCCTGGAGAAAATATAAGGACTTATCTTGAACCCACATAATTTAACCTCGAAAGTAAGCTGGTAAAGGCTATTTTTGCAAACGTTGAAGAATAAGCTTAGTACAACCAGGGGAATCTAATTAGGCCATAAATTTGGATATCCAACTACTAATCAAAAAACATACTCAAAATTTAAAAGTATTGGTAATTGATCAAACAACCAAAAATAGATTTCATTAAAGTAAATTAATTCTCAAAAAGCAAAACTTAGAGATTAAGTTAGGGTCTTCTAATCACATGGATGGATGAGATTAAAACTTCTTTACTAAGTTTAAATCCAAGGGTTCATACACAAGAAGAGTAAAGTTGCAAATATTTACCCAATTGCCATACCATTTTCCTATAAATAGCAAGCCATATGCTTCATATTTTCTCACCAATTCACAAGCATAGGAACTGAAACATAGAGGGAAAGTGAGAGTGGGAGTCATGGAGAAGAAGGAGCAAAGTTCTTGGCAAGTTCTCTAGCTCTAGCTTTAAGTTCTTTAAGTTTTAGTTCTTAAATTCATAGTTAGAAGTAGTTTTGATTTTAAATATGCTAGAGTAATTTTAATATCATGTTTTTATAGTCAAAAATAGTGATATTTCAAAAATTAGATGAGCCACTTGGTATAGCAAAATTTCTGGAAAACTATGAGCAAAGTAGCGAAGATGCGGCGAAAATTCATCGGGTAGGAGTTTCTGAAATCAGTGATAAAAATGCCAATATTTCATGTTGAAAATAAAGTCACAAAATTCTGGGAAAATTCATGGTTGAATTAGACATATAGGGATTTTCAAATATGCCAATAACATGTTAAAATGAGTTTTGTACAGTGAGATAAAAATTTTCAAAGTTGGGCTACGAATTTCTAGAAAAATTCTGGGCAGAGGCTCAAAACTTTGAAACTGGGAGTGACTCGTGTAATCTGGGAAGAATTGAGTATTTTTACTTAAAAATAGACATCCTAAGGAGTCCAAGGAATTTTACGGATCCTCATTTCAATTTTTTTTTTAGATTTAATTATGATTTTTCAAAGTTACCGAAAAATCTGCCCAGAGAAAATACTGCCTTGTGTTTTTAAATAAATGTAAGGGTAAAATTGTAAATAAAAAACCCACCAAGGGTAGAGAGGTAAATAGAGGTGAAAATATCCCTTAGGATATTATTCTAAGTAGTATGATGATATGTTAGGATATCCGGGAAGTTTTGGGTTCAAAGGTCGGCATGTGGCCATTACACGGTGAAAGATACGTTCGCGTCTTTTGTAACACTAACTCTGATGCTTATTGTATGCTTATATGTGATAGACTATCTCATAGAGTCATGGAAAGGGCTTTGTCTTGGTCATGCACTATGTCTAAGACTCTGTCTTAGTTCACTGTTTACACATTCAGCTTTATTTATACGGGTTACAGTCTTGGTAATGCCGTTGAGTTTTCCTAGCGCTGAGGACACGAGGAGCTGTCGTGGCACTAGTTGGTGCAAACATGGTTGACTGTGCATGTGCTGTGTGCTATGTACTGTTGTTGTGATTGACATTACATCTACTGTGTGCTATGTATTGGTTAATGCTGTAATGTTATGAATATCTGTCATACATATTTTATCATACATAAGCATGAGGTTAACCGTTACCTGAGGTTCAATGGATATTGAACCTCAGCTCTTACTATAGCTTCAGGATCCGAAGTGAACGGGATCGAGGACAAGGGTAAGCGACGCAGGCATAGGGGACCGGGTTTGGAGAAAGTTCTTTTGATATGTACTTAACGTTGTAGTCATTCGAAATTTTTGTATCACTATGGAAGCAAACATATACAATACAGTGGATGTTTATCAGTTACTCTTCAATTTAAATACTTCCGATGCTCTACTCTGATCAAATATTTCAAAAAAAAAACGCTTCCGAAAATTGGGATGTTACAGATTGTGTCTCTCATGTTGAGGCCTGGTCCAAGGCCTGCCTTGAATGGCGGCTCAACGGAGACAGGGTTGTGATTCCGTAAATCTGGGGTCTGCCTTAGTAAAGCGGCTCGACGGTACGAAAACAGATTATTGTGTATGTTTCTATTTGCATATATGGTATTTGGCATATTCTCTGTGATTTCATATGTAACATGGTTGCATGCATACACTATACACATATTGTACATGAGTATTGACAATTACTCTGGGGTCCACTTTCGGACTCCAGATGGATCTGTAGAGACGGGGATTGCGCCTGAACAGAGAGGAACCTTTTTGGAGAGGTAGGGCAATGATTGTGTAGATTGAAGGATAGGGAATGACCTATTACTCTTGTATATTTCTTTTCGGGATGACTGTATATGTTGGTGTTTTATTTTTGGATAAATGTACCCTTAACCCTCCAAGGATTTCTATTTTCTGTCATTTTAGTTTTACCAATACAGTAAGTTGTCCAAACTGATCTAATGCTCTGCTGTGTTCACTCTAATACATGTTAAACGGACCTAATGACGAAGGAAAGATAACAAATAAAAGGAATCCTCTAACCCGCCACCCGAAGGTTGAGGCCAGTAGGGGTGTAACATAGCCTGTTAGCTTGTTTATAAAGTTTTTAAAAATTCAGGCTTTTCAAAAAGGTTTGAGGGTAGTCCTGGATTAGGTAAAAAAAAAGGCTTATAACCGGCCTAAGGCCAAACCTGTTGTGTGTGAAGCTTGACCTAGTTTGTTTCCTCTCCCATTCATGCTATGTCCAATCAAAATGCTTCAATTAAGAGAATTTCAATCTCATGTTTTAGCCAACTCTTTTATATCATTTCATTGTTTTAAAAATTAAAAATACCTAGGGTTTTTTAATTTACTCAACCGCCCCTCTTTTCCCCTTCCTTAGGGTCTGTTTGGTTTAAGGGGAGGGGAGGGGAGGAGAATAAGAGGAAATTGAGGGATTTTGACCCCGTCCCTTTATTTGGCTGGTCATATTATTTAGGAGGGAGATTAGGGTTTAAAATTTTCCCCTCCTCCCCTCAAAAGCCTCCCCAAACCAGATGAATGTGGAGAAATTATAAAAATTGGTGTGTTAGTAGATTAAAATGCCCCGAGTTTTTTTTTTTTCCGTTATTCTGAAAATACCTAAGGATTATAAAAATTGGGCTAGAGTATACATTTAGTTCTTCATGTTTGCCTCTGGTATCATTTTAGTCCTTTAAGTTTGTAAAGTACAAATTTGGTCCCTTAATGTTAACATCGTTAGTCTGACTTAACGGAAAATACCGACTCAACAATTTTAAGCGATGACTGTGCAATTAAATGCTAACCAAGTATGCTTTAGTATTTTAATAAATTAATATTTTAAATCCTATCAATTGAAAAATATTTAATCTTCATAGACTGTTTTATGATTTTCACTGTTTTGAAGTTTAAATATTTTCTTTCTGGTACAAATTATTAAACCATTTGTGGTGATTGACATGTGTTTTACCCTGTTTGATTGAATGGATTACACACCTTGACGTTTAGATCAGTCTTGTTAATTCAAGCACTTCTAACAGTGTTTTCAAACCGTGAGTTTGTTACTCCTAAGTTGGGTAATAATTTTTTATTCTCTACACATCAATTTACAAGTCAATTAAATAAGTTATTGATAAAACATGTTCTACACTATACTCATGTTAAATGAGCTTGGGCTAAAGCTGAAGGATATTTCCCCATTTTCCTGTCATGGCGAAGTTAGGATGTCTTTGTGCATGCAGAGATCGCTGCTGTTATTTGATCTTTGCTTGATTACATGAAGATGTTATCATGTTGGGGAAGCGTTATTTTAGTCCAATTTATGTGTACTTACCAGGTCATTAATATTCATGATACGCTGAAATTTCTCTTAGAATTATGCTTGTTGATCATTTAGACATGAACTTTGGTGAACAGAATGTAATAGATATATTATAAGTTGCATTTTTATCAAGGTCTGTAGCCTTTTAATTTCTTAATTAATAACCAGTGTCAGTTGAAGCTATATAATTTTTTTGGAGAAATAACAACGAGTAATGTTTTTATATTTCTCCATTTTCTTATCTCATGCTCTTTACATGCCTATGAGATGGTTTGACTGAAATTCATTAATGTTGGTGCTCTTTAGCTCTTCACCACAATCACAGTTGATGAGCCTACTCCTGGTTTGAAGAGTAGCTTTAGCTACAGAGTTCCTGATCAAAGTTCTGGAAAGGTGAGATGATCAAACATTTTGTAGAAGTACTTAAGAGGAGGTCTTGTGTCAGGTGAAAGGAAATGCATGATTTTCGATGCATTAGAATGCTTGTTAGCTGTTGCAACATGGAATTTCTCATCAGGAAGTCCTAGTATAACCCAACACGGAAGCTCAGAGAGAGAGAGAGAGAGAGAGAGAGAGAGTTAACCTTAGCACATTATTTTCAGAATTTAGGCACATGAATAAATGCCAAAGAGACTTTATTTGGATTGGTATAAATTCTCAAAAGAACATGAAACCAAGACCAAGTGTTTTATTTTGTTTCCTTACTTGGTTACATTGTTTTTTTATGGCATATATTTACTGTACTTTCTATACATCAGTATGTACAATGTTTATGGGGGATAAGTTGCTACTTGTGTGCTAATTAATTTGGGATAATTTTGCTTACTTGTTAGATGGGTTCTGAAGAGGAATTTGTGATACAATGGTTCCTAATTGATGTCTTACATATTGGTATATGTAACACCCCATTTTTCAAAAGCGGAATAATTTTTTTTTTTTTCAATCAGAGTAGAGCATTGGAGCAAGTAAAAGAGTGAGTAACTGATATATCATCAACTGTGGCGTATCCGTCTGTTTATAATGTACAGTACATTTATCCGAGTAATATCATAATGTTACAAGTCTAAAAATAGGAATCTTCAGTTGGGTCTCTACGCGTCTTGTTTACTCTGGTTACTCTTGTCTTCGGTCCTCGGTTTCCGGACCACGAAGCTATGGTAAGAGCGAGGTCCAATGCCCATCGGACCTCAGGTAACGGTTAACCTCATGCTCAAGTAATACAGTATATGTATGACAGATATTCATAACATTATAGCAGTAATCAATACATAAGCACACAGCAGATGCAAGATTAACATATCAACAGTACATAGCACACAGCACATATAAAGTCATCCCTGTTTGCATTAACCAGTGCCACGATAGCATGTCATGTCCTCAGCGCTAGGAAAACTCAATGGCATTATCAAGAATATAACTCGTGTAAAGCTAAATGTATAAACAGTGATCTGAGACAGAGTTTTAACCACAGTGCATGACCCAAGACCAAGTCTTGTCCATGACTCTATGAAATAATCTATCACATATTAGCATACAATAAGCATCAGAGTTAGTGTTACATTACGCGTCCGTACCTTAGTCTGTTTGGATGGCGATACGCTTGCCTGGTCGGTACGTCTCCCGATTTTTCCCAGATATCCTATAATAGTATTATCACATTACTGCCTCCTAAATAATATCTTAGGAGATATTTTAGCCACTACCGACCTTTTTACCCCTGGTGGATTTATTAATCCATTTATATACCTTAATTTTCGTAAAAAACTTTGTTCCAGCATTTCTGGGCTGATTTTTCGATAGCTTTGAAAATTCATAATTAAATCCAAAAAAATCGAAACAAGGTTCCGTAAAATTCCTTGGAAACCTTAGCATGTCTTATTTTGTGGAAAAATAATGGTTTTCATCCAGAATTAGTGAATCATTCCCAGTTTAATGATCTTCAACCTTTGCCCAGAATTTTTCCAGAAAACGTAGCCTTATTTCCAGAATTTGTATCTCTCTCTACAGACCTCTATTCGATACATATTTTATATCAATGGAAAGCTATACATGTCTACTATTACCATGAATTATTTCAGAATTTGTGAATATAAATTTATTCACAAAATAATGCCCTCTAACTGACTGACTCCCATATCCCAGCAAAACCCCACAATTCCTATCTTACTCTAACTTGTTTTATTAATCCTAAAGTTACTTCCCAACATGCTTTCACCTTGTCAGGCATCTTTCGATGCAATAAGGCTTGAAAACATTTATGGGAAATTACTTTACCTATTTCCTAGATTAAACTAACATTTATACTAAGAACTACTAAGAACTATAGAACTAAAGAACTAAAGACTAGAAACTAAAAACTAAAGACAAGCTTACCTCTTGAAGACTCTTGCTTCTCCTTCTTGCTTCTTAGAAATCACCACTTGGTGGTTGATTTGGTGTGAAGAATGAGGAGAGGTAAGGCCTCTATTTATAGGGAAAATCTCAAGGTTAAAATGGTAATCTCAAGCCCAATGTGGGCCCCACCATTTGCCTCTTCCTTAATCTCAACCATTAAATCTAAACTTAATCAAGAAGTTTTAATCTACACCCTTCACTAATAAGCATGTGCTCTTGTGATGTCATCCTTGTGATGTCATCTTGATGACATCATCAAAGCTTAAGTGTCATTAGCAAAGTTTAATTAATTCTTTAATTGCATTTGCTAGCTAACCATGGAAACTAGTGCTTAATTAAATCAAGCTTTATGCACCTTAATCTTTACTTACTTCCATTTGTCTTTTAATTGATCCTTGATTTTTAATTAAGACATTCCTTAATTGTTGCTTCTTAATTTGCCCCTTGATTAATTATGAAGATTTACACAATCATTTAATTAGTGAAAACTTACTTGTTCATTTATCTTTATTAATTTCCCTTAATTTGTTTAAGTATTTTTATAACATTATCTTGCTTCTTTTAAGAACCATGGTTTAATATGATGATTATTTCGTATTTTATGATCTTTAAATGTGGTCTTCAATTTAATCTTTGGTTTATTAAATTCTAAGGAAAAAATGTCTAAAATCTAATTAATAACTTACAAAATTTAGAGACAGCATGCTCTCCTTTATTTATGTAAAGATACCCTACTTACTTTTGGAGATTTTTATCTTATATCACATGTGCTTCTATCTTATATTATTGTCTTAATCTTTTGTTCCTTTATTATTGTGAATTTTGCCCCCTATTAATTAACCTTAGGGAATGATAATTTAATTCAAGTTATTATCCCTAAAGTGTTTGAGATGTTATTATGCCTAATTGTAAAAGTATGATGGGTTCCTAGATTAATTATGACCTTCACTAATTCATTTTATACTAATATTAAACCCCTATTGGCCTTTAATATCTAATTAAGCCAAAATATTCCAAATTGTTGATTAACACTTGCCACTAGATTAATTATGAATATTTATGCAATTAACTTAATTGATATAAATTTAATTGCCTCTTAATCCATCTTAATCCTTTTCATACCCTTTTATGACTTTATTACATATAAGAACTAGAGGTTAAAATACTAATTACAGGGCATACTATGATCCCTATTTGAATATTAGAAAAATTGGGTCTTTTTGGTTTATTTAATTCTAGGAGAAAATTCCCCAAATTAAATTAGATAAGCTATAATATTTTTGAGACTACATATTTACCTATTTTAATAGATATCATTTATTAAAATATAGTGGCTATGCTAAATATGATTTTTAGGGTGGTGTTCGTTCAAACTTCTATCCTTTTTGCTTCTCTTATTTGTCATCTATTCTAATTTGATAGAATGTTGGTAGAATTTCATTGGATCGTAATCCCTCTATCCCTCTACAAGTGCATGCTGAGCTATTTATAATAGTAAGATTAGAAGCCCGGCATATTTTCTCAGTTAAGAATTTGGGACCATAATCAACAACATTGTGTCACTTCACCTTCTTTTCCTTTGTTTTCCTCGATTATTTTAAGTAAAATAATTGTATCACCAAAAAACGGAGGTAGTGTTAAATAATGAAACGCATTAAGAAGAATAAACGATTGGCTAGTATGATGTATGCACAATTCATGGACAGATTTATATGCATCATCAATGACTCTTCTTCCATTACAACTTTGTTTGAAAAGACGGCTCTTCTGCGCCTCTTGGAATCAAGTTCAACCAAGTTCGCAGAAAACACTAGCCATATAAGGACACCATGTTATTTATGAACCATAAAAAGTAAAATAAACTAAACGTCGTTTGGAACTGAAATCAATAGCAACTAGGCAGGAGATTCACACAAGTTGGATGGATTATTATGAAATTAAACTGTTGCTGAAGAAAAGCAAATGAAAAGAAGGGGGCTAGACTAGTTCATGGCATAATACTGAGTCCAAGAACGGGCAGTAGCCTCGTAGGTGGCACGGTCGTTGATGTAGATGTCAGCAATCCCAGTATCCGAAGGGTCATCTGGGTTTGGATCAGCAAGCAGTGCGTGTATTGACAGCAGCGCCTGCATGCATCACAAATCACAGCTTCCTGCTGGTTAAATCAAGGTTTGTTAAGGGAGACTTGTAAGAAGGAGGCATACCTTTATAGTTTTCATAGCAGGGCTCCACTGCTCTTTCAGAATGTCAAAACAGATAATTCCATTGCAGTCAATGTTTGGGTGATATACCTTTGTTTCAAAGGAAACCTGTCCAGAGCAACCAATTACTCGCTGCATTGGCTGATTCACAAGGAGTCAATAAAACTCTAATCAAAATTAAGAGTTGTGAGTTATTTACCTCGGGTGGCATTAATGGATAGTCCTGGGGAAAGTGGATGTTCAACAGGAATACATCCCCAGCATAAGGACTGTCTGCTGGGCCCATAATTTTAGCTTGGCAATGAAACAGATCTTCACCAACAGGGCCTGCACGTCGGTATATATGCACAACACATTACTTATCACTACCACTAAAACCCTCCCTTTCCCGATTAACAAGTAATCCTAAGGTGGTACTCATTCAGTAATCGCATGTATCATCACACAAATATATATATGTTTTGGTCCTGATCGATTATAGTCATACTATTTACAGCACAACATGGCTGGTAGGTTGTGAGCTATGAGTGAAACAAAAGGAAACAAAAATTAAGAGATGATTTTGAAGCGTACCAAGGGTAAAGGGAACGGGAGGCTCATCTGCAGCATCCTCCTCAATTCATTAGCAATGCGTGTTAAAGCCATGGAATCTGTAGCGTAAAACAAGAAAACCCACAAATCAAAGATCGCGTTCAGTCTCGACCGAACGGACACTTAAGTAAGAAAATTGCTAAACCAACCAACCTTGCATGATTTCATCCTCTCCGAATGGAGCGTCCAGGGATGAGAGAATAATGGGGGGCCGAAGTAGTGATCCACCTTCGGAGATCGATCGATTTTTCTATTTGTCTCTCTCGGCGGCGCTTTCTCTCGATATCCCTGGCCTGCGGTGTCATCATCTTATCCATTCACATCATCCGAGCGGTTACGAAAAGGCACGATCATGTTGTTTTAAAACTGCATCTCAGATGTTGAAAAGTATATATTCATTCATGGGCAAGTACCCAAACCGTACGACACGACATGGGATTGGAACCGGTTACTAAGTTTGTCCGTACAGACGAGCTCTGGACCATTAAGATATGATTTTTTACTTTTTTATTTTGTGTAAAAAAAATTAATGGGTAGGGGATTTAAAATAAAGATAATCTCTCAACTAATATTTTTTTTAAAAATGATTTTTTTCATTTAAAAATAAAAAGATAAAAAAAAAAATGGATTTGGACGATCAGGACCTCAAACTAATTCTACATGGGATTCCATTTTATCCAGAATAAAGAGGATGAACTTCAATGATTGGGCCATAGTGTTTCTATAGAAAATAAGATATTCTCATAAATGCGCGACTAACTTATCCTAATATTTAATTATGATAAATATAAGATACAATCGATTTTTTTGGATATATTAAAAAAAAACTAATTAAAGTAGTTAAAGTATTTATATTTATTGCTTTTCTCGAAACTAGTTTGTTTAACCTATAAAATGGTATATAATTTAATAATAAACAATAGGGTTA
This sequence comes from Acacia acuminata, assembly GCA_019022655.1. Taxonomy (NCBI): domain Eukaryota; kingdom Viridiplantae; phylum Streptophyta; class Magnoliopsida; order Fabales; family Fabaceae; genus Acacia; species Acacia acuminata. The sequence goes on from JAFJYI010000239.1 coordinate 459,742, forward strand.
AATACAATTTTTGTCATGGAAGTTTAGCTTAACACTACAAAAAAATGACATTTTGTAGCGGTTGAAATTACGTATTTGTAGCGGTTTTAACCACTACAAATGACATTAATAGCGGTTTAAAGAACCGCTACAAAATATGCCATAACAAAATGTTTTGTAGTGGTTTTCTAAAACCGCTACTCATGTAATAAAACTGCTTGTATTAGTAGCGGTTTTGAGTTACCGCAACAAGATGCGATCAAGATGACAAATTTCAAAAAAAATGGCGCCAAAATTTACAACCGCTACAAATATTAGATAAAATTTTATAAATTGCGCCAAATATTTAAGCCAAATTTGAATTAAAATTTGTAGCGGTTTTACAACCGCTACAAAATATTACAAATTTTTTTTAAAAAAAACATCATAATTTGAGTCCATTATTATAATATTTTGCTGAATTTTTTATTATTTAAGTGACAAATTAAATGATAATAGTTAATATTTAAAAAAAAATTGATTAACTTAAGTTAGATAAGTATAAATATTATGTAGATATAATACGAGAATGTGTAGATAATAAGGATTTATTGTGTTGTCCACCTCTGAGGAAAAAAAATTATGTTGTCCATTAGATGATATTTGATTATGGAAAGAATGTTGATGATGATAGAAGAAATATTGAGGAAATATTCTTAAAGTTCTGGATAAGAAAAAAAAATAGTATTAATATTATAAGAAGGGAAAAAATAAAACATTAAAAACAAAGAATTTGTAAGGGGTGGGAAGAAATGAGAGAAAACGAGAGAGAAGGAGTGGGAAGAAATGAATGAGAGTGTATGAAATGAGGTGTGATGGGGGTATTTATAAGGATATGAGTAATAACATTTGTAGCGGTTGATGCGACGGTTTTTGTAGCGGTTTAACGTTTGTAGCGGTTATTTTCCGTTTTGTAGCGGTTACAAAACCTCTACAAAAATTCATTGGTATTTTTTAAAAAATAAATAAATTACAAAATATCACATTTTGTAGCGATTATACTAAAAACTGCTACAAATTAATGAACGTTTGCGGGATTCGAAATATTCAAATTTCAATATTACACACTTTGTAGCGGTTGATGTGACGGTTTTTGTAGCGGTTTAACGTTTGTAGCGGTTTTTTCCGTTTTGTAGCGGTTACAAAACCTCTACAAAAATTCATTGGTATTTTTTAAAAAATAAATAAATTTCAAAATATCACATTTTGTAGCGGTTATACTAAAAACCGCTACAAATTAATGAACGTTGGCGGGATTCGAAATATTCAAATTTTAATATTACACACTTTATAGCGGTTGATGCGACGGTTTTTGTAACAGTTTAACATTTGTAGCGGTTTTTTCCGTTTTGTAGCGGTTAAAAACCTCTACAAAAATTCATTGGTATTTTTTAAAAAATAAATAAATTTCAAAATATCACATTTTGTAGCGGTTATACTAAAAACCGCAACAAATTAATGAACGTTGGCGGGATTCGAAATATTCAAATTTCAATATTACACATTTTGTAGTGGTTGATGCGACGATTTTTGTAGCGGTTTAATGTTTGTAGCGATTTTTTCCGTTTTGTAGCGGTTACAAAACCTCTACAAAAATTCATTGGTATTTTTAAAAATAAATAATAATACATTTCAAAATATCACATTTTGTAGCGGTTATACTAAAAACTGCTACAAATTAATGAACGTTGGCGGGATTCGAAATATTCAAATTTCAATATTACACACTTTGTAGAGATTTATGCAACGTTTTTGTAACGGTTTAACGTTTGTAGCGGTTTTTTTCCATTTTGTAACGGTTAAAAAACCTCTACAAAAATTCATTAGTATTTTTTAAAAAAATAATAATAATAAATTTTAAAATATCATATTTTGTAGCGGTTTAGCTAAATAACCGCTACAAATATGAACGCATTTTTTTAAAAGACATTTTTTTAAAATATTTTTTTCATAACTTCTATTTGTAATGTGTTTAAAGACTTCACATTTGTAGCAGTTGAACTAAAAAACTACTACAAACTTAAAATTTGTAGCGGTTTTCTATTACCGCTACAAAAGTTTAGGCTCTTGGCATTCTGTAGTGGATTTTTTTTTATAAACCGCTACAAATAAACGCCACTAAATGGTGCGCCATAAGGCACCAAACGGGCGCTATATTTGTGCCGGTTTGTATAACCGAACCGCTACAAAATAACCGCCATAAATTTGGCGCCAACTTGGCGCTATATTTTGTAGCGGTTAGTTTATGATAACCACTACAAATGTCATTCACGAACTAGCGCGCCACTTGGATATAAACCGCTACAAATGTGCATATTTGTAGCGGTTTATTTTAACCGCTACTAATTGACCTTTTTTTGTAGTGTAAGGAGTACCTGAAGCTTTTTTGTCTCATTTTTGCCCTGGAAGTTTAAAAATATAGCAATCTTGCCTATCTGTTCATCTTAATCGTTAAATTGTTGCTCTTCTTCGTAAACTCCGGAGGCAAAATTGCTCCTAAAAAAAACTTCTAGGGGTATATTTGCTCCGTTTTGTTAACGTCCGACGCAAAATGAGACTAATAAAACTTCCGGGTGACCAGTGCTCCGTTTTGTCACATTTGATTTCATTTCTTAAAAAACAAGTTTGCATAGGGTTTGTTTGGAGTTGCTTATATATCGTAACATGTTTATGTAACATGAGAAAACATTTATCTTACATACTTATCTTATAGATTGTAAATAACTATTTAAAACTTTTTCTAATGGTAGAATGTCCATTCCAAACAAATCTTCGTATCTGTATGAGGTGGCATCCAATTCAAGAAATGAATATGGGCAAGGCATGGTTTCCCTTCTTTGGCTGCAGCTGCACTTATTTGGACAACACTTGATTGGCTTGCTGTATATATTCCCAATTTTCCATTCATCCATTTGCTAACATGCACGGTACTACTGGTGCACTTATTAGTTTGCATATAGATCTAAATATCATATGTTGTTATAATAACTACTCATTCGACTGCGCCGAAATAACATTTACAAATTTGTAATCATAAAAATAAATGCGCCCCATTCCAACCAAGGAAATATAGGGAAAATTAATCTTCTTGTTGTCCCTATAGTTTTGACTAAGTTGTAATTCAATCAATTTCTATACTTACTAAAGGTCTTATAAAATAAATTCGGTCCCCTATTGTTTCGGAAGGTCGTAACTCAATCCCTATAGTTTTTACCATTTTATAATTTAGTCTAAACATTATAGGGACTAAAAGATTAATTTTCATAAAAATAAATAACATTAAAAAAAAAGCAGGTTTATTCTTTTCTGAATTAGTCCGCGAAAATACACTCTCCAAAAAGTATATCAAATTTACAGGTTAAGATGGAGATTGATGTGTTATCTTTGCTTACAAGATGACATGTCATGTGGATTTAATGTTGTAGATATTGAGTGTGTCAAAGGAAGAAATATCATATAACTCAAGATCAGGAATGCCCTAATACACAATAAAATGTGAGCTTGATTTAGTAACAATACTGATAAGAGGAGTCTTCAAACTGACCGTTGGAGTTTTAATTGACCGGTTTTAATGGCATTTAAAATATTTTATCATACTAAATCGTCATTAACACTTGTTTTGCAACTGTCATTTTAATTGTCATTAAAAACATCTTTATTGGCCATTATTGGTGCTCAATGGTCGCATGATTCATGCCTCTAAAAGGCAATGTATGGAGTAATGTCAGTAGGACTAAGTACAATGGCGAACCCAAGAATTTTAATAACAGGGAGTCAAAATAAGTAACAATGACTGAGTAGCGGCAATGATGATGGAGGACGATTGATGGACTACCGCCGGTTGAGGGAAGCTCACCTGAACAGATAAGTTATCAAACAACAATGCATTATGAGTTACCTCTAATTTGCCTAGAATGGAACAAACATCACTTTCAAGATTGTTAAGCGTGCATGTATGCAGTGGCGGAGCCACACTTGGGCATGTGGGTGCAAGTGCACCCATAAAATTTGAGAATATATATATTATTTAGCAGGAACTTATTAGCATCAATAGGTCCATAGCTCAATGGTAGAGAATTTGATTGTAGTCCAAGAGGTCACTGGTTCGAACACGTTGGGCCCTTTTCATTTCTTATTCCTTTCCCTTTTTTCTTCATTTCAGCGCATCTTTCCTCATTCTTCTCCACTTTATTAACCCCCCCCCCTTCCCCTCACTCCTCTCCACTTTATTACCCCGCCTCCCCCAACCTCATTCCTCCCCACTTTATTACCCCCCTCCCAAAAAAAAAAAAAAAAAAATCTCACTTTTAATTCAATCCAATTAATTCGATAAATTAACCACCCATTGTATCATCGTAATAAAAAAAAAAAAATTGAAAATAACAATCAACAACATTCATCTTCCTCCAAGTTCCTTAATTAATTTTCATTCTTTTATTAAAAAAATATAGAATATCAATATGAAAAACACATGTAGCATCACTAGTTTTATATGTGATTCCAAAACAACATTAAAAGAAAGAACGATTAATCATATGAGACAATCATATATAACTTCATCGTTAATTATAAATAAATCCTAAAAGTAAAAATTAGGATATTACAAAAGTCGTTGAGCTTATAGTGGTATCAGCTTTGTTGTAGTGATCCGTTCCATATTTCTTAAGAAGCTCTCATAGGTATTTGGTTTGAAAAATAAATATCTCATTCTTCTTTTGCTTGATTCGAAATTCTAAGAAGAAATTTAATTCTCCTATCATAGACATTTCAAACTTACCTTACATGATCTTAGAGAACTCTTGACAAACTTATTAAGATTGATGATGAAGATATAATGCAATATTTTCAAGGAATGAAGAATCGAAGATCGAAGAATGCTTTTGTAATTATTTTGTTGTAATAACTTAGTTGACTCTTGATTATTATTTTTCTATATTAAGTTGAAGTTTTCTTTTATTTTATTGTTTATATTCATTTAATTTTTAATACATTTAAAACTTTCATTGGAAAAAAAAATTTCGGGGGCGCTGCCCCCGACCCCCAAATCGCTTCATTAATTGTGCACCCACAAATATGAAAACCTGGCTCCGCCACGCATGTATGCATACTAAATTTTCCAGTGTGCACTTCACTTCACAGCACTTCTAAATTTACGTTAAACAAAAGGGTCACAACCTTCCGCTTTTTCAGCCCCTCTCTCTAAAACAAGCGGTAAAAAATTCATCATAGTGTTGCAAGAATATTGGTTCACTCTCTCGCATGGCCAGAAACTAGGAGGGTTCTCCGTCTAAATCAAACTTCATTTGACTTAGGGGTGATGAATCCATAGCAATGCATAAGCAACCTTGAAAGCTTTGATGCAATCGGTCGTCCTTACAGTGCCTCAGAAGAAAATACGTCAAAACAAAAATTATAAACAAGCTAGAAAGAAAGTTAAATTCTTTGGTAAGCATGTCCGTGAAGGAGAAGGACAACTTGTCTTTGAAAAATGAAAACAGAAGCCCGCAAGGGTGGCCTTTAACTATCTTCTCAAATATTCCAACCTCTCATTGGATTTAGAATTTCAAATTTTAATTTTAATTTTCTCAATCAAACAATCTATTTTATCTTTTTCTTGATACAGTATGAATTAATAGACACGTGCACATCGTAATAATGTGGCCAAGAGACACAATTGAGATTGATTTGAAGACCAATTAGATGGAAAATGAAAGAGAAAACTTGCATATTTGAAGGGGAAAATCATAAAAAGCAAAATATGTGTAGATTTTAGTATCACTGGTTCAACTATTCTGCGGAAAATTTTTTGGGGACATTGATAAATATACCTATATAGAGATATGTACATTAATAAACAATATTTATGAGAAAGAATTTGGCTAAAGGCTAGAAGAAAGCGGATTACAAGAGAGGTGAAGAGGGAAGGTTTCAATATGTTGAGCCATCCAAAATATCCAAACGTGGAGAGTTGTGGACTTGACTTAATGTGCATTGTTTTATATATAAAATTTTTCATTAAAAAAAAAAAAAAAAAAGAATTTTTCCTCCCTTGACTAAGTACTATGCACCGAGGTCTAGGTGACGTTGACCTCTATCCCCGGGCACTCCTCCTCTCTCTTCTTCTGAGTTACACTGATATCTTTATGTAGTTATGTCACCCTGCTTTCTATAGGAAGGGTTCGTTTTATCCTGCGGAGTGCCCCTTCCTAATTTACTAGAGGGTTGTGGAATATCTCTGAAGGACAATGTCTTTTAGCATGACTCCAACTATATGTTTGTTGTATTTCTGCAAGAATCAATGGCATCTATAACGCCAAAAGTTTCACTGTAACACACCTACCAGCCTCGCCCTTTCGGGTGGCGGGTAGTGTGGTCCTTCACTTTTATTTAATTTTAGCTTATTTTCCCAGGTTAATTCACATCACACATCAGAGTTCAAACAGCAGAGCACGCACCGGTTTGGACAAAAATATACTGATAAAAATACGAAAGGACAAATTCTTCCCCGGAGGCATCAAAATATACGGTCATCCCGCCGACGAGGCCAAAATAATAATCTACAATCATCCAGTAACCAAAATAAATTCCCAAAAGCAAAACATCGGAAACCACCAACAGACTAGCCCTGCTTCGGAGCCTTACCTCTATCTCCCTGCTCCACTCTGGATGAACTGCCAGATGGCTTAAAAGGGGCTGGGATTCAAAATCGAATCCCAGAGTAACCGTTAATTTCATATAAAATGTATAACAATGCATGTAAGAAAAACCATAAATAAACAAATAAATACCACATAACATTCAGTATCAAGGCACACAGCCAAATCCGGAACTAGCAGTCCTAATAGCACACAGCACAGACCACTGGGCACGGCATACAGCAAAGCCCTTAATGCACACAGCATGTTCCGGTTCCAGAGCGCTCGGAAATAAATGATATCCAAATGTATGCAACATAATATGGTAAAAACATACATACACATGTCACACAAATTATATGAGAATTAAGGTTACTACCTGATAGTCGACTACGGATAAAAATAACCTTCCCGTTGTAAAATATTTCAATTATCCCTAGAATAATAAAATGTAAATATAATCAAATTCCTTTCAATAAATATTTCTTTGATAATTTGAAAATAAGCCCAATTAATATGTCCATATTCACTAAATCCATTTTCTTATTAAGGAATTTAATATGACCTTATATTCTCTAAATTTCCGCCCAAGCTCTGAAATTTCCAGCAAATAGTGACTGATCTTCAAAAATTCATAATTAAATTTAGAAAACTCTTTTTAGATTGATTCTAAAGCTCAAATGACCCTTAATACGTCCACTTTAATCCTGTAAATTTTCACGGCAATTGGACATCATACACTATCCCAAACATTCGTTGTAAACACACCGCCCACACGGGATTTTCGGGCGTTCTTAGGTTCTGTACAATTTAATCCTAGAGCTTTCAAAATTTCTACTGAATCTCTTTGCTACACAATTTTCATTTTAAATACATTGGGATCATCTAAATAGACAAACCCCTTTTTCTCTTTCTCGTACCATTCGGCCGTGACATGCTAGGGAGAAGAACAAAACGGTTTTTTTTTTTCTAACTTCCACTTCATAAGCTACGATGGTCCAAGCTGTAACCACATCCTAGTCATGGTTTGATTTACAACCAAGATTGCTTTATTTATTTATTTTTCCAAGATTTCGACAGCCTCTTCTTTTTTTAATGGTTCCCAGAATTTACAAAGTGATGAGAACAACCCAAACATCACCAATGATATAATCAATATTCATCAAACTCATCACTTACCTATTCCAAGACGATAGTTTCTTGCTTGGCACCCGTCTTCTTCGAACGTCCTCTCTTTCTAGATTGATGATTGGAACTTGCTCTCTCTCTCCTCTTATTCTAGGCCTCCTCTTTCCTCTTGAATGACTGATGTTACGGAGTGTTAGAGAGGTTTGGGAGGCTTAATATTAGTATTAGCTAAATTGGAAAGTCATTTGGTGTCCACCTCCGCAAATAATATTATTTAATTGCTTGATTTTTATCTCATGGCTTGAAACCTTATTCCTTCCCCTTTTCGAATCGATGAGCGAATAAAAAGTAGATGGCTTTCATCTCTTTCTTATCTCAATTGAATAATTATTTTAATTCCGCCTCCCTTAATAAAATTATATTTTAAGGGCTTCTTATTTATCTCTTGGTCAAGAATCCTTCTCCCTTTCTTTATTCTGCTAGTTGGCCGAGAGTGAGATAAATAATAAATGGGTTAATGGACATTAAGCATTTAAGTTCGGTGGAGCATAAAAGATATCATAAGACATCCATTTTTACACCTAATTACTATTGTACCAGTGGGTGTAAATTCAATGATCTTGGTTGACCGAAATGAATGGGCTGAAATGGGGATTAATGTATCTTAGAGAAAAGATATTGGTTGGAGCCTAAAAGAATGAAGAAATTTCAATTTAACCTCATAGCTTTTCCTAATTACAATTGCAACCATTACTAGCAAATCTTCATCACATGCATGGTTTCATGTGGTCATGAACTTCCCTTTCCTTTTTGGAGAAATAATAGCCCCATTTGAATTAATTAAGTGTTAGGCACAAGTGTCCCATTTTGTGCTAACATATGTCTCAAAATTTTCGGTTTTGACGAAATCAGGTATTTCGGGTAAAATTGACATTTTAGTCAAATTCCACCATTTCGTTTCTCCAAATGCACATACTTCATACATGAAATTTTTAGGGAAAATTGAGGATATTACATTCACCATTGGTAAATTCAATCATTTTTTAAAAACTTAGTTAGGATTCAAAGCATGCGTCAAACAATGTAGTGGAGTTGAATTTTTCGTCTAGCGATCCACAAGAATCTGATGCACCACATCATATAAAAAAGACCTATCTTCCATCCTCTTCCCCTCTTTATGGTATATAGCTTTCTTTACTTTCTCAATTATCTCATTCCACATATCATATATCAAGTAGAGACAAGGTCTATCAATGTCACACACTCTAATCATATCATAAATAGGAGCAGTGAAAGCAAGTATGTAATCAATTGAATTTCAAAATCATCATCCAATATTTTTTCCTTCACAAATCTGGCCCTCCCAAGATTATCATCTTAATAAATAGTCAATTTTTCACTTATCAACATATTTAGGAAACCACCCTTTATTAACTTGAACTTTTTAGCATCACAATCATTGAAGCAAAACGAGTATCAGACATAGAAAGCAACTTCAAATTCACAAACTCAATATAAATGGACAATCTCATGGAATGATTGTTAATGAAATGCTTTATTTGAGCAACATCTCCTGCAATGTAAGAAATCCAACTGCATTCCTCATATGCTATTTGATTGTTCTCCACATTCTTTGCAACATAAATATTTTTCACAGCCAAATTCAAAGTGTGAATAACATACATCCAGGTAACAGATGGAAATTCCTACTCAATCAGTTGCCCTGCTCCCTCACAATTTGCAGCATTATACGTGATTACTTGAACCACATTCGCCTCTCCTATTTCTTAAATAACTTCCTTTAGCAACTTGAAAATGAAATTTTTATCCTTAATCTCCCCCGAGAAATCAACTAATTTTAAAAACATTGCTCGATCATCAAATACTGGTATGAAATTAATGAGTGGCCTCCTTTGTGAATTACTCCACCCATCACTTACAATACTCACCCCCTTATGAGTCCAATCCTCTCTAATAGGTTCTCACAACCTATCAACATTTTCTTTCTCCTGTTGCAATAGAATGGTTCGCAACATGTTATAGCTTAGTAGCAAATAACCTGCAATATTATGATTTGCTACAAAAGTATATGAAGTTTGGAAGTATGGGTTCTTCTCCAAATTAAAAACTGAAGGTAGCAATATATTTTTGCTATAAAGATGTAGTAATACATTTTGGGTTAAAGGGCAAAAATGCCCATGAACTTTTCTCTGATGAGCACTTGGCACCATAAACTTTACATGGGTGCAAAAATTCTTACCAACTTCTAAAACTTTTTGTAGGCCCCACATTTTATTATTTTTTTAAAAAAAAAAAAAAAAATCCTCCTTCCACCACTCTCTCTTCCATCCTCTCTGTAACGCCCGAAAGCACACTAGCACAAGAACTTCTCAGAGAGTCACCCATCCTGAAATTTTCAGGGGCTGAGCACGCTTAACTTTGAGAGGCGCTAACCATCATGCCAAAAACTAAGGCGCACCACATTTTATATAAGCCCCAGAAACTTCCCTCATCCTGCCCGATGTGGGACCCGTCACAGTGAGACCGTGACATCTCGCTCTCATTCTCAACACACTCTCTCTCTCCCCCCATTCCAACTCCATGTCTGCACTGAATTAGAGCCCGAATTCAGCTTCCCCGCCCTTATCTCATCTTCCTAGTACCCCTCCACGCCCCACATGCTCCTGGCTTTCTATTGGTTTATCGGCCCATCCGGGAGCACGGCTGCGCCGACGAATGCTTTGGGGACGCCAACTATGAAAGCTTGGTTCTTATATTTTTTTAAAAAATATGCATAAGGGCATTCGTGTCATTTTCTTAACTTAAAAAATAACAAATCAGATACTAACACTTTTAGGGTATTATGAATATTCAAAACACCCTTTTGTCTTTACCTATTTTTAAAGTTCTTAGCTGTCTTTTTCCCATCCAAATATTTTGACTAATATAATTATATGACAATTCGATATTATTTAGTTGTTTGAAATTGTCAAAAGTTTAATTATAAAAATGTTTTACACAACATACTTTTATTGAGATGAAGTAAAAATTAAGTGGGGAAAAGATCACGATGCTGATTTTAGTGATAAAGATTGACAACCAGGTAGAATTTTAGTTCAACTATGGCTAGACAAGTGATTTATTTTTAGGTATTTACAACTTAGTAATGTCGTTTATATTATATACAAGTAATGTATTCAGATATTTTAATTAATATAATTATATGAAAATTTAATTTAATTTAGTTGTTCATCAAATGTTTAATTATAAAAATGTTTTACTCAACATACTTTTATTGTGATGAAGTAAAAAGAATAATGCTGCTGATTTTGAGATGAAGACTCGGAACTAGGAAGTTTCATGTTTGGGATTGAGGTGAATTGAAAAATTGATGGTAACAAGTAAATTGATGATGGGCTCACATTGTTCCAGGACAATATGCTAGAAGGCTCACTTTTTTTTGTTTTTCCCTGACTAATGCAAGACGGTTATTTTACCATAAATTTATTTCAAATGTAGATGTGCATATTTATATTTTTACCATTTACCTTTTTTATGGGATTTGGTTTCTGCCCTGAAATCTCATTAAACTTCTATATATCCAGTTTAAACGGTTTGATGCTTCTCATAATAAATTTCCTGTAATGCAGATTACAAAAAATATGGTGAACTGCGGGTCCACGTGTCATCTATGTGATTTTTAAAAAATGAAAATTTATCCTGAAAATCCATGTGTCACCTACTTTTCTTTTTTTTTTTTTTTTTTTTTTTTTTTGGTTAGATTTAAAATTTTCGGGTAAATTTGCATCTTAACAAAAAAAATGGCAATGATAACATGTGGATTATCAACTTAATATATTTGATCAACTAATTGTCAAAGTTAAATCGGATAACGATCGGGAAAAAAATTGCCCCTTAAAACTTTTGGGGCAAAATTGCCTCTAAAAACTTCTAGGGGCAAAATTGCCCTTGGGTGAAAAGTGAAAACTTTTAAAGAAAAATTACCTCTTAGCCCTAATTTTTAAAATAATAAAATAATTGGCTCGTGAGATTAAAATTATATGAGTTGAAGCATTCTAATTGAATAGACCATGAATGAGTTGGTACTTTGGGAGAACCTAGGTATTTCTTCACTTACATATGCAGCCTAACTGAAAAAACAACATTTTTGCTCCCATTTTAATGTTTATCGACGCACTTTATTAAAAAAAAGATACCATAAGAATTTATTTAGTTTTTTAATCACCCCCCTCAAGGTTGTTTTTTAATAACTCGAAGCGTGCCGTTCATGCCTGCCGTTCTCCACACTTTGAAGCTTATTGTTCTCTCTTCATTCGCAAGCCTCCCAACCGTCATCTTCGTCAGCAGATCTACAACTTAGGTAAGTTGTTTACCTTTCTCTCCACATTCGTAGTTCAATTCCGATGCTCTCTTTGCTGAATGCTTATCTTATCTATTTTCTGGAATTAGTCTTGTTTTGTTCATGCTACTGGAATTAATCTTTTTCCTCTAATTCGGGAAGTAATTTTACTTCAGCTTTCTGCTTTTCCTTGGCCATCTTGGAGATTTGTGAAAATCGATTAATAAATACGACTGGGATTTTGCTGTTTTTGTTCGGAGTGAAAATCATTTTTTCCCTAACATCCCACTGCCACAGTTTGATGTGTCTTATTGCTTTGTCATACTATTAACTAAAGTTGCATGGCCCTTGTGTTTTCTGTGTTCATCGTTTTGTCTTCTGATGCTTTATGGATATTTGTGGGGTCGTATGGGCATGAATTTTTGTTATGTTCATGGCACCCACACCCAAAACAAATAAGATTTAGGTTCTCCTACTCCACATTATACAGGTAATCTCTAGTTAGTAATCTAAGAAAAAGTATATTCTCCAAATCGATTTCCACACTAATGCAAACATTCTTACCACTTTCAGTCTTTCCGCAGTCATCCATTTAAGGTTCTGCCTATGGAGTTTCCCGTCCTTGAGAGAATTTCCTTTTCATAACGCTGTGTTGGGATTTTTGTGAGCCCCACCTAAAGATAATTTACCCCCAAGTTATTGTTGTTTGGGTTGAAGCTTGGTGACCATCGCTGAACAAGGATGCAATGGTCTTGAATTACCCATGGCCCTCCATTGAGAATCCCCTTGTAGTCAATGTTGTAATTATTAACCCAATCAATCAATTAGAAGTCTTTAAAGTTCCACATTTTGGCCAACTTTGGGTTTAGAGATCTCACATTTAGTTTGATACCCAATGTTGTGATCACTAGAGCATTCCAAGACGAGCACAAGTTTTTCCATTCCTCATTTGAGATCGGAACCATATCTTGGTCTCTTCTTGAGGAAGTCCATCTATAATCTATTTTTTCTATTATTAGCATTTCATCAATGCGGTTTGCATCATTTGCTTCATTGATTCCATAGCATCCATTGTAACCAATCAGTGAATCCTTGTAAGAAATAGGTGTCTTGGTTGCTTTGGTGGTGTTGGTCAGATTGTAACATAAATTTTTTTAAATCCCTCTATATTTAATTTTGCAGTCGCTTGTTTGTTCGGTACAGCATCTTCAAACCTGTGCTTATTGTATTGATTTTCACATCACTGCTGTGACAAAAGTACATTTCTTCAATTGATTCCTAAGACCTTGAAGGGCTCTTCAAGAACATCAATCACTCCACGGTCTCTATTGATTGAGTAGCCAACCCCAAAATGCAAGAATCAAGGGGGTTGAAAGGAAGCTTCACCAACTCTGACTCTAATTTCAGGTTTTATTGGGAAGGCAAGGGAGCTGCACTGCAGTAAAAGAAAAAACTAAAAAGAAATTTACCCACTGGAACAAAAAGGATTTGGCATGGCGGAAAAGTATTTACTTAGCACTTTGCCCATCTCAATGATCAGGTTCTGTAACGACATTGCTTAAATTGTGGAAATCACACACCAAAATTCCATTGTTGGGTCCATTGCCCTGTTGCTGGGTCTTTTGAGTTTGAATTGTGCTTGGCTCTCTACTGCTTCGAAGAGGCAAGCTCTCCCTTACCTGTTCTCCAAATTTCTGTTGCACGCATTACTTTGCTTCTGATTTTATTTCCCTCCATTTTCTTGACCAGTTGCTTATTATTTATTTCATCCCATTGTTTTTTTTTTTTCCCTGTATTTCTTGCAACTCAGAATGAAATATACCATCTTGGTGGTGTTAGTGTTGGTTGAAAATGAATGTTCTTTTTATGTTCTATAGTTAGGTTTCTTGATTACCTGATAGATAATGAATGTTTTTTATTGCTTGGGATGGAACTAGTGTTGGTTGACTACTTGAGTAATTAAGCTCCTGTATTTGTATTATGTTGATTTGGTATCAGTCTAAAATATTTCAGATGGTATTTTGTGTGTAAATGTGCAAACATTCCATCAAACGAGTTTGTTTTAATTGTATGGATCACCAAAACAAAGTCCATCCTCAACATGGCAGAATGGTCAAGATGATAAGATCGAACCATATTTGTTTCAGGCTTTTTAATTATGGGGATGCCTAAAGCCTTGGAGTTAAGCAGGCATATATTGAGTGTCAATGTCTCTCCTTCATGTCCGCTAATGAAGTTATTTTCATGCAAGTTCTTGCAGAGAAAAAGCATTGATGTTGCTTCTCAAAGACATAGTGCCTGCAGCACAGAACAACATAGATACAAGATTTATACTTTTGGACAAAGGAAGGACAACATTAGAAGGGCAAAATAAGACATGCTTGGCACTTGTAGCTGATGAGACTGCAGCAGTTCACTATCAGTTCTGGGGAGATGAGTGTGATGTATTTGAGCCGGGTGACATCATCCATCTGGCCAATGGTATTTTCTCTTACCACCGTAATAATCTTGTGCTGAGGGCGGGAAAGAGAGGGAGGGAAGAAAAGGTGGGAGAGTTTACTATGGCTTTTGTTGAGACACCAAACTTGAGTGAGATTCATTGGATTCCTGACCCAAATAATTCTAAAAAGTATGTCCAGGAATATGTAATATCTCCCCACTCTCGCATTTTCCCTCCATTAACTTAAAGTGATGGGAACTTTTGTTGTCAGGAAGTTGTTCTCTCTGCAGTTTAAGCCAAATCTATCTTTGGGGCTTCTAAATTTGCTTATGCTCTAATAGCTTAGGATGTTACTAAATTCTTTGCAATAACCTTCCTTAATTCTTTTTCTTTCTCAACTACTTGATTATTGTCAAATGAATATCAATAGGCTTAATTTATGAAAATATTGATAAACATGTGAAATAGGTGTATCGACTTCTCAATTAGGTTTTACATTGAGAACCGAACAAGTACATAACTTCTAACTTGTGATATATGCCTTGTCCAGCTTATTTCCCTGTTTATTTATTGGGCCTGTTTGGATCCCCATTTCCCACGCCATTTCAGGCAAAAATAGTAACGCGACGTTGGATGAAATGCAATGTAAGAAAAAAGCCAGAAAATAATGTTTGGATCAGCATTTTTTGCAATGAACTTTTCCCCTTAATGCTCATTAATCTAAATGCTCCCTTTTAGAGCTTCTTCTGCGTTAGTGTTATCTTCTTCTGCATGTAGGGCCCGTTGTGGAGCAAAATTGGGGTTCACAGAAGGGAAAAAAAGTCTGAACGTGGGGCTCCTTGTGTTTTTATTGATCTTCCCACTAATTCCAGCTTTTTTTAAAAAAAAAAAAAAATCTACAAAAGTCAAATAGGCAATCCAAACACAAATCATATTTACAACCCGACTTTTTTTCCTACTGCGCTTTTATAAAAGTCGGATAATTTTTGCCCATCATTCCTACCGCCAACCCAAATGCCCATTGTCTTTTAGTTGAACGTATATCTACCGTCTCTCACTTGCAAATGGTGTTTTTATATTTATAAGTTCGTTTTATTTTTAATGGTGCAAGTTACCGAGCAGAGATAAAGTATATGGTGTTTTTATTGTCGAGAAGTTTTTTCCCCCTTTTTCCAATTGATGATCATTTTTGAAGAATTTAAGTAATGTATTGGCGGAATAAGTTTACAAGACAGCGGAACTATTAAAAGAATATGAATGTGAAAGAGCGCAACCTGCAAAATTTCCAATTAATATGAAAATTCATAAACTAAAGTATAGGCTATTTTTTTATAGGGTTAAGGTGCAGATTAACTAATAAAGTGTTATAAGATATGGGCCTGTTTGAGTTAGTCGTGAGAGAAGTAACTTATTTTCTATCAAATTTTTGCAAAAGTTAGATAGGAAAAAAGTTAAATTGTTAATGCGGTTTGTGTTTGAATTCTTGGTGATAGAGTGATTTTTTTTTTTTTTTTTTTTTTTTTTTTTTTTCTAAACTAAAACATGTTTGGACTATTATTCAAAAAGTTAGTTGAGATAGAAAATAACTAAAAAGGGTATGAATTTAATTGAATACTCACACACACAGATATGATTAAAAAATATATTAAAAAAAGTGTTAAAAAAAAGAAGAAGAAAAGAGAAAAGGAATTTTTTTTAAAAAAAAATCATTAAATGGTGGGGGATGTGCTGACCCCACACCATTTAAAAGTGGGCAGTTGCAAGTTTAGTCTAGAAAATGCTCCAGTCTTAAAAACATGTCGCTGGACGCTGGTCGCTTCAGGAGTGCTGTTGGAATAATAGAGTTTTTTTTATAAAAGCCCCGTTAAGAAAAAGCCACCCCAACATCTCAGATTGGACCTTTTCTCTACTACTCTGCCCATTGGGCTTTTTTTGCTTAAAACATTGTCCAAACACTCAAGCCGAACCCGCTATAATAGATAGTTGATGTTCCACTTTTATGTAGAGTGATCTCATGCACTTGGTTTTTACATGAAAAATGGTGTCATTTGATGAAGGATTTTTTTTTTTTTTTTTTCCTGGTTGTTTCTCAATCAATTTAATGAAAGAAGCAGACATCTTTTTTTGGGAAATCATTGTGAGGTCCCAAAAATCATAAAAAATTATAAAAAAGTCACTTACCAAGTTTTTCTATCAAAAAGGTCTTTAGAGACTATATTGTGATTAATTTGGATATGAAATTATCGAATTGCCCATACCAACTTTTACAAGTGGATATGTGAATTTTGACAAGTGTTTATATTTATTTTCACAACTGTATGCACATTGTTTGACAACTAGATTTTTTTACTTGAAGAAGTTATGAAATTTCAGAAGTTAATGTCCTAACTTTCACGAGTGCATATACGAATTTTAACAACTTCTTATGTTTATTTTCATAACTGTATGAGCGACACTTTGATAACTAGATTTTCCTACTTTGAGAAATTATGAAATTTCACAAGTTAATATCCACATTTTCACAAGTGATATGCGAATTTTGACAACTTTTTATGTCTATTTTCACAACCGCATGAACCTACTTTGACAACTAGATTTTCCTACCGGAGAAGTTGTGAAATTTCACAAGTTAATGTACCAACTTTTACAAATGTATATGCGAATTTTGACAACTTGTTTATGCTTATTTTCACAACTGCATGAGTCTATTTTGACAATTAATAATTAGCTTTCTTTCATAAGCTGTTTTTCTCTCCCCATTATGGAAAAACCAAAAACAAGAAATTTTTGCCCAATAGAAAAAAGCCATCCCACACACTTGAAAAAAAGTCAAAAGCATCCAATTTGACTTTTGCCCCCTCAATTGTGCTTCTAGGGCTCTAAAAATCACCCCAAACACGCCTATGGGCCCGTTTGAGATAGCAGTGATAAAAGTGGCTTTTGTTTCTGATGGACTTTTTTTCTAATGAATTTTTTCTAATATGATTTGTGTTTGGGATAGCTTTAGAAAAAGTAGCTTCAGACCTTAAAACATAGTTAGGTGGCTTCACAAAAAAAAACAGCTTCGAGACTTTGAAGCCCATCAAAGTGTGAAGCTATACTAAACACTAATTGTCTCTAAAAGTATAGGTCTTGGCTACAATAATATAGTAATTAATAATTCATTTAAAAAATCACTTATTTAGAATTTTAAAGTTTAAGTAAAAATAAATAAATAAAGTTTATATTATAGGGTCCGTTTGGGATAGCGGTGGGAGAAGTGGCTTTTGTTCTTGATGGACTTTTTTTTTTTTCTCGATATACTTTTTTTTTGATATAATATGCATGAATCAAATTCATACACACACACACATATATATATATATGTGTGTTGTATAAAATATGATAATTTAGGATAAAAAATTAAAATTAAATATAAATTTTACTAAATAAAATAGTAAAATTACTATAAAAAAATTACAACATAATAAAGTGCTTAAATAAACTTAGTCCCTACAAGTTGATTTCTAATTTGATCATGAAAATGATTCATTTGTGTTGATGAGAATGCTTCATCAAGTGGATCATCGTTATCTTCCTCACGCATATTTCCTTTTTTCGGCTTGATCAAATTCCACATCATTTTGGGAATATCTCCGGATAAAATTATGTATTTCCTTTCCCAGCCTATCCGAGCTCCAAACCGTTGGATGTTTTGATAAGGTCTTCCGATTTAATTTATATATAAAATACTATAATAATAGTTTTATAAAAAAATATTTAATCTAAATGGTTCATTTTTTAATCCAAAGGTAGAGATAGATTCTGAAAACAAAATGAGAAAAATTAGTATGAAAATATCATTTGCCAAAAGTTATATGAGCAGTTATTATTTTTTTTGACCTTTTTTATTTTGAAGTTCATTTTTTTTTTTTTTTAATAAGATAATGCAATGTTGTTAAGATGATCAACATAATTACTAATTGCCATAAGCCAATTTAAAAAATAAATACTGTGGCTGCTCAAGGACATGCATCATAATGTTCATTAGGTGGATACAGGGAGGCATGAAGACACAAGAACTCACCATGAGAGGAGATGAGAGGAGAGCAAGCGAAAGGCCAAAAAGAGGAGAGGAGAGAGAAGCATGACGTGGGGGGGGGGGGAGTCATTTAACAAATGGGGCCCCACATGTGAAATTGATGGAGAAGCACTTGATGGGATTAGAAGCTAGGGGTTGTAGCTTCAAAAAAAAAATCAACATCAAAGCATGAAGTCCATCAAATAAAAAGTTGTCCCAAACATTCATTTATTTTCTGATGGACTTATTATCCTATCTGATAGACTTATAAGTCCATCAGATGGTGATCCAAACAGGCCCATAGAGCCTGTTTGGCATGGCTTTAAAAGCTAAAAAAAAGTGCACTGAAAGCTCACAGAAGCAGAAGCAAGAATAATTAGGGTGTACGTAGCAACCATTCATTCGTTCTTCAAAGTGTTTTTAAGATGAAACAGTTTTTTCTGATTTTGTGCTTTGGAAGAGTTCTGAGAATCAGAATTACGTTTGTTAACCCATTTCATTTTTACTCCGAGAATCGGAATTACGTTTGGTAACACATTTTTCCTCCCCTTGTTTGGGAGTTAAAAAATTAGTAAGGGAAGAAGATGAATGATTAATAAGTTATTTTTACCATTTTGTCCTTTTCTTTAATAATTAATATAATTATTATAATTTACAAATAAACTTAAATTTAAATTTCCTAAAAAAATTATTTATGTAATTTTTATATTCAAAAAATTATTTATGTGGCGGTGGCGGGATGGTGGCGGTGGTGGTGGGGGCGATGGTGGTGGTATGGCGCGATGGTGTTGGTGGTGGTGGTGGGGCGGTGGTGGGGTGGCGGTGGCGGCGGACGGCGGTGGTTTTGGTGGTGGTGGTGGGGCGGTGGTGGGGTGGCGGTGGCGGTGGTGGTGGGGTAGCGGTGGCGGAGGTGGTGGGCGGTGGTGGGGTGGTGGTGGTGGTGGTGGTGGTGGCGGCGCGCGGTGAGGCGGTGGTGGTGGTGGTGGTGGTGGGGCGGCGGTGGGGTGGCGGTGGTGGTGGGGTAGTAGTGGCGGAGGTGGTGGGGGCGGTGGCGGTGGTGGGGTGGTGGCGGTGGTGGTGAGGCGGTGGTGGTGGTGGTGGGGCGTGGCGGTGGGGCGGGGCGGTGTTGGAGGTGGCAACGGCGATGGTGCTGGTGAACGAAGGTAAATTTCGCTTCGATTGAGGGAAAAATAAATTCTGATTTTTTGCCCTGGAGTAGAGAAGCCAAAATTTTTAGCTTTTTTTTTTTACTCACCAAAGACAAAAAATAAAGGTTCATCCGGGAGGCAAAAAAAAACCGGATTTACCAAACACAATTCCCATCCATTTGTGTTCGGGCGCGAGAAATTAAGAAAAAGTCATTCCGAGTGTTGCTACTACGCACACCAAGACTGATATGTGATTTTGAAGTCGAAGTAATATATTTTTTTTTTTTTAATCTAATAAATATATAGGATTATGAGAAGAAAATGAAAAAAATGGAAAACGAGAGACCTTGCCTTCCTTTCCGCTCCTTGAAGTGGGATGATTGCAGCCTCTCAGAAAATCGGTTTAACGTTGTCAAGCTCAGCAGTGTTTCCAAACATGTCGGACAGGAGCAAGCAGCAAGGGAAGAGGAACAGAGGGACGAAGAATGCGATTCGGATAATAAAAAAACCATCCCCTCAGCCGGAAGTACAAGACATCGAGGATGCAGTATCGTCCTTCAGCGAAGACGAAACCCAGAAATTAAGGGTTGCTCTGTTGGACTGGTACGATCATAATCGTAGAGACCTTCCATGGAGGAGGACTTCAAGTAATAATGATGGTTGTAAAGAGGAGGAGGAAGAAGAAGAGGAAGTAGATTCAAGAGCATATGCTGTGTGGGTCTCCGAAGTAATGCTGCAGCAAACAAGGGTTCAGACTGTTATTGACTATTACAATCGTTGGATGGAGAAATGGCCTACCATTCACGATCTTGCGCAGGCTTCTCTTGAGGTTTGTGCGCGTAAATTTTTTTGGACTTTGGTTCATTTACTGCATTTTGCTTTACTTTGATAGGTTTTAAACCCCTTTTACCCGCCCACCCCCCCCCCCCCCCCCCAAACACACATACTCGTTTTCTTTTTTGGGTTACATCATCTTGTCTTTCGGTTTTGAAGGCCTTAGCCATTTCTTCTCTGAAATTTTGTTTCAAATTTGTGTTTTCTGTGTTACCAACTGCTCTAAAGATGCAATGGTAACGGGAAGTTGCGAGCTTGGTGTAAATACTTTGCGTAATTCAGTTCCAGTCCTTTCTGTTTTCAGAAATCAAGCAATTGACATAATGTAAAACTTTTGTAGTTTGATTTCTGATTCAATTCTAGTTTCGTTATTTGGGATTGTTGGAGCTGAAACGTAGCTTGAGAGGAGAGCTGTCTTCTCATACAGTAACTAGGCTCTGAGAAACTAGGACTTTAGAGCCTAAATTGTGCATGGAAGGATGTTCTGGGATGTTGATACTAAGAAGGGGATAATTTTGAAGATAGAACTAACAGAAAACTTAGGGCATCATACGGTCATAACTTTTTTTCCAAGATTATTTATGTATATGTAATTTTCAGTAAAGAAAATACCTTGAATTAAAAAAAAAATAAAAAAAAAAAAAAAAAAAAAAAACCTAAATGGGCAGCGGTTGTTTCTTCACCCCTTAATTCATTCTGTCTTTATGCAGGAAGTGAATGAAATGTGGGCTGGTTTGGGCTATTATCGTAGAGCTCGTTTTCTTTTAGAGGTATTCTTTCTCTTGACATTGTTTTCCCTTACTTTCCATCGTAATGAATTATTGTTTGTGCTGCATGTGTTAAAGACTTGTTTCTTTTTATGGGGTGTTTGGGTTGGAGTTCTAGATTAACACCTGTGATAAGGTGAAGTTTCATTTTACCCACATGTGGTTCAGCATGAAATTAGTTTGTTGGCTAATGCCGTTAAGCGTCTCATTCAACTTGCATGCTGTTTTGTTCATTTACCATAGGGTGGTCAATCAGTAATTGAACAAATCATAGTGCTGTTGAATGAGACACTTTGAACTGCAAAGTGGTAAATTGTAATTTGCTTTTCTCAATATCCTTTCCATTTTCCATGACGGCTTGCCAAATATGTTTATTTAAATACTGGGATATCCTGGATACCAATTATTGTAATATAAAGGTATACATAACGGCGATATAATATGAAGATTCCTAACCATTAAAAGAAGCTGTGCTTCCTTCTTATGATTTAATTCTGCAAAGTGCAAACAATTGTGTACTATAAATGGGTCTTCAATCATGCCTTTTTAGGTTCTTCTTGAACTACTCCGTACTATTACTTAAGCAAAAGACATAGATTAATCATAGTTTCTTTTGTTTCTGTTCTTAGGGAGCAAAGAGAATAGTTGCAGAGGGAGGAAGAATTCCGAACACAGTTTCTACTCTACGAAAGATTCCTGGAATTGGAGACTACACTGCAGGAGCAATTGCTTCTATAGCATTCCAAGAGGTATAGGTGACCATGATTCATGCTATTTTGTTCATGGGAAAGAATCCGTTGCTCATGATTTAACATAACAGGCTGTACCTGTTGTTGATGGGAATGTTGTAAGGGTGACTGCTAGACTAAAGGCTGTTTCTGCAAATCCAAAAGATTCAGCAACTGTCAAGAGATTTTGGTGAGTTTTATGAAATTCTTGGGAATTACATTGAATTAAATTTCCTGTAAGGAATCCTAACAATGGTATTTGACCTGGGTGATGAAACTTGTTTTTCTATGTAAGTTATCGTTTGTTCTAAAATTGGTTTTTCACATAGCAAGAGACAAAAGTCACGTTTTTAAGCAAATTAATAAATCTATGTTGTTGATATGTAAAATGATGTGCTTCAAAATGAGTTGTCTTTCTTTCTGTTGACTGTGCCAATCTCAGAATTAGACAACTTTCCTATTGTTATGTTACAATAAGTTTCTAACCTGGGATTGTTTCATGTTCATTTTCTTTTATGTTGGGTTAAAATGGAGATTAAGGAAATTAGCAGCTCAACTAGTTGATCCTCTCCGCCCCGGCGACTTCAATCAGGCTCTTATGGAACTTGGGGCGACTGTATGCACCCCTTTGAATCCTAGCTGCTCGTCTTGTCCTGCATCAAAATTTTGTAACGTGCTAGCGATCTCTAAAGATGACAGTTCAGTACTTGTTACAGATTATCCTGTGAAAGTCATAAAAGTTAAACAAAGATGCGATTTTTGTGTGGTATGTGTTGTTGAGTTACTTGGATCTGGGGGAAAGTTGGACAACAACCAGTCTAGCAGTGAATTTATTCTTGTAAAAAGGCCTAATGAAGGACTGCTTGCTGGTCTCTGGGAGTTTCCATCAGTCCCATTGGATGGAGAAACTGATTCCTTGGATAGAAGAGAAGCGGCTAATCGCTTCTTGAAGAGTACTCTCAAAATTGACACCAAAAAGTCCTCCAACATAGTTTTGAGGGAAGATATTGGAGAATTTGTTCACATTTTCAGTCATATTCGCCTCAAGTTATATGTTGAATTGCTAGTGCTGCAATTGAAAGGTTTGACTCATCTGAGTTCACTAGAGTAGTTTATTCCGGACTTATTTAATGTATTTTCATAATTAAAGAACTAAATTTCATGACATAATTATCTAAATCCATGAAACTTTTAGGGGAAATCAGCATCTAAGAGTTTAACGGATTACAGATTGTTCATTCCGTGCATCTGAAAGGATTATACTGTCTTTATGTGTTAGTTGGAATGTATTCATCCTTTGACTGGCCACTGTTTAAGAAAATGTATGTTTAAATTCATCAAATATATTATATTCTGTGGTTTAAAAGAGTCGAAAATGGTTCTGCAAACAGGTTTTATATATATGTGCATCAACAAATAAAATGATGGCATCATGGCTGCTCTTTGTTCTAATTTTAATTCTTGTTTTGTAAGGGCAAAAAGACG
Source organism: Acacia acuminata (assembly GCA_019022655.1). Taxonomy (NCBI): domain Eukaryota; kingdom Viridiplantae; phylum Streptophyta; class Magnoliopsida; order Fabales; family Fabaceae; genus Acacia; species Acacia acuminata. Next base: position 483,345 of record JAFJYI010000239.1, read on the forward strand.
ATTCCTTCAAAAGCCAGGGCAATGAAACTATAACTTGCAAATGGGTAGATGGCAATGCCCTTTCAAGCATGGGACTGACAACCAGTGTAAGAAAGGTAAGATAGTATATAGTTTGTGATTATGTTGGTAAATCTGCTATGAATTTGCAAAGCTAATGTGTAAGAGTTTAGCATTTTCTTCATCTGGAAAAGACAAATAGACCTTAAACAAAATGTACTTGTCAGTGTCTTTTTATAAGTTTATCAGGCCTCCCATGCCCCGTGCATGGGGTGAGTTTTGTGCACCAACCTTTTATTTGTGCATGTGACTTTTCCTACTAAAAATTTAGTATATTTAGAAATTAGAATTATTAAAAGTTCTTATCCTTCATAGTCCTTTGATCCAAAATATAAGGCGCCTTATAGAAGAAATCTTTGGTCCATAATATCAAGTCACCTAGAGAGTCACTAATTACCATGTTCCAATTTTACCTCTATTTATTGGCAGTACACATTGGATAATAAGAAAGAGGAGAGATGTGAGACATATTTCAATAGGGGCAAAGTTGGCAAAATTCTTTCAATTTAAGACATTTAATGAGTTAACTGTTCTTCCTTGATTCTGGTAAGGTGGTTGAAACTTGAAAGTTGAAAGTGACTTGTAATTTGGATTTACATTCTTCACCAATCTTTTGTATTCACTGGCCTTCTTTAAGTTAGTGAATGAGTCCTGTTTTTTCCTTTGTTATTTTCTTACTTCAAAAGTTTCTATATTTTCTTTCTCACTCAGGAACGCATGCTGCACAGAATACAATATTGTTTTGCCCCCTAACATATGTGAAGTATGTTAAATGCAGGTTTACAGCATGGTTCAGAAATTTAAACAGAAAAATTTTCCCTGTAAGCAAGCCCCACCAAAGAAGAGAAGTAGAACCACTCAGAAACTAATTTAGTAGTCTGCATGGGGTTCTGTGCTTATTCATTGCAGTTTTTCTACACAAGCTGGAATGACTTTGTTGCACTTAATTGTGGAAAGTGCTCTTTCACATCATCCTATTGTGTTAACGACAAGAACCCGATTAGTCAGTGGTCTCTGGATTCTTCAGACACTCCTGTAATCGCATATATTATACAGTACTTTGTGAGAAAAAAACAAAGAGGTGATAGTTGTGAAGGGAAGATGAGTTTTGCTATCATTCTTTATTGGAATGTAATGGTATAACTATGTGGATGCAGAAGATTCAAATCAGTTAGGGTAGGCATTTTTTGCTACTCTTGCTACTCTTTTATCAACACCATGAAGTCATCTGGTAGGGGAATGTTCTGGTTAATTTAATTTACGCTTTTTTTTTTCCAATTATAGTTATCAATTTTTGATTGAGTTCCTTTAATTTATGAAGAAGAATTGTTATGCTATTGTCTTCCTTTTTCAAGCTTTAATGCATATTCATGTGTTTTGAATGTTTGATGAACCAAAAGAGGGGAAACCATCGTGAGGTCACAGGAAAAATATATATATATATAAAAAAAAAAAAAAAATTATCACAAAATCTCACTAGTTTCGTTGTATGTAATAACAAAGTTTTGATACTTGAAATGATAACATGTACATATTGTTTAATTGTTGTAAAACTTTTTGATGATTGCATAATAAATTATTTCCTTCTTTGATATATCAATGAGTTTCCAAGAAAAAAAGAAGCTTCGACATGATCATAAATGATTTTAGAAATGAAATTAATTTAAATTTGAGAAATACTATTGTACAAGTAATAAAAAGTTCCTTTTGACTACGGCGTAAAGGAAGATTGGTCTCTCATTTGTTTGAGAAAATACCCCGATTTCTATCCCAAAAAAAAAAAAAAAAAAAAAAGTTCCTTTCATGATTTCTTTTTTATTTTTTTTTTTTTTTTAAAAAAAAAAAATTGACTTCTAATATGAATCTCACATGCCTATTAATTGCATATGATACAATAATCAAATGATTGTTTTAACAATAAACCAAAACAAACTACAAAACTATAAAAATAAAAAAATTGGAAGCGAGCAATCATGCTCTAATCTATAATTTTTCATTAAATTTTCTAAGCCCGCAAAACAATGCACTTTCTAAGAAGTGTAATTCTCAGAAAAGAACAAGCCCAAGGATTTTGACCTGTCTTGGCTTTGTATGGTATCATATACTACCATGTGGTTGAAGCTCACTCTCCCACAAGCAGATACGCCTTCTACCACCATGCGATTCTTGTCCTCTAGTGTTTAAGCTCATCTTCAAATTTTTTCCTCTAATAAATGGAACTAAGGGCGCAAAAAAACCAGTGGTACATATTGTTTCAATCACCATGTGGACCAGAAGGTTTCTTTCAATATGAACGTTCTTTTGATTGAACATCAATGAACCAGACGGCAAAAACGATGGTTGGGGGTTACGTACAAGAATAGCTGAAGGAAAAAAAGATACAATTAGTTCGAGAGAAAGAATGCAAATGGCGATTTCCTCAAGGGCAGCCGTCTCTGATTCTTCTACTTTTAGGCTTCCTTGGTCATCGACCACTAGTTCTTCTTCTTCTTTGCATTTTACCCAGAATTTCAAATCCAGTTCCTCGTCATCATTGATACTCCCTCTGGTGAGAAGCTCCAACTATGACTATTGATCTGTTTCAGCTTCCTGAGTAGTTATTCTTTTCTGAGTTTTCTGGATGAAGTGAATTTAGAAGTTTAATTTGTCAAGACAGTTCATGACTTCTATGTGCTTGTTTCATGACCTCTATGAGATTAACATAATTTAATGTCCTTTCGTGTTTTGTAGTTTCAGCTTTATAGGGTCTTTAATATAATCTAAAACCTGCTGCTGAAACATGATTTGGAAGTTTCTCGGCCGGATTTTTCCAAATTTACTGTTCAATCATGATGAAAGGTTCAATCACTTGAAAAGTTGAGAGTACTTACTTTATTTTTTGTGCAGAAGTTATTGTTTATTAAACAAAATATAAACATCTCTATAAAAATAAGAATTGAATGGCGGAAACGCATCTTTTCAAGAGGTTGAGCTCTAGACAGCTAAAATATTTGGATATGGTTAAGGTTTCATAATACAATTCTTTCATTTTAATCCTAATAGGCATGTTTTTCTTGGATATATATTGTGAATTTATGAGTAAATTTACTGTCAATGTCTGCTTTTCTTGAGCTATAGACTACAAGTAAGCTAGCAACTTCAAGCAGAAACAGGATCACTTGCTCTGCTGTTCAAGAATCTTCCACTAGTACAACAGGTGAGTTTCTTGCATTTATAATGGAATGCTTTGCCACAAGCTAATTAATCTATGAAAGTTACACATAAGTGAAATGTCCATACAAATAAACAGGTGGTTTTAACTTCACAGGGCCTTATTAAATAGTAGTATAAACAATGTTAAGGGAACAGTACACAAAATTAAATACAAAGCTAGAGGTAAGTTAGTACTATTCATGACTTTAGGATAAAAATACCGACACTCCAGTTGTTCTTACATATATTGTTGATATTGATTTAAATTTCTGGTAATAGCAAAAGCTGAAACAAAGGAGGAGGAGGTAAATGCAGCTCCAAAAGCAGCACCTGCAAAGAAACCACCTGCCAAAGCACCAGTCAAGCCTCTGCCTCAGATGATGGAGGAGGATGTGATACCTGCATTGAAAGCAATACTTGAAGCCCAACAAGACATCTCTGACATTGAGCTCGTCTTTCAGGACAATAAGGTTGGTTGGTTAGTAAGATGCTTTTTTGCATCTTTCCATTGTTCCCATTAATGCTTTTTCTTTCCCTTAAAACTTGGGCTAAGTTGAGGAGTTACTAACACAGTAGAGGAAGTGATAACTATTAGAGCTTAGAACAATAGATCTATTATTTAGCAAGGAAAAAAAAATTGGAGGGCACTTATACTTAGTGATCAAGATTTGATTTATATACTTGTTGTATGAAGCAAACGTTAAATTGTATGGACGCCATGAGCATATGAGAATTCTTATTTTAAGTGTTAGAGGAGAAAAGAACACAAATAATAAATTCTTCTTTTCTCATTCCTTCTCATCGTTCTCATGTCCACTCATTTGATTTAGGAAAAATCCTAGAAAAATACATTTAAAATTTGAAAATCCCAAATTAGTGATTTTTTACTAAAATGAGTTGTCAATTTGATACTCAAGTGTAGTGTATCTAAACTAGAAACAAAACCAATTAGGGATTTTGATATTTCAAAGGTTTTTTTTTTTGGATTTTCCCTTTGATTTATTTTATTTTATTTTATTGGGTGGGGGAATATCAAATGACATTTCATGCAATGATATCCATTTTTTCCTCAAAAACAAAGTAAAACTTTCCTTTAATTATTGGATTAACGTACCTTATTACATTGGTTTGACTTGGATTGACTTCCCCCTTTCTGGTGACACATTCAACTAATTTTACTTAACAGTTGGAAGGATCCTTTTCCAAACAAGGGAATCCCTATTCATTTTGGGCTTTCTTTCCTAATGGAGTGCTTACTGGTATGTGTATTTTCCATTGCTATTGTTTTATCAAATTAATTAACCCTTTAAGCAAACATTATCAGAACCAAGTTGATTTGTGTGCTTGAACAGGTCCAAAAGGGTTTTCTCTGTCATCTTTTAATTCACAAGCAAGCACTGTTGAGCCATTCCTCATTGATGAAAAGAAAATTACAGCAAAACATGTCATCTTCTGGGTTGAGAAACGGTTGGCTGCACAAGGGATTATTCCTGTGTGGAGAGATTAATCTTTTAAACATGAATCTTCCTTCTGAAGTTCAAGTGATAATAATAAATGTAGCATATAATTCAACTTTTTGCGTCCTTGGTTTGAATTGAATGACTATGATATAGTCCTATTTTGACCCTTGTGGATTTGTAAATGTCTTCATGATAGAGCATTCTATTGATCAATGAAAATGTATTTGGAAATCTAGTTCTTCAGAATGGGATAGGTGTCATGTGTTTGTGTTTTTTCCTCTTTAATTACATATCAAGGAAAGATTTATTTCATCTTTTGTACGTTTCTATTCTTTCACTATTTTTATACACACGTGACCATCTATCGCATGTTTAAAAACCAGTTATATAAAATGGCTTGAGTAAAATTCAATTGAGAAAATAGCCAAAAAAAAAAACCAAGAAAGAAAAAACCAAATAAGTACTCATTGAAAGCTGAATTTGCAAAACTAAGTTTATCCCTTTAAACTGTCACTAGTCTTTTAACCTAGTGATATATAAAATATAGTCTTGTAACCTAGTGTATGAGACTTTTCCTATATGAGGACGATTGTAAGTTTAATCCTACTTGTAACCTCATGCTATCAATACTGTAAATCTATTATTCCTCCAAGCCAATAGCCAACCCCACGCTTAGACCCTTATAAGCCATGCAATACAAAGTTAATTGCTAATATGAAAGAACTCTGACCCTTTGGACGTTGTTGGGGCAAGCGAACTCTGTTTTAGGTTTAGTGTCTATCTGTGACTTATTTGCAATACAAAGTTAACTGGTGGCAAGCAATATAACAAGTCCATGGAATGTTTGAACCACCTAGTGATTAATGAAATCAGACCCTTTTCGGGGCCAAAAATTAAGTAAACCAGACTCCAAAAGAGGTTTTTTTTTTTTTTTTTTTTTTTTACAAAAAGACTTCAAAAGAGTTAGATTGGCTCAATAGCACTAGCTCTTTTTGTCAGCCCAGTTCAATTTTCCCCCTCTTTTTGTTTACTTTTTGGGCTGCACATTAACATTTAGAAATTCATAGCCGAAACAAACATTATTTCAAGTTCCTACAAGATACAAACTACAGTGCTACTCTCAGCTGCTCTTGAGGGCAAAGCCTGTGAACGAGAAACAATTACTCTTAGTTAAACTGTTGGAATCATATGTTGCAGTACTATTTTATTGTCATTTTCAGCAAAATCAGTTTCCAGCAGACCAGATCAAGGCAAACTGGTAAAAATTTCCCTGATCCCCAAACGATGTCTAGCCTTCAACCTGCCAAAGTAAGTAAAAAAATTATTAGAACACTTCTAAGAAAATCAGAGCTATCAAGAACAAACTAAAAAGATGCTAAAGATGTTTGATCCAAGTTTATAAGCCAACGAGGATTTGGAATCACTTAGAAGTCAAGTATTCCTCTAGTTTTTAATATAAGACATATTTGCCTAACTTAATTAGATTATGGAAGTTCATTAAGTTAATTAATATAACATGTATTTTCTAAAACACTCTAGTCACTTTTCTTAATTCACTCATTCTCTCTCCTCCTTGATTATTGTTGAGGAAGTAACAAGGGTAAAATAGGAAAATACTGACAAATATGAAAACTATATTTTATATTTAGGACCAAGATCAACTCCCAAAATACCAATGTACATACTCTTAAACACCAATGACAAACTTTGGTGTGAAGATGATTCTTGAAGTCCTTGTTACCTTACAACAGAGATTGAATAATTCTAATATCATTACATAAGTTCATTTAAAACTTATATATGCAAAACAACTACAGTAATATATGCATTATTCAGGGGTTTTATGATTATTTTTATAAGAAATAAATCTCAAACGCAAGTCTCTACCACTAATAAACAGAGCAGAGGAATTAGTTTTCACAATTCACACTTCACACTTCACACTTCAATTCTCATCCCAAAATTATTCTTATTAGTGAAATATTTGTTAAATAAACAAAGGAAAATGTATGTTTCAAAAAGTACATTTAAAACCATCTTTAAAAAAATAATTTACAAATAATCACTAAACAATATATGGGTACTATTCCACTATTTCAACTGCATACAAATATATGTGCCTCTCTAAGTTTAAAAGAAAATATATGATTCAATGAACACAAGCATAGTCATCAATATATATGGCTAACAGATGAGCATGCATGCATGATTTATTAGCTTGAGCTCACCCACTGTTAATGACAACCACATATTAAGTAATGTTGAGAGGAAGTAACTTAGCAGCTTGACTGATTACAGGTAGTTATAGTGAACTTCAGGTCCATATAGAAATAAAACTCTAGAGTGTTTCTAATACTCTAAAATTCCTAATTATTCAAGGTAAGACTGTATGAGAAGCTAAATACTTCCTAAATGTTTTATAATAAAGTTCTCAATGAATAGCATTTACTGCAACTTTCATTGGACAGGTTGAGGATAAAAATTCATCAGACCATGCCTAGAGCTCTTAGGAATTGAGCAGGTTGCAAACAAATAAATAAGGCAATGACATCTACTTTAGAGTCAATTGATAATGCTGAAAATATGCAATTGCATATCTTTACGTGTTGATCAAAACTTCACTCAGTGGTTATTCAACATTGATAGGAATGGATATGATATTCAAAGTGGCTAGAAATTAATAAGCAGTCTAGGTTAACAATGTTTCAACTTACAATCGCACTAGTTTCCGCTCCTTACCCTAAATTTATTCGAATTATCTAAGGGATAAATGATCATGTGTGGCGTGTTAGAGAAAGTCGGAGGCAATGGTTCATTAACCCAGGCCTTCAAACCAGAAAAGTCCACAATCTATTTCCCCAAACAAACAAGAAAATCTTTAGCATTTCCAATTTTTCATAGCCTTTGCAGCATTCATAGCATTAACCTCGGAGAGAAATAGGGATGAAGTTAAATTTCTCTAAAAAGTTGGATTTCAAAACTAAATGACCCTTTAAAAAAAGTTGTGGCCGACACGGAAATACCTGCTCCGAAGTTGAATTTTGATGAGGTAAAGATTCAAGGTTGGACACTCTAGCTTCCAGAGCATCAAACTTCTGTTTCATCTATAAAAAAAATTCAAAGGCCGTAGCGATCCAGAATTAACAGAAGTGAGACAATTTGGAACTGATAGGATCGAAATGAAATCTAGTAAATTACTAAGTCGAAATGGATTACAAACAAAACAATTCAATTGACTTACATCAGCAGAAAGGGCATGGCGATCAACCCAAAGATCCTTCCAAACAAAGTGGGAAATTGTGGCAGCAGAGATCGTAAACCCTAGACTGAACCAAAGCAATCGAGTCCGCAGCATTGTTGCCTGTGCTTCTACAAAATTTCGGAACGAACACGAAGAGAAACTCGCGCCGGCTGAATTGGGCCTAGTTATGTGTAATAGTGATCCATTTATCGTCGAACTTGGGTTGGAACCGCTACACACCTGAGGAATTATTGAAAAGCTTACTCGTACGATTTATACTATTTACAAGTCACTTTTTTTTTTTTTTTTTTTTCAAAAAAAATGGTCTCTTTTAAATAATAAATGAGATTTTAATAATTTTTTATATATTAATTATACCAATGAAAATATAGAGGGAATAAAAAATTAAAAGATATTAATTCATAAGTAAGGACAAAGTTAAAAATTTACCACATAATTATTGAGCTAACTACATCTCTTTAGTTAAAAATGACAGAACCTTTAAACAGGTGTCCTATAATTATGAATTAAAATCTTAAAATATACGCCCCAACTTTAAATGGCTTTGACCTCTGAGATTTATTATCAGGTTACGAAGGAACAAACCAAAAACGCTCTCTTAAACCATTGCTGCCACACTTCCGAAGGAATTGATCCTTCCCTGACCCTGAAGGTGAGATTATAGCACGGATTTTTAGCCTTATTTCATTAGAACACAAAAGTTTCGAGCTTTCAAAAGAATTGATCCTTCCCTGACCCTGACGGTGAGATTATAGCTCGGATTTTTAGCATTATTTCATTAGAACACAAAAGGCTCAAGCTTTGTCCAATCCCATTCTCTTTTTACATACCATAACCGTAAACCATGCTCAAAGCAGAGCAACCGAGAAAGCTACAGGCAAGTCAAAATGATAAATGATAACCAGCTATGAGGTCTTCACAGATCTCAGTTAACACTCTCATGGACAACAGATTTCATAACTGTAGTGCAAAGACTAAGAAAAATTGGAATTCTTTTTTGGCAAATCAAAGAAAGGAAGAAAAATGTAAAGAGATTTCATACATCCCTACAATGGACACTTCACAATGCCAAAAAACCAGGAAGTCAGAAGCTATTGGTCACTAAACTCCCGCAAAAGGAGTCTCAACAACATAAGAGGGCAATTCCAACGTCATGCAGAATAGAAAAGTCAAATGATGACTTTACAAAATCGAATGAAAAGAGAATCTATCCAACGTAGGAATCTAAACTACCCTGATAAAAGTGTTAGCACCACTGTCCCAGAGATGGGCAAATATCCTCGACCATCAGCTCATTCTCGTTCACCAGCTTCATCCAACCAGTGGTAAAGGCGGCACATTTCTGTAATTTCTTCTTATCATCATCCATTAACCGGCTGACTTCAACATTCAGCTTCCATATACCTTTATCAATCTGAATGCTAATTTGCCCTTGTCCTTGGCCCTGCAAAAGGTCGTACTCTTTACAAAAATACATGGGCACTGGCAAACAAGTATCATTTTAAACCAGGGATTCTCCAAGCTGCATTCGGTGGGGAGAAGATCTGGGCAACATATTTAAAGTACAAATTAAAATCATCTCAATTCCAAACAAAAATAGAACATATCAGAAGACCACTTTCAAGCATATATAATGGAGGCTTTTACCAATAGGATCTTTCTTATCTGTCACTGTCTCTAGCTCTGCACGAGAATAAAATAAAGGAGTGTTTTGACTAAACAGAATTTCATAAGATAAAACACAAGGTGACAAATGAATAAAAATCAGACACACAGAGAACAATTGGTCAAGACAAATTCAGAGGACAAATGTGAGGGTTTGGCTGATATATTTACTCACATATTTGTTGTCATGACATAGTCGCGTGTCATCAGCACAACTTTAAATATCTTACATCTTATCGCCATCATACATTGATACCATTATTCTAGATGCTTCATTTGGAACTAACTGAAATATCACCAGATCGTAAGTCTTCAAAAGATTCTGCCTCACAAATGAATGCCAGCCTTTGCTAAAATAAAAGGTGCCATTGTGTTCTTTCACAGAAACCCGCCAAGAATTACCATCCTCTGTTTCAAGATTCACTTCCCCAGTTAACTGTAATGCAATGAATCTTGGAATTCGCTGTTAAACAAGAAAAGGGTGATGAGTAGTGAACATTATAAGCTGTTGTATTCAAAGTAAACTTACATACCCGGCGGTGATGAAAACTTTCTTCCATGTTTTTCATAAGCTTTATGAAAAGCTTATTATCTTCCAGTGGTAACGCTAACGCCATTAGGAAAGAGCGCACGCAAGACAGAGAAGGAGAGATAAAGAGGGTTTGCGCAATCCAGAAAAGGAGAGAGAGCATGTTCGCGAAGACAGAGAAAGAGGGTTTACGGCTTTACGCTTTACACAAGACGGTATGAGAGAGAAAATACGCACACAACAAAATGCTTCAGAATCAGTTGCAGACTAACCACCGAGTCTGGTTAACTGGAATTCAGTTTCGAGGCACCATGAGCTCAGGTGATCTGGACCGTCTAGATTTAATCAAGTGGTCCAGATCAGCTTAGCTCATGATAAACAGTTAAATTTTATGGGTTACTCCTATTGATTTACAAATGAGATACATCTGTGTAATCTAACGTCGGAGTTATTTATATGCAATTTATAAATAACTTCAACTAAGTATTTTCTTTATACACACGCACACATATTCCATGATACCATTTTTATTATTATTTTTTATTTATAGATTTTTGACGTGATTTTAAGTCTGAATTTTATTTTTAGTATAAATATTACTTTGACGTTTTTTCTAAGAAGAACATATCAATGGAAAATTATTTGGGAAAATCCCCAAAAATTATTACTGAAACTTCAAAATCTAAATAGGTGATTTCATAATAAAACAAGCTATCAATCGCTTTATTGTTCTTTTATATCTCATTGTCAACCGACATTTAAAGTTGAAGTCTTATTTTTCTAAAATTATTCGATGTCAAAATTTTTAGCCAATTTTCTAATATATATCTCTATAATACTCATAGTAACAGTATTAAAAACCGTTATATAAGCCACTATCTTTTGAGAAAATTAGTGTATTTTAGTTTACTTTGACACAAATAAATTTCAATATCTACATTTTTCATTCTCTTTCAACTATCATAATCATAATCATAATTTAGCCTATAAAACCTCAATCTTTTCTTTTTCTCCCTTTGTTTGACCTCTTTTGCCTTTATAGTAATTTTTTAATTTCATTTTATTTTATTATTTTTTTGTATTTCACCATACTTGGCTTTCTTAAGATTCATCTTTAACTACAAAAAGGAAAGCTTGAAACTTTCCCAAAAAAGTTAGAGTCAAGGGAAGCAACATCAAATACCCATCCATTAGTTTAGATGTTTTACAATTTTCTGAGGAGGAGGTATTTTACAATGGTTTACATACTCATAATTATCGGTAAAAAAATGATTTAGTTTATAGCAACATATATTATGATTGAGTACTTGATTATATATTCATCTATCAGTCGTTTTATTTATTACTTGATTTTTTTTTCATGTCCTCTAGAATAAAACACATGCCTCAAGCTCTTTAACGACATTATGTAACTATTGATGTAAAATAATGTTTTAAAAGTCGAATGAACGTCGAGCCGAAAAGATCAATAGGTCATAGTTCAAATGGGTAGTTCAGTTGGGTTGTCCGGTCAAACTTGTAACGTAATAATTAAATTAAATTAAAATAATATTATATAAATATAAAATGATTAAAATATAATTAATCCTTAATCCATTTTAATATTTTTTAATAATAAGGCAAATCGATATTAATAATAAAATTGAAACATTGCAAAGTACTAGTTATTACAAATCAGAAAGAAATAGTAACCACATTATATAGCAAAATCTGAGACATTTCTGTGTAAAAATCTTTCCAAACAAAATAATGTTAAAATCACAATTGTATTTGCAAATCCTTCTCTTGAAAGCTCAAGAATTTAATCTGTATTCCCAGTTAGGGTTAATACTCATTATCCCTACTTCCTTTATCTGAACATCAGCTCTATAACACTCAAATAACTCTATTGCTGTAGCTGATAAGCGACCACATACCACCATTCATGTAAAGAATTGATAGACTTTTGCGCCCATTCTGTATAGATTGCAACCCAAGATCACAAAAATTGCGACATTCTCTCTTCTTATTTGGGTTAGCAGTAGAAACTGTTTTTACATCGTGATTTATAGTGTACGAAATAAATATGTAAAAAAAGTTTTATCTCAACGTGCTTCTGAAACGTTAACTCAAACAGGCTCAACAACATTCTGACAGTTTGATCCGATCACTTGCTTCCCGGATAGCTTGACCTCATGCCACAGGGCTAAGTTCTTGTCAACTCTTTGTCATTAACCTCTAATTACCATTCACGTAAAAGAATTTCAGAAAATTTTAATTTCTTGCAGTACAGTCATGCCAAACCTCCACATCTTGAATCGATTTGGTCACTTGTCTTGTTCGTGAGTTAGGGACGATGAACACCAAATTGTGCCGCCTGTGGATGGAGAACATTCTCTGTTAGTTTTTTGCTGCAATCTTCCAAAAACTACTCAAAATTATATACATGTTCAGTGAAATAGATCCCTTTAGCAATGGATGCCTCTTGTGATGAATTCATTCTTTCAATTTTGCTGCCGCAGAAGGCTAGCTAGGGTTGCATGACAAAGAAAGGAAGGACAAAATTGATTGAAATAATTTATTTGAAAATAAATTAAATTAAATTAAATTATGTAAATGCCATGTATGATTAAAATTAATTGCGCTGTTGTATTGCAAGTCCAGCTTGCTTAATCAACATTGCACTGTCACCATTGAACTTCTTTTGGTCAGCATTTTCTGATGCTAACATTAGCAGTGTTAATTTTGAAGGAATAAAAATGCATGTTATAATCTTGAAGGACTAAAATGAAATCTTATGCAAACATGAAGGACTAAAAGTGTATTTTAGTTTAAAAACAACTTGGACAAGTTGGCTTGAATACGAGTTAATAAACATCCACATAATTAATATTCATGTTACAGATAGGTTTTATCTGATTCTCTTAATTTTATGACAATTAATTAATCACATTACTATTAGACTTCAAAACTTCTATTTTAATTTTGTTAATAGTGTAATTTAGCTGTAAAAGCCCATATCTTATATATATATATATATATAATAATAATAATAACAATAAGAAAATAAAAAACAAGTGGATAGATGAAATATTGATGATAAAATATAAAACAATAAAAAGGTGAATAAATAAAGGGAAAACAATGAAAAATTACGTTTAAAATATACAGAGGATAAATAAGGATGTTGCATTTCAATAAATTCAAATGGATTATTTTATAATTTTAAAATGTTGATAAATGAAGGAAATTATATAATTACCCTTACTTTAAAAAAAAATCCTTGTTGATGCTAGTGATGGATCTTGAGCCTAGTCATTGGAGCTTTGGTGTGTCCTTGTTGACGAGGCCGAGCCGACGGTCTAAATACTTTTTTTTTGATGTCAAGGAAAAAAAAATCAATGTGAAAACTTAAGTAGTTCATAGTGAAACTAAAGTAGTAAACAGTGTACTTGTTTAACATTTCTTGATAACTATTTTTGTTTCGCTATTAATTACTATTGATCTTAATAGAAGACATAATTGATTTTTTCAAAAAATAAAATTAAATTAATTAATTTAAAGTATTGATATTTATCTTTTTTATACTAAATTAATTTGTTTGACTTATGAACTAGTATATAATCAAATGATAAACGGCATATACTATAATTTATTTATTTATTTAGCTTCATTAATATCACAAAAAAAAATTAACTATGTCTTATATTAAGGACTAAAAAAATACTCAAATTTCCATATTGACTACTTTGTCTGGAAACCAACAAAATCCTTAATATATGTTTTGAATTTCCGAAATAAGAGTTGTTAATAGCAAAAGCAAAGTAGTTAATACTGAAACTAGAATAGTATACTAAACAGGGTCCCTTTTGCTAAGTAATTTTTAATAACTACTTTTATTTTACCTTTTACTACTCTTGTTTGGGTATTAACTACTCTTATTTTGGGAATTCAAAAAATGAATTAAAAACTTTTTCAGTAGCCAGAAAAAATAGTCAATATCAAAACTTAAGTAATCAAAACAAAATGAAGTATTCCAATACTCTAACATTAGCTTTTTAATCTCTGTGCATATTTTTATGGGTATAAAAACCCTTATATACCAACTTAGTCAATTATTAGACACGTGTGTTTGTATTAATTTGAATGTTAATCACATTTTAAATAATTCATAATAATTACATAAATGATAATTACAGAAATGAAGAGATATTAGACAATAATTATTTGTAATGTTATAAACTTTAATTGGGATATAGGTTTATTTGACACAAGATTCTGAGGAATATGCATAAGGAAGTTATTAGGGTATTGTTTGAGATATTAATGCACCAATAAATTGTATTGTTTAATTATCTAAATATAACTAATAAACTCAAATCAACCCATTTCTTAATGAACTGGGCATGATGATAAAAAATATTTCTAAAAGATTAAATTTATTTTACTTTTTATATATAAAATCCAATCTTAATTGGTTTGTTTGAAATTTTAAACTTTTAATCTGGTTTAACTTATATGAAGTTGCATTGGACAATAAAGCATACCCATAGAGAATGAAATAACTTCATCGCCAAAAGCCTATGTATGATTTTGTAGGAGTTGTATACGATCTACGATGAAGGACTTGTCACCAAAAATTTAAGGACTAGGCATAAATTCATATCATCTACTAATATATCACATTGATATCATAATGAACATGAAAGGACCATTTTTAGCATCCAAATTAAGTATATAACCCAGAAAACACACATAAGAGTCTGAGACATTTCTGTGTAAAGATATTTCCAAACAAAATAATGTTAAAAACATAATTGTATTTGCAAATCCTTCTCTCGAAAGGTTAAGAATTTAATCTGTATTCCCAAAAAGGGTTAACACACATAAACTCTACTTCTTTTATCTGAACATTAGCTCTATAACACTTAAATAACTCTATTGCTGTAGCTGATAAGCGAACACAGCCATTCATGTAAAGAATTGATAGACTTTTGCACCCATTCTGTATGGATTGCAACCCAAGATCACAAAGATTGCGACATCGGCTAACATGCAGTTTCTTCAGATTCTGACAGTTCGACCCGATTGCTTGCCACCCGGATAGGTTGACCCCATCACACAAGGCTAAGTTCCATTCCTCAAGTAATGGACATCCCTTGGCGATCGTGATGATCGATGCGTCACACACAGATCTGCACATCCCAAAGTTGAGGAATTTGAGGTTTGAGGACAATCCTATTCCTGCTGTGGGATCTCCAAAAGGAGACCAACTTAAACAGGAAACATTTAAATACTCTAGTCCACCACCACTAACAATTCCCTTTATCCCATCTGGTGTAAGCTTACAAGAATCAGCAACAACATAAGCTAGAGTTTCTGAACACCCTTCAAAGCCCACACCGGCAATACCATCACAGTTTGATATCTTAACCGCCTGAAGTTGGCGGCACTTCTGCGTGAGAGCTTTTAATCCTTTGTCAGATATTTGTGAAAAATATGAGAGGTTGACATATTTCAAGGACGAGCAACCATTAGCTAAAGTCTCTAACCCATTATCAGTAATTTTGAGGCACTGAGAGAGGGTAATTGCCGTCAACAAGGGGCAACCAGAGGCAACAAAGGTTAGACCCTTGTCAGTGACATTGAAACAACAATGCAGATCAAGATTCCGTAAATTTGAACAGCTTTGCATGAAGGTAAATCCTGAATCAGTTATGTCTATAGGTAGAGATAATGATTCTAAATGTTGAAAGCGGCTTAGCAACCGACTGAGACGGATGTTCCGTCGGAACCACAATGATCTACAATTTAAATTTTGAATCTGGAGCCACCGACGGCAAGTCAAGCCAAATGATTGGCGATCAATGCTACTATTTAAACAACGAAAAATCAAGGCAAGGCAATCATCTGGCAGGTGCTTGATTGATGTAAAACCTTCCATGCCAACCCTTTTAAGATTCCTCCGAATAAGGCTGTAATGATCGAACTTTGCACTGAACTTCCAATCAGAACTAGATGAACTGGCTGAGTTAAATCCACAAAGTGCCAATGAGTCTATGTGCCTGTAGCCAATAAGAACCCCGCATTTGTGATAGAGTACCAGATTAGCGGGAGATAATGGGAGTTGCGGAAAGTTAGAGATTTTAGGAAATAATAATATTTTATTTAATTGGGTCTGTTTTAATTATATTATTTTTAGGAATATCTTATAAGATAAGATATAGTTGTTAGGATTTTTAGTTAGTCTATTTAATTATATTTTATTATTATCTTTAGGAATATCTTACTAGATAAGATATAGTTGTTAGGATTATTAGTTATCTAAATCTTAGATTTAGATATATTTTTAGATTTCATATTTGAATTTTGAATAGAGTCTACTCTTTGTAAATCATTATAAATAGGCCTAGTGCCTCATCAATAAAGTGTCGAATATTTATGAGAGATTCTCCTTGGGCTTTGATAGTCTGATGAGTTACATATTCTGGCTCATTTACTATTCTATCTCAGAGAGGCTGTTCTTAGAGAGATAGTGAGATCCTTGCTTCTCTTTAAAAACAGAGAAATATATTATTTTCAGAATTCTCTTTCCATTCCCATTCACATTTAACCTTCTCATCAGTACTATAATTAGTATCCCATCAATTTGCGGCAAACCAGTTTAGTCTTAGAATGATAACCAATAAAATAGATAGGAAGACCACTTATTTTGTCAACCTGTGTGAACCGGCTGAGATCAACTGAATCAAATGAGATTGATCCTTTCTTTATGGACCTTTTATATTCAGAACCTATGTCAGATGTGATTCGATTTGAGGATGTCAAGTTTTGAGGATATCCACAAGAGCCACAACTGCACAATGGACAGTCAAATATCAAGATAGGGATAATATGAATCACTGAATAAACACCCAAAAGAAAAGAAAAAACTTAGGCACTTGAGCTTGATATACTTAAGAAACTTTTTTCATCCCGATTAATGGCATGTATTTTTTATCCATGATATAGCCTGTAACTAATTCTTGTTATTAACAGTTTAAACCTTTTTTAAAATTTAAAATCCATTTATTCTAATGTACATTAAGTATCTAAGCTTAAATCATTGAGTTTTCTACTTTTCTCCCAAAAAGAAAATGTATCCCACCAAAAAAAAAAAAAAAAAAAAAGGTTAGAAATATTATTTCGAAAGGTTAAAATATCAACATTCATAATTTCATCTGTGCGCCACTTGGCTAACATAGATTCTTTCATTACATTTTATACAAAATGCAGAACAGAATGCAGGGCAGTTCAATAATCATAAAAGTGGACAACAAAATGTATCTTGAGTTAATAGATTGTAAAGAATAAAAGGTTAAAGCAAGAACCTGACCCCTAGCAACCATAAATGCACGCTAAAAAGAGGGGGAAATAAGAGAAAACAGATCAGCACCATTACTGTTTCTTCATTTAGCATGGGTCCACTTTATCTCATTACAGAAGACAGTAAGGTTATGTTAGATGAGCAGAATGTCAGGTAGAAAAATGACGAGGGAATAATGATGTAAATGGAAATCACTGTTGTGTAATAATAACATTCATAGAATAGCATTCTATAAATTATTTCGGACTCATTTTTCATTCTCGCCATTATCCTTCCCTCTCCCTTTGGCTACCAAACATTTCCTAAATTCGTAGAATCATAACAATAAACATTCGCAAACAATTACATGCATCGAAAATGAGATATGTAAACTGTTCTTCACGGTTTCACTTGCCCTGGAGCCAACTCTACGGAAATCCACATTAGACCAGTCACCAGTCTTTGTTTACTTCTTGCACCACACTCTAGAAAACCCAAGTTGAAAGGTAGAAAAGGATTTAACAACAAATCAAAGCTTCTTAAACACCCCTGCCCTACAAAGATGAAGCTCACTGGTCAAGCTTGCTCAGCTCTTCTCAGTAGCTTTACTCTCAATCATGATATGAAACCAATCTAATATTCACAACACTAATATGCCCAATCAATATCTACCAGCTTGGTCAAAGCCTATCCACATGCTTTTCTAAAACTTATTAGCTTTTGCCACATATTTCCACATAAAATATGTGGCAAATGCTAATAAAATATGATTCCTTAAATTGTCTAAACATTTAGAATCAGATATCAGATATCAGATAATTTGGAAAATCCCCACAGAAGGACCCGCCCTCTATGTACAAAGGCAAAGATACAGCTAGTGATGAGTATTGAAAAAGCGCCTCTATAGATGCGATATCATACATTTAAGTGTTTTTCCAAGAAAATCAACTACTTTCTATTGTAAAGTAGCTTTTACATGCTTGAGTGGCACTAAAGCTACTGTCATATTTGTAGAAGGCTTCAAGGGTGGCATTGAATAGCTCAGGCCATTTGAAAGCATATTGGAAATTGTCTGAGTTTTTGCCTAAACTAAAGATTGTGACATGTATTCAATGACTAAACCAAGATAAGTTAAGTAGGACTAGGACTAGGAGCAAGGTTATCAAATCGATACATACAATTCCGATAACCACAGCTAGCAGTATCACTTTGAGAGATGAGAATAATTTAATATATTTGTGAAGTAAAGACATGAAAGATGACACAGCATGTAATAATATATGCATTCTAAGTATCTTACGCTATTATCCTCCTAAAGACATTTACCAAATAAAAACGTATCAACCAAAACCTCCAAACTATTCATTTATAGCAGAAAATATAGGAAAGAATTTTTGATGTCTCATCGAGCTGAGGTTTCTAGTCTCTCTACTTTTTTTTTTTCTTGGATCGTTTTCCTTGTTCTTAGGTACAACTATGTCCAACCCTTGTTCAGTGCAAGTTCAAGACATGGTCACCATGTGTCCAAGATGTGGGGGACAACTATCAGCAATGCGATACGGTAGTGTTGGGAATAGTTGGAAAAACTGTGAAAATTCAGATCAGTAAGCATCCAGTCAATTGGGTAACTTAATAAGCTGACTCAGAGGTCAACGAAAATCAGCGTTCACTTTTGAATGCAAACAATCCAATCAGGTGGTGAAAAAATCCAGTCAGCTGGATAAAATAGCCACAAAGGTCACTTCGGTGAACAAGCACACAACCAGGTACACGGAACCAGTTGAACAGATGCCATCAGAGAACAAAGTGGCATCTAGTTCACTGGCAATATGAAGCACCGATACGGCAGAATTTTGCCTCCGTCTCTCAGCATGGACATCAACACGAAAAATAGGAATCCGAATAACAGATCCAAGAATTTTTGGAAATGAAACGGGGTTGGGGGAAAGAGAGAGATTTACCCAGACGAAAGCACGTAATGGAGATCAGCGAAAGAGGAAGAGGCAGATTCAGATTCAGAAGGATGGAGCCACCGGATCTGAGAACAAAGTTTGTTTCTTTAACATAAATGGAGGAGGGTTTCCGCTGGTGGGCACTGGGCAGGATGCTGGCGTGAATGTAAACAAATAGTATGATTGGGGGTCCACATGTGCTGCATAGTGCTTAGTTATGTGCTTATACCTCTAATTAGAGAGGTATAAGTAATTTTTTGAATTTTTTTAAATTTTTTTATATATTGTATTTAGTTAGATTTAAATCATACGCTTTCTGAGATGTTTTTTTTTGATCCAGTATTTCAAATTAGTTAATTCCAGTTTTGTATTTGTCTATAACACCAGGTATTATGAAAATTAATTAATTTGAGATACTGGGTGCAAAAATCATCTCATAAAGAAGCATATGATTTAAATCTAACTAAATACAATATATAAAAAAATTAAAAAAATTACTTATACCTCTAATTAGATGTATAAGCACATAACTAAGCACCTAATTATAAACAACACATGTGGATTCTATGATTGGGGTGAGCAAGGGCATGATTGTCCGGTAGGCCTGTCAAAATCTGGACAAAAATGGGCCAGCCCGATCTTGAAAAAGTGACCCAAAAAAAATTTTGGACAATTTTAAGCAAAGCTAATTTTTCGGGTAGGGCCAGGCATCACGGGAGTCCTACCCTACCCGGAATTTTTATATTTAAATATCTTATAATACTCGTTCGGTCTTTGATCGCCCCTTCCGAGTTCGGACTTCCAGTTCCAGTGGTCTTTGTTTGAATGATATGGAGATTAATCCTGGAAAATACAAAGGCAAAAGGCTGTCGAAGTTGACTGATAGTGAAGACTTTGATGAAGGAAACTCTGTAGAGTATACAGAAGCTTACTATAAGAAAACATTACTGCCTAAAGTGATTCTGGCGAGGACTACTGTTACTTTAATGGGATCTTCTTTAATTCAGCCAATCCTACAAATTTTGTAAACATTCATGTAAGATGTCAACAGGCAAGCCGTTACCACATGGGCATAGGAAGTCCGCCTTGTCCAGTCCGAAAATGTTTTTGGGTTTTACTAGCTGGGCTGGGCTAGGGCAGATCCAGAAAATTTATGAAGGGTGGGCACTAGTAGTGAGGGGATTGAGGATTCGGGGAGTGTCCCCGAATCTTTTTTTAAGAAAAGTTTTAAATGCATTAAAAAATAAAAGAATATAAACAAGAAAAGAAAAGAATATCAAAAAAATATTCATGAAATCAAGTGAATACGATGATGTAATAAAAGAGGTAATTATTTTACAAACCCGTCATTTAAGCAAAGCTAAATCTTGTTAGAAATGCGCCTATATAAATTATAATGAAGGTTGGGTACTCAATAAGTTCAAGTACATATATTTTAATAACAAAAGTATATTACAATAAAAATAATTACAATGTCATCCTTCTAGACTTATTTTTTGAAATTCCATCATAATTGTCTTATTATCAATGCTTATCAAATACATCTTTTTCAATATAAGGTACTAAAAAATCATTCAACCATTCATCCCCCATTTGATTACAAAGTACGGTCGATATATTAAGGGTGAACACTTAATTTAAGGGTGGGCATCATTCAAACATGTATTTATTTTATTTTATTTTTATTAATAAAAAAAAGCCCCAATTCAAGGGTGGGCACTTGCCCCCTAACCTTACACCTAGGTCCGCCTATGGGCCGTGCATTAGGCTGCAAAACATTCCTCCTTCGGCCAATGGTCTCACCCTGCCTAGCCCTTGCCCATGGTCACCCCCTAAGTATGAAAGCAAACATGCTCAGACGCGTTTTATAATGGCTATGATGATGTGGAGAGTAGACAATGTGATATGGGAAAATATCAGTGAAGTCCTAAGGTAGATAAAAAAATTCTCAATCCTAAATCCCCTCACAAAAAAGTCCCCAGATACTTTTTTTATATTAATTACGGAATTCCTTTCTCAAAAAGTCCCGTTGTCAAAATGATTTTTCATGTTGTCAAAATGGCTTTATTAGTTATTAAAATATTCCAATGAAAATCTCGTTGTCAAAATAGCTTCTAATGTTGTGAAAATGACTTTTCATGTAGTCAAAAATTCTTCGAGTTTTTCCTTTGATGTATAGAAATTTAGAAACCGACTGGACAAGTTTTGGCAAAATTAAAAGCATTTTGATAACATTAAAAGTCATTTTGACAAAGAAATTTTCATAAGTACATTTTAACAATTAATAAAGTCATTTTGACAACATAAAAAAAATCATTTTGACAACGAGACTTTTTTACGAGAGGAATGTGTAATTAATATCAAAAAATCCCTATAGACTTTTTTGTTAGGGGATTTGGGGTTGGAACTTTTTTGATATTTTTTATCTACTTGGGACCTCTATGATATTTTCCCATGTGATATTTTAGGCACAGTCAAATGGTCAAATGATAGTTATATCTATTTTGGCATGGATATGTTAATTGTGGAGATGCGGTTAATTTGTGCTTATGATCTTTCTTTTATATTATATTTTGTTAATATAAAATAAACTCTTTATATTACAATTATTATTTAATACTAAGATGCATCAGAACGTATTAAAATATTAATATTTTTAAAGTAATGTATCGACATAACGCATCAAAAAACGTATCGAAATTGCCGTATCAAAGTTGGTGCTTATGGCAACTGGTCAATTGGGTACATGCTTGATTGCACGGGTCAAAAAGTGACTAATAATTTCAGATTTCAAAGCTATTTCTGGTCTTGGTGGTTTTAGTTCTAGAGTCATGTCCTTTTAATGAAACAGTATGGTGATTCATTATGAGACATGCCGGTTCAACATTCAACATACAAAAGATTGGTTCCATTATACAACTCTGATTTTCTCTGATCCAGGACTTTAGGAGAGAGATTCATTACTTCCCACGTGTACGTTTCTCTCCAAAATGCTTTGGATAACTCCTACAAGTTTCTCATCAAATAAATTGGTATTAGGTGTGATTTGAAATGTCAACCCCATGATAATGCAAAAAATTATTTACCTTAGCCATAATCACACGATTACTACACATCAGTCAATGCATACAAAATATCTGCATTACAATTTCTGGCAAATATACAAATAAAATTGCTACTAATCAAACCCCCATATTTCACAAATTCTAAACACAACAACAAGTGAAAAATTCATCAGCTTTTACTCAATAACAAGCTGTGCTTCGACTAAAACCTATGAGCCAGATCAAAACGGGAAGAAATAGAAAACGAGAATTACCTGTATGAGACATCAGCTGATGACATCCTCTCTTATTATAATAGTGATCAGGACATGCCATCATTGTCCATCGAGTTCGATCGCGACTATTTGCAGCAAATTGTTGGGAGAAAAAAGAAGACTTCGAAGTGGGAAAAAAGCAAGCACTGAATTTAGAGTATAGAGTGCGAGACAACGAGAATAAAATAGATCAAGACAGATTCAGAGGACAAATGTGAGGGTTTGGCTGATATATTTACTTACATATTTGTTGTCATGAGATACTTGCGGTTCATCAGCACCACTTTATATACTAAGGAGCCTATCGCTATCAAATATTGATACCGTTATTCTAGATGCTTCATTTGGAATTAAATGAAATATCACCATATCGTTAGTCTTCAAAAGATTCTGCATCACAAAGGAATGCCAACCTTTGCTAAAATAAAAGGTGCCATTGCGTTCTTTCACAGAAACCGGCCAAGAATTACCATCCTGTGTTTCAAGATTCACTTCCGCAGGTAACTGTAATGCAATGAATCTTGGAATTTGCTGTTAAACAAGAAAAGGGTGATGAGCAGTGAACATTACTTGTATGCTGTTGTATGTATTCAAAGTAAACTTGCATACCCGGCGGTTATAAAAACTTCCTTCCATGTTTTCGATAACCTTTATGAAAAACATATTATTTTCCAGTGGTGCCGCCATTAAGAAAGAGCGCGCACAAGACAGAGAAGGAGAGATCAAGAGGGTTTGCTCAATACAGAGAAGGAGAGGGAAAGAAGGGAAGCAGAAGACAGAGAAAGAGGGTTACTTTACGGCTTTTCGCTTTACACAAGACAGTATGAGAGAGAAAACGTATTAGCTATTAAAAGAGAGAAAATAGGCACACAACAAAATGCTTCAGAATCAGTTGCAGACTAACCACCGTGTCAGGTTAACTGGAATTCAGTTTCGGTGCACTATGAGCTCAGTTGATCTGCACCGTCTAGATTTGATCTGAAAGGTTCAGATCAACTGACCTCATAATAGACACCGAAACTCTGCTCAATCCTCAAACATGACTAGTACGACTAGTCATTAACAACTTTCACATCACTTGTTGAGGTCCAAAGTAGAAACAGACATAAAATAATTAAAAAGCAAAAAACATTTTTAATCAAATTTGTTCAATCTCTCAAATAGGGGTGAGCAACGGGCGGGGCTGCCCGGGGGGCAACCCGTGTCCCGCCCATTTTTTTTAAACAGGTACGGGGCAGCCCCGTCCCCGTGGACAACCCCGTTTAACTCGTATAAAACGGGTACGGGTTAAACGGGTATTAAACCCGTTTAAGGAATCTGGGCTTTTAAAAAAAAAAAAAACAGTTTTTTTGGGCCAAGAAAAGTTTTTGGTGTGGGAACAAAAAAGGAAACCTTATTATTATCATTTTTTTTTTGGTTTCGTTTTTCTCCAAAAACTGCATTACTCTCTTGTATCGTTTTTTGGGTCAATAACAATGATCTTGTATCATTTTTTACTTTTTTTTTTGGTTAATAACAATGATCCAGCAAACTCCATTCTTGGTTTTTGGTTTCGTTTTTCTACAAGAACTGCATTTTTGGTAACCAAGGAGTCCAATACTCCACCCATAACTTTGTCACGCTGAGGACTGAGGAGAAACCCAAAATATATATATATATATATATATATATATATATATATATATATATATATATACGGGTAGCGGGCGGACACGGGTGCCCCGTGCCTCAACCCATGACCCGCCCGTATAATGAAAACGGGTACGGGGCAGCCCGTACCTGTGACGGGCCCAATCTAAGCGGGTTTAATCCAGGAAAAACACTACGGGGTGCGGGCGGTTGGGTGGGTGCGGGTCATTTGCTCACCCCTACTCTCAAATATATGTGTGTCCAGACAAAGTACCAAGTCAGAGTTAATTAAACAGTTAAATTTTAGGGAAAATTACGTGTAGTTCCCAAGGACTAGAATTAATTACAAACAAGTCCTTTAAAATCACCAAATTATACAGAAGTCTCAAGGGACTTTTTTTATATTATTTGTATTAACAACAGGAAATGTCATATTTACAACAGAAAGAGTGCCATATTTACAACAACATTTAAACACCTGACCATTTACAACAGAAAATGTCATATTTACAACAGAAAGTGTCATATTTACAACAACATTTAAACACCTGGATTTTGAACGTAAAGAGGTAATTTACAACAGAAAAATGCTAGATTTACAACCGGAAGTGCTATATTTACAACAAAATTTAAAATCTGGCCATTTACAACAGAAAAAGCTATATTTACAACGAGAAAAGACTATATTTACAACAACATTTAAACATCTGGATTTTGAACGTAGAGAGGTCATTTATAATAGAAAATGCTAGATTTTCAACAAGGAAGTGCAATATTTACAACAAAATTTTAAATATGGTTATTTACAAAAAAAGAACGATATTTACAAAGAAAAGAGCCATATTTACAACAAAATTTAAAAACACGGATTTTTTTTCCATACAAATAATATCAAAAAAGTCCTTGGGACTTTTGTGTAATTTAGTGATTTTAAGGAATTTTTTTGTAATTAATTATGATCTTTGGGACCTACATGTAGTTTTCCCTAAATTTTATGGGTTACTCCTATTGCTTTGCAAATGAGATACGTCTGTGTGATCTAACATCCCATCTAATATATGCAATTTATAAATAACTTCAACTAAGTATTTTCTACACACACATATTCCATGATGCCATTTTATTATGTTTTCTTTTATTTATAGATTTTTGACGTGATTTTAAGTCTGAATTTTATTTTTAGTATGAATATTACTGTTACGTTTTCTAAGAAGCAACATATCAATGGAAAATTATTTGGGAAAATCCCAAAAAATACTATTTAAACTTCAAAATCCTAAATAGGTGATTTCATAATAAAACCAACTGTTAATTGTTTTATTGTTCTTTTTTATCTCATTATTATTGTTATTGCCAATGGGTATTTGAAGTTTAAATCATATTTTTCTGTTATTTTTCCAAAACTATTCGATGTTAGAATTCTTAGTCAATTTTCTAATATATATCTCTATAATACTCATAGTGACAACGTTAAAAACCATTATGTGAGCCACTAGGGGTGTGCATCGGTTATTTCGGTTCGGTTCTACAGTAAAACCGAAAAAACCGAAAAACCGAAATATGAATATTATAAACACCGAATCGAAAACCGAAATATTTCGGTTCGGTTTTCGGTTTTTTTCGGTTTTGGGCTTTGATTGGGCCTTCTTAATATGGGCCTTCGTGTCTTCTTTTTTTTTTTTTTTTTTTTCTGGATCAATCTACAATATTAACTTGGTTGTAGTACACTTTTTTTTTTGTTGGGATGGGCTGAGCCTCCATTCAACACACATACAAAACCTCCTTTGTAAAAAAAAAAAAAAAAATCTATATTTCGGTTTATTCGGTTAAAACCGAATTTATTTTATAAACACCGAACCGAAAACCGAAATATAACTATTTTAGAAACCGAAAAAAAAAACCGAAAACCGAATAGACCGAAACCGAAAAACCGAATAGCCTTCGGTTCGGTTTTCCGGTTTTTTTGCTCACCCCTATGAGCCACTGTCTTTTGAGAAAATTAGTGTATTTAGTTTACTTTGACACACAAAAAACATCAATATCCATAGTAACCGTTTTTTTTATAAAATAGTTGTGTTTATATTTACACTGTTAGTGTAATCCGTTTACTTTGACACCAATAAATTTCGATATCCACATTTATCATTCTCTTTTAGCTATCATAATTATTTTATCACAATCATAATAATAATTTAGCCTAGCTATAAAACCTCAATCATTTCTTTTTCTCCCTCTGTTTGATCTCTTGTGCCTTTATATTAATTTTTGAATTTTTTTTTCCCCTTTATTCCACCCTACTTGACTTTCTTAAGATTCATCTTTAACTACAAAAAGGAAAGCTTGAAACTTCCCCAAAAAAATTAGAGGCAAGCGAAGCAACATCAAATACCCATCTATTAGTTTGGGTGTTTTGCAATTTTCTGAGGAGGGAGGTATTTTGCAATGGTTTACATACTCATAATTATCAATAAGAAAATGATTTAGTTTATAGTAGCATATAGTATAATTGAGTACTTGATTATACATTTATTTGTCAGTCATTCCATTTATTACTTGAGTATTTTTTTTCATGTCCTCTAGAGTAGAAAATAATTTTCGGTAAGAAAATGATTTAGTTTATAGTAGTATATATTATGATTGGGTACTTGATCATATATTCATTTGTCAGTCATTCCATTTATTACTTGAACATTATTTTTCATGTCCTCTAGAGTAGAAACACATGCCCCAAGCTCTTTAACGACATTGATGTAACCACCGATGTAAACTAATGTTTTAAAAGTCGAACGGGATGTCGAGCTCGAAAGATCAATGGGTTATAGTTCAAATAGGCATATCAGTTGGGTCGTGACTAGTAACGTAATAATTAAATTAAAATAATACTATATAAATATATAATGATTAAAATATAATTAATCCTTAATCCATTTTAATAATTTTTAATGATAAGTCAACACGATATTAATAATAAAATTGAAACATTGCGAAGTACTAGTTTATAGCAAATCAGAAAGAAATAGTAACCACATTATACAGCAAAATCTGAGACATTTCTGTGTAAAAATCTTTCCAAACAAAATAATGTTAAAATCACAATTGTGTTTGCAAATCCTTCTCCTGAAAGCTCAAGAATTTAATATTCCCAGTTAGTGTTAATACTCATTATCCGTACTTCCTTTATCTGAACATCAGCTCTATAACACTCAAATAACTCTATTGCTGTAGCTGATAAGCGAACACACATAATACCATTCTGTATAGATTGCAACCCAAGATCACAAAAATTGCGACATTCTCTCAAGATTCTAACAGTTTGATCCGATCACTTGCCACCTCATGACACAAGGCCAAGTTCTTGTCAACTCTTTGTCATTAACCTCTAATTAACGGGCGTTAGGTTTAACCATTCACGTAAAAGAATTTCAGAAAATTTTAATTTCTTGCAGTATAGTCATGCCAAACCTCCACATCTTGAATCGATTCGTTCACTTGTCTTGTTTCTGAGTTAGGGACGATGAACACCAAATTGTGCCGCCTATGGATGGAGAACATTCTCTCTGTGTTTCTGCGG
Source organism: Acacia acuminata (assembly GCA_019022655.1). Lineage (NCBI taxonomy): Eukaryota > Viridiplantae > Streptophyta > Magnoliopsida > Fabales > Fabaceae > Acacia > Acacia acuminata. Next base: position 511,305 of record JAFJYI010000239.1, read on the forward strand.
CATGTTATGGTTAAAGTGCAGAAATAATAACAATCACGGTAGCAAGATATAGAGAGTGAAACTTATATTATATCAACTTAATATATATATCAGGAATGGTCATCACGTCTCATTCATTACATAAGAAAGGATGCTGAAAAGAAAAGAAGATAGTGATAGAAGAGAATAACAGAAAAGAGGGACCACACAGGGAGAAGATTTCCACATCACCCCGTAACGGCATTTGTCCTTATTTATAGCTTCATTCCTCAATTTCCCTTAATTTCCATGTCTTCCGTTTGAGCCTTTTGCTCCTTCTTATGGGCCCTCCCTCATTCTCAAGCCCTTTAGCTATTACTGTTGGGATCCGTACACGCAGCGAAATTAAAACCTTTTACGAATCCCAATCAAGGATCGCTCAACCGCGTTTAGATCAAGGTTCGTTTAGAAACCGTACCTATAGGATCTGGCGTCCGTCTCATTCTAATTTGAACTCCTGGGCTACCTTCTCGATCACTAGGAGCAGACTCTGCGAATCTTCTCCCTCTACCGGTATCCACACGAACAGCCTTCAAACACGAACAGCAGCGTGCTAGCACCTTCGAACGGTGTGTCTCACCTTTTTTCCTCTATAGGGTTTCTCGTGGCTTTCTAATAAGCTTGACAAAAGTCCCATAGGTTTTTCTAAACCCGATAGGCGTATTATATTCAAAATTAATCCTTATTAATTTTGAAATTCAAATTTTGAATTTCGATTAAATAAATATATTAATTAAATCTATCTAATAGATATAATCTAATCTATTTATTTAATCCGAATTAAAAGCCTTCTTCGATTTAATTTATCTCTATAAATTCAATCGAGATATGATATCTATCTATTTAATTAAATCGAGATACTATATCTCAATTTAAATTAAAAAAGATGTATGATATCTTTATTCAAAAATAAATCGAGATACAATATCTCTATTTGTTTTAGATATTTAATTTATCAAATAAATTAAATACAAAACAAATATTATATAATAATATTATAATCTCTATTAAATAATATTATTATATTATTTTCGAATTTTAATATATATATATATATATATATTCACCCTAGATTAAATACAGTATTCATTAAATCTTAGATATATCTAAGATTCAATGAATCTGGACACTTTTGCTCGTGTTAGGCTATTCTTGTGTGCGACCCTGTAGGCCCACATGAGATTGGCAGTGGGCTAATACTGTACTAGCCCACAAGTCGCAAGCGACCTCTAGCAAGACATTGTGACTACCCAATTCATATAGGGATCGATGTACAATACAATCTATGGTACAACCATATCACGTCCCTTTTGTCACGCGATAATTTGGTCAAGGATGAGGCATGAATAATGTCAACTTCCTGTTCTTAACTATTACTTTCTCGATTCTCGAGTAGTCTAATAATTGAAATGGAAACTTCTTTCCACCGTAGTATGTTCATACGTTTCTCAGACTCACTCATCGAGGGGCCCAGTATTATCTCTCTACAAATGTGAGGGACAAATTCCATCTTGACCATTCACATCCCTCCGCATGAAAACCACGGTTCCCAATCCAAGCCTTTATCATCACTCGGCCAAAGGTGACTTTTGACTAGGTCAAAGATCAGCGACTCATCATGTAGGAATCCATGATGATCTCAGGTCAAAGGGCGTTGTGACACGGTTATACATGAGATAAACTTATGACTAAATCCATGCATCTTTCTCATAATGGGTCGGTCCAGCACCTTGTACTCTTACAAGTGCCTATGACTTTGATTCGTATCTCATACTGGTCTTATTTCATCTTCGCTCCCATATAGATGATCAACTAGGGACATTTAGGATAATCTATAAGATATATCCAAGGATACAGTTATCACTATAAACATGCAAATGCAATGATAACTTAAGGAGAATACTTTAAATAACATAAACGTTTAAAGTACAATGACTTGCCCCTAGGGCATAATTTCTAACAATTACATCCTTATATGTTTGGCCTATTCGATTCTTCTTCATTACAATACCCTCCCCATCAAATTGGACCTTGTCCTCAAGGTCCAAAGCAAGATAAAGAGACCTCATATCATTAGCATTTTCCCATGTATTGGCCGAAGACCCATCCCACTGAACCAAAACCTATTGAACCCATTTATCATCATCCTGTATAATCCTGGAGTCGAGAACCTTGGAGGGCATAACCAAGGGACCTTCTGGAAACGATAACAATGGTAAGGGTATCATTGGAGTGGTAGATGTTGAACCCTCAAAATGCTTCAACAGAGAAACATGAAAAACTGAATGAATGCGGACATGAGCAGGTAACTCCAATCGATAGGCCACTTGGCCAATGTGTAACATCCCAATTTTTCTAGTAGTTATTAAGTGCTATTAGGATATGATTTGTTAAGTAATATGGGTTTAGCGAAAATCTAGAAGTATAAAAGTATGAGTTGAAAACAATAATAATAAATAAATAAATAGATTATCAAAAAAAAAATAATAAATTGATTATTAATTAACAATGATAAATGATATTGATAAGAATAATAAGGGGAAAAAAATATATGTAGAAGAGATATCTTCATAAAATAATCGATCTATATCTAAATAAAAAAGAAAGAGATAAGAAAGAAAATAATTATATATTATTATATCTTTTAAAATAATATTATTTTAATAAAAGAGTCAAACCCTAAACCTATCTTTTAAAACCCTCTTTTCTTCTCAAACATCTCATACGCTCTCGCGCCGTTGCATAACAACAGGTGCATTTTTCATCCTCTCTCGCTCGTTTCTATGTCTCCTTTGTTCCTCCTAATTTTCTTGTGGTCTCTTTTTCCTTTGTTTCTGTTTCAACCTCATGTGTCTTGTTTGTCACTTTATCTCACCAAGGTATACAGTAGAGGTGAATTCAAACCATGCTTTTTGACCCACGCATAGTCCTACTCTACTGTACATCTCAGGTTATTCCCTTTTAAAACTCATTTTAATTTGTTTCTTCTACTACATTCTCATATCAACGAATTTGTTTAGGCTTTATATATATATATATATATATATATATCTTTATATAAGCTCATTCAATGCTTTTAGTATTTCTGTGGGGCTTTCTTCCAACTATCACAACCAAAAAATAGCTTGTTTGTCCTTTATTGCGCGTGTGTGTATTTATTTCAGATCAACCATTTGACCATAATCCTACTATGTGCGTCGATTTTTTTTTTTAAACTAATTCTCTCATTTAAAAAAACCATTTTTACAAAGGAAAGTTTTGTGTCTTTCAAATATATATATTTTAGGGACTCCTTATACATCAATGCTTCCAAAATTTCTTTTTCCCTCCTACTGAACAGTTATGACAAACACATCTTGCCCTACATATTAAAACTTCTATATTGTATATAATTTTTATTCTAAATTTTAACTAATATAAAGCCTCTCCATATAAGAGTTGATATGTGGGAACTAATAAATATGTGTTGTAATAATCTTAATTTTTGAAGGGTAGTTTAAGGTTTTAGAATAGTTCAAGTAATATGTTAATAGAAATTTATGTGTAATTTTGTAGACTCTCATTGAGAGCTTTGGAGTAACTCTTGTGTGATTACCTGTAAGCTTGGAGTACAGGTAACTCTGAATATTCTTCCATATACTTGTGAATTGTATGTGATTGTGAGTAACTATCTTTTATTTAAAATTAAAGGACTGAATTATATGTATATGTGTATGTATTGTAGATTGGTATTTTATATGAATTGAAGCACGATTTATTGTACATTGACATTTAATTATATTATTGGTGATTTGGAATATATTTGACATGGCGGATGCATATGTGATGGGTTGGAGTAAGGAGGGATCTGTATGTTGAGATCTTTTACCACGTGGTATGTCATCACTCTGTGCACGAGTGGATGACACTTGTCGTGGCCCCTTCTTCCATGTTTTCCTTTGGCCGGGATTGCATTGGAGCGTGGGACATGTGACACCTCCTTAGTTGTGTTGTTTTAAGGAGGGGAGCCATAGTCCATACTTAAGCTCTATACCTTTGGCCGGGTATATCTTAAGTTTTGGTGAGCTTGGGACCATCCAGTCAAATGGATGAGTTGCTATTGGACTATGTGTTAGCCTATGGCTCCAGTCAGCAGTTGAGGATGGACGGTGATATAAGGGAGGCTGCATATTACATATTGTATAATTGTATGGTTTACATTGACATAGTGGTAATTAATGTTGTATGAAAAAGGGTATATATACAAATATATATGTAATCAGTTCCTGCTTTTTGTCATATGTGACTTGCTTGTGTACGGTAGAAACTTTCAGTAGTTACTGAGATTGTCAAATCTCACTCTATTTTAACAATTTTCAGGTGATTGTTCTAGTAGGGAGCGAGGGAAGGAATCTATGGAGTGAGCCATGAAGGCTCGGTTTTGCTCCTAGAATTCATGCTATGTCGTTTTATTTGCCATGACTCTAAGACTTCCGCTTTGTATTTTATTATGAAATATTTTGAGAGTTTATGTTGACTCAAAAACTTATTTTGTTTTGAATCGGTTATGTATTTTTATGATTTGGATGTTGATCATCCTCAATGGAGATATTTCAAGTGTTTTGGCTAAGATTTTAGGTGTTGGATTTTGGGGTGTTACACAATGCGCTCGGTGATCCGAAAAGGACCAAAATATCGCAGAGCCAGCTTCTGATATTTGCGAAGGACCACTGAATGCTGGCGATACGGTTGAAGTTCAACTTCTATGCGATGGCAATTAGCATATTTCTTCATAGTCTCTTGAGCTCAACGGAGGTTATTCTTCAAAGTCTGAAGTACCTCATCACACTAGCAGAGTTGCTTGTGAACATCAAAGGGAGTATCATCTAAAGAAGTGTGACTAATAGAGGAGGGGGATCCCTGCCATAGACAACCTTAAAAGGAACCGTGATGATGGAAGTCTGAAAGGATGTATTATACCAGTTTTCTGCCGGGGTAAAAAATTGAGCCATTGTCGTGGATGTTCAGAAACGAAGCATCGTAAATAAAGCTCTAAACACTTATTAAGAGCTTTAGTCTGGCCATCAGATTGTGGGTGATATGTAGAAAAGAAACAGAGTTGCGTACCCTAGAGCTTCATTAAATGACGCCAAAAAGCACTTGTGAACGCCTTGTCTCGATCTAACACTATGGTCCTCGGTATGCCATGCAATTTAGCCACATGTTGCATAAAGGTTTCAGCTACCTTCTAGCTAATGAAGGTCAAGGGTAATGGCACAAAATGACCATACTTAGAGAAGCGGTCCACAACCACAAAAATAACCGAGTTTTCGTGAATTGGAGGAAGTCCAGTGATGAAGTCCATAGCAACGTCTTCCCAAATTCAAATTGGGACTGGTAGTGGCTCTAATAAACCAGCAAGATGTAAGTGGGAGATTTTTGCTTGTTAGTATGTGGTACATTCTCGGATAAACCTCTCGTATATCATTGCGCATGTCTGGCCAGTAAAAAAGTTGTGCTAGACGATAAAAAGTTCATAGAAATCCAGGGTGGCCGCCCATTTTAGAGGAATGGAACTCGGTCAAAATTGTTTTTACAAGCTCAATATCGTCGTGAGGAATTGCCAATATATTCCTCCATTAAGCATCCTATTGTTTAAGTTGATAATTCCTGCGGATCCCTTTGATAACCAGTCTCTGTTTTAAGTCTTGGATCCATAATGAACCTGACCCGTCATATACCTAATCCATGAAAGTCGATTGTAGTGAAGAAAGAGCCATATGGGAGATACACGATAGAGCTTCTGCCGCCTGGTTGTGGCGTCCGGGTTTGTACCCAATAGTGAACCTGTAGCCTAGCAACTTGGGAAGACATGTCGCTTGCTCTAGTGTCTGAATAATCTGATTACCCATATGCTTAAGGCTATCATGATCAATCCTGATGATAGAAAAGTGGCCAAACAGATAGTGCCAAAATTTTGAGACCGCCTTTATGATAACATCGATTTTCTTCTCATCCATCTCGACTCCTCACGCAGAGATTACATCGCCCAGGTAATAAATCCGCAGTTGGCCAAATGCACATTTAGACATCTTAGCAAAAATTGGTGTTGTTTTAGCGTTTCCAATACCATTTTTGCGTACTCCAGATATTCTCCCACATCTCACTGCAAATAAGAATATCATCAAAAAATATTAGCACAAATTTATGGAGAAATGGTTAGAATATTGTATTCGTTAGTGCTTGGAAAGTTGCTAGTGCATTTGTGAGGCCAAATGGCATCACTAGCCATTCATACAATCCATGATGAGTTCTAAATACAGTCTTTTCCTATCGATCTTCTTCATCAATATCTGATGGTACCCAGATTGGAGATCGAGTTTTGATGCGTGATGGGTGTAACAAAGAGGGAAAATAAACTCTGTAAAAATAAAGGGATAGATAAGAGTTCACCACAATTGAGATTAAAGGCAAAGCCACCCTCCCAACCGATAAAGAACTCACTTGCCTTACACTAACCTAACGTTAGATAAAGATAACAAGATTCAAGCCAAGTTTGAGAACTTGCAACACTCAATTTTCATTTATCAAATCTGTCTTCTGCATTACAAAATATCCCTTCTTTATAGGGTAACTAAAAGCATGACAATAACTAAACTCAACTCCCAAGAGTTTATCTTAGAAAATAGAAATAACAATAACTAAACCCAACTCCCAAGAATTTACCTCCATTAAAAATCTCTTTATTGCACTTTAAATGCTAGAACTTTGATCTTCCTTCATAGTTGACCCATTAAGCATAATTTGACCCAAAATAACTTATGAACCTAACTGAAATTGTGCCTTGATCAGAGCATGAATTTTCAGCTTCTTTATTCAAATGTAACATTCTAACTTCTATATCATCCTCCCCTCCCTGATTGGGATTTGCCCTCAAATCCTCATAGTCTTCATTCTCACTTAAGTATGGAGTCAAATCACCAACATTGAAAGTTGCAAAAATATTGTTTTCTCTAGGTAACTCCAGCTTATATACATTATTTCCAACCTTTTCAATCACCTTGAAGGGACCATCCCCCCGAGCCATCAGTTTATTTTTTCTCTTCGAAGGAAATTTCTCTATCCTCAAATGGAGCCAAACTAGATCTCTTGGACTGAATTGCTGTGATTTGTGATACTTGTTTACCTTCTGTTTGTATAGCTCATTAATTTTCTCACTTTTTTTCCCTCCCCATATAAATTCACATGAATTTCATTTGGTAGTAAAGGTGCAAGTGTGATTTTCTTTTGATTGTCAACAAGAGAATAAGTATTCTCATGACCATCATGAACAACATGTTTATCAAATTGCCAAGGACGTCCCAACAGAATATGACATGCATCCATAGGAATCACATCACACAAGATTCGATCATGATACACATTCCCAATTGAAAGAGGAATAAGGGCTTGTTGAGTTACCTTAACATCACTATTCTTGCTTAGCCATTGTAGTTTGTAAGGATGAGGGTGAGGAGTGGTAGGTAATTGAAGCTTCTGAATGAGTAACGTAGAAGCAACATTAGCACAACTCCCACTATCCACAATGAGATTGCATACCTTTTCTTTGACGGTGCACCTTGTGTAGAAGATTTGATCTTTTGGCTTTTCTCTTTAGGTGCTTCTTTAGCATGGAGGACTCTTCGTAACATAAGCAGATGCTCCCCTTGGTCTGCTCCTAAGATAATTTTTTTCACTTGGGGTTTCATCTTGTTCAGCATCCCAAACTGGACCTTGTTCATAGTCATGCTCAATTTCTTCAATTTCTTTTAGTGTCATGACCCGCTTATTAGGACAATCAGCTTGAAAATGGCCATATCCTTGGCATTTAAAGCATTTCTTTCCATCCAATTTCTTTTTAAATTCTTTAGGAGTTTGACCTTCTCCTTCTCCTCCTACTTAATATTTTTTGATGAGGAGGAGTCACCCGTAGAAGAGTAATTCTTAAAGAAACTTGATGGTGTGCTTGATTGCCTTCTTTGATTTTGAGCGTTTCTCCACTTTGATGGCTAATTTGCACACATCTTCAAAAGTCCAAAAAGGTTGTAGTTCCACCTTCTCAGCAATATCGTTATTTAATCCACCAATAAAACAAGCAATTTTTTGTTCTTGAACTTCTTGAAGGCCACTAGTCATAAGGAATTGCTCATACTCCCTAATATACTCTTCAACACTCAGATCTTCTTGTTCGAGAGAAGCAATTTTGAGATACAGGTCTTGTTTGTGCGCGGGAAGAAATCTTTTATCCATCAGCCTTTTCAGTTTAACCCAAGATTTGAGCCTTCTCTTGCCTTCTCGGTTCCTCTCCATCTTCAAGTTCTCAAACCAGATTGATGCATACTTTTTGAGTTTGATGCTTGCAATTTTGAAGCACTTCTCATCATCAAAGTCTTTAGCTTCAAAAATTCACTCAATAAAACGAACCTAGTCCAAATAAATGTCGAGATTCAAGCTGCCATCAAATTCTGGGGTTCAATCTTCTCATCTCTAAAGTCATCTTGGAATTTCCTCCTTCTTCTATCATGAGGTGTTGACTCATTTGAATAGGCACTTGAGTCACTAGTAAAATAATCCTGATTGGAGGGGCTATGAGTGCTTCTGGAATGTCTCCTACGTCCATGATGATTTCCTTGGACAAGATTAGCAAGTGTTTGGCATAGTTCTTCAACCTGATTTTCAAGATTTGCAAGTTGTTGGTCACGCCTCATATTCTGATTTTGTTCACGAGTTCTGTACCTTGGACCTTCGTCTTCCATGTAAACCGGTGCTCTGATACCAAGTTGATGTAGGATGGGTGTAACAAAGAGGGAAAATAAACTTTGTAAAAATAAAGGGATAGATAGAGTCCACCACAATTGAGATTAAACGCAAAGCCACCCTCCCAACTAATAAAGAATTCACTTGCCTCACCACTAACCTAAGGTTAGATAAAGATAACAAGATTCAAGCCAAGTTTGAGAACTTGCTTTGTTCACCTCGCAAGTGTACGAGTTTCGCAAGTAATAAAGTGATAAATAAAGTATCGTTCCTATGAGGATTTGTTTAATAAATTGGTCAAGCAAGAGGCTTAGTGAATTTCATCAAGTTGAGCTAGAACAAAGTTTTGATTTGGAGAGACAATTTTTAAAGACTATTTCTAAAACTAATAATTGATAAAGGCAAATGATTCTTTGACTTCAAGGATAAAAGAGTCTAGGATTCTTCTTCCCCTTTTGCATTTCATAAAACTTTGTTAATTACCTCTCTAGTAACATTTCAATACATACATGTGTTAGTCTAAGGTTCACAAATACTTGAAACGCTCTCTCAAGTCAAAATCAAGTTTCTCTTCTCATTAAAGTGCACAATCTCTTGCTACAATTAGTGAGAATCAATATTTAAGCAACAACCTTAATGTGACAATGCAAGGTTAGTACATATATCTCTATTTTACCAACAAACCATCCATTTATCAAGTAAACTTCAAGACAAGCATGATTTCAATCAAGTTCTACACCTAGATTAGCTCTCTCGAGTCAAAACCTATGTGAATAAATCATCTAAATGGAGGCCAATCACTTAGAAGCATTAAGCCAAGGTTGAAATCAACACATGTGTATATTTATCTACCAAAAAGAGGAAACTCCAAGTATTAATCCATACAAAGGGTCAAAAGAACCCTAGAATGAAAGGTTTAGCTACTCATATTCAAATACAAAGAGATTCTAAGTAAAGAAACTGAATACATGAAGAAACTAGGAAGAAAAGAGAAGAAAAGAGGAAGAACCAAGGTGAAATCCCTAAAATCTCTCTTAGGTTGAGCACCCAAGCCTCCAAGATTGTCCAAATCTCTCTCCCAAGCTCTTCCCTTGTGTGCCCACTTATTTCCTTAGGTCAAGAGTGTGTTTTTCGGCCCTTCCCTTTTGGTTAAATAGGGTTTTTCTGTTTCGAAATGTAAACGCGTTGTACTTTCTGCATTTTTTACGCGGTTTTTTGCCGGTTGTTGACTTTTCGCGGCCAGTACTTGCTGCGACCAGTTGTCAACTTGCTACGGCCGGTTTGTACGGGTTCTTCTACTTTGCACTGCTTCACCTCCTTTATTTCTTTCCTTGTTTCTTGGTTCTTATAGAAATTCAAAACTTGTCTCCATCTTCCTACAAAAGAGGAAGCAATTATCAATTCTCAACTGAATCATAAACTCTATAATAATCAAGAATTTCTTTGATTTTTGCCTTATACTTTGATATGCACATTTTCCTCTATAACTTCATTTCTATGCACATTTTGAACCAAAATTAGGTAAAAAAGAGAGAGAAAATGTCTTTGGAATGTTGTAAATTTCTAAGAGTTAACACTTGCAACACTCAATTTTCATTTATCAAATTATCACGCATTACAAAATATCCCTTCTTTATAGGGTAACTAAAAGCATGAGAATACAAAGAGAAATATAACTCCTAGAGTTGTGTTGCCTGGAAAATAAAATAACAATAACTAAACCCAACTCCCAAGAGTTTATCTTAGAAAATAGAAATAACAATAACTAAACCCAACTCCCAAGAATTTATCTCCACTAAAAATCTCTTTATTGCACTTTAAATGCTAAAACTTTGATCTTCCTTCATAGTTGACCCATTAAGCATAATTTAACCCAAAATAACTTCTGAACCTAATTGAAACTTTGCCTTGAAATCAAAGCACGAATTTTCAACTTCTTTATTCAAATGTAACATTCTAACTTCTGTATCAAGTTTGGAATAAAATACAAAGCCGTTTAGCTCATCCAATAGCTTATCTACTGCAGGCATTGGAAAAGCATCCTTCATTATCATGGCATTAAGGGCTCTATAATCAACGCAAAGTCTCCATGTCCCATCCTTCTTCCTAACCAGATAATAGGTGCAAAGAAGGGACTGTTATTGGTTTGAATAAATCCATCAGTCAATAATCATCCATGATGCGCTCAATCTCCGACTTTTAACTCACGGGATATCTATATGGGCAAACTTTTATAGGCGTAGAATTGGCTAATAATTCAATGGAATGCTTGTGACCCCTCAGCGGAGGTAATCCATGCGGTGCCTAAAAAACAGAGTCATGGTAATGCAAAATCTGGAGCAAGTCGGGAGGAACAGAGGTATCGTCGAACTTTGATAATGATCGTTCCACCACTTCGAGAATATACATCTCCGCCATTGCTTTAGTATTCTGTAATCGTATCAAATGATGGTACTGCGCCTGAGATGTAGAAGTTCCTTGGAAACCTCGGAGCATCACCTATTGACCGTCCTTCAAGAATTTAATGGTGGATGTACTATGATCTGCAACATGGGGGCCCAATGTTTCCAGCCATCCGGCACCGATCACCATATCCACTGCTGCCACCAGTAACAAAAACTTAGTTAAATACAGAGTATACCCATAAATGTATACTGGAACATTGGAGACCATTTGGTTAGTGCGCATGATTTGTCCTATGCCTCCCATTATTCGCACTTCCTTTGTATGTTGAATGGAGAGATTCAGATGTTGAATGATGTGTGGGTGAATGAAGTTATCTGAACTTCCTCTGTTAAGAATTATATGTACCTCTTTTCCTTGAACGTTGCCAATAAACCGAATAATAGCGGCACTATGAGTGCCCTTGGATGCAGGCAAAGACAAATGGTGTAGTGTGCCATCTATAGATAGGTCTTCCATATCTGCTTCCACTAACTCCTCTGGTTCATCATCGCCAATCATCATCATCAGTTGCCTCTTAGCACAATGATGAGTAGGAGAGAATTTCTCATCGCAAGTATAGCATAGGCCCTTCTCTCATCGGATGTGCATTTCTGCTAGGGTCATCCGTTTGAGAGGTAGCCGATTAGGTATCGGTAATAATGGCGGTAGATTGGTTTTGCCACCGTCGCTGTTCGTAGGAGATGCACTACCAGACCCAATCAAAGGATTCAAATATATTTTACTTGAGGTAGGGTTGCTCCCAATATTACTAAGCCCAGAAACCTTGGTGGATTTGCACTCCGTTGTTTCCGAGAACAGTTTAGCCAAGGTCATAGCCTATAAAACGGACTCAGGCTTTTGGACCAGGACATCGTGACGTAGCTCCAGTTTCAATCCCCAAAAATATAATCAAGTATTGCTGCGTCAAGAACGTCTATAGTCCGGTTTGCCAATGTTATAAAATGGTTGTTGTATGTTTCTAACTTCCCCTATTGTACCAACTTGAACAAGTTAGGATCTAGCGCAATCAAATTATAAAGGACCATATTGTTCTTTAATGGCTTTGATAAAATCAGTCCAATGAGGAATTCGATGAGCCTTGTCGAGCATCTGGAACTAGGGGAGTATGTCACCATCCAGGTGGTCTGAGGCGATAACTAGCCATTATGCATCGGGAACCTCGAAATACTTGAAATACTGCTCCGCTTTAAAGATCCACTGTAGGGCCTCAGATTCATCAAACCAAGGAAAATCTAGCTTCACTGACCGTTTGTTAAGACCAAAATAGGATCCGTCTGCATACTGGGTATCTTGGATAATCGAGAGTCGCTCTTTGCTCTGGAGCTAGAGGTAGCTTTCTCTGCCCGTTTGTCAAGATTATCCAACTTTATGAGCATCACCTCCATCAGCTTCTCCAACTTGGTGAATCATCCTTTAGCTCCTTCTACAAAATTCCGTAGTCCTTTTCTGCTCTGTTTGTAGTTCCTTGAGTCTGGTATTTTCGGCCATGAGTTCTCTCAACGAGAGCACCAAATGTTATGGTTAAAGTGCAGAAATAATAACAATCACAGTAGCAAGATATAGAGAGTGGAACTTCTATTATATCAGCTTAATATATATCAAAAATGGTTATCACGTCTCATTCATTACATAAGAAAAGATGTTGAAAAGAAAAGAAGATAGTGACAGAAGAGAATAACAGAAAAGAGGGACCATAGAGGGAGAAGATTTTCACACCACCCTGTAACGGCATTTGTCCTTTTTTTTTAACATGTCATTTGTCCTTATTTATAGCTTCATTCCCTTTTTTTATAAATAAGAAGGCTAAAAGCCCAAGAACTAAAGTAAAATTACATAAGGGGGGAAATTAATCCCAAACACTCTTGGTCAACAATGGACCTCAAAAAACTCGGACAAAAGTCTAAAACAGAAGACTTCGAGATACCCAATTTAGCCAAGGCATCAGCAATCCTGTTGAAATCCCTCAAAATAGAATGAATCTCAACTTGCCAATTCCTTCCTAACAGCTCCCTAATATTCAGAACCAGAAGACTTCCCAATTGTGAATCACTATCAAGAATCCTCTTAACCACTTGATAAACCCTAATTTTATATATTTTATCCCGCCTTATTCAGTTAGTTTGGGGATTATTTTAGGCTAATTTGGATATAGTAGATAATATCTAAATTGTTAGCCAATTTTAGGAGATAATATAAATCTGAATTAATTATGAGATATTGGGCTTAAATTATTTATTCGATTGATATCTTGTTATTAAATAATATCTCTTAATATATAATATATCATGATTTTATCATATTAGAAGATCCTATGGTGCAGAATTTTTCGGGAAGCTAAAAGGAAATCGATGGTGAAATTTTATTGGGCCCAAATTGATACCCTAAAAGCCCTCTCTTCCTCTTATTAATTAACCTAGCTGCGAGATTAGGAGGAGAACATTGACGCAACCGCAAATAGACGTGGAGAAATTGAGCGCACACGGGCGGAGGTAGACGCGATCACGGAGGAATAAAAGAAGCCATCATCTATAATATCCATTCCATTCCTTTTTCCATTCACGACCACGCGTACCACCCTATTGGAGAATTGACCTCATTCAATTATTTTGATTTCTACATACAAGTCCCACGGCTATTATTCAATATTCAACTAGTACTCTTAGACTCTTCTCATGGCTGTGACGCATTGTTTGAAGCTTGGTGAGGAGGATATTTTCATGGCAGCTTAAGCACTTTTAGGAGGCAACTTGGAAGGAGCATGGGGAAAGTTAGAGCCTAGGAGCTTACACTTGAGGACCACAAGGGAGTGTTTTTCCTTTTATCAATTGTTTGAAGACCTTGAAATTATTTAGTTTTAGATAATTTCGAATTGCTTTCTTGAGAACAATCTGGTTTTAGATTGTAAACATATTATTTATTTTTGATCAAATTGATAATTTGGATTTGAACTGCGCTAAGATATTTGTTGGGATTTTTGCTTGCAAACCTTTGGATTGTCAATTGAATTAATAATTGAGTTCTCATTATTAATTTAATTGTCAATTGAGTTTATCAATTTAATTGTTTAATTAGGTCGATAAATTGTTTAGTTGTTTAATTAGATAATTATGAACAAGACTCCAAAGTTATTTAGAAATTAAGCGTGTTTGGTTTTTAATGAATTTAATTAGCCACCGCTTATTTCACTATGAGTTTTTTATGGAATAAGTGTGATTGAACTTGAGGGTTTCCCATATTTCAATTGGGTAATTAAATTTATTAATTCCAATATTTCATTAATCCCTTTGGTCTAATTAATTAATTTAGGCCAAGAAAGTTAACTCCATGTGAATCCTAAGTTGTCCCCTTCATCATCATAACTGAATTAAATCTTTGTTATTTGATTTGCTTTTAATCAATTTTCTTCTTAGGAATTTAATAATTCTCTCATAACAAAAACCCCCAAATTTGCATTCGAATTCATCTAGATTAGTTTCATTCTCATATAGGTTTTAGAGTCATTACCATCTTGCATTTAGTTAGTTTAGTTTTATTTTGTTTGCATTTTTTATCACCTAAATTCAACCTAAGGAAAACCCACAGCTTGCTCCTTGGGAGAATGACCTAGGTTGACCCTAAACTGCATAATTAATTAGGACCTAGTTTAATTGATTGCTTTAGCAACAAAAGCAGCGCATCACTACTAACTCAACGTGAGACTCCAAAATAATCCTTCTCAAACCCATATCGCATGCCAAACACAAGCCTTCAAACACAGCCCCCTCCTCAGCTAAATCAGGGTCACAAACCCTAATTTCCTTCATAAATCCCACCACCCAATTACCAGAACCGTCACGGATCACACCCCCACAACCAGCATTCATTGATTGCACAACCATAGCCCCATCCACATTAAGTTTAAACCAGCCAAAAGGGGGTTTTAACCATCCCCTAACAATCATACCATTCACTTGATGACTCGGGTGTTCATGTTCAGGGTTCATCGCAAAATTATGCCAAGACCTAGAGATAATATAAACTGGATCAAGCGGCCTGGAGAAGGAATTGTCAAAGATAGCACAATTCCTCCAATTCCAGAGATGCCAAATAGAAACCCCAAACAGAATGCTCCACTGTCCTCCCCACCTCGAATTAAACTTGGGTGACAAGTTCATACATAACCAATCAGCAAGGATTAACACATCCACCGTATTCCGTTTAACCCCATATACTTATGGGTTAACACATCCACCCACAACCGTTTAACCCCAATGGTCAAGCACCAAGCCATCTTAGCACCACACGCTTGGTTCAAAGACGAGAGTCTTCTAAAACCCAGCCCACCGTATCCCTTGAGCTTGGTAATTTGATCCCACTAACAGTGTATAGCTGATGAGAAGAATCATCATGACCCCATATGAAGTTCCTTTGCAGTCGCTCCACTTCAAGGCAAATGCTCTTAGGAATTCTAGCCACCTGCATAGGATATAGAGGAGTAGAGCTCACCACCGATTTAGCTATGGTGATCCTACCTGCAAATATCTACCAATCTCATCAGAAATATGCATTTGAGACAAATCTTTAATTTTCAGCTTAGAGTGCAAAGGAACTCTAGGAGAAAAGAAAACCGAAGATTTAGCATAATTAATTTTTCCACCAGAAGCAGACATAAAATCCTGCAAACATCTCAACATACAACAAACTTGTTCCTCTGAAGCAACCCCAAAAGAAGTAAGTCATCCGCAAACATCAAATAAGAGATTTTAGGGCCAAAATTAGGAACAACAATGGTTTTCCAAGACCCCTCCTCAACAAGGTCCAGTTCATATGGGATAATTTATCCATGCATAAAACAAACAACAAAGGGGAAATATAGTCCCCTTGTCTAAGCCCTCTACTAGGAGAGAAATATTCAATGTGAGCTGCATTCCATAAAACATTGTAAGAAAAAGATGACACATAGTTAACAATCAAATCAACAAACTGAGATTCAAAGCCCACTTCTAACAACACCTGTTTAAGGAAATTCCAGCTAATCCGATCATAAGCCTTCTCGAAGTCTATTTTTATAGCCATAAGACTTCTCTTACTTCTATTCTTACACATCGTGTGAATAACCTCTTGACCAATAATAATATTATCATGGATCTGACGACCTTTAATAAAACTAGATTGATAAGGGAGACTAAATCATTCATAATAGCCCTCAATCTCAGAGAAATCAATTTAGAAATACACTTATAATGAACCGAACACAAGGAAATCGGCCTAAATTGAGAAACATATTCAACATGATCAATCTTAGGAATCAGAGCAATAAGAGTTCTATTGGATTCAAGAAGAGAGGCGTTACCTAAAAAAGCACTATTGACAAACCCACAAATGGAGGGACCAACAATGCTCCAATTTCTTTTGTAAAGCACTGGAGGGAAACCATCACATCCTAGAGCTTTGAAACAACCCATGGAGAATAGACCTGATCGAATTTCCTCATCGGAGGGGAGATTCATGAAACCACTCAGAATCCATGCATCAATCACTGGGAAACTAGCTTTTGAATAGATCACTGAAGAAGCTGAAGAATCAGAGCAGTAGAGGCTCTTAAAATAGTTGGTAACCATCTTCTTCAAATATGCCTCATTCTCAACCCAGTCCCCATTACCATCCTTAAGCATCCTAATTTTATTTCTACGATTATGCATCTTAGACTTCAGATTGTAATACCTAGTGTTACAATCCCCTTTTGCAATCCACTCCAATCTAGACTTTTGAAACCATTTAATTTCTTCAAGTTTCAAGAGTCTATCCAATTTACTTTAGAGATCCATTTCCATATTACATAAGAACTCAGAGTGAGGATAGGCATTAAACCTCTGAATACCTTCAATTCTGGACAATAATGCTTTCTTTTGATTCTCAACCATCCCGAATACATCCCGATTCCAGCGAGTTAGAAGGGATTGCAAACTATGAAGAGACACATTAATATCCTCTTCATTGCTCCAGGCTCCAGAAAGAAAATCTTTAAACTCCTCATGGTTTGCCCACATTGCTTCAAACCTGAAGGGACGATCAATGTTTGGGGGAACAAGATTTTCACACAATTTCAGACAGATAGGATTATGGTCAGAAAACTGAGTGCGAGGTAGAACCTTAACCTTAATTCATTAGCAATAGCCCGATCGAGCCTTTCCGGTCAAGTGAACACTCTACGATAAAAGATTCATTAGCAATAGCCGATCGAGCCTTTCAAACAATCGCACCTGCCACCCAATTGCTTAGGACCCCGCCAAGTGAATTTGGGGCCATAGTAGGCCATATCAGACAAACGACACCTATGAAGACGATCCACAAACAATTTAATTCTAGAATCATTACAAACCGTCCCACCTACTCTCTCGGACGAAGAGCAGATATCGTTAAAATCCCCCAACACTACCCAAGGATCCGTGATAACCGAAGCAAGACTCTCCAATTCCTCCCACAGAGCTTGTTTCAAGTTGTAATAAGGCATAGCATAGATGGCAGTAAGGAGAAAATCAAGGAGATATGACCACCTTGAGTTTCCATCAAACGAGCAGGAACGGTGCATTTGAAATGAAGGAATTGAGTAAAGCAACGACCAAACCCGAGGACAACCGCTTCAAAAAATCACCGATCGATCTCACTCTTCTTCCACATCGCCTACATCTTCAAAATGTCAATCCCCGAGATAATTGGCCAACGCTCGACACCACCGTAAGTCCATATCTTCCATTTGAGCCTTTTTGCTCCTTCTTATGGGCCCTTCCTCATTCTCAGGCCCTTTAGCTATTACATCCTTATCTGTTTGGCCCATTCGATTCTTCTTCATTACACGGCAACCTTCCAAAAACTACTCAAAATTATATATATGTTCGGTGAAATAGATCCCCTTTAGCAATGGACGCCTCTCATGATGAATTCATCCTTTCAATTTTGATGTCGCAGAAGCTTAGGGTTTCATGATGAAAAAGGAGACACAAAATTGATTGAAATAATTTATTTGAATTAGATTTTTATTTGAAAATAAAATAATGTAAATTATGTAAATGCTATGTATGCTTAAAATTAATGAGGTGTTGTATTGCAAGTCCAGCTTGCTTAATCAATATTGCATTGTCACCATTGAACTTCGATTGGTCGGCATTTTCCGATAGTAACATTAGCAATGTTAACTTTTAAGAACTAAAAATACACTTTATAAGCTTAAAGGACTAAAATGAAATCTCATGTAAATATAATGGACCAAAAATATATTTTGGCCTAAAAACAACTTGGAGAGCAAGTTGGCTTAGATATAAATCAGTGAATACCCACATAATTAATATTCATGACATTGATAAGTTTTATCTGATTCTCTTAATTTTATGACAATTACTTGATCACATTACTACTAGAATTCAAAACGTCTATTTTAATTTTGTTAAAAGTGTACTTTAGCTGTAAAAGCCCAATCTTATTTTTTATCATAACAAAAATAAAAATAAATAAAAACATATGGATAAATGAAATATTGATGATAAAATATAAAGCAATAAAAAGGTAGAAATAAGAAATAAAGGGAAACTGATAAAAAAAAAAAAATCATTTGAAATATACAAAAGATAAATAAGGATGTTGAATTTCAATAAATTTAAATGAATTAATTTAGAATTTTAAAATATTGACAAATTCTAGAAATTACAAAATTACCCTTAACTTTTTTTTATTTTTTTAATCCTCACTATCCCTTGCCGCCAATTTGACTAGTCACCAAAGCTCCAATGTCTTTGTTGGGGACCGATCGCCGAAGCTCGACGGTTTAATATACTTTTTTTTGTTTCTCAAGAAAAAAATCAATAAAATGAAAACTTAAGTAGTTAATAGTGAAATTAAAATAGTAATCAGTGTACTTGTTGAACATTTCTTATTAACTATTTTTATTTCACTATTAATTACTCTTCCATTCCTTAATGTGAGACATAATTAACTTTTTAGAAAAATTAAAGAAGTTAAATAAATTACTTTAAAGTATTGATATATATCATTTTTATACTAAATTAATTTATCGACTTATGAACGATATATAATCAAATGATACATGGCATATATTATGATTAACTTACTTATTTAAATTTCTTAATCTCTCCAAAAAAAAAATCAATTATATCTTATATTAAGAATTAAAGGATTACTCAAATTCTCATATTGGCTACTTTAATTTCAATATTGACTACTTTGTTTGGCAACCAACAAAGTTCTTAATATATGTTCTAAATTTTTGAAAAAGAGTAGTTAACAGCAAAAGCAAAGTAGTTAATGCCGAAACTAGAATAGTAAATAGTATTAAACAGGATCCTTATTGCTAAATAATTTATAATAACTACTTTTGTTTTGCTTTCGACTACTCTGGTTTGGATATTAACTACTCTTATTTTAGAAATTCAAAAAATGAATTAAAAACTCTTTCAGGAGTCAGACAAAGTAGTCAATATAGCGAAACAAAATGAAGTATTCCAATACTGAAACACTAGCTTTTAAACCTCTGTGCATACAATTATTAGACACGTGTGTTTGTATGAATTTGAATGTTAATCCCATTTTAAATCATTCGTAACAATTACATAAATGAAGAGACATTAGACAATATGATTTTAAATTATTTGTAATGTAATAAACATTAATTGGGATATAGGTATATTTGACACAAGATTCTCAGGAATATACATAAGGAAGTTATTAGGGGTATTGTTTAAGATATTAATGCACCAATAAATTATAGTAGTATTGTTTAAGGATCTTGATAAACCTAAATCAACCCATTTCTTAATGAACTGGACTTCACAAGATTTCAAGAATATAATTGATTGATGATAATAAAAAATATTTCTAAAACATTAAATGACTTTTACTTTTTAAATATAAAATCCAATATTGATATATTAAAGGGTTAAATACCTAATTTGCCACGGAAGTTTTGCTAAGGGAGTGTCCAAAGACCCCGGAAGTTTTAGGAAAATTTTTAGGATACCAAATTTGCCTAACACCGACGGAAGGTCAAAAAGACGTTTGCCACGTAGGATTTTGTTAGGTTAAATACCTAATTTATCATGGAAGTATTGATAAGGGGGCACTCAGCACCCGGAAGTTTTTTTGGTACCAAATTTGCCCCGGAAGTATAAAAAAGGTAGCAAATTTGCCCAGAGCTGACGGAAGGTCCACGTAGGTCGTTAAAATGTCACATGGCTAGGAAAGAAACATAGTGGAGGGTGAGTCATATGCCAGATCATGTAACCACGTCAGCACCTCATTCATCTCTCTCCCTCTCGCTTTCGACGGTTCGTACTTCTGAATTTTCTTCTACTCCTTCACCCACTCCTACATCGGCGACGACAGTGCCGGTGGGACCATTGGGAACACCATGGCTCTCCGATGTGGGGCTGAGGACCTGCCAGGCGGTGTGGCAAATTCATACCAAACGATTTTGTCCCTTAGACCCTTACAATTTCTCAATTCTCAAATCTTCAAATAATGCCTCCTCACTCCCCCCCCCCAAATCCGTTATTTTGCTTCTCTAAAATTTTTCGATTTGGTGAAGATTTTGACAATCCATATGACCATCACTAACTGGGTTTATTGGCGGTTTTTTATTTATCTTGATTCGGAGAACTATTTAACGTGGTTATATGATCTGGCATATGACTCACCCTCCATTGTGTTTCTTTCCAAGCCATGTGGCATTTTAACGACCTACGTGGACCTTCCGTCAGCTTTGGGCAAATTTGCTACCTTTTTTTATATTTCCGGGGCAAATCTGGTACCAAAAAAACTTTAGTCTTGAATGCGTCCTTATCAAGACTTCCGTGGCAAATTAGGTATTTAACCCAAAAAAATCCTACGTGGCAAACATCCGTTTGACCTTCCGTCAGTGTTGGCAAATTTGGTTCCTTTTTCATACTTACGGGGCAAATTTGGTACCACAAAAACTTCCGGGTGCTGAGTGCCCCCTTAGCAATACTTCCGTGGCTAATTAGACCTTTAACCCTATATTAAAATCCAATATTAGTTGGTTTGTTTGAAATTTTAAACTTTTAATGTAGTTTAATGTTTATGAACTTGCATGGGACAATAAAGCATGCCTATAGAGAATGAAATACCTTTATAACTTAACCAACTTAGGCAAAGATAATCTGGGGGGAAAAAAGCCGAAAAGCTTATGTATGATTTTGTACGAGTTACATACGATCTAAGATGAAGGACTTGTCACCAAAAATTAAAGGACTAGGCATAAATTCATATGCTCTTCTAATATATCACATTCATATCATAATGAACATAAAAGGACCATTTTTTGCATCCAAATTAAGTATATAACCCAAAAAACACCCATAAGAGTCTGAGACATTTCTTTGTAAAGATATTTCCAAACAAAATAATGTTATAAACATCATTGTATATGCAAATCCTTCTCTTGAAAACTTAAGAATTTAATCTGTATTCCCAATTAGGGTTAATACCCATTATCTCTACTTCTTTTATCTGAACATCAGCTCTATAACACTTAAATAACTCTATTGCTGTAGCTGATAAGCGAATACAGCCATTCATGTAAAGAATTGATAGAGTTTTGCACCCATTCTGTATAGATTGCAACCCAAGATCACAAAGATTGCGACATCGGTTAACATGCAGTCTCTCCAGATTCTGACAGTTTGACCCGATTGCTTGCCACCCAGAAAGCTTGACCTCATGACACAAGGCTAAGTTCCATTCCTCAAGTAATGGACATCCCTTGGTGATCGTGATGATAGATGCATCAGAGACAGATCTGCACATCCGAAAGTTGAGGAATTTAAGGTTTGAGGAGAATCCTATTCCTGCTGTGGGATCTCCAAAAGGAGACCAACCTAAACAGGAAACATTCAAATACTCTAGTCCACCACCACTAACAATTCCCTTTATCCCATCTGGTGTAAGCTTACAAGAATCAGCTTCAACATAAGCTAGAGTTTCTGAACAACCCTCAAAGCCCAAACCGGCAATACCATCACAGTTTGATATCTTAACCGCCTGAAGTTGGCAGCACTTCTGCGTGAGAGCTTTTAATCCTTTGTCAGATATTTGTGCACAATATGAGAGGTTCACATGTTTCAAGGACAAGCAACCATTAGCTAAAGTCTCTAACCCATAATCAGTAATTTTGAGGCACCGATAGAGGCTAATTGCTCTCAACAAGGGGCAACCAGAAGCAACAAAGGTTAGACCATTGTCAGTGACATTGGAACAACAATCCAGATGAAGATTCTGTAAATTTGAACCATAGCTTTGCACGCAGGTCAATCCTGAATCAGTTATGTCTGTACAACCAGATAGAGATAATGATTCTAAATGTTGAAAGCGGCTTAGCAACCGATTCAGATGGAATGCTTCAACACACAAAGGCTTCATGGACAATGAGGGATGATTGAATATGGTGAATGAACATTGGAACTGCAATGATCGACGGTTCAAATTTTGAATCTCGAGCCACCGATGGCAAGTTAGGCCAAATGATTGGCGATCAATGCTACTATTTAAACAATGAAAAATGAAGGCAAGGCAATCATCTGGCAAGTGCATGATTGATGTAAAACCTTCCATGCCAACCCTTTTAAGATTCCTCCGAGTAAGGCTGTAGTGATCGAATCTTTACAGTGAACTTCCTATGAGAACTAGATGAACTGGCTGAGTTAAATCCACAAAGTGCTGATGAGTCTATGTATCCGTAGCCAATAAGAACCCCACATTTGCGGCAAAGCAGTTTAGTCTTTGAATGTTGACCACAAAAAGAGATAGGAAAACAACTTATTTTGTCAACTTGTGTGAACCGGCTGAGATCAACTGAATCAAATGAGATTGATCCTTTCTTTATGGACCTTTTATATTCAGAACCTATGTCAGATGTGATTCGATTTGAGGATGTCAAGTTCAGAGGATATCCACAAGACCCACAACTGCACAGTGGACAGCCAAATATCAAGATAGGGATAATATGAATCACTGAATAAACACCTAAAAGAAAAGAAAAAAACTTAGGCACTTGAGCTTGATATACTTAAGAAACTTTTTTCATCCAGATTAATGGCATCTATTTTTTATCCATGATATACCCTGTAACTAATTCTTGTTATTAATGGTTTAAACCTTTTTAAAAATTTAAAATCCATTTATTCTAATGTACATTAAGTATATAAGCTTAAATCATTGTGTTTTCTCCCAAAAAGAAAATGTATCCCACCGAAAAAAAAAACGTTAGAAATATTATTTCAAAAGGTTAAAATATCAACATTCATAATTTCATATGTGCGCAATACTAGGCTAACATAGATTCTTTCATTACACTTCATACAAATTCTAATTCTAAATTTGCAGAACAGAATGCAGGACAGTTCAATAATGATAAAAGTGGACAGCAAAATGTAACTTGAGTTAAGAGATGGTAAAGAATAAAAGGTTAAAGCAAGACCCTGACCCCTAGCAACCATAAATGCGTGCTAAAAAGAGGGGAAAATAAGAGAAAACAGATCAGCACCATTACTGTTTCTTCATTTAGGATGGGTCCACTTTATCTCATTACAGAAGACAGTAAGGTTATGTTTGACGAGCAGAATGTCAGGTAGAAAAATGATGAGGGAACAAGGATGTAAATGGAAATCACTGTTGTGTGATAATAACATTAATAGAATAGTATTGCTTAAATTATTTTGGACTCATTTTTCATTCTCGCCATTATCCTTCCCTCTCCCTTTGGCTACCAAACACAACATTTCCTAAATTCATAGAATCATAACAATAAACATTCGCAAACAATTACATGCATTGAAAATGAGATATGTAAACTTTTCTCCACGGTTTCACTTGAACTAGAGCCAACTCTACAGCAATCCACATTAGACCAGTCCTTGTTTACTTCTTGCACCACACTCTAGAAAACCCAAGTTGAAAGGTAGAAAAGAATTTAACAAAAAATCAAAGCTTCTTAAACACCCCTGCCCTACAAAGATGCAGCTCACTGGTCAAGCTTGCTCAGCCCTTCTTAGTAGCTTTACTCTCAATCATGATATGAAACCAATCTAATATTCACGACATCTAATACATTCAATCAATATATACCAGCTTGGCCAAAGCCTATACACATGCTTTTCTAAAACTTGTTAGCTTTGCTAATAAAATATGATTCCTTAAATTGTCTAAACATTTAGAATCAGATATCAGATAATTTGGAAAATCCCCACAGAAGGACCCACCCTCTATGTCCAAAGGCAAAGATACAACGAGTGACGAGTATTGAAAAAGCGCCTCTATAGATGCAATATCATACATTTAAATGTTTCTCCAAGAAAAATCAACTACTTTCTATTGTGAAGTAGCTTTTAAATGCTTGGGTGGCACTAAAGCTACTGTCATATTTGTAGAAGGCTTCAAGGGAGGCATTGAATAGCTCAGGCCATTTAAAAGCATATTGGAAATTGTCTGAGTTTTTGCCTAAACTTGTGACATATATTCAATGACTAAACCAAGATAAGTTAAGTGGCTAGGAGCAAGGTTATAAAATTGATACATACAATTCTGATAACCACAGCTAGAAGTATCACTTGGAGAGACTAGAATAATTTAATATATTTATAAAGTAAAGACATGAAAGATGACACAGCATGTACATAATATATGCATTCTATGTATCTTGCGCTATTATCCTCCTAAAGGCATTTACCAGATAAAAATGTATCAACCAAAATCCTCCAAACTATTCATTTATAGCAGAAACTATAGGAAAGAATTTTCAATGTCTCATCAAGCTGAGGTTTCTAGTCTCTCTACTTTTTTTTTCTTGGATCTTTTCCTCATTCTTAGGTACAACTATGTCCAACCCCTGTTCAGTACAAGTTCAAGACATGGTCACCATGTGTCCAAGATTTGGGGGACAACTATCAGCAATGTGATGCGGTAGTGTTGGGAATAGTCAGGAAAACTATGTGAAAATTCAGATCAGTAGGCATCCAGTCAATTGGGTAACTTAATAAGCTGACTGAGTGGTCAACCAAAATCAGCGTTCACTTTTGAAAGCAAACAATCCAATCAGGTGGTGAAAAAATCCAGTCAGCTGGATAACATAGCTACAAAGATTGGTCACTTCCGTGAACAAGCAGAGAACCAGTTACATGGAACCAGTTGAACAGATGCCATCAGAGAACAAAGTGGCATCTAGCTCACTGGCAACTGTTCAATTAGGTACCTGCCTGATTGTATTGGTCAAAAAGTGACTAATAATTTCAAATTTCAAAGCTATTTCTTGGTCTTGGTGGTTTTAGTTCTAGAGTCATGTCCTTGTAATGAAACAGTATGGTGATTCATTATATGGACCTACACAAACATTCAAAAGTAAATTCAAATATGAGACATGTCGGTTCAACATTCAACACAAAAGATTGGTTACATTATACAACTCTGATTTTCTCCGATCCATGACTTTAGGAGAGAGATTCATTACTTCCCAAGTGTTTCTCTCCAAAACGCTTTGGATAACTCCTAGAAGTTTCTCATCAAATAAATTGGTATTAGGCGTGATTTGAAATGTCAACCCCAGGAAAATGCAAAAATTATTTGCCTTAGCCATAATCACACGATTAAACATCAATCAATGCATACAAAAATATCTACATTACAATTCCTGGCAAATATACAAATAAAATTGCTACTACAAACCAAACCCCCATAAAAATTTCACAAATTCTAAACACCATTTAAGGATAATCGCTCAACAATAAGTCAAAAATTCATCAGCTTTTACCCAATAACAAGCTGCTTCGACTAAAATCTATGAGTCAGATCAAAACGGGAAGAAATAGAAAACGAGAATTACCTGTACGAGACGTCAGCTGATGACATCCTCTCTTATTATAATAGTGATCAGGACAAGCCATCATTGTCCATCGAATTCGCGACTATTTGCAGCAAATTGTTCGGAGAAAAAAGAAGACTTCGAAGAGGAAAAAAAGCAAGCACTGAATTTAGAGTAGAGTCCGAGACACTGAGACTCCGAGATTGGAGACGACGAAAAATCGTAATATCGCTCTCTTCTTCCCTCTTCGATGCTTCTTATGCAGATTGGAGATTTCATAAACGAATCAAACCAGCTAATTTGGTTTACAATGAACAACTTTGATTTGGTCCTTTTAATGGAAAAATACAAACAACAACCTCTGTTATAACTCCCTGTTTGACCATAAACCAAATCTGTCACAGGTATCAACTTTTATTTCCCAAATGTCATAGGTATCAATTATCATTAATTATTAGATTAGATGAGATTGTACATTTGAAACGTCTATTGTTACTGCTATTATTTTATAAATAAAAAGTATAATAAATTTAAAAAAAGGGGAAAATTCTGAGTAAATACTAATAAAATGGTAAAGTAGTCATTGGAATATGTTAGTGTTTAAATTGTCCATTTTTAAATTAGAAAATTACCAAAATACCCTTGCACATTTCTTTTTTTAAATAAAAAAAAAAAACATTAAATTGTCTTTCTTTTTTTTTACGAAAAAAAAAAAAAAACAAAAACCTCTATCCCCGACAGCCGGCCGAATATTCTCAAAATGGTGGGGGTGGGGTTTGAACTCCTACTACTTTGGTTATAAAAAATGTTAATGTCGCCAATGGCTTTCAAGACAAATTATGCAAATAAATAAATAAATAAATAAATATATATATATATATATATTAAATTTTAATCTTTAACCAAGTTCATTAATAAGTTTAATCAAGGAACTCATCTCTTTTCATTAGGTTTTAATAACTTTTATTTATCAAGTAAAAAAATATATACTATCGGGTTATTGGCAAGTTTAGTTAAGAATTCACCACTTTTGTTAGATTTGAACAACTTTTATTTACCAAGTAAAAAATTGACACTATCAAGTCATTTACAAGTTTGATAAGCGAAATTAAAAAGTTGTTAAACATAATAAAAAGTGATAAATTCTTTAACAAAACTTGTATATGGCATGCTAATGTAATTTTTTTACTTGATAAACAAAAATTGTTAAAACCTAATTAATGAAAAGTGGTGAATTCTTTAATAAAACTTGTCAATGGTCTAATAGTGTAAATTTTTTACTTTGTAAACAAAAGTTATTAAAACTTAATGAAAAATAGTGAAATCCTTAACAAAACTTGTCAATTGCTTGATAATATAAATTTTCTACTTGGTAAACGAAAAATTGTTAAAACATAATAAAAAGTACTAAATTCCTTAATTGGATTTGTTAATGAGCTTGGGTTAAAGATTAAAAGTTAACATACACACATATTTATTTGTATAGTTTGTCTTGAAAGCCATTGGTTGCCTAGCGGCCACCAATATTTTGAGCAAACAAAAGTGGTGGGGGTTGGAATAATCTAGCCCCGCCACTAGAACTCGGCGCCAATAGGGTAGGTTGGACAGCGGCTAGTCGCCCAAAGAAGGGTGGGGGTTAATGTTTTTTTAAAAAATATATATATATATATATATATATATATAAGAGTATTTAACTCATTTCCTTTTAATTTAAAAAAAGATAAATTGAGCACTAACATGTTATATAAATATTGAAATTCAAACAACCTCTATGTCTTTTACCATTTTATTGGTTCTTTTTGTGAGATTTTCCCTAAAAATATGTTATACTTTTGATGCTTCTAAAAGATTTTAGTTTAGTCTTGATTTGTTAAAGATGTATTTTTAGTCTTTTATTCCCGAAGGTTGTTTATAAAAATGCTGATATTAAAATTTTAATATTCACAAAATATTATAAAATCCTAACAATATTTAAAAAAAAATTATAAAATTCTAACATTTAAAGTTTATTTTTAAAATAATACTTGGCCAAATTTTTTAAGATAATAATTATAGTAAAAAATTTAAAATAATAATGATTTTTTAAAAATATCGTCATTCGTGATTGATATTTAGGTTAAAAGATTTAAAAATTTAAATTAAGAAAAAAAATAAAATCTTATCTTAAGTTATGTAATCAAATGTATAATTTTGCCAAAATAAAGATATCTGGCTCCAAATTTTCAAAATTTTATTTATATAAAAATTTACTGTTTGAAATTTATTTAACAATTAAGTGCACAGATAATATTATTTATCCGTAAGAACATAGAGATTTAAAAGATTTATTAGTAAATTTAATAATTAAAACATTATTCACATATATAATTTATGTCTCAGGAAAAGAAAGGTACTTTTTTAATTATGAAAAATGTGATGCCAATTAAGGTAGTCTTAGCGAAACGGGTTAGATTGTGACGCAACACGTGGACTTGAATTTGAATTAATATATACCGTCTTTTATTTTAAGGGTTTAAATATTAGAAGAAGAAAATTCTCACACACATCAAATTATGGGACCCACATATATATATAATGCTAATTATATATATATGTGGGTCCTACTATTTTATATGTGTGTGGCGGTTTAAAACACTTCTCCTACAACATAAAAAAGTATTTTCCCTTTATTTTACACTAAAATCATTATATTATGGAAAAATTGAGCATACAGTACAAACACTTTACTATTTATAATAAGTGAGATACATTGGTAGATCTTCCTAACACAACTTATAATTTCTTTCCTCCTAAATATAAGATATAATTGATTTTTTTTAGAAATTAAAGAAGCTAAATAATTTACTTAATCTTATCATATATTGTATATCCTTAGATTATATATCAGTTTATAAATTAAAAAAAATAGTTTGGATAAAAAATAATAAATATAAATACTTTAAAATAATTTAATTATCTTCCTTAAACAAAAATTCTATTTTATCTTATATTTAAGATCAAAGAGAGTATAGCATGATAGAACAAGTTCCTAGACAACTAATGAGTAATAACCAAATAGAGCGGGTACCAATTATCTCGAATAGTGACCTCAATTTATTAGTGTTTGTTTCTTTAATTGATAAATGAAAATTTTGGCCAATAGACTGATTTGAAATTTAATCGACATTTTAATGTTATATTTGGAGCAATTCAAGATCAAGCCATTCTACAACAAATAGCTTTAGCTAATGCTTTTATTCTTTTCATCCCCATAACGGCATAACCCATTGACTTTGGTTATTTGAAACAGTGGGATCATAGGATCCAGAATCACATACTTCCTCCGGTCTTAATTATAAGAGTAAATTTTAATTTTTGTCAATTTTTTCCTATAATACTCCTATTTATACTTTCTTAATAATAATTTAATAATACATCTATATATTTTATAAAGTAAATAATGTTTACAACTCATTAATGTCATATACACCTAAATTATACTTTTTTATATAAAATAATAATTGTAAAAGGTTTTGTTCAATATATAAATTATATTTATATACTCATAATTAATTTAGCTTTTATATAATAAGTGATAGTTGACCGTTAATGGGCTGCTGAAGATTTAAAATTGAATCTTAAATGTTAGTTTTGATAATGTCTTATATATAGATGTCATTATTAAAAGCAAAAAGATTGAGTATTATATTGAGTAATATAGTTATCTCCTACATTGACTAACTACTATGTTTAATGTAGATTACTCCAAGTTAAATGATGAAGAATGATCAAGTTGGGAGATGGAAGAAGGAAGAACTTGCTGAATGGAATGAAGATATCATTATTCAAGTTCCAAGATTGATTCTAGAAGTCTCCAAGATCATATGAAAGTTGGAATAGCTCAATTTAGAGTTAAAGTCACAAAAAATCGTTCGAGGATGAGAAAACTCGAGTTCACAACTCAAAACTCGAGTTTCCTACTTCTACAATGATTTGCTCTTCTAGTACAAGAAAACTCGAGTTTTGGAACTCAAAACTCGAGTTTAGGAGAACTGGACTGAGAAAACTCGAGTCAGCCATCAAAACTCAAGTTATCAAGTGTCTTCAGCATATCTGGTGTCTCTAGACTAGCAAAACTCGAGTTTCCAAGTAAAAACTCGAGTTTACGACGTTGATCAAGCACCTCTGCTACTTTGTTTCACGTTCGCGAGGCGATGTTTGGTAATTTGATGATATCTCCTAAATCAGAGATCCGATTGAGGTGAAATCAGTTGCATATGAAACTAGACTCCCAATGAGTCATTTTGATATAAACTTCAAGCCCAAAGGAGTTCAGATCAAAGATCTATGAATTGTGGAAGTTGACAGTGAAATCCACACCACACAGCAAACCAAACTTCAATGTTTTGGGTGTATCTCACAAAATACAAATCAGATTGAGTTGAAATTAGTGGCATATGAAAGTAGACTCATAGAGCTTTCCATCAAGAGTTGAACGGACCAAAATGGAGTTCAGACCAGGGAGATATGGCCCTCGAAAGTTGACAGTTATTTTCAAGAAAGCTCAACAAAGTCAAAACTCGAGTTTGTAAGTACAAAACTCGAGTTTTCGGGTTACAGAGAGCAGCGAACTTCAGAGCATCTTCCAAACTGGAGTTTTGATCAGACACAAAGCAATATGGAGTAACGCAACCTCAAAACTCGAGTTTTCATTTAAGATTCAATTCTATGTTGACGCCATTTAAGAACCGTATACGAACATGTGTGGGCTACCAATTCAACAAGTATTTCCTTAATGTCATTTTAAATTTTGGGTAAGGGTATTTTAGAAAAATATACATAATTAACTAATTTATCTTCCTTCCTTAATCCCTCTAAATTCTAGTAATTTGCTCCTATAATTAGAACCGGAGAGAGTATTAATCTAAGAACTATATCAAATTGATTCGTTTTAGGAAAGCAAAAGTTCTCTAGAAAAAGAGCAATGACCATAAAGCAATGTTCTAAATTGAAATTAGGGTTAAGTAGCAAATCCGTTCCGGAAGTATAGTCCCAAGAGTAATGTTATCATAGAAGTTTTTATTGTCTCAATGCCGCCAGAAGTTTCAAAATGTAACATTGTTGCCTTATTTCGTAAAATAACTAACATTTATTGTAAAAACATTAACATTGATCATTAACTTTTTAATGAAAATGGGTAACATTCCTATGTTTTGAAACTTTTGGGACAACATTGATACAAGAAAAACTTTCGGGTAATATTGCTCATCGGTAAAAACTTCCGGGATAAATTTGTTACTTAGCCATTGAAATCATTTTAGAGTTTGAGAGTGACTACTTTAAACAAAAAGTTCGAATGAACTTTCACTAAATGGAGGTTCCTGTCATGATCCCTATTACAGGAACTGGATCATTATAATTGCACACATGAGAAGAAACACATGCCATGCGACTTAAAAAGCCAGATTTATGACAATTATATCCTCAGTATAAAATTGCATTGACAACTTTAATTAACTTCTCTGGGACATTCAAGTTACTGTCGTCTCGTTTTAATCCCTTAACAGTTGCCATTGCTGGTTGTTCCTTTACATTTCTCCACTTGCGAGTTTATTATCATTGCATAACAAGTGTGACTGATACAATTTAGTTAGAGGTGTTTTTGGGATAGACGGGACGAGATCGAAAAACTCTATTTCTGGTCCTGTCTTGAAGAAGGGTTGGGGACAGCAATGCTGTCCCGATCCCGATTATCTGGATAGGAAAATCCTGAGATTGGGACAAGATTTTTCCAAAACTCGTTACTTTTTTTTTTTTTTTTAAAAAAACATTGTTTTCATGTATTGACTTTTGACCTAATTTTGACATGAATCGGGCCCAATTTCTTGTATTTTCTTTAGAATGGCTAAGATAGCGAATCGGCCCAAGTCCCCGCCACTTGGATTATGGGTGGCCCAACCCTTTCCTAAAAATTATTTATAAAAAAAAATAAAAAAAAATAGCATATTGTACTAATTCAAATGTTTGAAGCAAATTAGAATTATAAATTCATCGAAATTCCCAAGTCCCAACATCGTTGCCATTGCTCTTAATAAAATAAGTAACGTCATGAAATTCAATTCAATGAAAGTAAAATGTCCTACAAAAAGCAAGCTTCTAGAGTGTTTGGATTATCTTTTATAGAATAGTTTTTAAAGAAAAAGTGGTAAAAATGGTTTTTCAAAGTAAATTATGTGAAAAAAGCATGGTTTGTGAAACCGTTTTAGACCGGAAAGCGGCCAACCAAATATGAAACCGTCCGATTTAGGGTAAAAGCGGTCGACCCGAGAAACCAGACGGGTCAGGTCGACCTTTTTAAAAAAAAAAATTTATTTCTCCCTCAATTTTTTATTTTATTTTTAAGAATGCAATCTGATTCATATCAGATTTGAGACAACGTATGTGTGATTTCCGACTCTTTCCACCATCAAACTCAACTTCCTCAAACTTCTCGGTGCTCTCTGCTCCTCGTCCGCCATTTTGTGGTTTCTTTGTTTTTGGTTGGCTCTGCTTAGTGGATGTCAAATGTAGGTCAGTAAAGAAAATTGTTAAAAATATCCGAATATGTCACAAGTATTGGAGTATATGATTATTTTGTCACTGATCCAAAGTATTGAAATGATATATAGTATGTCAAATTTTGGTTGGTGTGATGAGAAATTAATTATTTTTCAATTTTTTATATCTCACCTAGGTCTAGGCCTGGGTTGACTCGGCCGATTCACTAACCCTTAACTCAAGACCGACATAGGTTCAGTGGCCGTCAGGTCGGTTTAACCTTGGAGAAAGTGATTTTGATAAAACAATAATGTTTAGATATTGTTATCGAATAATTTTTTCATGTTCCAATTACCAAAAAGATATTAGTTTTTGTGATAATTGCATATAAAGATAAGATTTTATTTTAAATATTTTTAACATTAAATTTCAAAATAAATACCAAAAATTAAATAAATTTGTCTACAAAATTAAAATTATAAAATTAGTCAATTATGTAACATGATAGAAAATAACTCAAGCATATATCTATTAATACTACATACTAAAATCATTTACAAACAATAATTATTCAAAATAATACTATATTTTAGATGGAAATAAATACTCATTCGATCCAAAATATAAGGCATGGTTAATTTTATTTAGAAAGATTAAGTACCATTTGGTTCCTCTTATTTTTAGCTTATTTTCTCCCATAAGCAGAAACCGGGCTAAACAAATTTTTACAAAAGCTCTCATAATAATAATAATTTTTTTTTTACATGAAGAAAAAAACTAGGCTAAAATTTATGCTAGATTTGATGCTTTTATGTTTCTTCAGATGTTTATTTTTAGTCACTTAAGTTTGTAAAAGTCTTTCGTTTAGTGTAAAGTTAACAGTTAGTTAGGGATTTAAAGGAAAATACTAACTCAAACAATTTTAAGCGATGATCACAATGTGACTTAAACGCTTAAATGACTTACATGTTACTTTTTTAATAAATTAATATTTTAAATCTTGTAAATTGAAATTTATTTAAGCAAATTTTGGGTATATGTTCTTCATCCGAGGCATTTAAGACTGCAAATGTCATCGTTTAAAATTTCAATTTTCAAGATTTAAAATATTAATTTATTAAAAAAGTAACATGTGTTGTTTTGTCAAGATTTAAGTCAAGACGGTCATCGTTTAAAATTTGAAGTTAGTATTTTCAGATTTAAATGCTTAACGCGGTGTTAACTTTAAGGATCAAATGAACACTTTACAAACTTAAGGATTTAAATGGATGCGAAGATACATAAAGACCAAACGGAAATTTTAGCCAAAAAAACTAAAAGCTAAAAGCCCCTAATAGAGTTTTTTTAAAAAAAAACTTATTTTTCAAGAGAACCTAATCGATTCCGCGTATAGTCTCATCGTCTCCTTCCGGCTCGTGAGCCTGTCACACCCCACAGATTTCAGTCCTCTCCTACTCGCTATCTCTAGTCTCAAGTCGCAGATCGCACCCCACAGATTTCAGTCCTCTCCTACTCGCTATCTCTAGTCTCAAGTCGCAGATCGCCTCACTGAGTATTCTATATATCTTTTGTCTTTCTTTTTGCAGAGCAACGATAGCGACATCGTTTTGGAGGATTGGGAATTTGTTGACCTAAGCAGGAAAGCAAAATATCACGGACGACTTGAACAAATTTGGGAAGAGGCGCGGACACCGTTCATCTTCTTCCTTTGGCGAAACACGGAGCGTGAGCGAAAGCCAGAGGAAAAGGGAGAGATTAATCGCGGACACTGTTCATCTTTTTCCTTTCTTACTTGCATTCGCACTGAGACTAACAAGGTATGATGGTGCCCTCTAAATCTCTGAGAAATTTGGAAAAGTTAGGTGAACATATGGATTTCTGGGCTTGCTGTTTTTGGCTTAATGAGAGACAAATATTATTAAACTGTTGTAGTTTTTTATTAATAAAAAAAAAAAAAAAAAAAAAAAAAAAAAACTAGATAGAAGATATTGCAAATGATGGTAATATATCCTCCTAAAACAAGTGAAGAACATTGAAAGGGAAAGGAATACTATCAAAATCTCAAAAACTAGGAAGTCAAGAATACAGCAAAGCTGCTGCCTCTTTGTATATCTGACAGTGACAGTCTTTTTAAAACAAAATCAAGAAATTACCCTAGAGAGACCATAACAATCATACTATCCTGCAACTACTGAAGATTCTATGGAACACCCAATTGCTCGCAGTTGTTTCCAATTGCTCATGTCATTATTGTTGATCCTATTGAATAATGAACTTCAGTCTAATGACTTCTTCTTAGCAAGGGCCTTTGACTCTTTTGTTTCCTTATTCATGTGTTATAGTGGTTAAGGATAGTCTGTATCTTTATCTTTACATATATAATCAGAAAGGAAGGACCTAAGGATAAGGATAGTAATGTCAAGGTATATACACTATTGTATAGAACTGAACCTTTAATGTAATGGGTGTCCAATTTTATGACACTTTTTTCTTAAGAGCTTTCGATGTGTCATATTTAAATATTTTTCTTTTTGCTTCAATAATGCATTATAATTTATGGCTAGCAAAGAAAAACACAGTGCAAGACCTTACTTGAAATTTGTATAAAGAAGATTGACCAGGAATTGATTTTAGAGCTAAGAGATGAGAAGTTGTAATTGATGAATTTAATAAATTTGCCAATAAAAACTATAACCAAAAGCAATTGAAAAATAGGTTAGATAATTTAAGGAGTGATTGGACTACATGGAAACAATTATTGGGTAAAGAAACAGGATTGGGATGGAACCATAAGACAGGAACTACTTTAGTTGATGACACATGGTAGGAAGTCAAGATAAAAGTAAGCATTATAATTTTTAACTTTTTAGTTATTTAATGTTTATTTAAAAATCTGGGTTTGTCTAAGTTTGTTTATCTGTTATGATTGTGTAGGATAATTGTAAATATGCAAGATTTTGATATCAAGGACTAGAATTTTGTGAGGAATTGGAAATCATCTTTGGGAAACAGTGGCAACAAGTCAACGTGCATGGACCCAACAATAGGTGTACCGATTGAAGATAGTGCCATAAAAACCACTCCAAATATTCTAGAGGAAATTGCTGAATTTGATGAAGAAGAATCCAATCCTGATGAAGATGTTAGCCCTATGGGAAATAACCAACCCAAGAGGGAAAAAATGACATCAGAAGCAATGAGTAAAAAAATGGCCAAGGGTAAGCAAAAGAGTAGGATTACAACAAGCATGGTTAAAACATTAGACCGAATGGCTAATGCAGCTGAAGCGGAATGTCACAAACATCTAAAATCAATGGATACTTTTCCATTCCAAATGGGATTAAAATACTGAAAAATTTGAGGGCTAAAGGGAAATTGGATGCCAAACAATTTTTCTATGCAATAGATTTGCTTAGAGTGCAACAAGAAGGGATTATTATTATTTCCTTTTCAGAATCAATTGATGATCTCATAGGGTGGATTTCGTACAAATATGAATTAAATAAAAAATCTAGTGATTAGGTTGGAATTTGATTTTATATTTGCTATATTTTCATGTTAATTGTTGGATTCATTTCATACATGTTATTCTCATGTTGAACTATTGTGGTTAATATTTGAATGACATTATATTTATGTTTTTGGACTATTATATACTTATGTTTAAGGTCTTTATCATTTTTTAGGTAAGAAGTTATTAGAAGATAATACATGGCATCTAGACAAGCGGAATCATAAAAAAAAAAAAAAATTTATTTTGTGAATATATTGATAGTTTAAAGAGTTTATAATATACCTGTTTTGATAATTTTTATTAGAAAAAAGTGCTTATAATAAAAATTTTCTTAAAAAATTTCATTTTTAGTTTGAGCTTTTAAGTAACTTTTCATTTACAAAATTTATATAATCATCAAACAGCTTTTAGCTTCTTCTTTTTTAAAAGCTATTTTTTTAGCTTAAAAGTAGTTTTTAGCTTAAAAAGAGAGAATCCAAACAAAGCTCTAAGGAAGTTAAATAAGTTATTTAATCATATCATATGTTTTATATCTTTAAATTATATATCAATTTATTAGTCAAACTAATTATTTGGAGAAAAATTTAAAATATAAATACTCTAAAGTAATTTTTTTAATATCTTTAAAAAAGTTAACTTTATCTTATATTTAAGATTAAAAAGAGTAGTGAATTTTGATAGTTATTTTTTTAATTGGAACAGTGATTCTAAACAAAACCCACACAAGAGAAGAGAAAATAGCAATATGATTCCCAGAAAATAAGTGAAACAGGACCAAGACGAAAGAGAAGAAAGGAAAGAGGAAAAAGGAGGAGAGAGAAAAGTTGGTGGGGCCCAATGGCGGAGCCACATTAGTGTCAGTGACTGCAAGTGTTTTTTTGGAAAAATCCGAGGGCCTTTTTGGAGAAAAAAATCTTAAAAAGGGTTAAAATTAGAAAATCTTAAAAAGGCAAGGAATTTTCTCAGTATAAATTCATTAAACTTTAACAACTAAATCACCAAATTAACAACAAAATCAATACCCATTAACAACTAAATCACCAAATTAACAACAATATATTAACAACTAAATCAGTTATATTAACAACAATATCGCCTCAGTTAACAACTATATCGGTCCATTAACAACTCATTTAGATTCGAAAATCCCAAAGAAGCATTTTTTGGGATTTTCAAATTTTAGGCCTTTTTTTAGGATTTTTTCTCCAAAAAAAGGGCCCTTAAATGCATTTTCCCTTTTTCCCCCATTAGCCACCGAAGGTCGTGAGTCTACGGCGCCGTAAAAATTTCTTCCTTCAGTGCGTCGCTGCCGCTTTCTTCCGGTAAGGTCTCTTTCTTCCTTCGTGCTTGCGCGTCCCTCGTATTTCTTTCATACTTTAATGTTGTAAATGAGAGATCCCTGCTTCAATTCCTCTTCCAGATCCCATTCCCTCCAATTTCCCCCAATTTCTCTGCTAGTTGCTACCCACTTACCTGGCATTGGCAAAAGGGGTTTCTTTCACAGTTTTTCTTCGTCCGTTTTCTGTTCACTTTCCAATTCGTGTAGTTTTTGTTGGTGTGTATTATTTCGTGTCTCGGATCTTGTTTCCAAGCTTATGAAAGATGTGGGAGGAACTTGCAGGTTAGTTGTAGATTCTTTCTTCGTTTTTTATTCTTCTTAAATTATGTGGTAGGAAAATAGAAAAGGAAAATGAACTTTGCTTCAATGTCTACTGATATGGATCGCATCTTAATGGCCCTAAAATCAGAAGCATTTGAAAACGAATTATTATTTGAGAATGAAACTTGACATGAGAAAAGTTATTTCTGATTTTCTGTGAACTTCTAATTCAGAGATGTCATATTTTGCAATTGTGCAAGTAATGGTTTTCAACTGTTCACTGAGTGACTGTTGACCTTTTGAACCTTCTGTCGTGTCCTTCATTTCAGTTGATTCCGGATGATATGGAGTTCCAATCAAGAGATATGCCAAATTATACTACTTCGGATGGATCAGTATGTGTTCATGACTTCTCCCTCCCTCCCTCCCTCACACACACACACAGAGACAGCATTTCCCCCCTTTGTTCTTTTTATTTTATTTAATATTGTAATATATGCTTTAGTATTAACCACTTCGTAGTGAAGTCAGACTAAAGATTATTGGTACACGAGGGATGCAACTGAAATTGTATGCCTTTATTGCTTATGGTATTGTCTCTTTGATGGATGTTAGGTAGATAAACCTATGCTAAATTTTTCATTGGGAAACATGAACTAATAAGATATTAGAATTTCTAATGGTAGATCTGTTTTGAAATTATATGGTTGTGAGCTTTGGATCTTTCTCCAAAAGACCTCAGAATTCACAGCAGAGGCTTTCATCAGAGTTCATGTAAAGTTTAGCCTTTCGCTCATTTGCAGATCACAGTCTTAAATCTTGGGTGCTGCACTATTACTTTAGCATTAAGATACATAAAACACCTTCGAACCTTGTCTGAAATTATGAGCAGACAACTCTCTATTTCTTTAAGAATATCCAATTGATGTTTTCTAATTTGCTTCCTCTGCTACAATCATCTTGTATGCTGTATGTCTAAAAGCCCAAAAAATTTGTGTTGTGCCAGTTTACTGTCTTATGAAAGACTAGTGCTATACTCTAAGTTACTTTTGCCTTTAGATGTGGGAGTATATATTAGGCTTTATGTTCTATTATTTATGGTAAGTTAAAGTTTTCTTATTTATATTATTTTGTTTTTTTAATGCATTTAAAACTTTCATTAAATTTTTTTTTTTTTGGGGATGCTGCCCCCAAACCTCGAATCCTCTCCACTAATTGTGCACAAATCAAAATTTAAGCTCACCTTTGGTGGGAGCCCACACATAAAAAAGCAAAATAGTACCAAGAAGAGAGAAAAAGAAAGGAGGAAAGAGAAAAATTTGTGGGGCCCATACATAAAAAAGGAAAATTTATAGTTTCTCCAAAACCATGTTTTTGGCAAAAAAAAAAAAAAATCACTCTTGGCTTGTTTCATGTGTTTAAGTATTTTTTCCTCAAACCATGGTTTTCCCCAAAAAAGTACTTTTAAAAAGCATTCTTAAGAGAGCGTTTGGATTAAACTTTTAGAGAATAGATTCTAGAGAAAAAGTGGTAAAAATGCTTTTTCAGAATAGATTCTATGAAAAAAACGATTTTGATAAAATAATAGTGTTTGGATATTTTTATCAGAATAGTTTTTTCATAATCAAATTATTAAAAAGGACATTAGCTTTTCTAAAAGAATAAGGTTTTATTTGAAATATTTTTAACATTAAAATTAAAAATAAAGGTGATTGTTGTTGCTAAACGACGGCGCATCGAGGTGATCAAATGGAACCCAATTGGGATGGTTCCACAGAGCTGATTGTTACTGAGATCTAAGTGGCCGGCGAACTCGAATGACGATAACAAAATGGGTATTTCAAATGGAAGTCAGAATCGGAGTAGTGAGCTAGTTTTGGCTCAGCATGCGGAGGTTGCCAAAATCGGAGGGGAGTTCGTCGATGAGTTGGTTGTTGCGAAGGTCAAGGTGCCTGAGGCCAGTGAGGGTGACAATCGACGCCAGGATCTTGCCAGAGATAGCGTTGTAAGCTAAGTTCAAAATGGCGAGGCTCTGCAACTCTCCGATGTCCGATGGAATCTCGCTAGTGAGGCTGTTGCCGATAAGGTCGAGGATGCGCAGGGAGGTGATATAGGACGGAATCTCACTGAAGATTCCCTTCTAGTCAGCAATGACGAGACTTGTGAAGCTGTTAAGGCTACAAATCTCAGGCTAGATTGTTCCCTTGAGGTAGACGGAGAAAGAAAGAAGACGAGAGAAAAAGAGAAAGAAAGAGAAGAGTGTCAAGAAAATATTAGCTTTTCGAAAACCATGGGTTTGGAGCCCAAAACCATGGTTTTGTCCAAAAAAGCATTTTTGGCATTTTCTTTAGGCCCCGTTTGGTATAAAGAACTTGGGAGAGGGAATGAGAACTTAATAAAGTTCCCTCCAGAAAACACGTTTGGTTGCCCAAGTGCCCAGGAACCCAAGTTCCCGGGCCCACCACTCTTCCCCATATGTGGGAACTTGAGATCCCACCAAAATTGGTGGGATCTCAAGTTCTCGGTCATTATTCACTTTTTGGACAGATTTTCCCCTGAAATTCAAATTTTGGAGGAAGTTGAACTTGGTGGGAAAGTTTGAATTTGGTGAAATTTTTTTTTCCAAAGTTCGAACTTAACAAGAATATTTTTTAAAAAAATATATTTTAGCAAAAAAAAACATTTTTCTTTGTTATTTTGAATTACTTTCTTTTGAGGGTAAAATAGACATTTCCTAATTCTTTACCAACTACCCACCCTTCATTTTCTTCCTACCAAACAACTCAAGCCATCTTCCCTCATCTTTCAAATCTTCCTTTCCTTTCCTTTAAATTCCTTTCCCTCCCCTCAAATTCTTTGAACCAAACGGGGCCTTAGTGTTTGTCAAATTTTTATCAAAATCAAGGTTTTA
This sequence comes from Acacia acuminata, assembly GCA_019022655.1. Lineage (NCBI taxonomy): Eukaryota > Viridiplantae > Streptophyta > Magnoliopsida > Fabales > Fabaceae > Acacia > Acacia acuminata. The sequence goes on from JAFJYI010000239.1 coordinate 551,965, forward strand.
CCCAAAAACACTTTTTTTACTTTAGCCAAACCGTACTAACTTTAACTCCATTTAGGTTTTACTGTTTTAGCTTTTAGGATTTTAGGCTATTTTTTTTAGAAGTTATATATATATGTGTGTGTGGGCTTTTTTTCCCTATTTGCCACTTTTTAAATAATTAATTACCATTTTGCCTTGTTTTCAAAATATTTCCCAATGTCGCATTATTTAGCCGACTAAACCAAGATTTAGTCGACTAAAACGCGGGCGTTGATTTTTTTGATTGCCCCGCGATTTAGTCGACTAAACCAAGTGGCTTAGTCGACTAAATAGGGACGGGGAGTTTTTTAAACCCCAATCGCGGTATTTAGAACCCTAATCCACCACAAAACCTCCCCAAACTTCTCTCCCTCTGTTTTTTTCACTAAATCCTTACTGAATCCATTCGTGGGTAGCGAAGCAAACTTTATTCTAACATCATTTGCGTCGATTTCAATATGTTCTCATCTCCATTTCGAATTTCCGCCGTTGTTCTTTCGTTTATGCGGGGCTTTTACCTTTTCTTCATCGATTATTTATTTATTAATATTATTAATATTTTAGTATAAATTATAGGGTTAAACGTAAAACTTTTTATCATGTTCATGCGCACGCTCGATAATATTGTGGGACCGTTAGATAATCAACTCCTTTGTTATGCGATTCGGATCCTATTGGCGCGTGGAGCTATAAAACAACCATACAATTAATTTTTTTATTAAGTTTTTATATTGAGGATTTTTCATTACGATTTTTAGTTATGTCCACAATCCTCATTGAACTTTAGAACCTTGTAAAACTCATTTTTATTTTTAATTATTTGTCTACCTTATATTTTGGGGGGTTTTTTTTGTCTTCTTTTTTCATTTTATTCTCATAATCTCATATAGACTAGTTAGATTAAAACAATATATTATTGATTCAATCTTTTATAAAATTATTTCTATAAACATAAATAAGTAAATTTAAACTCTTAAAATTTGATCTATACCCTTTATAATTGCAATCTGTAATAAATAAATAAATTTTAAATTGTAAAATATAATAATAATAATTTTATAAAATATTAAATCTAAAATATACATTTCATTATCTAAGGATGGAGATGAGATGATGATATAAAAAGAGGGTAATGAGGATATCATTTTCCTATATTTTGATATAGTAACTTTTTTATCCTCTATAATCTCATATAGGATATCATTTTCCTATATTTTGATATATTATGAGTAACGTATGAATCTTTACGGGAGGTAGGTTGAGTACCTCAAGAAGTTGTTGTTGATGAGTTTGAAAATGAGGACATTATTAGGGATTTTCATATCTATCTTAAATCGTATCTTAACTAATCAATTTGATATTTTGAATGTAATCAATATAAATTATAAATTTTGAAAAATATTTCTTCATATTCGGGTTTAAGAAATCATAAAATTAATTTTTTTATTAAGATTTTATATTGGGGATTTTTACATTAGGATTCTTAGTCATGTCATCGATCCTCACGATCTTGGGTGAACTTTGATTTTAAATATAAAATTCATTTTTACTTTTAATTAATTTGTCTACCTTCAGGGAAATGGGGGTTCGCATAAACGAAAGAACAACGGCGGAAATTCAAAATGGAGATGAGAACATATCGAAATCGACGCAAATGATGCTAGAATGAAGTTTCCTTCGCTACCCACAAATGGATTCAGTAAGGATTTGGTAAAAAAAACAGAGGGGGAGAGGTTTGGGGAGGTTTTGTGGTGGATTAGGGTTCCAAATGCCGCGATTGAGGTTTTAAAAAACTCCCATGTCGCTATTTAGTCGACTAAACCACCGGTTTAGTCGACTAAATCGAAGGCGATCAAAAAATCGGCGCCGGGTTTTAGTCGACTAAATCTTGGTTTAGTCGACTAAATAGTGGCACATTGGGAAATATTTTGAAAACAGTGGCAAAATGGTAATTAATTATTTAAAAAGTGGCAAATAGGGAAAAAATCCTACGTGTGTGTGTAGGATCGGGAAGTCTCATTCCCGAGCCCAATCTCTTCTCGAACCACATTTTTTCATTCCCGAATTTCCCATCTTGAAAATAGGAAAACTTTGAACATCCCTTAATTTAGTAATCTGAATTCTGAAGTGTATATAGCAGCAAATAAAGGTGATCAAGTTAGTAAATGGGTTGGTTCTTAACTATAAGGTTATGAGTTCAAACTCCACTGATATAGAGACTTTATCGGCAAACTAGTTATAAGTATCTTTGTAAGTGTTTGGCTTTCTTGTGTTGTTCGTTTGCTTGGGCTGTTCAAGATGTTGATAACAGGAGGAGGAGAAAGAAGAGAGAATATTTGTTTATTAATTTTTATAAACTGGGTACTTTTTGTAATTCATTTTTTTCCCTAGTTTGTCTTTTTAAAAATAAGGGAGAATGACATCTAGGTTTGAACCAAGGAAAATAATGTATCGACAAGTCTCATAAGTTGTTAATGGCAATTAATTCACTTGTTAATCCTCTCTCGTTTACTTGTTAGTGGTGACTTTTCGATATTATTTTCTTGATTGAGAGTTAAACTCCCTAAAAATAAATGGGTTTATAAAGTGCTTATGTCCTATTCTTAGTTCTATTTCGTGCTACCAAACATGACTTTATATTTCATGAATTGAACTAAAGAAAAATCGCTAAAAAATCTCAATGATAAAAGGCTAAATTATATTTTTAGTTCTTTAAATTTATATAAGGTATATTTTTAGTCGCTTAATTTTATAAAATATACTTTTAGTTCTATATTTCTAACACTTTTAATGTTGATAACATAAAATGCCGACGAAGAAAAAGTCAAGTGATGATTGTGTAAGTTTAAGTGATATTTATGTAATTAAATGTTATTAGTCTTAAATTTAAAATACGTGCAAATTGAAAAATATCTTAATGAAACAATCAATATAAAAACTTGATTGTATTAAAAATAAATTAGTTTAATAATCTAAATATCGAAACTTCAATTTCATTTTGCGCGATTTATTGGTTTAATTTAGTTTAATAATATAAATATATTATATTAAAAGATTAAAACTTAAATATGCTTTGTTAGCTTGGTTTGTTGTATCAATATTTTCCATTAGCGATTATGTAGGGTGTTAAAAATATAAGATTAAAAGTATACTTTATGAAGTTAAGAGATAAAAAATATACCTTGTATAAAATTTAAAGGACTAAAAGTATACTTTAATCGAGGGTTAAAGTACAAAAATACCCATAAACTTATTTTAGAAGAACACTTGGAACCAATAAACTTTTTTTTAGTGCAAAAGTGCCCGTAAACTTTTTTGAGAAAGGAAACTACCTTTATTGGTGTTAAGTGCTTTTTTAAAATAAATTTATAGGTGTTTTTGCACCTTAAGTCTAAAATTTACTGTGAAAAAAATACTTAAAATCTGTTTAAAAACCTAAATTCAACAGATGTCTAGTGAGCGTAATGGGCAACGTATTTTGAACTATACGTGAAAGAAAATATTTGTATATGACTGAAGAGTATGGGGATTTTTTTTTTTTTTAAGGGTTAAATATCAAATTTGCTACGGAAGTTTCACAAATGAAGCGTCAAAGACCGGAAGTTTTTCGTACCAAATTTGCCCGGAAGTATTGAAAAGGTATCAAATTTACCCGAAACGACGTAAGTCCACGTAGATTGTTAAAATGTGAGGTGGCATGCCACCTCATCACACGTAGCATGCCACCTCATCAATCAAAAGTATCATTTTTGCTTTGGAAGTTTTCATTAAGGAGCAATTTTGCCCAGGAAGTTTTCATTAAGAAGCAATTTTGCCCCGGAAGTTTACAAAAGTAGCAATTTTGCCCCGGAAGTTTACAAAAGTAGCAATTTTGCCCTTCTTTCTCCCAATATTAAATTTGACTACTAAATCGGTCAAAGACCACACACGTGTCATGCCTTGAAAAGGTCAAACTTGGAAGCGAGAGAAGGAGATCCTTGACATGTTGAGCTCAAGGGCCGAATTTGTGAAGTGAATGTCACAAGGATCGAAAAGTCGTCGCAAACCCGGAGGAATCATCACTTTTGATCTAAGCAAATGAAACGCAAAACGAGAAATAAATTGTTCCAAAAATTGGTTCAGTAAAACAAATCAATAGTGATAATATTTACATTTGTATAGACTGATCCTTGACATGTTGAGCTCAAGGCGGCCAGAATTTGTGAAGCCGAACCGGTCGCGAGGATTAAAAGGTGCGTCCAAACCCAAACGAAGATCACTTTCGTTTGTATAGACTGATCATTGTCTTAAATCATAAAAGGTGCTTCCTGTGATCAGTTCAGCTTCACAAATTTTGGTTGCTTTGAGCTCAACATCTCAAGGATTTCAAGTTCGATCTTTTCAAGCGTAGCGTGTGTGGTCTTTGATCGATTTAGAAGAGCGAGAATTGATACATTTTGTAAACTTAGGGGTAAAGTTGCTTCTTAGTGAAAACTTCCGGGGCAAACTTGCTCTCGAGTGAAAACTTCCGGGCAAAAATGATACTTAACTCTTATTGGTTGATGAGGTGGCATGCCACGTGGACGATTAGTCAAACTTAACGGTCAAAATTAACGGATGGACAAATTTGCTACCTTTTTTCATACTTGGGGCAAATTTGGTACCTTTTTCATACTTAGGGCAAATTTGATCCGAAAAACTTCCGGGTGTTGGACGCTCCATTTGGGAAACTTTCGTGGTAAAAATGGCCTTTAACCCTTTTTTTAATAATTTTTCCTTAAACTCATGATTTTATATGCCTTTGTCACGTGTCTAGGTCCCCAGCCCTCGGGTGCTGAGGCCATTTTCCCGCCAAAGATTGCGACCCCTACAGGCTACAGCCCCTATCTCGTTTAATCTTGGCCCTTCGTTCGAGTGTGAGAAATCGTGAGTCTGTTCTCAATTAAACCCCCATTTTCCCTCTTCTTCCTCCCGCTTGCTACCTGAATGACGCCTTTCTGCCGTCGCGGTGTCGGCGATCCTTCCACCTTCTCTCTCCTCTCGTCCTCTTTCTTGAAACCCTCCGTCTGCTTTCGTGCTAAGTGCTAACACAAACATTAGTGTTAACGGAACTGAAAGTTGCTGCTGGAGTATCATTAATCCTGTGAAGTAACTTCATACTTCTATGGTGATGACCTTAATGTGATGATTCAGGCCAATCATTTTGTCTTATTCCGTGACTCGCCATGCACTAGCTTCCTCCTCAGGCTATTAGATGATCTGTTACCGACGCTGAACTGAACAAACCAAAAGTTGAAGGATTTGAAAGGTTTGTCCAGCAAGTCAAATTTGTTTACCTTTAGTTTTATTTCAAATTGGAATTCCGACGACATAAAAGAAGCTGAAACACGAAGATGATCGCAGAGAACGGAAATAGCAAAGTTTTCTTGTCAAATATATAAGATTCTAACCACGAAGAAGGTCGGAAGTTTTCCTCATTGCATTCTGTACCTCGAAGTCGAACCCATTGAACTTGAATATATTGTAAAACAGTGTCCTTTAACCGCCACAATAGGCGTCGGAGTTGACATCTCTATCTATCTTCTTCTCCTAGTTTCATTAATATAATAATTGCTGAGCTGATTCTCAATTTGCTTATATGACTGTGATCTCGTATGCGGCATCTGCATGACCGGTAAACTGTTGATATAATTCTAACAAGATTTAGGCAACGAAAATGGCTCCCTCGTCTCTGATTGGTGATGATTCGCTTCCCTCGTCAATGGCACCCCAAAACATAGAGAAAAACGTTCAGGTGAGTTTTCTCATTCTCTCACCTTTTCCCCTACCTGCTGATGCCACAGAAAACCGACATAATTAGAGCTAATTTTGACTCAGTTTCTGCTCTGATGATGATATCTATTGTGAGAAATTGAAAATAGAAGATCCCTTAACATTATCCCCACAATTGAAGCATGACACCCGTTTTTGTTATTTTTTTTACCAAATCCCTAATTTTCTTTTCTACTAGCCTGTACTTTAATTGCAACTGGGAGTATTTTGTTGTCTTGAATGGATATCGTTAGATGAGTGCTACCTATTATTTATTGATGATTACAATAACGATTTACGGGAAGATTGAAAATGAACAAATGTCATATGTAGAAGCTAGTTTTATTTTTAGTTTGGTTTGGCATCCCAAGCTGATGCAAGTTCTTTCTACAGCCGTTTTATGTTCTTCACAAAGCTTCATCTCGAGGAAAAGATAGAAAATCAGCGGGACAGGGAAAAAAGAGAAGAAGAAAAGAGGCACCTTCATCTCTTCAAAGCCCTAAGAAACATGAAGGGAGTATTGCGGAAGAGCATGATGGCCATCATCCCCATCAATTGCAATTTGAAGCATTTTGCTCTTTTTGGTCAAAAATTGAGTCTACTATCAAGGTCATCTATTTATCTTTTCTTATTTAGGATTTTTCTTGAAAGTTGTTGCCTTTTCATTTCATATAATGCTCAAGCGATAGATGTTGTCAGTTAATGTGGGCAACACACTTATTAGGTTTATCTTTTCCTGCTCAAATTCTTGAATAAGAAAATATTGAAGGGTCATATTATTTTTGTTGCAGGATGTTTTGAGAAATATAAATGGTAGTGTTTTTGATGAAATACTGCAATGGGTTATGTCATGCTTCAATGCTACTAGATCAACTGGAGAACCTAGCTTTGCCAACTCAATTGGGTCGTTTCCTGTTCTGAACGGAAGTACTCCTAGACAGCTATTCACTGGGTTGGTCATTACCAGTAAGCTATTACATCCACTTTCTCAGATCTGGTTATTTGATGTTTTTGCACCCGGTAGTGCTTTGATTGCCAATATCTTTATAATTGATCAGCTATCTTTCAATTCTGTAAGATGCAATTTATGTTAGTTGCTTTTGTTAATCATATAAGTTAAATGATGGTAACTTCATTTATCTTTTTAAATAGATTTCTAATAAGTTTTTGGCTGAATGATGAATGGCAGAAAACATGGAGTTTGTTGATGACATTTTGACATTTGAAGAGCTTAGCCTCTTTTTGAAACATCAAGGTTGCCATGTGGGTATGCTATCATCCTTAGACTTTTCAGTGAAAAATGGGATTGCTGGTTGCCTTAAAGCTTTGTTGCGAGAGTTTATGGACACCACTATGGATGTAGGTGCTACTACATACCTATGTTTAATTGATTCTATCTACATTTATTGTGCCTTTTACTTTTCTTTCTTTAATGTGCTATCTTTTGGCAGTCAGCTGACATATCAAACTTAGCGTCATGGTATAGAGAACAGGGAAACTACAATAAACCCCTGGTTCTAATCATTAATGATTTTGAAAGATGCTCTAGGACCGTCTTATCTGATTTTATCCCGATGTTAAGGTATGTTTAAGCATCTTCTGAGTGTTGATTTATAAATATGTATCTGTGTATTTTTTGTATTATGTAGTGCATATTGGCTTATTGTATACTTAATTAAGTTAGCTTTTCGCTTATCTTAACTGTGGTTTAGGCCTCATTGTGTATTTGTGTCTTTTTTATATGAATTCTTGTATGCAGTGATTGAATATTTTTATACAATGGTTCCTTTCACTTGGATGATTTTATAGTAGCCTTCATTTTCTTCCTCTTTTGCTCCCAGTGAATGGGTAAACAGGGTGCCGATGATCTTAATATTTGGAGTTGTGACCACAGTGGATTCCCTAAGAAACATTCTTCCATCACATGTTCTTCACCATTTGTGCCCCTGTAAGTTTATGCTTGGATCACCATCTGACAGAATGGATTCAATTATTGAGGCTGTTCTTTTGAAGCATTGTGCTATATTCAGTATTGGTTACAAAGTGGCACTATTTCTTAGAAACAACTTCTTAAACAAGGATGGGACATTAACATCTTTTATCCGAGCTTTGAAGGTAGGTCATACATTTTGGGGTTACTGGTTTTTGGGGGGATTTTCATATTTTTGTAATGTTTTACTCACTACATTTTCAATAATAGGGGGATATGACTTTCTCTTTTGCTTGTCATGCTTTCTGAATATATTTTTCCAGATAGCTTGTATGTTACATTTCTCTGTGGAGCCTCTAAGTCTCATACTTAGCCAAGCACTCGCTGAAGAAGACCAGGAGGTAGGATATTTTAATCCTGTAATGATTCAATTGTCTTTTCTTTTTTCTTTCAATTATGAAGGTCATCGTAGTCATTTGTTGGAAACATAAAGAGCCATTCTTACCAATTACATGAAAGGTTAAATTCTTTGGTAAGTCATATCATGATAATGTTATTAGATCCCTTTTAACCAAGTTATCTATAGTTATTTTGGTCTTATTTGTTAGTATACCTAAGTTTGACATTTCAATATATGGAGTGGTAAGCTGGGGTTTCTGTCCAATTTTTAGCACTTACAGAATTGTAATTCAGGAAAAGAAAAGAAGGATAATCTAGAGCCAGGATCTGTAAACTCTAGTCAATACACAATAATTCTCAGGTAGTAATATCATATCCTTCATAAAACACAATACACATATTTATAAGGTTCAGCCATCATAACTGCCTGCCTATAACTACTTATAACAACTGCTGTATAAAACTTCCAAACAGATAAGATAATAATAACTATGCTAAATTATTAATAACTTCTCTAAACACGTGTCTTTCTTCTGGAATATACCAAAAGAGGACGTGTGTCCCTAACTCCAAGCTTCAACTTGCTGGCTGTTTTGTCAATTGGCAGGTTAAAAAGATAGAATTTTCTGGTGATAGCAAAAGCATCCAATTTTAACTAACTTTCCTCTTAAGAAGATTAATTAAACTACTATTGTCTTTAAAGCTGGGCTTGTGTCTAAGGCCAGTAGATGGAGAATTTCATTCTATTGGAATCTTAAGATGTTTAGATTAGAAAATATCAATACTTGAAGTGTTTTATGGGAAAACTTAAAGGGTCAAGTTGTGAACAGTACGTGTCACTTAAATATAAAAACATTGGAATAAAAGTAGATGCTTACTTTTTATCCAAAAATAGTAGACCTAAAATTTTTTCTTCTGAGAAATTATTTGTACAATTATAAGTAAAGGGGAAGGTGATAACTGCTAATATATCCTTGGCAAACCAAGAGTTCACATTGGCTGCAGTTTCTACTACAGCTAATGGCCGAGTATGGGGAAGCACGTGACTTTTTGTGTGGAACAGAATGATTTTTCAACTGGCACAAGTCCTATGGACAATTTCTTCCATTCTGTGTTCCAACGTTTTCTGGATCAGATCCTTTCCTTCAATTGTTATTCCCTTTTTTGATAACTTCTAAGCATCTTTTTGTCTTTTCTTCCCATGTCTTTATTGGTTTTTCATAATTGGGTTCTTAGGATGGAAAATTTGCATTACCACCTGATACAGTGTTGAAGTATGTGCATGAACTTCCATCACATGCAAGGTATTGCCGTTCACAAATATTCACCGTTTTACTTTCCTGAATTTCAATTTGCTTAGATAATGGTGAGCTTACCTCCTTGTTACAATTTAATGCTAGGAATCAAATGGCTGATGAGACTGGGAGAAATTTAGCTCAGGGCTTGTCAAATTTGGTTTCAGTGAAGAAGCTTTGGAGCGCTGCAGTCTTGGTAAGATTTTAAAATTCCATGTTTACTTTTCACTTTGACTGGCAAATTATTTCCAAGCACTTCCATTCCATTATTTGAACTCTGAGGTTGAGGTTTTCTTACCTTCAGGGGTGTTATCTATCATAGATAATTGTATCGTTGTGGTGTCTCTAGTCAAATTTTCCCACCTCTATGGTAATGGAAAGGTACATGATTGATGTCTACCCATTCCTTTTGCCTTAAGACTTCGATTGGAGGAAGATAGTGACTAGCTAGAAAAAGAATTCTCCCTGAATGGTTCTTAATTTAATCAAGCATCAAGACATATAAATGAACTTAACCCTACTCGTCAAAACATCAATGAATAGCAGGTGAAGCAGGGTTGCAGAAATACTGAATCTTATTCCATTGGAGGCTAAAGCGTACAATAGAAACAGGTTTAGCGAGTAATTACAACCAATAAATCAGGGATATACTGATATGTTTATTGCTAAAGAATTGAGAAATAGAGATAAAAGAGAGAAATCAGAGGGTTTGAGAAGAGAAAATCTGTGATGCTCTTATTCATTCATCTTAACAAAAGCATAGCATACAATGAAGAGTCATATGCCTTATATAGGCAACACCTTAAGACTCAATAACAACTAACTAACTCTAACTTCCTAACTAACTAACCAACACAACTAACTAAATCTAACTTCCTAACTAACTAACTAACTCTAATACTTTTTATGCTTTACATATCAATACCCTTTTCCCAAAGACATCCTTGCCCTCAAGGATGTGAAAGTGAAACAACAAAAACACAAACCTAAAGAACAAAAAATACAAAAGTCAAAAATACAAATCTCAATCAATCAAGACATCCCCTTCGAGATCAGAACCCTTCGTAGGTAGCCCTCTCCGGTTAGCCGTTTCTCAAAGAAAACACCATTGATGGAGTCTTTCTTGGTTTCCCTTCAGCCATTGTCCCATACCAACAAGAATAGAATTTTTGTTTTTGTTTTTTTCTTTTTTCACCTCAGATCGCAAATCCCATTGTTCCCTGTCACCAAGAAACTTGTTGGTGGTGCCTTGATGAGTTCTTGATGATTTCTTGCTGTTTTAATGGCTGGCAGAACCAGAAACCACCCCAGAAACAGAATCAGGAACCAGAAAAACAGAACCTGTCTTGAAAAAAGAACAAAATGTGGTTCTTTGTTCCCTTCTTGATGTGTTCTTGAGAGGCTCTTGATGATGTCTTGCTTCTTGATGATATCTTGATCAAGACAGTCAGCCCGATAACCAACAAAATAGGCACCAGCACCAAAAATTGACAGAAAACAGAACCAAGATGAAGTTACAGTACCAGAAACCAAAACAGAACCAGAATGACAGAGGGGTTCAGGAAGAAATTGGAATTTGCAGTGAAGAAGCAGCCAAGGAAGGACTGCTCTGATACCACTGATATGTTTATTGCTAAAGAATTGAGAAATAGAGATAAAAGAGAGAAATCAGAGGGTTTGAGAAGAGAAAATCTGTGATGCTCTTATTCATTCATCTTAACAAAAGCATAGCATACAATGAAGAGACATATGCCTTATATAGGCAACACCTTAAGACTCAATAATAACTAACTAACTCTAACTTCCTAACTAACTAACCAACATAACTAACTAACTAAATCTAACTTCCTAACTAACTAACTAACTCTAATACTTTTTATGCTTTACATATCATATACAAATCAGAATCGTATAGTATTTACAAGATAAGCTAAAGCGTACAATAGAAACAGGTTTAGTGAGTAATTACAACCAATAAATCAGGGATATACAAATCAGAATCATATAGTATTTACAAGATAAATTGCATTAAAGTCTAGTAACTATTAATTCTCTGATCTTCCACAGTAGGACCAGTGACAAAATTAAGAAAAAGGGGGTGAGAGAAGAATGGAGAAGATGAAGAGAGAAATAAAATAAAGGGAGAAGAGGGAGAAACAGCTAACAGGCTGAAGAAAACTTCTCCCTTTGGTTATAGAAATAAAAATAAAATTAAGGGAAAATTAATCTTTTGGTCCTTATGGTTTTGACTGGATTGTAACTCAGTCCTTGAACTTTAGTTTACTGCAACTCAGTCCATATAGTTTTGTTAGGAAATATATCAGTGGAAATATATTATAATTAATTAGTATCGCACACAATCAGGGATTATAGGAATTATGAGTGATTAGGGAATCAAACATCATAATGAGTCATTACTCTCTTGTCCTCTCTCTTATGTATAAATACCCTATTGAGTATACGAATAAACACATTCATTTGAGAATATATTTTCTCTATCTTTCTCTCTATTATTTCACTACATGGTATCAGAGCTTGGTTAGGTCTTGGCCAATTGAGTTTTCCGGTGGCATCCTGTCCATGTACGGTGACGGTGGCCCGCCTCCGATTTCGGGCGTGTGTGTGTTCGTGCCATTTCGGTTTCCGTCCATTTTTTGGTTATCCTTTGGTGGTGCTCCTTCTTTCCGTTTGTGTCGATTTGCTGTCTTTTTGGTACTGTTCCGTCTGTTATTTCGTGAACGGTGAACCATGTAAATCCTTTGTTCACGGGGGAGAGAGAAAGTGTGTACCTCGTTGTATGGTTGTCGTTTGGTTGTTATGACCATTTTTCGGTCGTGCTTCATCTCGACGTCGAGCCTTCATTCTCGGTATGTATAGGCCGGATCTTTGCTTCGAAGGTTGCGTTGTGAGGCGGGTTTCTACTATTTCAGCAGATCGGTATTTTGTTTGAGTGCACGTTCACTTGTCTCTAGTGGCTGGGTTCTTCGTTTGTTACGTTTTCCAAAGCACGTTCGTGAAGTGCTATTTTGTCTTGAATGTCGTGCTTTGCGTCCTCACGGTGAGGAGTTTGGTGGTCCTTGTGTGACCCGTCTATTCTTTGCCTCTGGTGAAGTGTTTCTTTGGTGTTTATCTCTGTTGAGACGTTTGAAGTATATTGTTCGGTCCTCCTTTGTGAAACCGTTTGTTGCAGCTTCTACTTTGGTTTGATACTCTGCGTTATTCGAACTCTTGGTGAAGTTGTTGGATCGTTTCTTCGGTGTGACATTTGGTTGAACTATTCTTGGATGTGGTCGAACTTGCTAGCGGATTCAAGATCTCATGAAGAAGAAAATTATTTTGTTTGGATTTATTTATAGTATGTTTTCTTGTAACAAGTTGGGCATGATCAACATCTATGCCCCAACTTGAGGGGGAGTGTTAGGAAATATATCAGTGGAAATATATTATAATTAATTAGTATCGCACACAATCAGGGATTATAGGAATTATGAGTGATTAGGGAATCAAACATTATAATGAGTCATTACTCTCTTGTCTTCTCTCTTATGTATAAATACCTTATTGAGCATACGAATAAACACATTCATTTGAGAATATATTTTCTCTATCTTTCTCTCTATTATTTCACTACAAGTTTTAACCATTTTATAATATAGTTCCCCACCTTCATTTTAGAACATAAGGACTAAAGTATAAAATGGTCAAAACTATATGATTGTGTTACAATGAGTTAAAGTTCAGGAACTAAGTTACAACCGAGTCAAAACTAGAGGGACTAAGTTGCACCGAGTCAAAGTGTAGGGATAAGTTACAACCCAGTCAAAACTATAGGAACCAAAAGATTACTTTTCCCTAAAATTAAAATGGGACTCATGCCACCTACTGAGTAGTGCTACATTCTTTTTTGATGAGAACTCAATTTTTTATTCCTCTTTGAAGGTAACCCCTTGACATGATGCCTGTTCAAACTCTTGTATTTTTATCTTGGAAGTGTAGTTATTGCTAGAGGATGCTGCTTGTTAAGCCTCCAACAAAGAAATGCAGTAGCACATGATATCCCATATTATCTGATATTTATTTAACCTATATTTAAGTAGAAAGAGATGGTGTTATTCAATAATTATATTCAGATTTTTTTTTTCTTCTCTATTTTATGATACTCGTCTTTTGCATTTTATGTATCATATTTAGTTTGATGCTATTCATGGAGTTTAAGTCTTATACGAGGAACATCTTGCATCTCGATTAATTTCACCATTGATGAAATGTTATAACTGTATATTCAATTGGCAATGGAGTTCAATTGAAGGTCCAACAAAGAAATGCAGTCGCACATGATATCCCAGATTATCTGATATTTATATAACCTATATTTAAGTAGAAAGAGATGGTGTTATTCAATAATTATATTCAGATTCCCCCTCCCCCCAATTTTATGATACTCATCTTTTGCATTTTATGTATCATATTTAGTTTGATGCTATTCATGGAGTTGGAAGTCTTATACGAGGAACATCTTGTATCTAGATTAATTTCACCGTTGATGAAATGTTATAACTATATATTCAATTGGCAATGGAGTTCAATTGAAGGTGAAAACTGGATAGTATTTGTTATTTTTGTGATCTTCATCTTGAGGTTATCATAACCTGCTCTCCTAGTATATTTTAATCATCTGAGGCTAATAATTTGGAGTTCATGTTATTATATTTTGTTCAGTGCCTGCACCAAGCTGGAAAATATAATAGAATTCGATTGCTGGACTTGTTTTGTGAAGCACTCTTCCTGTCAAAGGCTTCTGATTGTCATGTGGGAAATGGAAATGATTCTGGCTTGCCCTCATCCAATTCCAACCAACAGTGTTCTATTATTCAAAAGTGTGGATTTATTTCCCAGATATTTCGTAAAGTGAGGTGGTTATCATGTCCTTATCTTAAATATATATATTTTTTTAAAATTTTGCTAAATAATAGGTTCTCTTTGGGCTAGTTGATGCAATAAAGAAGGGAGGATAGGTGGAACAAAAATGAATAGGATGGAAAAGAGAAAATGGGGTGTAGGTATTGAGATGGTGAAGGTAGTTTCTGAAATTCTGTAATTATAATTTGCCTCAAGAAATAGCATCTGGATATTATAGTTTCTTCCTATTATAGGAAATCCTAGGATTGGTTTATCCTGCATAGTATTTGAATACTGAATTTAATAGGAAAAGAAACAAAGGCTAAACCTTCCCAAAATAATAAATCAGAATGCCTTTTATAGATCACTTATAAAGACTATATCATGAATAGTCAAATTAGCCACATATAGTAAAATTAAATACTTCTTGCTTTTTAGTTAATACTCTAGAAACATTTTTAAATTGAATTCAACCTTTTATGCTTACTATCGAACAACATTGCTAATTGCAAAACTGTTCATTTGGACATTTCACACAAGCTACCATTTATTTTATTTTTAAAATTTAAACATCTCAAAACGTTGATTGCAAATTGGATCAGGGATTTTCCTCCTGAAATGCTATTTCAGTTGGTTAAGAGCTGGGAAATATCTACTGCAGGTGTTGTTGAGGTATGCTTACTTGTCTGACTTGTGATTATGATTTGATGCTTAATTTTCACCGAAAGCAAGTTGTTTTATTGGCCAAAAAATGGTTTCAATGTGTAGTCATAAATATATATGTATATATATGCACATGTAATATTCTTGGTTGGTGAAGTAACTGGTTGAATTATGTTATGGTTTATTTCAGGTTCATGACAAATTAAAAACGTTGCAGTCTTCTCTAAGATGTGAAGATGAAAAAAGGCCAACTAAGAATACTGACATTTCCAAGTAATGTAATTTTTCCCTTTCTTTACATTGTATCCATTTTGGAGTTTGGCAGATGTTGTTTTCTGCCCTGTCTGTTTTATGGGTTCACATTTATGTGCTCATCCCTCTATGTTTTATGGGTTCACATTATATAGAGGGATGAGCAATTTTTTTTTTTTTTGTATATTTTTAGATTAAACTATATGCTACATCATGTAATATTTTTTGCACCCAGTATTTCAAATTAATTAATTTTCAGTCTTGCATTTAGAAAATTTTTTCTTGTAACACAATTATCTTGAAAACTAATTAATTTGAGATGCGAGTGTAAAAAACATTTTGATGTAGCATATAATTTAATTTATTTAAATAAATATATATATAAATATATATATAAAATGTGCTCATCCCTCGGATGCGGCATATAATTTAATCTATTTGTGAGAATATTATGCATTTATTATGATTATTATCTTATTATTATGATTAGATATAGGTATATTTCTATCTTGGGATATTTCCTATTATATCTCAATTAGTTTGATTTACTTTGATTTGATTAGATTTTATGAGATTCTAGGTTTAGCTTTAGGTTTGCCTATATAAAGGCCAATATGTATTCTTTCGGATGAAAAATTAAATAAAATTATATTTTCTCTCAACGTTGACACTATTTAAAAATATATTAAATAAAAATAAAAATAAAATAAAAGAAAATGTTTTAATTCCCCTCTAAATAGAGGGATGAGCACATAAGGTGCACATAAGATATGTGCATCTAATGTGAACCCCTATTTTATAGGTGTTAGAGGAAGATTAGTCTGCTTTAGAGATTATTTCCTTATTGCTTTAAATTACATTCAATAATATATTTCTGATCATTAATAGTGTTTAGAAACTTGGTTAAGCAATCAATTCAATTGAATTTGCTAAAATGGGTCAATGTGCTGTTACAACTTAACAAAATTGCTAGATTTCTTATTATATTGGAGAGTCAAATTATATGGATATTGATACTATCAAGGAGATACTACTAGGAAATAAAATAAAGGGTTAAAGTGCAAATTTGGCCCGAAAGTTTTCTCTAAGGAGCGATATTGTCCTAGAAGTTTTTTCAGGTTCAATGTTACTCAAGAAGTTTCAAAACATAGCAATGTTGCTCCATACTGTTAAAAAACTAACGTTAACCGTTAGAAAATTGACGTTGAATCTTAACTTTTTAATGTTAAGGGGCAACATTGAACTTAAAAGTACTTATAGGATAACATTGCTCTTTAGTGAAAACTTCTGGGGCAAATTTGCACCTTAACCCTAAAATAAATTAGAGACAAATCAAAAACAATTACAAATTGGTTAATTTCTTAAACACGTGTAATTCTTAGGGTCCACTATCAACAATAATTTTATGATTTCTAACACTTTCAAGATGATGATTGCACATCTTACATTCTATGTTTGATGATTATTGTTAGGAAATATATGTTAGGGAATATATTATAATTAATATAGAATCAATTAGTATCCCCATCAATTAGAGATTATGATTAGGAAATCATCATTAAGAGCTATTATCATTAAGGCTCTCCCCTCTTGTATAAATATACCCCGTTTGTACATGAATAGACACAACTTTCAGATTATATCTCCCATTATCTGTTTACATGGTATGAGAGCTCTAGGGCTCTTTTATCTCTTCCTATTCTTGAGGAATTTTTTTCGACTCGTTGGTATTGTTGACAAAGAGAAAGAGAGTTTTGCTTAAGGCTTTCCATGGTGCTTGTTTGGTGACATGCGCCACCCGGGCAGGTTCTCCTCTCTTTGATCCGCCAGACCTAGGTGGTTCGATCTCACTCTTGTGGCGCTTGACAGTCATGCGCTTCACTGCCAGTAACCTTGTGACAGTGCGTGTTGGTGTGTCCTAGCCTATTTCCTACGATGTTCACTCCGGTCTGTTTGTGGTGGATTCGTGCTCTAAAACTCATTTTTGGTGATTGGGTTCTGTTGGTTTGTGAGTTTGCTGGCTCTTTGTTTAAGCATTTGTTGATACGTGCTTTGGGTCTGCAAACTTCTTTTTTGTTGGTCGTTTTTTGGGTTCTTTTTGGTATTGTTTGGCTGTTGTTATCTTGGGTGAGATTATTCTGTCATATTTAAGAGGTTATTGGTGCCTTGTTTGCTTGTTGTGACCATTTTCTTTAGGCTCCTTTGTTGGTTACTTGGACTGTGTGGTCGTTTCTTCTTTGGGTTTGTTGTCTTCAACGGATTTTTTCTGTGTGGATGGTGATTTTTGTGGTTCTCTTGTTCTTGCTCGGAGAGTTTGTTGTGGCTGTACCCTTGGTTATTTGCTGTTTGGTACTTTTCTTTCTCATTATTTGCAAAGTATCTTGTTGTTTGGGTATTTAAGAGAGTTATTCTACTGTTGTGTTGTTCAACTTGCTTTTGGTGAGTATCGATGGCTGCATCTAAGTCTAGTGCTTCAAGTGCTTTGCTATAGGTAACATTGCCTCTGGTCTTGCCACCTCTTCCTCGAAGTAGATTATCAATTCCGGTGCCATTGATCAACCATCATTTGTTCTCCTCATACTCGCCTTATGTCAATCCATCTAGTATAACAATTGCCAATGGATCTTATTCTTTGGTTTTTGGATCTAGCACTTTTCAACCTACTTCGTGTTTCCATATCTTTGTTCTTAATGTCCTTGGCCTTGTATTTAACTTTTTGTCTCCTAGCAAGTTTACTCGACTTTATTACACTCTTTCCTAACCATTGTTTGATTCAGGATCTCACGACGAAGCAAGTTATTGGTAGGGGCTATGAATTTGGCGACCATTACTTCCTCGATGATCGGGTGTCACGTCCGGTTGCTTGCTTTGGTGGTTCATCCCCTTTTGATGTTTATTGTTGTTTGGGTCATGTGTCTTTGTCTTCTTTGAAGAGGATGTATTCTTAGTTTCATCATTTGTCGTCTTTAGAATGTGAGTCGTGTCAATTTGCTAAACATCATCGCGTTCATTTGGCACCTCGAGTAAATAAACGGGCTGCTTCTCCTTTGATTTAGTCCATTCTGATATTTGGGGTCCATGTCATGTTGAGTCTAAGTCTAGTTTTAAGTATTTGTTACTTTTGTTGATGATTTCCCTCGTACCACCTAGCTTTATTTAATGAAAAATCATTTTGAGTTATTCTCTCACTTTTGCAAGTTTTGTGTTGAAATTCAAACTCAGTTTGGTGTATCTGTGAAAGGCTTGAGGGTGACAATGCTAAAGAATATCTAATGTTTCAAAAGAATGTTGCCAAGCCTTTTTGGGCTGATGTTGTGTCTACTGTGTGTTTTTTTTATCAATGGTATGCCCTCTCCTCTCCTTTATGGTGACACCCCATACACGACTTTGTTTCTCCTAACCCCTTGTTTCTTATTGATCCAAAAAATCTTTGGGTGTGTCTATTTCGTTTGAGATGTTCGTCCCATTGTTATAAAACTTGATCCTAAGTCTCTCAAGTGTGTCTTTCTTGGGTGTTCTAGCGTTCAGAAGGGTTATCGGTATTTCTCTCTTACTCTTCATCATTATATTGTGTCTACAGACATCACCTTCCATGAGTTGCCTCCGTTCTTTCCTTCCTCTTCTCTGCCTCAGTCCTCTGACAATGCAGGTGATCTTGATGATCTCTTGATGTATTAGGTTCACTTACCACTAGTACAAGTGTCTGTTCTGGCACTTGCTAAACCACTTTCCATTGTGTTTATCGGAAACATCTAAGGGAAAGTATTGTAGTCAATCATGTTCATGGCCCAACAATGCCTGCTTCGGCATCTGATCTGAAACAAGTCCTCCCCACTCCTACTATTAAACTTGAACTAGAAATAGTGCTTGGTGCTTCTGATACTCTTGATACTTTTGATGACTTGTTCATTGTCTTACGCAAAGATAAATGTATTTATACCTATCTTATTTCTTCTTTTGTTTCCTATAACCACTTGTCTCCTCCATCCTGTTCGTTTATATCATCCTTAGATTCTATCATTGTTCCCCTACTCTCCACCAAGCCTTGGTCCATCCCGGATGGCGTGCTATGATGGAAGAAGAAATGATGGCCCTTGATAAGGTAGATACCTAGACTCTTGTCGATTTACCTCTTAGAAAGAAGGCTATTGGGTGCAAGTGGGTGTTTATGGTTAAAATCTTTTGGAGCGTTTGAAAGCTCGATTAGTTGCCAAAGGATATGTTCAAACCTACGGTGTTGACTATTTGGAAACCTTCTCCCCTGTGACAAAATTATCCTCTATTTGCCTCTTTATTTCTATGGCAAAACTATCCTCTGTTAGCCTCTTCATTTCTGTGGTAGCTACTTATGGTTGGGATCTTCATCAATTGGATTTTAAAAATACTTTCTTGAATGATAATCTTCTTGATGAAGTTTACAGGGAGCAACCACCTGGTTTTGTTGCTCAGGGGGAGCGTGAGAATGTATGCCACCTTCAGAAGTCTTTATATGGTTTGAAGCAGAGCCCTCGTGCTTGGTTTGACAGGTTTAGTTTTGTGGTTAAGAAGTTTGATTTGAATCAGAGTAAGTGTGACCATTCTTTGTTTTATCAACAGACGGATGTAGGCATGATTCTCTTAGTGGTATATATTGATGACATTGTTATTACAGTTAGTTATACTTTGGGAATCTCATCACTCAAGGCCTTTCTTAATTCTCATTTCCAAATGAAGGATTTGGGCCCCCTAAAATGCTTTCTTGGAATCGAGGTTATGAGAAGCAAGAAAGGCATCATCTTGACACAGAGGAAATATGCTTATGATCTGTTAAAAGAAATTGGAAAACTTGGAGCAGAACCAAGTATCTTTCCCGTGATTCTTAATCGTTTATTGGATATTGATGACAACATACCATTTGACGAGCTACTTGCATATCTTGAGAGATACTGTAGACTGAATGGGAAATTAAACTATCTCATGGTGACTCGCCCTGATGTGACATTTTCAGTTAGTGTGCGTAGCCAATTCATGATAGCATCGACTATTGTTCAGTGGGAGGCGTTGGAGCATGTCTTACATTACTTGAAGGTCTCACCTGGTCGTGGTATACTCTATACGAATCATGGCCACACCAAGATTGTATACTTTTGTGATGCAGATCATACGGGGTCAAAGGCTACCAGGAGATCCACCATAGGATATTGTGTGTTTGTGGGTAGAAATTTAGTGTCTTGGAGAAGTAAGAAGCAGGATGTGGTTTCTTGGTCTAGTGTAGAAGCTGAGAATAGGGCTATGGCTCAGTTAGTACAAGAAATTGTGTGGATTCATTAGTTAATGAAGGAGGTTGGTCTTGTCATGTCATTGCCTGCAAAGTTGTGGTGTGATAATAAAGCTGCTCTACATATAACCTCAAACTCTATATTTCATGAACATACGAAACACATGGGGATTGACTGTCACTTTGTACGCAATAAGATCAAGGAGAACTCTATTTCTATAGGGCATGTGAGGTCTGACGACCAATTGAGCGATCTTCTGACCAAGGCCTTAAATGATACTCTTGACTATCCTTGTAACAAGTTGGCTTGATTAACATCTATGCTCCAACTTGGGGGGGGGGTGTTAGGAAATATGTTAGAGAATACATTGTAATTAATATAGAATCAATTAGTATCCCCATCAATCAGGGATTATGATTAGGAAATCATCATTAAGAACCATTATCATTGAGGCTCTCCCCTCTTTTATAAATATACCCCGTTTGTACATGAATAGACACAACTTTCAGATTATATTTCTCATTATCGGTTTACAATTATGTTATGAAAGAAGACATTAGATACCCCTTTTGGCAAGCAAGTATTACCTACTAGTTCTTGAGCTGTTTAGCGGATGCTCTCCCCTGTGTTGTTTTTCGTAGAGTTTATATGCCAAGACACAGCCACATTATTCTTTGCCTTCGTACCCATTAAATTACAGGCCATTCCTTTCAGGTGGAAGAAGATAAACGTAATCAAGGAGCTGACTCTTAAAATAAAATGCATAGCTAGTTAAGGCAACTAATCTAAACAAGACCAGCATGTGATTACTCATATTTTCTAACATATATGCATATATTGAAGTATTCCCAAATATGATTAATTCTTTGTTTACGGTTTCATATATATGCCATTAATTAAAATAATTATTTGAAATTATGACATCCATACATATTACTGAGTGAAGTAGATGAAAAATACTCTTAAGAATGACTATCATATAATAATATATATGATACCACATGGGTAGTTTGTTTCCACCTAGCACTTAATATATCTTCTCTCAACAATAGAACGTTTCTAAATAAATACACTCAAATCATAAATATTATAATACATGTTTCAACATGAGAGGAATAGCGCTTATGTAGAAAATTTGAGTTTCTTTTAAAGCACTAGAGGCCAGATGAATACTGTGCTGACAAGACAAGTCGAGGGACAGAGGACGATGAAGAAAAGTGGAGAAAATGGGGCTCTTAAGGCTGAGGAGGGAAGGCTATTGAGAGGAATAATGAGAGATTTTTATGAATTGGGGGAAATCAAAATGGTTTTCTACCATTAATCTCTGCTTAAAACTCATGTATGCTGGCACAGTGGTCTTGATTTTTGTTTTCCTTAAAATTTCCATGAGGCTGGTCCTTGGCATGTCTTTTCAACTATTAATATTTTCAACTGTGGCTAATATTCAAGGGTAACTTCTTTTTTTATTGATACTTGATCCTGTTTATTTTCAGGAAACATGCAGCCAGGATTTCATTGAACAGTGAAAAGGACTCAAGAATCTTAAATTCTCAAGTTGTATCATTCATGAATGACTTGGTCCGGTAAAATTCTGTCATTTCTGTTGTCATTATTTATGTATAGTCAGCATATATTTGATTTGATCTGTTTTTGTCTATATGACATTTGCATGATGGAAAGACATGGAGGGCACAAGTAGCACATGAAAACTGTGTTTTGATTAAGTAAATGGAAGAGTAAAATAGCTTAATTTTCCTTCTCACACCTTTCATATATTTCTTTTTCTTTATCCTTAAGAAATTATCAAAAACAGTTATAGATAAATCAAATTATTTTAATTAAGGCGGGAAACATTTGATGTCACATCAACTGTTTTATCCTCTAAGTACTGAAGTTCCTTGAATGCTAATTTTCTGGGTAAATTTCAATGTTTCTTTCTCTAATACAACTTAGAGATACCTGAAGAACTGAAACTATAGCTGTATAATTGGCATGGATATGGTCAAAGATCAGACATAATCATATAACTTGAAGTTGAATGTTTTTTGGCGTGAATGAAATTGTTTCTGACAGTAATGGCAGTGTTGACTTGATCTTTCATAGTTTCATTTGTTTTTGTTAATGTACTTTGTATCTTGTAACTAAATAAGTATTCTTTGCTATCTAATATTGACTGAGTACTAATAATTCTTCAGTTGACGTGCATTACTTGGGATAATAGACCAAGTTCTGCTTGATAGCAAAGGCCCAGTTTTCAATATGAGTATCAAATTATCAGTAGGGATTTTGTTTGTATGGTTTATATTAGGAATTCTGGTCCACGGTGGAGTTTGTTAGTACATCTCAAAATGTTATTGCATTCTATTATAATTCTGTGTTATTTGACTTAAGATAACATATTAGGCATGCTCATAGAAACATCCAATGTGACTTGTTTATTTTAGTCATTTACAACATTACTGTGAAAAACTTGATTATTTTTCTTTTCTTTGCTGAATTAGCATGGAGTTCAAACAAAAATAGAATTTACCTTTGTCACGCAGCCAAAGTGGCCTTTACTTCTTTATCTTTCACTGATTAACCTTTTCCATGAAACAGGAGTTTTATGAGGCCCATTTCATGCATGCCTTTCCATGAAATTTCCTGTTTTAATGATGTTGAGAAGCTACAACTGGTAAGGCCTCCAGAGATTTCTTATACCAGTATGTGAACTATAATAAAACTATTTAACACTTACAGGATGCATGACTTAGACTATCACATAATATGGCCAGAGTTTATGATACTTCTGCATCTAGTTTATTTGTTTCACGATGTATCTGTTGAATGTTGAAAGTGCATTGTTGAGGTGTCAATATCACCTGCTTATCATTTACTGTATTTTGCTACTATTCATTCCTACTCAAATTACTGTCATTCTTCAATATTTAATTCACAATCATTGGACCTATTTATATTTCATTCAACGTGCCTCCTGTATTTAAACTTCTCAATGTTCACTTTTTAATATATTCTTGATTGTCACAGGCTCTGACTGGAGATCCAAGAAGCAGAATTCAAGTTGATCTTTTGAACTCCAATAAGATTTTACAATGCAGTTGCTGCAAAAAGAGTGGTTCTGCACTATTGCCATCCATGCATGATTCCTCAATTATGTAAGCATATCCGGCAAAGTGCTTTTTTAACAATTATTATATTTGTTTGACATGATTTCTCTTTTCAAAGTTTCAGGATTGTCTTGTCCTGTCTCTTGTCCTCTTTAAGATTTAGTTATTATCTTTTCTTTTAGGGTTTATTAGATTTAGGTTATGTTATTTAAAATAATATAACATAGGGCTTCATAAATAGCTCAAATGTTTTCTCAATTGTCACACTTTTATGAATTAAATGAAATTGATAATTTTGTGTTCAACTTCTCCCTCAAGTCCTTTTGCCCCTTGATTTGTCTCTATATTATTCCTCATCTTTCTACTTCTACCTTCTCTTCTCTCCCCACTTTCCCTTTCCTGTTCACATCAGTAGGGTAATCCATTATTCAAGCCTCATTGGAATTCGTTAGCTTCGTTCCCAGACTTTGCCTGAAAATGTTCTTCCCTTCCTTATAATCCTGATTATTTAGTCTGTGCAGATGTCTATTTGTCATTTTGTTGTTGGACGTAAATGCTTAAATCTTGGATACATCCATGCATACATGCTTGAATGTTCGGCTTGAAGGTTTAAACTGATGTTCATTGTTTTAAACAGGTATTCCCTGGCTGAGGAGCATGGTGATCTAATCAATCTTCATGACTGGTTCAAGTCCTTTAAAACAATCATTCTTGACCACAAGAGTAAGCGCAAACAAAAGTTAAAGCTATCCCCACATAAAAGGAAGAGAAAAGATACAAATGAATCTAGTGATCCAAGTGAAGCATCGATTCAGTATCCTTTATTTTTTCCCCCTTTTGTTGAAAAAGTAGTTGTTTGTAAAATTATGTTAGCTTTCTATTATCCACAGATGGTTTCTAATCAATCTTTATATTAGCCAATCAATCCACTATTCACAGTAGTGAAACCTCCTTTCCATTAGCTATGCTCACTTTTTCTTCCCTGAAGTTGCATCAATATTGAAATTCGGAGATCTTGTCTCCATCTGCCTCTTCACAAAGCCAATATTTTTTCAAGAATTGTAGAATGAAATTCATGATTTCCCTTCTGAGGTTGCAGTGTTCATTTCTTGTTCCCCAGTTAATACCTTTCTAGTGGCCAAAAACAGACTAAAAAGTTGTTATTTTCTTTTTATACTGTCATGCTCTGTAACCTGATCTCCTGGGTTCAATCCTCAGTATAAAACCAATATGCTTTGCTGCCATCCTACCTAATGGTGATTCAGTGGTTTATATTGACAAGAATTCATATCATGATCATTTTAAGATGACTAAGTTGCCGGTCAACTTCTCTATGCCTATTTTCTATGGTATATGCATATTTTGCTGAAAAATTAGTTGTTTGTAAAATTATGTTAGCTTTCTATTATCCACAGATGGTTTCTAATCAATCTTTATCTTAGCCAGTCAATCCACTATTTAAGTAGTGAACCTCCTCTCCATTAGCTATGCTCACTTTTTCTTCACCGAAGTTTCTTCAATATTGGAATTCAGAAAACTTGGTTCCATGACCTCCATCTACTTCCTCTCAAAGCCAATCATTTTTCAAGAATTGTAGAATGAAATAATTCATGATTTCCCTTTTGAGTTGTAGTGGCCAGATCTTACTCCCCTGCTAATACCTTTCTAGTGGTCAAAGAACAGGGAAAAAATAATTATTTTTGTTATTATACTATCATGCTCTGCCCGGGCTTCAAGCCTTAGCATAAATCCTGGGTCACAATTATTACTCCAGGACTAGGTTCTGCTACAGCCAATATGCTTTGATGCCATCTTGCCTAATGGTGACTTAGTGTTTTATACAAGAACTCATATGATATTCATTTTAAGATGACTAAGTTGCTGGTCAATTTCTCTATGCCTATTATCTATGGTATATGCATATTTTGCTTCTCAGTCTTCCTGTTGCTGTATTCCCATTGCACTTCATTTACATTCATGGAGATCCTTAATCTTGATTTTACCAGAGCACGGTTTTGCAATGCAGTTACAGAGTTGCAGATCATTGGCTTACTAAGAATGCCTAGCAAGAGACGCCCTGATTGTGTACAGAGAGTAGCCTTTGGACTTTGACTACAAGAGTGACTAATGCTTGCTCAAAACTCATTTCTTTGCATTCTTTTTACTTCACATTTATAATTTAATGAATTAAGGAGTAATATAGGGTTTAATGTTGATTAGGTTTTTTGCTACGCCAAATCAAATGAACTTTATATAGGCAGAACAGCCCATGGGACTAAATATGAGTAGTTTATACTTCTCCTTGTTTTCTTTTGCCTGCGCGTGGTTTATAGTTCATTAGTCTCTTGTAATCAGATTCGTCAGATTATGGTTCTATGGAGTTCAATTGAGTAGTAACTATAATGATTGACATATGACTTGCTGGAATGAAAAATAACGAATGAAAGAGGTAGAATAATTAGTAATTTCAAAGGCATAATGACAAGTGTTAACTCTTAGGGGGTGTTTGGTTTAGTTTATTTTAAGTGATTTTGCTGTGTGAGGTAAATATATGAACAGATTTTTTAAGTGCTAAAGTTCTCTTTTTGGATGTTCTCAAACAGGCACTAAATGAATGATAATTGGAATAAGCAAAAATAAATGACCAAGAATTGAGGAGGCTATATATATATAAAATTTATAAAAAGTGAGACGAGCGATTTTTTTTTTTTTTTTTTTTTTTTTTTTTTTTGATATGACGAGCGAAAATTTTTATGTTGTATATAGATAACCAAATAACTTGCATATGATCGTAGTTGTCTATGATAAACTCGTATAAATTACTTAAAACCTAGAGTGCTGCCACATCAGCTTCACCAATTTAATGTGTGTGTGTGTGTTTTTTTTTTTTGGTACCTGACCAATTTAGTGTAATTCAAGCTAAAGGAAAATCATGACCTTAAGTTTTTGGTTGTTTATGTTACGTATGACTGTTATCTGGGAAATATAATGACGCTTTGATTAAAAAGATAGTGACCTGATTGAAAATGTATGGCCTTGTTTGCTTGTCAAATCAAGGATGCTAACTGAAGAGAATTGGAGGATTGAATTGATCTATAGATTATTCACTGGAAGATCATATATATATATATATATATATATATATATATATATATATAAACATATGACAGAATCATACATTAATTAGATTTCTATATGGCACTATACAAATCAAGAAATAATGAAGATTAATTAACCTAATCACTCTATATAATTTTGGATATGAACTTGCTCCCTAAGTTTTTGAAGAGAATTGGAGTATTGAATTGATCGATATATCATTCACGAGATAGGAGATTATCACTACCTTTATGTCACTACCAAAGTTAATACCACTTTTTCACCGATCGATTAGAATCGATATACCTTTATCATATATCTCTCCTGTTAAGATTCGATCTAACGGTGAAAAAGTGGTAATGACAATATCTTATCTCTATTATTTATTCATTATTTTTCATTTTATTTGAAATCAAGCCTCTAATATTAGACAATAAAATATACACATGTCAAAGTTAATATAATATGTCAAGGTTAAATTTTAAACATATCACAGTTTTTTAAGAGTTGAAAACGTTCGGACATTGAACATATTTTTTAGAAATATATATATATATATATATATATATATATATATATAAATAAGTGTTTATTTGTTCCACATTCTTTAAATCACAACCCCCATTCACAATCTCCAAGTAACGTGACAAGTCGTTCACCTGAACAAAGAGTTGGCAACATTCATCATCAGACAAACGAGGGACTCTAGAATCCCAAAACTTAAGAAGCAAAATCAGAAACTTAGAAATTTAGGGAGTAAGTTCAGATACAAAATTATAGGGAGTGATTAAGATAAATTAATCTTAATTATTTCTTAATTTGTATAGTATCATATCAGAACCTAATTAATGTCCGATTTTGTGATATGTGTATATATTTGTAATCTGCTAGTGTGAATGATATATCGATTAATTCAATCTTCTAATTCTCTTCATGGTATCAGAGCATAGGAGAGACTCATCGAGGCTGATTTGATTTGAAGAAAAAAAAAATTGGTCAGTTTTTTTCTTACTTAGGAGTTTGATCATCTTCTTAGTAGAATCGTCAACGTCCTCTATCTAAATTTTCTTCCTTGACAGATTCACCACATCCTTTGCTCTGTACACACTCTTGACAAGCCCAATCAGTTCACCGCGAGTCTTCCTTCCTAGAATCCTAAAACTTAAGAAACAAGATCAGAAACTTGGGGAGCAAGTTTAGATATGAAATTATAAGGAGTGATTATGATAATTAATCTTGATTATTTCCTTATTTATATAGTGTAATATCGGGACCTCATTAATGCATGATTATGTCATATGTGTGTGTATATGTAACCGGCCAATGTGAATGATGAGATAAGATATTGTCACTACCAATTTTATGTCACTATTACTTTTTCACCGTTAGATGAGAATTTTAACAGGAGATATATATGATAAAGGTAGATTAGATTTTGATTTAACGGTCAATTCTAATTTAGTTTGATATATTATATTATGATACTACCTCCAGGTCTAATTATAGGAACACTTTCGTAGTACAAATTGCATTATGAAAGTGTTCTTATACCGGAGGGAGTAATATATTATGAAAAGATATAGATATAATTAATCAATTTAATACATCTCAAACTAATGGCATGATAAAACTTTCATTGTCAAGCTTGCCCTTATCATTGATTTGGAATTTTTATCAATCAAATCTCTAAAGTGTCATGATCATATATAATTAGTCTTTATAATGTGAATACAATATAATTCTAGTAACATGAGATTTAATCATTAACTTAGTGATAAAAACTTCTTAATGAATTTTAAAAAAATTGTTACCCATGAAATCAATCAAATAAGTATAGAAATTGGGGATGAAATTTTAAGGACGTACTTGACAAAATTAAATATCAGTGACCAAATTGATAAATAAGACAAGTTTTAGGCGCAAAAAAATTGATTATCTCAAAGTCTCAAACTCACCATCTTCTCTTTGACCCAAAAAAAAAAAAAAAAAAAAAAAAAAAAAAAAAAAAAAAAAAAAAAAAAAAAAAAAAAAAAAACTCACCATCTTCTCCTGATCGTAAAGCAACTCCTTTTAAGAAAAGTTGAAACTTTTCAGGACAAAAAGAGAAAGGTGATCTTCTCTTATTTTACGAGACGATATGAATTCGGTTACATGAACGAGGGATTGGCGGCTTGGCGTGGTTGATGGTTTTGGGGGCAGCACGTGTAGCCGGCGACTGAGAGAGTTGACGGAGAAGAGGGGATCGTTACGGCGGTGACAGCGGTGCCGGAGGAGGTGAAGGTAAAGATCGGTGGCTAGGGCCCATATTTGGGCGAAAACGATTAGGGAAAGCCAGGGTGAGATAGTTCGGCGACGTAAGATTGTTGTCGGCTGAACTTGACGAACAAGAGGGGAAATTCTGGGTTTCAAGGTTCGGTTCCTTATACCTAAATCTCTCTTTACATTCAAGCACTCAACGATGCGATTACAGTTTTCTTCAGCTATTACATTCGAGTGGATCAAGGATTTTCGTTGGGGCTTGAGTGGTTAATTTTTCAGTCCCAAAAAAAAGGAGTAGTAGTCAATTTGTTGATGTTCGGCTATCGAATCTGTTATGCTGCTTGGTTGCAAATGATTTTTCAATCTCTGAAAATCCTGAGAATATCTAAGTTCCCTTTAGCAAATCCATGTAAATATAAACGCTCAATGTATTGATTAATTTTCAACTTCTTCATGGGGCGCAGATTGTTCTTTCTGAACATGGCCTCGCATATTTCTGTCTTTCGAGAGTTTTTCTACTCCTGCTTATGAATTATGATTAGGTAGTTTGTGCTTTACTTCGGATTTTGCCCCATCAAATGTTGATTTTACAAACTGAAAGACTTGCACGCGAGGCCCTGATCCTTTTGGGACGTAAATTTGGTTCTTTCCTCCAATTTAACCTTGTTACCTGGCCAAACATGGAAATTTAACTGAAATATTCAACGATTAATTTATAGTGGTGAGGTTTCTGGTAATCACATCATCATCTGGATTGTAGATATGAATTAAGTAATCATCACTATCCTTCTGTTGTACTTGGTCCATCCCATGAGTGATTTTTTTATATTCAAATTCATCTTATAAGTAGAGGATGATGATTCATCTATTGACAATTTGACATCCTTAATCATATTTTATATATTTATAAGCCAAAGCAGGTGATTAACATGAAGCATAGTCTCTTTGAATTTTACAACCTAAATTGATGCAGTGCTTTTGTTAAACTAACTTCATAGCCTATGTGTAATTTGTAGTAACTATTGGTGAGAAATGCAAGATCCAAGAATTCCTGTTCCTGAGGAAATGTTGAACCCTAAATCACGCAAGAAGAAGAGCTCAACCCAGAGAGCATCTTTAGCTCAGCTACAAGGGATTAATGTGAAGGAAGAAGCACCTTTTTCACAAAAATCAGGGCACAAGGGTTCCAAGAGAAACTTGATGACCGAAATATCACCACCTTTTCAGAAACCAGAGGGCTCTAACTCAGATTCACTGCCAGACTCCTCTTCGACGGAAATGATTACCGAGCACTGAGGCGGAAGTATCTAATGCTGGAAGATGAGAGCTTTGCATTAGGGAGAGAGCTAAAAGATGTTGAAGATGAGGTAAAGACCCTTGAAGATGAGAAGCTTGCACTGTTGGATCAGCTTGTTGTGTTGGAAGGCCTTGTGGATCCTTCAGAGATGCAGTCTTAGTGTGTTACAAATTGCTATTGTCTAGAAGGAACGTCTGTGTATGGCTGTATGCCTATTGCCTTCATCTTCCTATAGAGCAACCCATTTATTATGATAAAATGGCTGATCTGGAGCCAATGTTTCGCTGTTCTGTATAGCTCATTAGAAATTGGTGGATAGAAAGTTATGTTTGTGCAAATCAGGCAAGTCTTATATTTGTATTTAGTCATGATAGATTCTTAACACCTGTGCTTGTGTCCGCCTTTTCTCCCTTCTCTTTTCGTGGGAGGGAGTATCACTGGCTTGTTAGTGTTTAGAATTGTGATTAACT
Organism: Acacia acuminata; assembly: GCA_019022655.1. NCBI lineage: Eukaryota > Viridiplantae > Streptophyta > Magnoliopsida > Fabales > Fabaceae > Acacia > Acacia acuminata. The sequence goes on from JAFJYI010000239.1 coordinate 582,701, forward strand.
TTCAAAAAGTTTTTCAATTGTGATATTTTTTGCGTTGTACAAGGTAAGTAGGGTGCCATCCAAAAAGCTACTTTTAGATGCCTAAACGTGTTTATGGTTGATTTTGGGTTTTTTTGAAGATATTTCTTGTGGTTTTTTTTTTTTTTTCAATTGGGTTTTTTTTTTTTTTTTTTTTTTTTGGTGGTTTAAGTCATAAGTCAAAATTTCTTGCTTTTGGCTTTTCTGTTGTGGAGAGAGACAGGTAACTTATGGAAGAAAAATATTGGATCCCACTTTTTTTGTTCTAAATATAAATTCACATAAAAGTTAATAATCATGATAGTACTCTGGTTTAGGTTTGTGAGAAATTTAATTGGGGAGAATTACTTAATTTTCTTTTACATAAAATCATGACAATACTTTGATTTATATCGTTCTTACAAATTAAATTTTCAGTGAGTTTTTCCCCAATTTTCCTAAAAAATTTAAGTAGTTTAGTATTGTAAATTTTTTCCAAAATAATACATTACCCATTTTTATTTTCATAAAATTTATGTCTTTTTTAGTCTTTTACTTTTAAACTTGTTTTTCCATTGACCATCCATTTTTTTCCAACAATACACAACACATATAATATTTATGCATTCTTTAATAATATTTATATTTTTTTCCAACCATTTTCCATTTAAAATTGTTTTTCAAAATATCATTCAAACAAATTTTAATTTTAGAAAAGCTACTTGTGCTACTTGCCAATCTAAACATAAATTACATAACACAATATGCTGACTCAATCTTAAGTTTGCATAAGTGCAAATAAGCCACTTTTTCTATCACTATCCCAAACATACAAAATATTCTTGTCTCAGCTTGTGTGCATGTACTTGGAGAAACATATTATGCCTCAACGTTTGGGTATCCATTAATTTCAAGGTTTAAAGTATATCGGAAATTGGCTACTAATTCAAGATCTAGAGCGGAAACTTTTATTTTTTTTGGGGAAAAAAAACAGTTTGTTGAATCATTGTGTAAAACAAAATATTTTCCTCAATTACTTACTGGTACCACCAGCCATGGTGATCTGATAGATAGAAGGTATTTGTCACGTAACGTGTAATCTCAAGGAAAGTTTATATAGGTCTTAAAAGTAGGAGATTTTTTTGGTTAATTAAGATGAAATAAAGGAGAATTCAGTATATATTTTACTCTACAATTAAGCATCACATCATCACCAACCAAAGATGTGATTAAAACCATTGCGTTTATGAAACATACATCTAAGGAGATATCTAATCATTGAACTATTCTATGATTGTGACATAGAACGAACATGGTTTCATGTGTATGTATTACTAATTTTCCACGTTATAATATTCTTTATTTAAGTAATTTGATTATGACCACAAAATTTTAAATTATTTAACAATAGACAATTCACTTTGATGTTGTTAATGAGTCAATCTCAAATGTTCAATAATTATCATATCACTATCCGGATGACAGCTACAAAATATGTTATCATATTTTCACAAAAGGCTTTAACAAAACTCTCCATTAAATATTTTAAATTCTGAGGTCTGCATGACTAAACCGAGTCGAAGATCTGGCTGAACCTGGACAATGGACAAGACTTTGTGAAATACAAATTTGACTGTTTAAAAATTAATAATTGACCTGAGGAATGGATGGTGACCCAGTATCACTCGTGAGAAGTTGCAGCATATGATGGTTTTTGCAGTGCATAAGATTTGAATTACGTGCATATAGTGAGGGGCTTCAATGTATTATTGTTTATTAATTTCATATTGTGTCACTACCGTTTGCTATTCCAACTATATAACTGTGGTATGCATTAAGACAAATATTTCGGCTTGAATCTTGTTCTAGTGCCTATTAACGATCGCTCTTCACAAAGATTCAAAGCTGAAGCAAAATATTTACAAGAATTGCTATTATTAATATTATTTGCAAGTACAAGCATTGTTAATTTGTCACCAGAACATTCCAAGGTTTGCTGGTGCAACCTGGACTACTAGAGGACTAGTGACCTGTGATATTCTGTTCTTCCATGACAAGAAGCCAAATGAATAGCCCTTTGAAGGAGCAACCACTTTAAAATTCACAGTGAACTTGATTATCTGCCCAACTCTTGTAAAGTTAAGTTGGTTTGGCACAACAGTGACTTTAACTCCAGCAGGAGAAGACACTTCAGCTGTATATGTACTTCTTGCCTCTCCAACATTAGTCACAGTTCGAGATACCGAAAAGTTGTCCTTGAGTTTGGGCACTGTGATAGATGGATAGTTGAGGTCGGAGGCAGTTTTGAATTTTCTATGGCCATGACATGTACTGTTGTCTCCGGTAATAAGCTGGAGCGACTTGTCATCATACTTTAGTGAACAGAGGAACTCTATGTAATCTTCTGTCTTTATATCATAGATGAGTCCAGGATCAAGAACTTTTGCAGGGTTCACGAACCCTGATCCATAATCAAATGCATTAGCATTTCTTCGTCCAGGATCTGCTCTGATGGGTTTGTGTTGTTTATCCAAAGTAGTAGCTGCGCATATCATACCTAAGATTAATTTCTTGACAGGAAGTAATATGAAGCTTGTGCGCTATAAGAACATGCGTTGTGACCCTTTTTTGGTTCTTTTCAATTGTTTGGCATTATATTTGAGAATTTAATGATGTTTGATGTCTGAGGAGTCTAAAAAGGCAGCCCAGCAAACAAGGCTGCCACCAAGTGGGAATTGGGGAGGGTTGGATGCACGTAACATTATTCCTATAAGTGAAGAGGCTGTTTCTAGGATTTGAACTCATAATCTCAAAATCATATGGCAACAACCTTTACCATTGCTCCTAGACTAAAACTTAGGCAAAATTAAACTATATAGACCACAACATAAAGACATTACTATTTACTACCATAACGTTATACCAGTTGTCATGATGGCTGATTTGATAGCAGATGGTGACCATGAAGGATGAACAGTTTTGACTAAGGCTGCAATTCCAGTTACATGGGGACAGGACATAGAAGTTCCTGAGAGAATGTTATACATTATGTTTCCTTTAGCCGGTGACCAAGCTGCGAGGATGTTCAATCCTGGAGCTGTTATATCAGGCTGTGCAGCAGCAGAGTCAAAACTCACAAATCTTTCAAGAATGAAGTTAGTGAAATGTACCAAAGAGCCAAAATAAATATCTCTTTTTCAATAATTGTTAATGAGAATATTTACCTTCAAAATTTCTGGAGTTAAAGAGTTGGGACCTTTAGAAGAAAATGTTGCCACAAGGGGTGCAGGCTGAGTTCCAAATACTGTCTTTGATCTAAAAATCCTTGACGTGGGCTTACTGTTCAGCATAATAGAAAGCTAGATTACAGAGTAGCTGAGAGAGCTCAAAAGAAATGTCCTTATTTTTTAATGTAAAACCAACCGTGTGCTATTAACATAAGACAGAATCATTTCTCCAGTTTTCTTTGTTATGATGGCTGAAGGAATCACAAATGGGACGGCAACATTTAGATCTAATTCATCAATAAGTATCATCCCCACAGCTCCAGCCTGTTTCACTACCTTACTTTTTGCTACTTTTGACTCTGTTGAACTCTCTTCATGTCGACACACCAGAACATTCCCTTTTGCCTTGGTCGCATTCAGAGAACTGTCAACACAATAACTACAGAAACAAAGAGAAAAAGAAAAAAAAAAAAAAATTTAAGGCCTCACTTTGCATCGATCTTTGTATAAATCTCACTTTTACGTTTCAACAACCCTGTAGCTTCACCTGGATTGATAAGGGGTGAAATATCCTGCGGAAGCTTCTGATGCAGGAAGTATCCTTGTGTTGGCTTTCATTTCCAAGATACTCAAACTCTCACCCTGTTTCAATTACTCAGTACTTGTCCTGGTCTGGTTATAGTGCAAAAAATCTATCAATAAGAAGTGATCAGAATTACCTCGATGTTAACTCCATTTCCTAATCTAACATCAGATATGAAATCCCTGTCCGTTGAGCTAGCACCAACAGTGATCATCCATGGTGCAAGATTTGTAGCAGAACCAGGATTTCCAATATTCCCAGCTGATGAGACCACAAGCACTCCATGACTAGCAGCATGGAATGACCCCACAGAAATGGCATCACTGAAATAGTCTCCTTGGGGAGCTTCAGGACCAATAGAGAGAGACAGAATGTGAACCCCATCATGGATGGCATCATCAAAGGCAGCTAGCAAGTCTGCGTCATAGCAACCTGAGTCCCAGCAAGTTTTGTACACAGCAATCCTAGCCATTGGAGCCCCTCCCCTAGCTTCTCCAGCTCCCAGTCCTGTGTAACTAATGTTTACCACGTGGCGCCCTACGGCTGTTGAGGCTGTGTGGCTGCCATGGCCAGAGCTATCCCTGGGAGATTTGTAAGAAAGTTTGTTCTCTAGGCCTTCCTCTGCTTCAAATCCGCTTGCATAGTATCTAGCTCCAATCACTTTCCTATTGCCATTAATTATTGATCAATCAAAATAACACAACGACGAACCAAAGTCAAAAGTTAAATGATGATGACGACGTTCAACCAAACACCTGTTGCAAGATGAATCGTTGAAACCTTCTCCTTTTTGACAATGTCCCTTCCATTTGGAAGGTACTGGAGGCATGTCTGTGTCTTCGAAACTAGGGGATTCAGGCCAAATTCCTGTTTGAATAGTGATCATGATTCAAGTTAATAAAAAGTTTAAAAATGTATCAATGTTTTCAATTTGATCAGGATTAGCAAGGATGAAAGTTGCCAAAAGGGAATAGAGACAATACAATCTTCCGAGGTTGATTTTGTTTTCCAAAAAACTTTGCTCTTAAGGGGCAACTGATAAAATGAGAGTGGGAGAGAGACACAGTTTCCACTGTCAGAGTAATAAATGAAGGGTGGAAATAATTGAGGACCGATGAAAAAGCCTGTATGGAACTGTGATGAATTAACTCACTGGGAGTTTGCTTCACAGAAGTAATAAAGAATCTTTCTATAACTGGTAACACTTCTCACCAGTATCAAGGATGCCAACTATTACATCTGCTTGGTTTCTGGTGGAGTGCCCAAAAATCTTCATGCTATTGTCGTCTGGAAGTCCCATAAAATCCCAGGAATGAGTTGTGTGCAGATTTCTCTTAGAATTGGGGAAAACAGAGACTACTCCGGGCATATCTGCCAATATTAAAGAATATTACAGAAGCAATTCATCTGTGAGCGTTAAAGAGTGATTAAATATTGAAAGAGTTAAAAAAAAAAAAAAAAAAACCAGAAATTTGGGAAGCTTGTTCATCAGTCAACTTGGCTGCGAAGCCTCTGAAGCCGTGTCTGTAGCTATAAACATGAGAAGCTTGTGCCTCCTCAACACTGCACAACGTTACCAATAAGCAAAAAGTAGGAAATCACGCATCTGAAAAGGGAAAAAGGGTATAAACTCTGACCTCCCTCTGTGAACAGAAGTAAGCATTTGATGGTGTTTCTTCAAAATATCATCTGGGTCTTCCCCAGTTTTGCTTCCCATGTAAACTACATAAACCTGCCATTCAATCTAACATTAAGTCATCACAAAAACCAGAACGGAACAGTCAGAATTTGATTCTACCTTAGAACAGAAGCAAAATCCAGTTTCTGCAGCAATAACCGCAAGAAACAGAAAAGCCATGGCAGTACGGCTTCTAGCATAACTAGGAAAAAACATATTGGAGAACGAATCAAACAAGTAGAACCAGTGTGTATAACAAAAGATGAAACAATAGCAGGAATTGGTTATCAATTTATGCCTGGGAGGAAAAATGACGAAGCCAGTTTTTAATGCAAAAATCAATGGGTAGGACACAAACGTAGAGTAGTGTGATGGCAAAGTTTAATGTGTAAAACGAACGAGACAAGAGTATGTTGCTTTAGGAGGAAGCCAAGTAACCGTAAAGTGTTTGATTCTGGAATAAAGACGTATTTTGGAGAGCACAAGATCCACTGTGATCCCCAGAAACCGGAATTGATATTTGATAATAATAAAAAATATATTACAAATATATTTTTATTTCGTAACAAATAATAAATTGTATAAGAATTTATCCATCAAAATTTTTTTTAAAAAAATTCCATCCCTCAACATCTATGAATAAAGACATAAAATTTATTACGAAGGACATAAAAATTAATCAAACTCAGGACTTAACTAAAACCGTGAAATTACCCTTAAAAAAAAAAAAAATCCTCATATGTTATCAAAAACCACACAGTTACAGAATTGAAAATTAGGAGAAACATGATGAATTGATGATACAATATGTAAATGTAGATCTTGTCGGAGGTGGCTTCTCTCATTTTTGTTGCAAACGGGCGTCGTTTTGGCACAACACACTAAGGTGATGATTTTTTTTTTTTGGAAAAAATATTTCAAGGTGCTAATGGGTATTATAAAAATATTTCAGGATTTTGAAAATTACTTTAGATCTTAAAAAAAATATTTCATGGTATTGATTAGTATTAAAAGGATACTTACCGGTATTGAAAAAAATACTTAGAAGGACATAAAAATTAACCAAACTAAGGACTTAATTCAAACCGTGAAATTACCCTTAAAGGAAAAAAAGGAAAATTAAAATAAAGAACCTAGAGGAAATAATATTTACTATAAAAGACTAAAAAAATTGTAATTACTTAGAATGATCAAATATCATAATATAAATTTAAAATTACTAAATTGCCCCTAATTAAACCTTATGTATTATCTCTTGTATTTATAATTAAAAAAATAACTAAAATTAAAACTAAACTGGCCATTATGTTATGATCATATCTTTTTTTAATGTATTATTTAATTAATAACTGTTAAAATCATATTTTTCTTAAAATTTTTATTTTCACCAATTTATATCATCAAGTTGTCGATTTATATTATCAATGTTGATATCAATTAAGCTCTTGTTATAAAAAAAAAAAATAAATCATATAAAATTTCTTGGTTTAACAAATATGAGAAATTATAAAAGACCTTGACTTTTATTAAAATTATATAATTCCATTTTGGATTAAAATTTTTGTTGATTTCAAAAAAAAAAAATTGTAATTTTTACAAATTTAAGAATGCATAATTTTTTTCATAGATATATATTCATGTTGTGAAAAATCAAAATTGAGAAAACTATTGTTTAATTTAATGAAACTTAGAATTTTTTTTATTTTAAAAATATAATGAAGAAAAAAATGTAAAAAGGGAGGAATGTAAAAGATTTTGTTAAAGCTTTTTAATATTTTAATTTTATTTTTTAAATAATTATAATTTTTATGGTTCTTTCTTTATAAATATCCTTAATTTTCCCAGAAAAAAAAAATCCTTTTATGTTACCAAAAAAAAAAAAAAAAAAAAACACACAGTTACGGAATTGAAAATTAGGAGAAATGATGATGAATTGATGATGCGATATGTAAATGGAGATCTAGTCAAACCAAAGTACTACTCAATTGGAATTAGAAGCTATACCCTATCCTTTTCACCAATCCCAAGAATATTAGACCATATGGCTTATGTCATTCACTGAATTTTTCTTGGCTTCATCTGAACATCATCGTTTTTACCAGTTTTATTCCTCAACTCAGTTCAGATCTTGAGTCGACGCATTCTTTTTTCTCATCGAATCGCTCTTGCTAAAAGCACTGACAACTCTGCGATCGATTTTGAAATGTTGCGTCAAATTCCAGATACTAACAACACCTTCATGAACTCCGAGGATGATAATTCGATCAGCAGCAAAATCAACTGAGGAAAGATTGCTTTAAATCCATGTCGCATCCAGACGATCGAGTTCTACTTTAGTCCAAACTTTGGTTTTGTTTGATCTTTGATTTTGTTTGATCGATCCAATCGTATTTTGAATCATCTGGATTTAAGGAAAAACATTAAGTTTATATATTTTTAAGAATTAAGATGTAAAAATACCTATAAAATTTTATCAAAAATGAAAAAATATTCTCCGAAAAGTAAAAGATATTGGACGACATAGTTCTGGTAAAAGCTAATATGTTTTTGTACCTTTACCTTTTTTTTTTTTTTTTTTTCAAATAATAAATTTATTTTTATTTTAAAAATAACACTGAAATGATTATTTTTATTTTTACATCCATTAGATTAAAAAATTAAATTAAATTCTTGTACTTTACGTTTAATTAATCCTTTTTTTTTTTAGCAATTACATTTAATTAATCTAAATTTCTGATGATGAACACTTTATGCTCATGCACGATAGTATTATTTTATTTAAATTTCAGTTAGTTAGCTTTTTTGCCAGCGATTCAGTTTTTTAATCAATTACTATAGTTTATGTTTTTCACTATATGTAATGCCTTTAATTGATCTTTCATATATATTTTTATTTAATTTGTTGTCAAATTTAAGTTTAACAAACAAATTTTTTTTTTTCGGGAAAATTAAGGGGAAATCCTCATTTTAAAAAATTTATGGGTGAGAAATACCCTCTATGATTGTCTATGCCAAATTTACCAAGTATTCCCTCTAATCCTTATTATAAGATATCAATTAACAATTTTCACAAACTAATAAAAATAGTTAAAATCAATATAGTTATCCTATAATTTAAGTAACTTTCAATATTACCCTATTAATTGCACTAAACTTTAATATTATATTAATTATTACTCTTATCAACAATCCTTATTAGTTATGGGCAAATATAGAAAAAAAATTAATGGGCCTTATAAAAAGGACTAAACACAATTATTAATTGGTACTTTATAATAAGGATAAGAGGAAATACCAGACTACTACTGATACTTTCTCCATATAAAAATTTATCATGTCATTCTCATCAATAAATTTTTTAAACGAGAGACTCTTGCCTAATTTTTTCTTCAAATTGGATAAGATAGCTTTTCCTCACCAAGCAAAAAACTTTTGACTATGGTATTTTTCATCTTAAGTCACCATTTCTCTCTCTTTAATTTCTTTCCTTTTTCCTTAATGTTTTCTTTTAATTTCTTCTTTGTGTGTACCAATAGTGCATTGCATTGTTACAATTTTATTACATTTTTTTAATAATATTAAATGTGTTATCATCCTAAGAAGCAAAGTAGCTACTGTGACTGATAGTCTGATACGGGCAGAACATGTGAACGATAAAATATAATCTTTTAATAAGAAGGATCGATATGGATTTATTATTAAATATTAGGTGTTGATAATTTATTATTTTTTAAAAAAATTAATTTGAATCTGTTACACTTTTAAAAAGTTACACTCCAGACAAGACATTGCTTATGAAATGGGCGTTTTATGCGTAACTTACCATTAACCTAACATTATATCATTAATCAATTCCAAGTGCGATTGCAATGTTGGAAAAAAAATATAACAAAATAAAAAAAAAAGAATGAGGTTGTAGTTATCCTCACTCCTGCATCGTCCTCCATGAACATGAAGAGTACAAGTAACTTATGGTGTATTGATTTTGCGATTTCCAGACTTATGGTGTATATAATGGTCTTTTATGTGTTTGATACTAGTTGATAAAGTTTTTATACATTTAAAATGAAAAAAAATGTTGTGATTTTCAATTTCTCATGTCATGATTTAGGGAAAAAAATTAAAACAAGAATAAATCTTTTGATAAACAACTGTATATTTGCAAGGATCGTTTGAACAAATTAAATCATAATCAATACAATGATCCTAAAACTCTTTATAAGTCATCGAGGAAGTTATGATGTTAACCTTCATTCTTTAGATGAGGACTCCACACTCCACATCCCACACACTCAACACATCAATCAAGGGTTATAAATATAAATATATACACACACACACACACATTCATTTAGCTAACTAAGATATAGATTTAATTTTTCTATCACACTCTTGAAGTTAACACTGGCTGCTTGGTTTGTTTTAAAAACATTTTCATTATATTGAGGCAAAAAAATATTTTAATTATTATAAGGAAACTAAATATTTAGTTCTTACACAACCTGGGTTGGATTATAAATCGTTGACTCTGTCTAATTAAAAAAATACTTATTCATTTTACGGTTATGATGATTTTAAACATTTTATTAACATATTTCTTAAAAGGAGAAAACTTATATCCATTACTGGATATATCCAATATTCAATTTCCAATGAATTATTGTCATTTGTATCTTTAAAATATATTATTGTTATCCACTGGCCAATCTTTGATTTCTACAAAGCTGTTTGACAGCGAGATGTTGTTTTTTTCTGTTGGGTTGTTCCTTCGAATGGGCATGGAGGGCAAAAGAAGCGTGAATTAAGATTTGTATAAGGAAGATTTAAGTGGATGAAAGATGAAGATGGCTTGAGTTGTTTAAGGAAGAAAATGAAGATGTAGTTGAAGAGGAAAAGAAATGTCATTTTACCCTCAAATGAATAATTCAAAATAAAAAAGATGATTTTTTTTAAAAATATATACTACAAAATTTGTGACCAAATTTTTTTTTCTCAAAGTTTGAACTTTCCCGCCAAAAACTTCTCGCTAAGTTTAAATTTCAAAAAATTATCAAAAAATGTGAATGGAATTGACATGGGAACTTGAGATCCCACCAATTTTGGTGGGATCTAATTCCCACATATGAGGGAAGATGGTGGGCCCGGGAAGTTGGGTTCGGAAGCACTTGACGCACTCAAAAAAATATGTGCTAAAAAGAAGACACACTTTTCCTTTTTTTGAGTCAACCAAACGGGCCTTAGGCTGGTTTATTTTGATCTTTTGGGTTGTTCCTTCGAGTGGGCATGAAGGGTAAAAGAAGCCTGAATTAAGATTTGTATAACAAGTGGATAAAAGATACAATCTTAAGTCCAAAAGAAGATGTATGTTGAAGAGGAAAGAGAGAAAGAGCGGGTCATGCCATCAAGGATGAACAACAGATAATGATGATATATTTTAAATATACATGACAGTAATTCATTGCGAACTGGATTTTCATTATATAAAGTACTTGCTATTAGTTTTCTCCTTTCTAAAAACTATTTTTAGGACGTAAATTTAATCATATTAAGATATTTTAATTACAATTAATACTTTAGTTGTTACATTATAATTATATATATATATTTTGGGTATGCAACTATGCAAATAATCATTTTTTCGTTCCTGGTGTTATTATTTAGGATATTTTATTTATCATCTTTTTTAATTATTTGCTTTAATGAGTTAATCTACCTTTTTGGTCTCTTTATTAAGGGGGTTAATGATAGAGTGTGGGTGTGTTCTCCACGCAATGGACTCTTTAGTAGGGACATGTAAGCCGAAGCTACTGATTCTATGGTCACCCTCACGAAAGGCAACTATACGTAAGCACCCACCATCCATGCATATCCATATAGATGCTGATATTTTTTTGCCCCGACTTCTCCTTTTATTTTAATTTTTTAACCCTTCCTCATTTTTTATTGTATTATATTGACTTATACGTGTTGCATTCCAAGACATCATCAGCTTTCATTGTTTAACATCAAAATTTGAAAAATATAAACTCTTAACATTTAACTTTAACATTTTTTAATCTAGGGTAAAGGAGTGCTTCAAGACTGGGAAGTTTGCTGTAGTTTTAAGCTTCCAAAGACCATGAAGTTTTTTTTGGAGTGCTCAACACCACGAAGTTACGTTTTGGGAGCGCCCAATACCACAGCCATTAGTTGGCCATTAGTTAACGTAGGCGTGGAATAAAAAAATTCAAAAAATTAGGAAATTTTTTTAAAACAATAAAATAATTAGAAAAAAATTAGGAAAAAAATCAAAAAATGAGGAAAAAATTAAAATAATTAGGAAAAAATTAAAATAATTAGAAAATAATGAGGAAAAAATTTAAAAAAATTAGGAAAAAATTAAAATAATTAGAAAAAATTAGGAAAAAAATTCAAAAAATTAATAGGCCACCCTACCGCCGCCGGGCGGCGGCGATCGGTTACGGTGGCCGCCACCCGGCGGCGGTTGAATTAGTTGATTTTACTTATTTGTCTAAAATGCCCTTATATAAATTTTGCACCTCAACTATCTTATTAATTTCACATAATCCCTCATTTATATCAATAGGCATCTTTTTAGGAAGAAACTGACAAAAATTAGAATGTTGTGTTATAATTAGGACCAAAACAAACTCTCAAATGTTGTCTTATAATTAGGACCGGAGGGAGTATATAATAAATTGTAAAGATATTCAAAAGTGTCTTGAAATTTTGTTAGTTTCTTATTTTGGACATTGTCATTTCCCCCAAATGAGAGAGGGTAGTCCATGCTGTAGGAACATAATTTTCTGCATTTTTTTCCTAATTTTTTGAATTTTTTTCTAATTATTTTAATTTTTTCTAATTATTTTAATTTTTTTTCTAATTATTTTAATTTTTTCCTCATTTTTTGATATTTTTTCCCTAATTTTTTAAATTATTTTGTAATTATTTTAATTTTTTCCTCATTTTTTGAATTTTTTTTCTAATTATTTTATTATTTTGAAAATTTTTAAAATTTTTTCCTAATTTTTTGAATTTTTTTATTCCATGTCGCTTCCACATCAGCGTCCACGTCAGCGTTTCATCCAAATTGACGGTCAACTAACGGCCGTGGTACTGGGCGCTCCCAAAACGTAACTTCGTGGTGCTGAGCGCTCCAAAAAAAACTTCGTGGTGCTGGGCGCTCCTGGGAACAAACTTCGTGGTGCTGAGCGCTCCTTTACCCTTTAATCTATCTATTCAACTATATACCTATATATTACGATAAAGAAAGTACTCCATAAATAGCTATATAGATGATAAAAATACAACGCCGATTTTCACGACTTTGCATTTTTTTTTTTTTTTTTTTAATAAAACAAAAAACTGTAGAATTGAAGTGTATGTGACATGAATGAGTTGCAAGTATTACTTACTTTATAAAATATATAGGTGCATTATTAAATTATCATTGTGTTTAATTATTATTGAGAAAGTATCAATAGGATATTTAAGGAAGAAATTGATAATTACAACGTTGTCTTATAATTCAGACCAAAATTAACTTTTAAATATTATTTTATAATTAGGACTGAAGAAAGTACTTTATTATTATCATCTTCTTAACTACATAAATGAGACAAAGTTGAAGGATAACTGTAAGAAGAAGACTTATTATATGTTTGCTGGTGGTTATATATGGAGTCAGTTGGTCCTCAAACTTCTTTTTTTATTAAAAAATTTGGGTCAGTTGGGTTCTGGGAACTCGGACCAGTGTAGGCTATCAAACTTTAGACTAGTGTTAAATCCATGGTATGGAAATCTAGACCCGGCTGGGTAGTTGGACCGATGGTCCAGTGACCCAACTACTTTACTGGTCCGACTAATCAATTAACCTTGTGCAACCTGAGAGGTTAATCATGTAAGTCAGATTGGACTTGCTGTAAGTTAATGTGGAAAAATGTACATGTGCTTTATCCTAATGAGCGTCTAATATTAAGTTTTTTTTTTTTTTTTAGGTGTAAAAGTGCCTACGTGGTTATAAATTAGGTGTAAAAATACAATTTGACTGTTAAGTTTGACTTTTTTTGCTAACCTGGACGATGACATGACTTCCAAAGGCGCAAAACTACATATGTGGTTTGGCAAAAAGAGAACCCAACACCAAGTTCTTTCTTTTAATTTAATAATTTTATTTCAATTAAAGGAAAATTATTATTTTGCTAAGTATAATTTCGGGGAGGCCAAATATTTATTTCCATAATTAATTTTCTTGTTTTTTAAATCCTTACTAAATTTTCTAATTAATAATTAATAAATAAGTATTTATGCATTTGAAATTTGATATTATAAGTACCATATTTAATTAAAAATATTTTTAATTTTTTGATCTAACAAATTGAACCAAAAATTATTTAAATAATTTTTCAATCAAAATCGAATGATATTTAATTTGTATTGTATTAAGAAGTATGCAATATAAACATTTGCACCTCTAAATGAGTTATTTCTATTTATGTAATGAATGAAAGTAAATCAAGGAATGTTATAAATTTATAGTTATAAAGCTGACTTTTTCAAAGTAAATGGATTATTTTTTTTATAGAATAAAAAGAATTATTTCTTTAAATATATATTTTTCAAAAAAGTAAAATTATTTTTAATTAAAAATATTATTTATAATATCAAATTTCAAATGCATCAATACCCATTTATCAATTATTAATTAGAAAATTAAATTATGGAAATAAATTTTTTACTATTTTTACCCCTTGAATAAATCATCCTTCCGAAAATGATAAATGAGAAGAAAAATTTTGTCCTCCTAACAATTATACCTAGAGAAATAATAATTTTTCTCTAATTGAAATAAAATTATTAAATTAAAAAAAGCACTTGGTGTTGGGTGCTTTTTGACCAAATCACGTGTGTATTTTTGTACATTTGAAAGCTACGTCATCGTCCCGTCAAAAAAATTCAAACTTAATGGTTAAACGATATTTTTGCATCGATTTGTAACCACGTAGTCACTTCGCATCTAAAAAAACACTTGGTGTTGCTTGTTTTCCAGGATAAAACACACATGTATTTTTGTACTTTAACCCATTCCCCCCTTATTGAGCCTAAAACCTCGCCTTTTTGAGTTTGAAAAATTGTAATATATTATATTTGCGTTTTAGTAACTCTGTTTTGTGGACTATGTATAATTTATGTATGAATGTTCTATTTTCTTGTGGATTAATCCATTTTTATTTAAATAGCTAGTACTTTTTCAGGGTTATATATGAATATATTTATACATTTTAATTAAATCATATTATTTTAATAATGACTGGTTTCGTTGGTTAAAAAAATGACTGGTTTGACTCTGATTGGACCACTAACCTTGAACCATTTTTTTAACCTGTTCAATGATTCATTGGTCTGATTTTCAGTCCCTTAAGAGTAACACATGCAATAAAAACAAAGAAATAAGATGAAAATAAAGTTCACCCACATCAAACTCCCAACACCCATATAAAGAAAAATCACTTGGAAGTTTGAACACCCACACACACGCACAAAAAGTAAGCAGGGAGGAAAAAAAAATTAGGTCTTTATGCATGAATCCTACACCATGCACATAATGAGTAATATCTATATTTAGGAGTAAGAGGACATAATATGGTCAGATATTGGAGGAAGGGAGAAGGTCACGAAACAATGCTAGTTTTGGTGGTATATAAGCACTTGAACATGCATGAACGGGCTTATTATAGACAATTTAAAAAAAAGAGAGGAAATGATGAAGTGATCGATGAGAGGTTTCAAAGAAAGATTGACTCAAAAGCTGGTGCGTATGTGTATATATATATAGAGAGAGAGAGATAGAGAGAGGGGTTTAAAAGGATAGGAAGTAAAGGAAGAAGAAGATGGAAAAGATGAAGGGAATAATGGGAGTGTTGATATGTGGGATAGTGATAATGGGAATGGTGATAAGAGAGGCAGAGGCAGAGGGAGAGGCAAGTGGCACCGTAATAGACTATGGGGTATTGGGAAGAAACGGAGCTCTCGGATGCTCTCCCAAGTACCCATCTCAATGCCAGAAGCCGGTTGCCAATCCTTACAATCGAGGCTGTAATCCCGCTTTAGGCTGTCGTACCGGTGATACTAAACCCTAATCTGAATGTGTAGATTAGAATTAGAACGGTCCGACGATCAAGAGATCCACAAAGGTTGATCCAGTTGGATATTATATGTTTCTTTTCTCCTCCCTTGTATATATAATAATAAGCTAGAAATTGATGACGTTGTTTTGAGTTCCCAAAAAGAGAGCTGTATGTTATATTTGTATTTTGGTAACTCTGTTAATTTGTTGTATCATATCTATGTATTCTATATGTGAATGTTTGATTTACTTCTGGATTTAATATTTTGTTTGTTTGTTTAAATATTGCTTTTTCAACACTGCTTTTAGTCGTTAATATAAGATCTATTTGAGAGAAGTTGGTCTTGGTCGTAGATGAAAAATATATTTCTCATATTTATCATTTTTATTGTATTATCCCTATTGATATTCCTTTGATAATATACCACTCTGGTTTATTTATAAATCCATTTTAACTAAATTTCACATACTAAGGAGATGTAGTTAACTCAATGATTATAAGGGTAAATTTTCAATTTTGTCCTTATTTATGATTGAGTATTTTTCAAATATTTCTTCTCTCTCTATCTTCATGAGTACAATTAATATAGGTAAAATTGTCACAATCTCATTTATTACATAAAACTAAATTTATAAATATGACCAATTTTTTTGGGGTCAAAATATACTTATAAATAGGACCAAAGTGGTATTACTCACGGTTAAAAACTTAGTTTTAGCAAGGGTAGTTTAGAAAAAAAAACATTATATTTATTATAATAAACTAACTCAACTACCTTATTTATTATAATCCAGATTTGGGAATTTGTTTGTGGCAGGCAGACGACCAAGTCTATTTCAAGGGATGTGATAAAATGTGAAAAGAGAATTAGGGGATGTCTTATGGTATAAAGGAGTATGAATTAGAGTCAAGAAATTACATGTGCATAATTTGATTGGTGCCAAGCATCCAAAAGGGAAAATTTTAGGAAACAAGATATCTTTTTTTTTTTTTTTTTTTTTTTTTTTCGAAGGAAACAAGATATCTTGACACAAGGGCAGAAACAAGATATCTTGACACAAGGTGAAAACTCATTGAAGAGGCCCAATCATCCTTCATTTTCGTCCAAAGAAGGGGGCAAAAAAGATGAGATCAAACTTGGAACATTTGGCACATTTGTATTTAAAGTCAACAAAACTTATCTTAAAAAGCCACTTGTTACAATAGGGAGGCAAGTTGACTAGTAAATGGACACATAAGCATTGATAATTAATGCTAATTCATGACTTAAAATTCTTCTTCAACAAGCTATGTATTTCGGTCATGAAGAGAAAGAAGAAGATAAGAAGAAGTCATGAAACATTTTACACATGTGGAAAAGAAAGTCAACAAAATCAAGAAGGCCAAGTACAAATCTTCTTGAAATATCTTGGAGTTCTTGGCCAACAAGGAGAGAGCATAAGCCATGAGAAATTGCCAAGTGTCCAAGGTAATTTGGATGCCCAAATTAAGGGTTAAAATTCACCCAAATATAAATAAGGGAGGAAAAGTTTGAGAAATATGTCACAAATAAGGAGATATTTGTAAGGGTATCTTGGTCAATATGCAAGGGGGCCCTTTTGGTGACTTATGCACCAATTATAAAACACCCTAAGACCTCTCATTGCATGTTTTATTAAATCAAAACTTATTACCTATAGAGAAAAGAGAGAGTGACCGAAAAGAACAAAGAAAGAGGGAGAAGGAGAAAGCAAATTAAAGGAACCAAGGTCGAAGGGTTAAAGGGTCTAAGAAGGAGGTAGAAGTCGCCAAAGTCTAAGATCAAGTCAAATAAGTGTTATCTACTACCTTATGCTTGTTATGGTATTTTTGGTTTAGAAAATGGTTCTCATGATTTCTTAAGGATTTGGAAGCATAAATGGTTAAAGGGAAATTCTGCCCAAATTCTATCAGCGTAATTAGGATTACAAATATAATCATCTTTACATTACATGTAATCCTCCCTATATAATCGAACCAAAGGAGCTATGATTGTTTTTATACTTGATCAATCAATAATCCTTGTTAAAAATAAAATTTCAATCCCAACACTGATGAATTTAAAATTAAATTATGTCATATTTTTCACTTTAATTAGAACAATACTAACAAAATCAAATGACTTTTATTTCGAAGGAGGAAACAAACCATTTAGCTTCGAATGAAAATAACATTTAGCATAGGTTTTGATTAGTGACTTTTTGTTTTTGTTTTGCTTTTAGGCCCTTGAAAATAACTTTGCAATTTAATATGCATCAATATAAAGTTATAAATACCATCGACTTCAAGTCCTCAACAGTATGCTGTTTTGTTTCATGTTAATTAACAAATTTTTTATTCTTCTTATTTTTGTTGGTTTCACAATTTAAGATCCCTTCATCGTTATTCTTATGCTATTTTTGGCTCTATTAAATACCAGACGAAAAAATATCAGACCAAAAAGCATGCTTGTCTCTTTTCATATTAAACCAAAAGTAAATTAAAGAGATATAAGAATTCATGATTTTGTTGTTTATATATATTCTCATTGTTATTTCCTTAGTAGTCTTTATACACTACAAAATATATAACCTTGGACGGTGACTATCTAGATTATCCAATGAAACTATCTTCCTTAAAATATACAGTGGTCTGTTTGTCCTTTCCTTATGTTTTTAAAAATGAAATATTTCTTTTTTATATTGTGTCCTTTTCTTAAGTTTGTGATAATTGTTCAAAATTAAATATCTTACCCCACCATGATTAACTCAATATACCCACGTAACTAAGTTTGGAATGAGTGACATGAGCTCGATCTCATCCCTTAAGTTTGTCTTCCCTATCTAAGGGAGATTACCTTTTCCTCCTCCTCAGTGTTGGTCTTGACGATACTCTGATTCTCACAAGAAAAATGAATATAGAGGATACTCTCTTCCGTTCCATACAAGAATTAGTATGAGTTTGCCTTCATTCTAAATGTAAGACCTTTATATATGCTTTGTCTTTCGATTTATAATTTTTTTTTCTAAATTCTCATTGATCACATATATTGTGGGGTGTTTTCCATCAAGAGAGTAACATTCAAAGCAAGTGATTAAAAGAGGTAATTTAAGGAAACTAACACATATGATTAATAAATAACTAGCTTAACTAATTTTTAATCTTTTAAAATTAGATATTTATTTCCTATATTTAAAAGTGAAGGGAGTAGTAAATTTTTTTTGTTACAACTATTCAATATTTAATACTCCCTTTGGTCATAAATATATGAGGTAGACAAGGGATTGACTTTAATCATAAATATAAAACCTCAATCTATTTTGTTTCACAAATTTATAGTCTTTTCTTTGATGTGTTTCTATTGATACTACTACAAAGTATAGTATTAACATCGCTAATTAATCAGTTTTTAAAAACAAAAGTTGAAAAAATAGGTGGTGACATTTTAAAATTTTTGCATGAGTTAGCCTATTTTTAACGGACTTTAAAAGTAAGCTTTTAACGTCCGTCTCCTAAAAACAACGTTAGATGTAAAACATTTTCCCTTTTAAGTTTCGTCCCCTCCGCACGCCCCTCCATCAACTCCGCTCTAATTTCAGAAATTTCTCCCCTCTTTCGTCCCAACTCGTACTTCTCCTCCTATATATTTACGAAATTTCATGTTCTGTGTATTTATTTTCTCAGTTGTTGATTATTTTTAGCTTTAATTGAGGGCTTTTAGATATTTAAAAATGCTCAAAAAGTGATTTGGTTTCTGGTTTCCTTTCAGCCATGAGGGCTCTCATGAGTTTCACCATTATCAAGTCACAGATTCAAAGTTCTTGTATAGAAACAAGGAGATTTGAAGCCAACTCATCTTCAAGATTATATTGGTGGAAGAAAAATACTCTCTCTTTTCAGTGAATTTCCACCCTTTTCATAAGAGAAAATGACAGTCAGAGAGGTAACTTGCGAAAGAATACTTGAAAAGTGAAAATACTGTAGTTGCTCCATTGGTATGGATCAAGATTAGGCCGAGCAACTGTCTGGTAGGATGTGTTCAGACTTTTCTATTAGCTGCCCAAAGGTCAGGATTAGTGACAATGCATTCACAACGTATGGAGTTAGGCTAGGAGACGTCTCTTTGCTTGAAAATCAGTATTGTTTGAATATTTTGAATAAATTCGTGGTAGTTAACCTTCTTTCAAATATTTTTGGGCCTTACTAATTGCTTATAACTCGCAAGCCTATGGAGTTAGGTTAGAAGACGTCTCTTTGCTTGTCTCAAATATATCTCTGCTTATTTTATTTTTTTACTGTCACTGCCTTATCAGTTCCCAAGTGCAATGCTTCGACACTTACCCCTGGAGGATATGGAGGAGGAGCTAAAGTCAGGGTTCTTGTTGGAGGGACAAACTCTCCTCTTTTTGGCACTTTATAGATAACTTCAATCCATTGCTTCATGAGGTAGTTTTTGATTGACCATTATGATTCTTTGTTGTTGTGTTCACAGGGATCATTGCTGGAGCTTTGATAGTGGCAATTCTGTTTCTCCTAGGTTATTATATATGACACTATTATGAAGAAGCAACTGACTGTAAAGCTCCTATTGAGTGAATGGTAAAATATTATAAGTTTAGAGTTGTTGAAATTATTGACAAAATCTGATTCTTATGTTTACGAGACTCACTATTTGGATTGTTTCTTTTATGCCTTTTCTTAGATTTTCTTTCTTATGTTTATTTGCTTGGAATAAATTTATAGAGGATTTAAAAAAAAAAAAAAAAAATTGGGGGTTATTCCAATCCAAATTAACAAGAAGTAAAATGGACGTGGAGAGTGGCATATTGTATTTTTAGAATTGGGGGTCATTTTAAAAAACCAGACGTCGTAAGTCAAAAACAGATGTCATAAGTGACTTAAAATGTTTGTTACAAAAATGGACGTCGATTCAAAATTTTTAACATTTCTTAAATAGACGTTCTCCTGAAAATGGATGTGGAAAGGTCCAAAAAAACAGACATTAAAAGTGTTTTTTGTAGTTTCAACACACATGAATAAATAGGGTATTTTAGAGAAACCAATATATATTTGTTACCAATAACTAACTTGACTAATTTCCTTAATATTATTTAGGGTTTATGGTTTATATCAAAAGGTAGTTCCAATATACATGAATAAATATAATATATATATTTTAGAAAACCCACACATATTTATTACAAAATAACTAAAGTTAACCAATTTCTTTAATACTAGTTTCCGTCAATGAGCATGTGCAAATTAATTATCTATATAATATTTTTGGTCCTTAATATAAGAGCCACTTAACCTTTTTTTTGAAATATTAGAGAAGCTAAATATATTATATTAAATAATTTATTTCTCATTTTTTACCAAATTAATTTGTCGAATTATAAACTAATACTCCCTCTAGTTCTTATTATAAGACACTAACTTGCAAGTTTATTTGGTCATTTTTATAAGGCATTTACTTGTTCCCAAGGAGCATTAATTATATTTTTCCATGTATGCCCCTAATTAATAATGATAGTGGGTGAGGGTAATAATTATTATGATATTAGAGTTTAGTACAATTAATAGGGGTAATATTGGAAATTACTTAAATTCTATGACAAATTTATTGATTTTAACTATTTTTATTGGTTTGTAAGAATTGTTAGTTGGTGCCTTATAATAAGGACCAGAGGGAGTATATAATCTAATTATAGACAACATATGCTATGATTAAGCAACTTATTTAGCTTTCTTAATTTCTCCAAAAAAAATATTAATTAGCTTTTATATTAAGGACCGGACTAGTAATATCTTTTAGAAAGGTTGCACTATTATAGACTATTATAGATTCAAGAATCATCTTTGATTTACAGAAGAGGTTGAAAATGATACGTTTAAAGAATAACTGTTTTTTAACCCACACGACCAATCAATAATATATGTAGTAATACAAACCAGTAGTACGGAGTATGGACGATGATTGAATTATTTATTTAATCCTGTAATTCATAATATGCTGCTGGCCTAAAAGTCAAACACAGTAATTTACCTAGTTCGTAACGTATGACGCATATTTTTCTCTCAATATAATCGCCTTCTTTGTATTCTTCATTTCCATTATCATTATTTAATCTCATAGATCCCAATCCTACTTGTCTCCTTCATTCCTCACAGGTAAATCCTCCTAACATTCTCAACACATTGCAAATAATGTCTTCGTCTCCAAACGCATCTCGTCGCCATGACCCTTCTGAAGCAAACCTCTCCTCCAAATCTGACGTGATGTCACGTGACACTGTACCTTCTTCCTCAAAGGCTTCAGCTTCTTCATCATCTTCAAACACTACTCTCAGTAAGGTTAAACTCAGAAGAAAAGACGTTGATCATGATCAGATAAACAACCACCACGAGCCGTCCTCTCCGTTTTACAAGGGTCTTCTTTACCAACCTATCTCTATCAACACAGAACATAATTCGCAGAATTATCATCATCACAGTGGTGGCCATAATAATTATAATTCTAGGGTTCCGACCACGACGGCAATTTCTTCTGAACCTAGTCCATACTACAAAGGGCTACTTACGAATTCTTCACTGGGTATTCATGGAGGAGGACAAGACCACTTACAATCGCAGCATGATTATGATTTGAGGAATCACGAGGTTGAAGGAGCGTATGAGCATGAATATGATCCATATTTCAGAGGCTTACTCACTGATAGCTCTCTACCAATGGCGATTCGGGAACTTGAAGAAGGAGGCGGAGGAGGAGGATGGTATGGCCACGGTAGCGCTGTGCCAATAAGCTTCTCATCCTTTGCGTTCAACAATTTATGCTCATGTGGTTATGATGAGAATTCAAATGACGACATCATCACAGTCCCGATAGACTTGGAAAGAAAGCGTACTTTACCGTTGTCGCCTCCGGCACCGATACCATTACTATCGCCATTACTACCATTCCCACCACCGCCGCTGTCTATGTTTCCATCCAAAGGTAATTAATTTTGATTTCAAAGTTTAATATGAAAAAAGGTGTTTTAGATCCCCCCGGGGGGGGGGGGTTAATCACCCTTGGATGCTCCATGGTTTTAGATGCCCCGGCATAAAACATTGTTGTCCAGTTTGTACCTTCGCCCTTTTAAAATAATGGTCTTTTAAATAAAAAAAATCATTTTTTGAAAAAGTAATAGTTAATAGATTATCTTTATTTTAGATTCTATACTTATTAAAATATTTTTTCAAAAAGAATATAGATTTTTACAAAAATCAAATTTGAACTGCCCAGATCAGATATAGATGGTCCAGATCCTATTAGTTCTCCATGCTAAGCAAAGATGCTAAGAAGGGAAATTGGTTCCTATTTTAAAATGAACTGTTTTACTTAAAAGTTTATTTATTTACCCTTTTATTTTCTGTGATCAATTCCATGTCTAGTAATAGAAATACTAATAAATTAACTAATAATTATAACCAAAAGGTATGAGTACTACTGCTTTAAGTATGGTGCTGAAACTAGAAGAAGATGGGAAGCCTTTGGGGGAGAGAGAATCAGAAGAAACTACGGAGGAAAAAGCTGTGGATGTTGAGAACAATAAGAAGCGGGAGGCCATGAATGAATCTGGTTTGCTAAATGAGGAGGTCATAAAGAAGAAGGAGTCCTTGAGAGAGAGAGTTTCTTCGAATAATATTTCTGAACAAACAGAGTCCGCAAATAATAAAGGTATTCCCAATCAGCAGATTAAGGAGGAGGAGGAGGAAGAAGGAAGCTTGAAAGAGTATGTTTGGGCTGACAAGTACCAACCCAAGGCATTGCAAGAATTTATCTGCCACAAACATATTGTTTCTCAGCTTCTAACAATGGTGAGATATATAATTAACCTCTACTAATTCCTTGTACATTTACAATTTTTTTTTAAAATTTTTATATTCCATTTGTTTATGTAATCAGTGTGAGTCCTTGCATTACACGGAATTTTAGAAATAAGTTAATTAGAAAATTACTAAAAGTCTTCTTCGTTGATCCCACACACATTGAGTTGGGATTAATGTAGAGATATAAATTAAAAGGTTGTATATATCTTGCATGTTAATTAATTTTTAACTGTCATTTTTAATTAAATTTTATTTCAGTGTTTTATTTTTCATCCAAAATTCATAAAAGTGTTATTTGTACTAATTTTTAGGGATCAATTTTATGATGGTACTTTAATTTGATGGATAATATTCAATTCAGATGCATAATATTCTCCTTCTTTCCCGCATTATCAGCATGATTCTTATATATATTCTTTTAGGGCTTCTTATTAGTATATCGTGAACATTTATATAAAACATGTCCCACGTCTAGGTTGTGTAGTTTAAAGTTCTATTTGGGTTAAAGATAATAATTAAGTGGACAAATAACCTTGAAATTATATGCAAGTGCAATTGTATTTGGGGAAAAAATATCAAAGTTAAATATAATAATTTAATAGATCTAAGATCAACATGTGAATGACGTTAATTAATTGGTTTTGATGAACTTGTTGCAGATAAAGGAGGGATGTGTTTGTGAACATTTTATATTTGAAGGACCACATGGTGTAGGAAAGAGAACCATGATACGAGCTCTACTTCGAGAGGTCTTTGGCTACGACGAAGTCAAGGTAAACTTTAAAAAGAAAATGAGATATGATTGTGTTCCTAATAAATTTTATTATATATACTGATATATTGATACTAAACATAAAATATTCTTAACAATAAATTTTTCATATATCTGTTTACAGGTGATTGAGGAGTATAGAACATTCGTATTAAAGGTAATGTTTAATGCTTAATTAACTATTAAAGAACTCTTGTGTGTGTGTGTGGTGTTGCTTCTTACTTTAAATGTATACGATTGATCAGTTAAAATTTCTTACCCTCAAAGTACTCTATTAATTTTTCAAGCAAGCCAAAGACATCAATTCATAATACTACTTTTGACCCTAAATGTATGACCTAGCTAGTTTATAGTATAAATTGCACTTTAAACTAGGTCCCCTATTTAGGATAGATGAGTATAACGATTATATTTCATACACACTTTCTCATTACCTGAACTCTTTCTAGATTTCGTGTTCAAGAAAAGTGGTGATCCTTATTAAATGTGTCACGAATTGAACATTTACCCCACAAATGCCCACAATTCAAAGCTTGAACTTATGCCTTATATTTATTGATTGTTAGTTACTATTTCCAATTTAATGAAAGGTATTAATTCTTACCGTAGACAAAAATATCTTTGTTTCATATAATTTCGACCAAAAACAAGTATCCTAAAAATTCTCTTATATCGATCCTTCCACTCCTAAATGTACATAGAAGCTAGTTAATGGGTTTTGGCCCTAATTATAAAATATCAATCAATTTTTTCTTCCACATTTATAATCCTTATCCAAACTATCTTTATTGACTACACATAATTAAGTGAGTGTCCATCAACAGGGTAGTTTCCAATGCAACGTCTAAAATAGTATTTTTACAAAATAACATTTTTTTTTTTTACTTACAAATAACAAACCTTCTTAATCTTTTCATATTAGTTACTAATTCTTATATTTCAGACCAGATGGAGTATTTAAGTTTGGGAGGGAGTACTTAATTAATTAGAAGTTGATGAGTAAAATTATAGTTGAGGAAAAGTGAAATTAATGGTGGAATAAAATCTTTAGAATGAACTAGATGAATATATATTTTAAATTTCATTGAACCAAGCTTGTTTGGATTAGCTTTTCAGAAGCACTTTCATAGAAATCTAGACAAAACTCTTCTCACATGCTTCCCTCCTTTGTACATGCAAGTCAGAGAAATATATATTACACACACACACGTATGCATGAATATATTGATAGCTGAATTAATTGGCAGGGGGAGGTGATAGGAAGCATCCAAGTGCCAATAATAAAATCAGTACATCATGTAGAGGTCAATCTTTCTCAAACAAAAGGGTATAAGGAACAAGTGGTTGCTGATTTGTTAATAGAAACTTACGACAAGATCATCAATATTTCAATGCCTTGCGAGCCAAAGAACTGCCACGGTAAATTAATTTCTCTACTTTAAATTTATTTAATTTAATAGAGCCTTCTTCCTAATATTCTTAACTATATACTAGTATTTGACTCCAAACACGGTTACACGATCAATATAGGGCTAGCTAATTTTTCCTCAACATATATATAAATCTCAAAATTTTCACATGTTTTTTCTCCGATATTATTGTGAAGTCATAATTATATACGAGGCCGAGAAACTCTCATCAGGATCATTGTTGTACATAAAGTGGATGCTTGAAAGGTATAATAATGGTTGTAATAAAGTCTTCTTTTGCTGCGCTGATGGATCCAAGCTCCAAATTGTCACACCTCTCTGCAAAACTTTTCGTCTTTGCCCTCCTTCCACTCAAGAGGTCAGATTTTTCTCTTTGTTGTTGTTGTTTTGTGGTATTCTCGGTAAAATCATATTGAATATTGCATTTTAACAAATATTTTCTAAATTAAATGGTAAGAAGATACATGTTTGGAGAAAGCTTTGATTTTCTAAGTGATTTTTGGCGTTTGAAAAGATTAATTAATAACCCGGAAAAGATATCCCATCTCAAGAAAGTAAAAATAATGCATTAGCATTCTCTCTGGTTGATTGTTGTTGTTGATGTGTTAATTAATTTTACAATATTTTTTATTGGCTTCCTACAATTAAGAGTTTGACAAAGTTGAGAATATTTTTCTACTTCAAATAAGCAGATTGTTGAGGTTTTGAAATACATAGGGAAAGAAGGAAAACATTTGTCCTCAGAATTCCTTACTAAGGTTGTTGAGAAGTCAAAGAACAATCTTCGTGAGGCCATTCGTTCTTTGGAGGCGACTTGCCTGAACAAGTAAGATAGATTGATTTATTCCATATAAATTCCCCTAAAATATTCTTCATTTTAATTAATTAATTCACCATTAATTATTTTTATATATTTAATGGAAAAATATAATATTTATAATAATATATGTGATTGAAGTATGTATAGGCCAGACATAATTTAGTGATGAGGTATTTTGGTGGAAATTTATGGTAATTAACGTGATGTTAAGCAACGTTTTTTGTGAGATTGACATAATATATATAATAGGCAAACTTATGACAATTTATGAGATTTAATATAATTTTTTTTTTAAATCTTACCTCGGTTTTTTTACATGTATTGATGTGATATAATATTTCAATTTTGTACTTTATCTTCTCCTCGAATAATAATTATATATTTCGTTTGCAGCGATTCAATCAAAGATGACGAGTTAATTTTAACAGGATGGGAAGATGACATCTCAAATATAGCTAAGACTATACTTAAAGAGCAAAGTTCAAAACAGTAAGTAATTCATTTTTTATGCGTGTAATTGAACATATTTCTTCATGTACTACATGTGGTCTGATGCAAGTTCTATTATTTATAATTTAAGAATACTTTCAACTTTAATTTATTGGCAAAAAAAGAAGAAGAAAAACTTTAACTTTATTTTCTCATTTAATATTTATTCATATGCTTCAGCAAGGTCGGAATCATACGCATACACGAAAAATATCTATGTTTTGTCTAGATTGACAAAGATGTCTAGTCCATTGGACTAGTATATTGATATTGGATTAGATAACTCTCTCCTAGGTATCTATGAATCAGATACCTATGAGTATGGTAGATCACTGTACACAAATAGACATTAGCCAAAGGGGTGGTGAGTGTGTATAGTGACGACAAACTAGTAATTGAGATAGATGTTCATACCTTTAGGGTTTACCTCTTATTTATAGAGTTTACCTTAGGGTTATGGTTTGGACTCATGGGCTCTGCGTCTCCAAGCCCAAGTGATGTGCTGCCAAATCTAGGTCAAGATCTTGGATCTCTTTGATTATGATAGGATTCTGACCTAGATTGCCTTTGTTGGGCTATACGTTGAATGAGCCTCATATATAAGTCTATAACAGTTGCCCCCAGCCTGATAGGCAAGGTTTCTGGGCTATACAGTGAATGAGCCTCATAAATTTTTGTTGATTTTTTTAAAAGTAATTTTTATAAATTAAAGAATGCATCATAATTTTTTTTATAGATATATATTCAGGTTGTGAAAAATAAAAATTGAGAAAACTATTATTTAATTCAATGAAACTTAGAATTTTTTATTAGTTTTAAAAATACAATGGAGAAAAGAATGTAGAAGGGAACCTAAAAGATTTTTCTCTTTGGCTTATGTCAGTCACTGAATTTTTCTTGGCTGCATCTGAACATGATCGTTTTTACCAGTTTTATTCCTCAACTCAGTTCGGATCTAGTTAAACCAAAGTATTACTCAAGTGGAATTAGAACCTATACCCTATTCTTTTCACCAATCCCAAGAATATTAGGCCATATGGCTTATGTCATTCACTGAATTTTTCTTGGCTTCATCTGAACATGATCAGTTCGGATCTTGAGTCGACGCATTCTGTTTTCTCATCGCATCGCTCTTGCTAAAAGCACTGACGACTCTGCGATCGATTTTGAAATGTTGCGTGAAATTCCAGATACTAACAACACCTTCATGAACTCCGAGGATGATAATTCGATCAGCAGCAAAATCAACTGAGGAAAGATTGCTCTTAAATCCATGTCGCATCCAGACGATCGAGTTCTACTTTTGTCCAAACTCTTTGATTTTGTTTGATCGATCGAATCGTATTTTGAATCATCTGGATTTAAGGAAAAACATTAAGTTTATATATTTTTAAGAATTAATTGATGTAAAAATACCTATAATTTTTTTTTTTTTTTTTTTATCAAAAATGAAAAAAATACTCTGCCAAAGGTATATGATATTGGACGACGTACTTCTGGTCTCAGGTGTTTTTGTACCTTTACCTTTTTTTTTTTTTTTTTTTTAAATAATAAATTTATTTTTATTTTAAAAAATAACACTTGAAATGATTATTTTTATTTTTACATCCGTTAAATTTAAAAAATTAAATTAAATTCTTATACTTTACGTTTAATTAATCCTTTTTTCTGCAATTACATTTAATTAATCTAAATTTCTGATGATGAACACTTTATGCTGATGGACGATAGTATTATTTTATTTATATTTCAGTTAGTTAGCTTTTTTTTGCCACCGACTCAGTTTTTTAATCAATTATCTACTACTAGTAGTAGTAGTCAATTTGACATGTTTTTCATTTATTGGTACTTCTTTTTTGTTGTTGCTCAGATTCATTTATTTGTACTTCATGATAATTGATCTTTAATATATAATTTTATTTAATTTCTTGTCAAATTTAAGTTTAGCTAACTTTTTTTTTTTTTTTTTTTGGAAAATTAGGGGAAATTCTCATTTTAAAAAATTTATGGGTGAGAAATACCGAGCATGATTGTATGTGCCAAATTTACCAAGTACCAGACTATATATACTTTCTCCATATAAAAATTTATCATGTCATTCCCATCAATAAAATTTTTAAATTGAGACTCTTGCCTAATTTTTCTTCAAATTGGATAAATTAGCTTTTCCTCACCAAGTAAAAAACTTTTGACTTTGTGTATTTTTCATCTTAACTCACCATTTCTCTCTTTATTTTTCCTTCATGTTTTCTTTTAATTTCTTCTTTGTGTGTGCCAATAGTGCATTGCATTGTTACAATTTTATTAGATTTTATAATATTAAATGTGTTATCATCCCAAGAAGCAAAGTAGCTACTGTGACTGATAGTCTGATACAGGCAGAGCATGTGACCGCCCTTGTAATCTTCTCCATCTCTTCCAATGGAAGCCAATCATATTTTATTACAAAATATAATCTTGATAATAAGAAGGATCGATATGGATTTACTATTAAATTTTAGGAGTTCATAATTTATCATTGAAAAAAAAAAACTAATTTGAATCTTTTACACTTTTTAAAAGTTACACTCCAGACAAGACATTGCTTATGGAATGGGTGTTTTATGCGTAACTTAACATTAACTTGTCATTATATCATTGATCAATTCCAAGATGCGATTGCAATGTTGGCAAAAATAGAATAAAATATAAAGAATGGGGTTGTAGTTATCCTCACTCCTGAATCATCCTCCATATGTAGGGACGGTGCTTAGGATAAATATTTGGGGCGGTCAAATGTATATTCATTAACTAATTTTTAAGGAAAAATATTTGGGGGCCAAATGTATAAATTTTTGAGCTAAATGTATAATTTTTTTGGGTTAAATGTATAAAAAAATCCAACTTATAATAAATATTTAGGATTTTTTTTTGGGGGGGGGCATGGCCCCATTGTAACCAAGAAGCTCCATCACTACCTCCATGAACATGAACCTTACAAATAACTTATAGTCAGATTTATATTCTTTTCCCCCAAAGAAATAAAAGGATTTAAGAAAAATAATTGAACAAGTTTTTTGTGTTGTTTATTCCCAAATTAAGAGCTACTTAACTAAATTTAATAGATTAAAAAACTAAGTAAAATTAATCAATTATAAAAAACCTGAAATGATTCCTTAAAATATCTGTGTAATTTTTTTAAAATAAAAAGGTGGCATTAAATCAAAGTTTTCACCTTCTAGGGCTATAATTATGAATGCACTAACTGAACTTTTGCCATGGCTCACACCTAGTCCAACATATTTGAGTCTTGGAAAGAATAAAATGCAATATTATATCATAGCTTTTGCTGGTTATTGCTTTTGCGGATTTCCAGACTAATGGTGTATATAATGGTCTTTTACGTGTTTGATGCTAGTTGGTAAATTTCTTTATACATTTAAAATGAAAAAAAAAATTAAAACAAGAGTAAATCTTTTGATACACAACTGAATATTTGCACGGATAATTTGAACAAATGATAATCAATGCAATAATCTTAAAACTCTTTATATGTGATCGAGGACCTTATGTTAACCTTCATTTTTTAGATGAGGACTCCACATTAGTGGCGGATTAAGAAAATTATTGAATGGGGGCACTAGTGGCGGCCCTTGAAAAGTTTTCTTTAAAGAAAGTTTTAAATGCATTAAAAACTAAAAAATATAAAAAAAAAAAGAATATCAAAAAAATATTCATGAAATCAAGTGAATACTGATGATGTAATAAAAGAGGCAATTATTTTACAAACCTGTCATTTAGAAAAGTAAGGCTAAGTCTTGTTAAAAATGAATCTATATAAATTACAATGAAGGATGTCCACTCAATAAGTTTAAAGTACATATATTTTAATAATAAAAGTATATTACAATAAAAATAATTACAATGTCATTCTTATAGACCTTATTTTTTGGAATTCCATAATAATTTCTTTATTATCAATGCTATCAAATACATCTTTTTCAATATAAGGCACTAAACAATCATTCAACCATTTATCCCCATTCGATTACGAAGTGCAATCTTGATGTATTAAGGGTGGGCACTTAATTTAAGGGTGGACAATCATTCAAACATGTATTAATTAAGGAAAGTAGACAAATAATGCTAATACTAATGGAAATTTAAAAACATTATACTCAAGTTATTAATTCAAACTCGTTTAATTTGATTTTTTTTTTTTTTTTTTTTTTTTTTTTTTTTTTTTAAAAAAAAATTCCCAAATTTAAAGGGGGCACTTGTCCCCCAATCACCAACATGGATCCGCCCTTGCTCCACATCCCTACACACTCAACACGTCAACGAAGGGCAAATTTATGTATGTATGTATCCTCAATTAGCTAACTAAGATGGAGATTTAATTTTTCTATCACACTCTTGAAGTTAACACTAGCTACTTGGTTTGTTTTAAAAATATTTTAATTATTATAAGGAAACGAAATATTTAGGTCGTACACAACCTCACAGTGGGGTTCTAAATCGTTGACTCTGTCCCAAAAAACATAATACTTATTATTATTATTATTTTTTAAAAAAAACTTATTCATTTTACAGATTATGATGATTTTAAACATTTTATTAACATATTCTTAAAGGAGAGAACTTACATCCATTATTGGATATAATCAACATCTAGTTCCCCATGAATTACCGTCATATGTATCTTTAAAATATATCATCGTTATCCACCTTCCAGTCTCTGATTTCTATAAAGCTGTTTGGCAGCAAGATGTTCATTTCAAACGTCTCTTCTCTTTTCTTAGGTTGGTTTGTTTTGATATTTTGGGTTGTTCCTTTGAGTGAGCATGCAGGCAGGGCAAGAGAAGTTGGATTTATAAGATTTGTAGAACAAGTGAATAAAAGATAACATTTATTTAAGATTCACACATACCAACAAGATTATGATAAATTTTTAACTTTAATTTAAAAGTACCTTTCAACTTTTTTTCTCTCTCTATTTTCAGTACAATAATATGGGCAAAATTGTCACAATCTCATTTTTGGAGTTTGAATTTTTTTCTAGATCTTGGAGAGTTGAAAGAAGATACTGAAGAGGAAAGAGACAAATAGCAGGTTATGCTGTTAAGGATGACATATTTAAAAGATAACGAAGATATTTTTAAATATACGTGACAGTCACTGGAAACCAAATATTCATTATATTGAGTACTCGATGTAAGTTTTCTCTTTTCTAAAAACTAATTGTAGGACGTAAATTTAAACATATTAAGATATTTTATTTTTTATATATATTAGGTACGCAAGTGATCATTTTTTCGTTCAGGCGTTATTATTTAGGATATTATGTTTATCAAATTTTTTAATTATTTTTTTAATCTTTTTTTTTTTTTGATTAGTTATTTGCTTTAACGAGTTAATCTAACTTTTTCGTTTCTTTATCAGGGGGGTTAATGATTGAGTGTGAGTGTGTTCTCCACGCAATGAACTTTTTAGTTAGGGACATGTGTAAGCCAAAGCTACTAATTCTATGGTCACCCTCACGAAAGGCAATTACGTAAGCACCCACCACCCATGCATATCCATATAGACGCTGATTTTTTCTTTCTCTGTCTTCTGCTTTTATTTTAATTTTTTTTAAACCCTTACTCATTTTTTATAGTATTATATTGACTTATATGTGTTCCATTCCAAGACATCATCAGCTTTCATTATTTAACATCAAAATTAGAAAAATATAAACTTTTAACATTTAACGTTTTTTAATCTTTCTATTCAACTATATACCTATATATTACCATAAAGAAATTACTCCATAAGTAGGTATATAGATGATAAAAATACAACGCTGATTCTGCCGCACTGTTTTTTTAATAAAAAAAAAAATTGTGGAATTGCAAACATTACTTACTTTATAGAATATATAGGTGCGTTATTAAGTTATCATTGTTTTTAATTATTATTGAGAAAGTATTAATAATGATATTTTAGGAAGAAATTGACAAAAATTAGAATGTTGTCCTATAATTAAGACCAAGATCTAACTCTCAAATGTTACTCCCTCTGGTCCTAATTATAGGACAATATTTGAAAGTTAGTTTTGGTCCTAATTATATGACAACATTCTAACTTTTATCAATTTTTTTTCCAACAATACCTCTATTTTATTCTCTCAAGTGTGTTTGGTTTTTAATGATTATATGTATATGTGTGTAGACTAGATCAACTATTGCTAATATATATATATATATATATGTGTGTTTATTTATATTGTTTGTGTATATATATATAAACACACATTTATATATACAATATATATGTGTGTGTGTATATATATAAACACACACACACACACATATATATATACATATATAAGTGTGTGTGTCTATATATATATGTGCGCGTGCACATGTATTTATGTGTAGATATATGTATGTGTGTGTGGATGTATGTATATGTATGTATACACACACATATGTATATATAGCAAAACCATTATTTTACTTAGAAAGTGTATGGAAAGGAAAATTCTAGGTCGGAGAGGTATATGACAGGGGTGTTGATTCACTTTTATTTATATCATTTTATATTTATATAAGGGCATTTTAAGAAAATGAGTAAATTTTAAGAAAATGAGTAAAATTAACTAATTTAACTCATCTCTTTAATCTCCTCAAAATCGATTAAATATATCTTATAATTAAGACCGGAGAGAGTATCATATACTTAGGTCTGGTGAGATTACTTTATTATTATCATCTTCATAACTACATAACTGAGACAAAGTTGAAGGATAACTGTAAGAAGAAGACTTATTATATGTTTGCTGTCGGTTATAGATGGTGTCAGTTGGGGCCATCACACTTTTTAAATTAAAAAGTTTAATTAGGTGTTTATGAGTTGGGTCCCAAGACTCATAAGACCAGACCAGGGACAGGCTATCAAACTTTAGTACTAGTGTTAAATCCATGTGTGGAAATCTAGACCCGCCTGGCTAGTTGGACCGATAATCCAGTGACCCAACTACTTGGCTGGTCCCGACTAATCAATTAACCTTGTGCTGTGCCACCAGACAGGTTGGACGTGTAAGTCAGATTGAACTTTATATGATTTTCCCCACCTTATTGACCCTAAAACCGCACCTTTTTGAGTTGAAAAATAGTATTATATCCGGTTCTAATTATAAAACAATATTTAGGAGTTGATTTTGGTTCTAATTATATAATAACATTTTAATTTTTTCAATTTCTTTCTAAAATACTCTTATTTTATTCTCTTAAGTGTGTTTGGTTTTTGATGATTATATATATATGGGTGCATGATTCTTCCAGTTAGTGAAACATTTAGATATATATGTGTGTATCTACACAAAAATATATACGCACACACTAATATATATAGACACACACACAAATATATACTCCCTGTCAACATATATTGTGTATATGTACATATATAAGCACACACATATATGTATATGTAGCAAGAGCATTATTTCAATTAGATAACGTGTGTAAAGAAAATTTTTAGGTTTTTATTTTTTGTTTTAAAGTAATTATTTTGACTATTTTAAATTTATATATAATTTTAAGAAAATAAGTAAAATTAACTAATTTATTTTTCTTAGTTTCTCTAAAATCGGTTAAATATATCCTATAATTAGGACCAGAGTGAGTGGTATATTATATTTATGTTTTAGTAAATCTGTTTTGTGGACCATGTATAGTTTATATATGAATGTTCTATTTACTTGTAGATTAATCCATTTTTATTTAAATGGTACTTTTTCAGGATTATATATGAATATTTTTATACATTTTAATTAAATCATATTATTTTAATAATGAATGGTTTAATTGGTAAAAAAAAAGAAAGACTGTTTTGACTCTGATTGGATCACTAACCCTTGGACCATATTGTTTTGACCTGTTCAATGATTAATTGGTCCGATTTTCAGTCCCTTAAGAGTAACACATGCAATAAAAAACAAAGAAATAAGATGAAAATAAAGTCCACCCACATCAAACTCCCAACATCCATATAAAGAAAAATCACTTTGAAGTTCGAACACACACACACACAAAATAAATAAGTAGGGAGAAAAAAAAAATTAGGTCTTTATGCATGAATCCTACACCATGCACATAATGAGTAATATCTATATTTAGGAGTAGGAGGACATAGTAAGATATTGGAGGAAGGGAGAATGTCACGAAACAATGCTAGTTTTGGTGGTATATAAGCATTTGAACATGCATGAATAGGCTTATTATAGACAATTCAAAAAAAGAAGAGGAAATGATGAAGTGATCGATGAGAGGTTTCAAAGAAAGATTGACTCAAGCTGGTGCGTATGTGTGTATATATATAGAGAGAGAGATAGATAGAGAGAGGGATTTAAAAAGAGAGGAAGTAAAGGAAGAAGAAGATGGAAAGGATGAAGGGAATAATGGGAGTGTTGATATGTGGGATAGTGATAATGGGAATGGTGATGAGAGAGGCAGAGGCAGAGGGAGAGGCAAGTGGGAGCACCGTAATAGACTATGGGGCATTGGGAAGAAACGGAGCCATGGGATGCTCTCCCAAGAACCCATCTCAATGCCAGAAGCCGGTTGCCAATCCTTACGATCGAGGCTGTAATCCCGCTACAGGCTGTCGTACCGGTGATGTTAAACCCTAAGCTGAATGTGTCGATTAGAATTGGACCGGTCCAGTCAAGAGATCCACATAGGTTGATCCGGTCGGATTTTATATGTTTTTTTTTTTCTCCTCCCTTGTATATATAATAATAAGCTACACATTAATGACGTTGTTTTGAGTTCTAAAAAAGAGAGCAGTACGTCATATTTGTATTTTAGTAATTAATTCTGTTAATTTTTTGTATTATATATGTATTTTAAATGTGAATGTTTGATTTACTTCTGGATTTAATATTCTTTTGTTTAAATATTGTTTTTTTTTTTCAATACTCTTTTGGTCCTTAATGTAAGATCTAATTGAAGAGTTGGTCTTGGTTTTAAATGGAAGACATATTCCTCATATTTATCATTTTAATCATGTTACCCTATTGATATTCCTTTAACAATATATTAATCACTATTGAGAAACTTAGTTTTAGCAAGTGTAGTTTCGAAAAAAACATCATATTCATTATAATAAACTAACTCAACTACCTTATTTAATCTAATCAAATTAGTTAGGTTCTTGCATTAAAGAATGGAAGATTATTATATATGAATATTTTTTCACATTTTAATTAAATTATATTATTTCAACCTGGATTTTGAATATAGAAAGGTCATTTACAACAAAAAAAGACTATATTTACAACAGGAAGTGTTGTATTTATAACAAAATTTAAAATCTGGTCATTTACAATAGAAAAAGCCATATTTACAACAGGCTAGATATTAACGGTGGTGTGACTTTTGCTCCTAAAATGTAACCACTTGTGTATTTTTGCTCCCAAAAAAAGCATATGGTGTTGGGTGCTCTCGAGGATAAAGCACATGTGTATTTTTGCTCCTAAACCCTAAATAGTACTCCCTCCGGTCCTAATTATAGGACATATATAACCGATTTTGAGGAGATTAAGGAGAGAAGTTAAATTAGTTAATTTTACTCATTTTCCTAAAATGCCCTTATATAGATTTAAAATGATATAATTAAAAGTGAATTAATAACCCCTATCGCATACCTCTCCGACTTAGAATTTTTTCTTTCCAAACGCTTTTTAATTGAAATAATGGTCTTACTATATACACATATATATGTGTATATCTGTATACATATAGATATAGTCACACACACACATATGAATACACACACAAATATATATATATATATATAGACACACACATATAGACACACACACAACACATATATATATGTATACATGTGTGTGTTTATATGTGTACACACACAAATGTACATATATGTGTACACACACATATATACACGGACACACACACACTCGCAGATATAATATATATATATATATGTGTGTGTGTGTGTGTGTGTGTCTATATATATGTGTCTTGTATGTATATTTGCATATAGACACACACATATATACATACACAAACACACACACACACACACATATATATATAATCACCAAAAATCAAACACACATAAAAGAATAAAATATGGGTATTTTAGGAAGAAATTGACAAAAATTAGAATGTTGTCTTATAATTAGGACCAAAACTAACTTTTAAATGTTGTCTTATAATTAAGACCGGAAAGAGTATTAATCAATTCCGATCCACTTCTCACGAATATATCCCACGAAAGTGAAATAGTCATTTACGTGTTTATTAGAGAAAAATAAAGGAAAAACATTATACGAATTATAATTTTAAGAGTGATAATTAAGATTTCTCTTGTTTATTCCCTTGATAGTCTTTGTACCCTACTAAATACTCTAAAATTTGCTTGTCGTTTCCCAACTTTTAAAAAAGAAATGCTTTTAAATGTCAAATCGTACGTAAGTCCGCACTAGAAGGGTCTCGTTGGTCAACCTCTGGCTATCAACAAGGAAGAATATGGCTCACAAAATCATCAGCACAACCATCTGAATAGTGAGTATAATGGTGGTTAGTCCATGTCCTTAAGTGATTAATATGTATAACCTCTCATTATCTCTATAGAGAAGATGAGTCGAAGAATCATCATAGGAATATATATGGTCCATACTACAAAGGGCTTACGGATTTTTCTCCGGTTCTCTTGAGGTTCATGTTACTGCAGAGAAATGATGATGTTACACAACTTGTCATATAATTTGAACGCTAGTTCTTTTATTATATTACATGGTATTTAATATAAAATATATTTATTTAATTTGATTATATTAATGAAGTTAGTTACTATGACGTATTTGTTCTAAAAAATATTCCCTCTCTTCTTTGATTATTATAGATGGAGCATCAATAGGAGTAATATAAGAAATGATTGACAAATATAAAAATTATGTCTTATATTTAGGATTAGGATCAACTCCTTAAATATACGTTATATTAAGGACAAGAGGAAGTACTAGTTATTATTCTGACTCATAATTAGTCTGCAGGTTTTTATAATTTCAACCAATTTTTAATTAGATTCCTATAGTTTTTTTTTCTTCTTTTTATCAAGTTCTTAGACTTTCCCCTGTTTTTAATCACGTCCTTGTAGTTTTCCCCTTTTTATCATGTGCTTATTGTTTTATCGATTTTTAATCAGGTCTTTTTTTTAATATTTTTTATTTTAATTTCAATTTAAATTAATAAATAACATTAAAATATAATTTAAGAATAATAAATTTAAATTAGTAATTATGTAATTTGAAAATCATTAATATAATTAATTATTAATTATTAATAATTAATTAACTAATTATGATTCTATTCTCTTTCATAAAAAAATATTATTGTCATTATAACTCATATTTTATAATTCAAAAATAAAAAATATAAATATATGTTTAATCAAAAAAATATGAGTAATATTAAAATTTGAATTATAATAATAAATTTCTCTAAAAATATAGTATAATTTTAATTAATTGATTAAGAATTACTAATTAATTATATTAATTATTTTTTGAATTATATAATTATTAATTTAAATTTATTATTCATAATTTATATTTTAATATTATTCATTTATTTAAATTTAAATTCAATTAATAAATTAATTAATTTTTTTTGAAAAAACCAAGAAGGACCTAATTAAAAATTTGGTAAAACAATAAGGACTTGATATAAAGAAAAATAACTACAAGGACCTCATTAAAAACATGTGAAAGTATAAGGACTTAATAAAAAAAAAAAAATATAGAGACCTAATTAAAAATTGGTTGAAACTATAAAGACCTATAGATTAATCATCCCATATTCTTATATCAAAAAATTTAAATGAATGTGATTAATGAGTTGTTTTATAATCTTCTTTAATCAATACAATGGATGAGATACTTATTTTGGCCCCTATTAACCGTACATACATTCCAAGTGGATGACCAACTAGTTATCTATATTATGGGCCGTTAACTCTTAGAAATTGACTACATTCTAGCATATTCTCTCTCTCTCTCTTTTTTATTACCTATTTTTGGTTCAAAATGTGCATAGGAAATGAAGTGTATAGAAGAAAATATGCAAATCAAAGTATTAAGCAAAAATCAAAGAAATTCTTGTTATATCTTATAGAGTTTGTGATTTAATTGAGAATTGAGAATTCCTCTCTCTTTTGTAGGAAGATGGAGACAAGTTTTGAAGCTCTATAAGAACCAAGAAACAAGAAAAGAAATAAAGGAGGTGAAGCAGTGCAAAGTTAGAAGGAACTTGTAAAACTGGCTTCAGCAAGTGGACCAACTAACCATGACAAGTAAAGAATCTCTAGAAGTTTGCTCTCTATGTAACTAGCCGAGGCAAGTTAACAAATTGACCGTAGCAAGTAGCTCTTTGTGTAACTGGCCGCGGCAAGTCGACAAACTGGCCATAGCCAGTCGTGAAAAGTATAGAAAGTATAGCTGTGCGTTTTTATTTCAGCATCAAAAAAACCTTATTTAATCTAAAGGGATCGGAAGGGCCGAAAAACAAATTCTTGGCACAAGGGAACGGTGGGCACACAAAGGAAGAGCTTGAGAGAAAGATTTGGACAACCTTGGAGGCTTGGGTGCTCATCCTAAAAGAAATTTTGGGGATTTTCATCTTGGTTCTTCCGCTTTTCCTCTTAGCTTCTTCATGTATTCAGTAGCTTTGGCTAGAGTCTCTTTGTATTTGGACATGAGTAGCTAAATCTTTCATTCTAGGATTTTTTTAACCCTTTGTATGGATTAATACTTGAATATTCCTCTTTTTTGGTGGATATATATATATATATATATATGTATGTATGTATTGTGTGTGTGTTGATTTCAGCCTTGGCTTAATGCTTCTAAGTGATTGGTCTCCATTTAGATGATTTATTCACTTGGGTTTGACTTGAGAGAGCTAATCTAGGTGTAGAACTTGATTGAAATCATGTTTGTCTTGAAGTTTACTTGATAAATGGATAGTTTGCTGGTAAAATAGAGATATATCTACTAATCTTGCGTTGTCACATTAGGGTTGTCACTTAAATATTTTTTTTTGGATATAATTTGGCAACCATACAGAAAAACTAAGACTTATCCAAATGAAGCAGGCATCCCAGTTGCATATCAGCGGAAGAGAGAGTATGCAGACCAGACATCGCTGATAAGCTGGCTTTCGCTAGATAGTCTACTGCATTATTTGCCCATCAACGGATGTGATTCACTTCGACCGTCCAATCCCTTTCAAGTAAGCAGTGAATTTCTGCAATGAGTGTACGGTCCGAATGGAGCTCATTCAGGTCTTGCTTTATCAATTCCACCGCCTCAGTAGCGTTGGACTCAAGAATGATCCTCTGGTAACCCATGTCCCATTCCAATTTTAGCCCATGCAAGCATCCCCAAAGCTCCGTAGACAAGTTGTCCCCTTCCACACCCTTGAACATGAAGCCCTTTAGGATTGAACTGTGCTCATCTCGA
Source organism: Acacia acuminata (assembly GCA_019022655.1). Lineage (NCBI taxonomy): Eukaryota > Viridiplantae > Streptophyta > Magnoliopsida > Fabales > Fabaceae > Acacia > Acacia acuminata. Next base: position 623,209 of record JAFJYI010000239.1, read on the forward strand.
ATCACTCCACCACTCGCCATCCCAGAACTTGTGTGTGAGAACGCCCCGTCAGAGTTAATCTTCACCCATCTAGCTGGCGGTGGTTCCCACTTATCCTCACGTTCTCTCGTGGAACGCTCCCCCCTGTTCTTTATGTTAAGCCAGAAGCGTGCATCATGAATACTGCCCAAGGTGGCGTTAACACTTATCAGCAAGGAAGTGTTCGGGATATGCTTCCCTTCAAAAACCGACGTGTTACGCCGCCTCCAAAGCCACCAACAAATAAGAATGAAATACTGACTCCACTCTTCCTTGTGCTTATTCTGACATTTAAGCTTAATGTTCCAGCGGAACCAATAGTCAAAGGACATGGATCTAAATTTGTGCCAATAGCGTTGGGGCACGGCATGTTGCCACAAATTCATGGTCACTAGGCAGTCCCTAAGCAAGTGAATGAGCGTCTCCTCTTCAGCCCTGCATACAGTACACTGGGCATTATTACACAACCCTAATTTATATCTTGATGCATTGGTGAGCAGTCTTTTGTGGAGGACAAGCCAGGAAAACACCTTACACCTTTCCGGAACTTTCAATTTCTAGATTTTCCCCCACATAGGATCAGAATGAGGCACCACACTATTAAGTGAGTCATAGGCTGATTTTACCGTGAAGTCTCCACTCTTGGTTCACTTCCACTATAATTGCCCTATTGTCAAAGCTTCAATTCCATCTTCCACTTTTCCCCACCTTCTTTTAATTCCGCTCCACAAATTTGATCCCGGCTTGGACATATCGGTCCTTGGGAGCTTATCTACAGTTATACTTGTTCCGGATACTTTAGCCCATAAATCATCACTTCTGGTTGTAAGCCTCCATCCAATTTTCATAAGGTATGCACGGTTCTGAAGATGAGCATGACGAAGTCCCAAACCACCATGTACCTTAGGCTTACAAATAGCATCCCATGCTACAAGAGGGATTTTCTGTTGATCGTCTGTGCTTCCCCATAGAAACCTCCGGTTGCAACGATCTAAGACCTCACAGGTGCTTGATGGGAGGAGCGAAGTTTGCATGACATATCCAGGTATAGACGCGGTGATCGAGGATACAAGAGTGGCTCTCCCGGCCGCCGAAAAAGATTTAGCTTTCCATGTTGAAAGTCTCATTTTAACCTTGTCCATCACATACTGATATGATTCTTTAGTCACCCTTTTGTGATGAAGCGGGACACCAAGATACATGCCCAAGTCACACGTGATGGAGAACCCAAGGGTCGCACACATCTCACTCCTCCGAATATGATTGACATTATTCGAGAAAAATACTCTTGTTTTATGTTTGTTCACCTTCAACCCAGAATTATCACAAAAGGACTGGATGCAGTTATTGATCGTGTGCACTTGATCCATTGATGCCTCCGCAAACAAGAGAATGTCATCTGCAAAAAATAAATGGGAAATTGGGGGGCCAGACCTAGTAAGGCGAATTGGTTCCCAAGCCCCATCTTGAATGGCTGATTGGATGAGGTGTGCCAACTTTTCCGTGCATATGACAAAGAGGTAGGGGACAACGGATCTCCTTGACGCACTCCCCTAGTTGGATTAAGCTCGTTAGTTTTATCCCCATTCCAAAGTATTTGCATGCTGGGCGTAGAGATATATTGAGCAATGACCTCTCGTAGCAAGATAGGAATGTGGAGCTCCTGCAAACAACTTAACAAAAATTGCCAATTTACCCTGTCATAAGCTTTCTCCAAGTCAATTTTGATGGCCATGAATCTCTTCTTTTTCTTCATATTTTGCATTGAATGGATATGTGCAACTATTATATTATCACTGCTATGCCTCCATGGAATAAAACTGCATTGATTCGGGCTATGACCTAGGGTAAAATCGGTTTCAATCTGTTGACAATAATCTTGGTGACTGCTTTGTATATGATGTTGCATAGACTTATGGGTCTCAAGTCCCCTATTATTTCCGGATGGTCTTTCTTGGGGATGAGCACAATGAGAGTGCCATTTACCTCACGAATAGCATGTGGATTAGCAAATAATTTTTTTACATAATTTACCACTGATGAACATACCGTATTCCACTGATTTTGGTAGAAAAGAGCATTGAAACCGTTAGGGCCATGAGCTTTAAGGGCCCCCATACTGAACATGGCTTCTTTTATCTCACTATCTGAAATACCTCTACGACACCAGTTTAACAATTCCTAATTTATGTGAGGCTATGTCATATGGCAAGCAAGTCCTGGGCGAGTCATTACATCCTCCGAGAGTAAATTGGAGAAAAAATTGGTAGCCATACTTTTTAGTTGAGTGTTATCATATACCCATGATCCCTCATCATCCTGGAGGGCTTCAATTCTCTTGGATTTCCTATGTCGGTTGGCTCGAGCATGGAAGAACCGAGTGTTACGATCCCCATAGACAGTCCACTCCGCTCTAGATTTTTGAGCCCAAAGAAGAGATTCCTGCAACAAAACATCTTCCAACTCTTTCCAAAGGGATAATTGTAGGTCAGCGTATTTAGGCAACATACCAACACGAGTGACAATACGATTAAGCCCATCAAGTCTGCGAAGGAGTCGTTTCTTCCACGCTTCGTGTGTTTGAAAACCTCTTTATTCCACATGGAACAAGCGTTTGTAAAGTGAGAGATGTTTTGAAGCCAAGGGTGTCATGCTGCCACGATTGACGGACAAATGCATCAAACTTATCATGGAGAACCCAGGCCGCTATAAATCTAAACGGCCGATTAGGCTTACTTTTGGCCAACTCAGGATTTAGCCATACAAGTAGGGGCCTATGATCCGATTTGAAAAAAGGCAGGTGAGCTACCGAGGCATTAGGGAATGTATTAACCCACTTCTCATTAGCAAACATCCGGTCAAGCCGTGCCTCATTAAGGTCACGAAGCCTATATCAATCATGTCCCGTGATTCCACCCACCGGATGAAGTCACGGTCACATGGAGTTTGGTGCGAAACGGTTGATCGTCGTTCACAATGAAGCAAGGCTCCATTAAGGTCACCCCCGATTATGCAGGCAGCCTGCGTCATAGTTGAAGCTAATCTAGATAAATTATTCCACAAAATCCGACGAGAAGCACAGTTAGGATTGGCATAGACCACCGTAAGGTGCCAAACCAACCCGACGAGAATTAGTAATTTGAAAATGTAGAAATTGGTTGTTCCATTCCAACACCATGTAATCGCTCGCTATGATATTATCATCCCAAAGACACCAAATGTCACTTTGTATCCCTCACAATCAATAATCTCCGTATTTGCAAATCCCAGCTTCCGGGCTCGGATTGAGATATTTGTTGCGCACATCTCGTTTCTAGAATGGCAATAAAATTTAGTTGATAATGAGCTTTTAAATCACGTATAAGGCCGGGAAAGCTCGTACACACTGTGTCCCCGTGAATTCCATAACATGTAATTCATTAGGAAACTAAATTCCTGGGTTGGGGTGTACCGGCATCCCCCTTGGTTTTATCCTGTTCATTCATCTGTTCATCCATATTCTCCTGTTCTACAAGGATGACGTCTTGCATTTTTACACCATGCGCATCTTGAACCAAATCTGATGTCGTTATGCAGGGAAGAGATCCTTGGGGTTGTGCCACGTGAATATCATGCTTGATAGCAAAATCAGAAACTTCCACGACATAGGCCACTGAATCAGCGTGGGATTGATTGGCATCCAGGGAATTTAATGCATTAGAGGAATTTCCATTGGTGGTCTTCAAGGCGGGCCCCACATGAATATGCCCAAGATTCTCACGTGAACTTGACTTGCTAGTTTTGCCCTTCATTTTCCCTTTGTTCACACTTTTCCTTTTAGCCCCCCACCTGTACCCATTCATTTTTTTGTGGGCCCTTGCCCTTGGTCAACTCCTCTTTAATATCCTTTTTTCCCTTTACAATTTCCTACTTCAAATCGTGCTTTGAGAACCCGATTTGTTCTCGATTTTCGGTGGTCCGGATTTCTTTTCGCCATATTAACTCCTTGATGCTTATTTGCCATAACTAGACCCCAATGGGGATCACGCTGTAGGATCTGGATTTTGCTAAATGGAGAAGGTTTACGAAATTTCGTTTCAGACGCGGTGGTGCCACCATCCCCAGGCTCCATGGCCGTCGTCTTCAAGCCACCATCCCCAGCCGTCGTCTTCGAGCCACTACCGGTATCTCCAGCTTTAGTGTTGCCACCATCCCCTGACTCATCCACCGGCTTCATATCACTACCAGTAGCCTCAGATGTGGTGACGCTATCTCCTGACCCCACAGCTGCTGGCTTCAATTTGCTACCGGCATCCCCTAGCTCACCTTCTTCCTTCTATATCGTGGGGCAATTATCTTTCCGATGCCCATATTTTCCACATGTGAAACACACTCGATGAAGCCCCTCATACACAATTGGGCGCTCTTCACCGAAGACCATGTACGACGGTAACAGTGGCTGTTTCAGATCAAGCTCAAAACGCAAATCTAGGAAAAGCCTCCTTTATCATAAACAGATGTAGATCGGTCAATTTTGATCATTCTTCCAATCATGTTACCAAGGCGGCGTAGTGATTCTACGTTATAGAATTCGAATTGGACATCCGGTAGTCGCACCCAAGCAGCAATACGACACTGGAGGTCAGCCTTCCACGGATTAAAGTTAGGGCGCCAACGCGGACGATGAGATAGTGATCTTCTATCATCCAAGGTCCCTCTGGAAGGCATAATCCCTATCCTCTTTATTCGAGAAAGAGACGATGTAATAACCATTGTTCAGTGGGATAAGCTTTAACGGATCCTTTGGCCTCCACATATGGTTGATGCGGTCTCTAATGACATATGTGTGGAAACTTGCTCCCAACACTTTGATGATGAGGGAGTTCATCCAAGGTAGGCACCAAGCTTTGTATTCCTCTGCCATGAAATTCAGGACCCCAGCTTTTCCCTCCATTCGTCGCTCCATTTGAGTCGCCTCTTCCTCTTCTGTCTCCTCTAGCTCAGTCCTAACTTCCTTCTCATTCATTCTATGAAAGTAGCCTTTCCACCCTCGCATGATATCATCTTCCTCACTATGTTCCATCAGGAACCCAGCACAACCAGGCGCCATGAGCTTGTCGCGGTAAGACGAACGACTAGGCACACTACTCGACTTTCCAGATGATCCCCCAACGGCATCAGCACCACCCCTCTTCCTTTCCTCCATCTTCCCGAAAGCAAATTCAGATTTGCCCTTATCTTTGTCGCTTCCTCCATCCCCGTCTCTGTCCCCCTCACCGGAACCCTCCCTACCTCCATTGACAGACTTTCTTCGACTCTCACTCGCTCTCGCTCTTTTTTCACTCATCGCTCTCTTGCTTCTTCGTTGTTACTTAAATATTGATTCTTATTAATTGTAGCAAGAGATTGTGCATTTTAATGAGAAGAGAAACTTCATTTTGACTTGAGAGAGCGTGTCAAGTGTTTTTGGAGCTTAGATTAATTTAAGTTTTCTTTTTTATTTCTTTGTGGAAGGGAAGCAGTTCGGTCCTTATTATAAGACACCAACTAGCAAGTTCATTTGGTCCTTTTTATAAGGCACTTGCTTATTTCCATTGAGCATTGATTTTTCTTTTTTTTCATGTCTGCCTATAATTAATAAGGGTAGTGGGTGAGATTGATAATTAATATGATATTAGAGTTTAGTGCAATTAGTAGAGGTAGTATTGGAAATTATTTAGATTTTAGGATAACTTTATTGACTTTAACTGCTTTTATTGGTTTGTGAGAAAATTTAATTGGTGCCTTATAATAAGGACTAGAGCGAGTATAGGTATTGAAATACTACTAGAGAGGAAATTAACCAAGTCTTATGAAATGCAAAAGGGGAAGAAGAATTCTAGACTCCATTAATACTTGAAGTCAAGGAATCATTGACCTTTATCAATCTTAAGTTTTAGAAATAGTCTTTAAAAATTCTTATTCCACATTAAAACTTTGTTTTAGCTCAACTTGATTAAATTCACTACTAAGCCTTTTGCTTGACCAATTTGTTATACAAATCCTCGTGGGAATGATACTTTATTTATCACTTTATTTTGTGAAACTCGTGCACTTGCGAGGCGAACAACCATGTGATTAAAATTGGACTGGATCAACTGGTTCGACAACGAAACCGTCGAACGTTCATCTAGATTGGTTCGGTTTAACTGATTTACTATTGATTCATAATTTCTTCATTTTAAATATTTACATCTAATTCTATAGATTTTCAAAAATTACAAATCAAGACTGTATGAAAAGTTTGAGATTTCTACTTTCTAATGTAAAAAGAATCACTAAAAAACATTATCATTATTATCAAATCTCAAAACTAATCTAAAAAATACTATTGTTCAAGTTTACTTCCTAACCGGTCTATTTTCGTTAGCTTTGACTTGACTCCGATCTGACTCACTGACTTTTGACCTACTACCAAGATTGGTTTAGTGGCCGCTCGGGTTTAATAACCTATGAGTGACAACCAGCATGTTTATGACTTCAAGTATACATATCTCAATTTTCTTGAACCAATACTTGCTCATAGAAATATTAGCAGTTTTTGGGAATTAACTTAAAAATTAAAAGATATTATGGTTGATAATCTCAAAATGGAGATCTTTATAATATTATTTTCATGTGTTATTTTTAAAATTATTTTAAATCACTCAACGTTAAAAGAAATTATCTGAAAAAAAGGTTTTATAGATTAAATTTAGAACCTAAGTTAAAAATTATTATTGTTTCACAAAAAACATTATTGTTGTATTTTTAAGAAAATAATTTCATAATTAAACATTACTATTTTCAATAGTAATTTTCCTCTCAAATTTGAATGGAATCAACTCTGTCACAATAATAACGTTGGAATACATCTGCGTCCTATTTCCATCCAGCCAAATAATATTTCCTCAATTTCCTCTCTTAACCACTTACCAAAGAGGGCTTAGATGCATATAAACTACTCGATCAATAAAACTCATTTATCTAGTAAAAATATGCTTCACGAAAATACACACACAAGTAATTGTCCATCGAGAGTATTTCAAAATGGAGTACTAAGTGCCCTTTTAGTTTATGGAATCGGAAGGAATATAATCAAATATAATGCAATGATAATTATATGAATTTGTTTGATTCATCATTAAAGAAACATGATGCATAGATATGAAAACGTTTGGTTGAATTACACCAAATATGACAATTTATGATAATAATATATTAAGAGACAAATATACCCTAGTCTACCTATATATGTATAATGACTTGAAATTATCTATTATTTCAACAAGTATGTATATAATAACCCTATCAACACTTACAATAATAAACTAATAGGAAAAATTACCCTTTGTCCATATGTATAACAAAATTTTTATTAACATAACAACTCTTATCAGTTGAATCCTATCCACGTGTATAATAATAAATTAAAGTATAATGCATGTTTATTAATAAAATTGTGTGTGTGTATTATGCAATAAGAAGTAAATTTCTATACAAATCGAAAGTGAGCCAATAAGTCAATATATAAATCCATGCATAAGAACCAATAAACCAAAGGGCTATTAGCAATTTAAATCTCAAAAAATGTTGAGATAATGTCTACATTGTCCAAAATAGAAATAATAAAGAAGCAAATAAAGGTATTGCATAGCTACTCTAGAAGGCTACGCACCAAAGAACCCATCTTGTTTACATTGTCCAAAATAGAAATAAAAATAAGCAAATAAAGTTGCTACATAGCTATTCCGAGAGGCTACGCACCCAATCACCTATCTCATTTTCAAGGATTATTGAGAATGCAACTACGAGCGATGGAGACTAGGTAATTTTCACATGAGCCTTGTTTATCTCACCCCACGTGAGACCTTGTATTCTATTAAGTTGCCTATATATTTCCTCAGCCCTATTCAAGTCAATAGGACCAATTCTTCTTGAATCCTTCCGCATTTCTGCAAATTCCCTACATGAATTGGCAGAAGATTCCTTCAATGCTTCAGCAAGCAACTCTTCAGCATCGCGGCTCCTCCTTCTCTTTCCATTTTGCTGATGGATGGACATCAGTTGGTTGTGAAGGCTGTTGATCAAATGCAACAAAATTTGTATTTGTGTTAAGTACTTGTTCAGCATTGACTTTATCTTCAATTCTAGAATCTTCTTCATCATCCTCACCTAGAGATGCAGGCACCTTTGCTCCTGTTCATACCGCACGATCCTTAGCCCAAACATATGATAGCTCTTCAAAGTGAGGTAAACACCTATTTTTGACATTTCCAGCGTCTTTAAGCAGCATTATTAGTAAAAATTAATAACAAATTATAACACCATTACCTTCACATATTCAGCCCATATCATACACTTCTTGTTGACATCCCATCCGAAACCAGAAGTGTTTCTATTTTGTACCATATCATATATTTACGAACAATTAATCTATTAGTCCTAGGAGCCCTGAAAGCATTAAACATTTCATTAACCATATTCTCCCGGAAAGCACTCCAAGCAGTTGATGGTTGGTTCCATGATTAATATAGGATATATTGTCCTCTTGAGGATTTGGTCGGTCCATTGAATCAAATTCAGCCCCATTAATGGGGTCATCATCCATATTGTCTTGTATAATGAGATTATGCAATAGACTAGAAGCAAAGCAGATATATATATCAAAAGCTGAAACAAAAGTGAAAAGTCATTGTTTCTGTGCACCATGCTCATGTAAAGCTTTGAAGCCTTTTTCTGCGAAAGGGTTATAACTTCGGAGGCATTAGCATATCTTCATGCATTTGTATTCACTTTCTGAAGTTATGAATTGTATTGGCTATATTTATGTTTTTGAAATGGGAAAAAAATCTTCTATGCCCTAGACTGTTTTTCACTGCTTGAAAATATTCTTTAATATATTCTGATGGATTAAGAAATTACATGTCTTAAACATGAGAGCCCTTTAGGTTGGCAAAGTTGTATATATATAATACCCATTAAGAATAAGGGCTTGCATGAGGTAATATTTGGTACAAATAATTTCTGGTTGTGTGAACAACATTCCAACTAACATTTAATTAACATGCATAAACTCTTCTTTATGCAAGATTGGCGAGCTTTCAAGCTGAAATTCTTGGAAGTAATATGGCTTAGTTATTAGATGGATTACAAGCTTCAAGAAGCTCTTGCAGCAAAAAATTATTGTGGTTGTTGGCTGCATACCCTGTGCCCCATATTTGAAAAATTGTACTACTTCCGGTTTTAAATATAAGACATATTTTGTAGTGTAATTTACACTACAAGCTAAGTCATATATTTAAAAGACTGGAGGAGTATTATAGTTTCTTAAATATTTGTTCAGATGATTTTATTTTCTTTCTTTCTATTCGTAATAGAACAAAGCTCAGCTTTCAAATGTTCAGGTGGCTTACCCAGATTTGTCCCCTCCTAGGCCTTTTTGAAACTAGTTGAAAAAATTCCAAGCGTTTAATGGTATAATCGGATGTGTTAGATATGATTAGTTTTGATGATGTCAATATAGAAGCCATTATTAAGAGCAAAAAGTTTATATAATATATTTATCTCCTACATTGACTAACTACTATGTTTAATGTAGATTAGTCCAAGTTGAATTATAGAGATTAATCAATAAGGAGAGAATGTCAAGGAAGCAAGAAGTTATCAAAGTATTTTGCGATTGATCAAGAGAAGAGAAGAAAGAAAGAAATAGTTGAATTATGAAGAATGATCAAGATGGGAGATTAAAGAAGGAAGAACTTGTTGAATGGAATGAAGATATCATTATTCAAGTTTCTAGATTGATACTAGAAGTATCCAAGATCATATGCAAGTTGGAATGACTCAATTCGCAGTTAAAACAAGCAAATATGAGGTTCAGGATGAGGAAACTCGAGTCATTAAGTTTAAACTTGAGTTTACTACTACCTTTGCGAGTGATTTGCTTCTTGGATACAAGAAAACTCGAGTTTGGGACTCAAAACTCGAGTTTGTCACTAACTAACTCGAGTTAGTAGTGTCTTCAGCATCTCTAGCATCTCTGGACTAGGAAAACTCGAGTTTCCAAGTACAAACTTGAGTTTACAGCGCTGATCAGCACCTCTGTTCTACTCTGTTTCACGTTTCACCTGAGCAAGGTCTGGTAATTCGATGATATCTCCTAAACCAGAAATCGGATTGAGGTGAAACCAATTTTGTATGAAACTAGACTCTCAATGCATCATTTTGATATAAATTAAAGCCCAAAGGAGTTCAGATCAAGGAGCTATAAATTGTTGAAATTGACAGTGAAATCCATGCCACACAGCAAACTAAGCTTCAATGTTTTGAGTGTATCTCACAAAATACAACTCCTATTGAGTTGAAATCGGTGGCATATGAAAGTAGACTCAAAGGGATTTCCATAAAGATTTGAATGGACCAAAAAGGAGTTCAGACCAGGGAGATATGGCCTTCTAAAGTTGTGATCAGTTCAAGAAGTTGCAAAAACGCTCAACAAAGTCCAAACTCTAAGTCGAGAGCAACCAAGGCGAGAACAACTTGCAAACTCGAGTTTGTAAATCAAAACTCAAGTTTATCGAAGGTAGAGAGCAAACTTTTGTTTTGGGAGAGAAAACCAAACTCGAGTCATTAAGTTGGAAACTCGAGTTTCCATCAGACAGAGAGCAACGAATGTCAGAGTGTCTTCCAAACTCGAGTTTGTGAGACCAAAACTCGAGTTTTGATCAGACAGAGAGCAATCTAGAGTAACGCAACAACCTCCAAACTCAAGTTTTCAAATGCAAACTCGAGTTTACATCTCTGCTTCAGAAAAACACCGTTTCGAAAATCTTGATTCTTTTGATAAACATCCAGATGATTACCCAAATGACTTATAATACTTCTTAACATTATTTATATAATTTGTGTACATGTTTTATATGATCAAATGTTGTTAAACTGAAGATCAAGGGTAAAGTAAATGCTGATGTCATAGCTGGTTCAGAAAATGAAGTTCTAACGGCTAGTTCCATCTGAGTCTAACGACTATATTTCTTTATATCCAACAGTAATTGAATCTTCAAACGGTCATATATTGATCTCTACCTATAAAAGAAGACAGATTCAAGACAGAAGAAGCAAGACACAAGCCTACATCTTCAAAATGCTCATACTCTGATCTTCATATTATTTACTCTCTGTTTTCAATATTTACAATAGAGAGTGAAATGATTTGTATTGTACTTCAGGTGTTTATTCATTCACTTCGAGAAAGAAGATTTATTGTAATCATCCTATCATTCTATCTGAGAGTTACTCAAGATTGGGTGATCTTGAGTGGGAAACCCATTGTATTGATTACAACTTGTAATGGGAGTGAATCCTAGTGAAAGGATTACTTCGAGTACAGAGTGTGTAATCAAGTAGGTGTATTGATTACAGTTTGTAAGGGGGAGTGAATCCTAGTGAGAGGATTACTTCGAGTACATAACGTGTAATCAAGTTGAAAGAAGATAGTGGATTGAAAATCTCAAGCGGAGCTTGGGGACTGGACGTAGGTCAAGGATTGGGACGAATCAGTATAAATCAGTTTGCATATTCTCTTCCCTCATCTCTTATATTTCCAGCATATATATTTGAATGTGCATATATATTTGAATGACTGATTATCGCTTTATAAATTATTTCTGTCATTCAAACTACTTTTAGTAAGTTGTGAAAAGATTTTCAAAGTAACTAAAGTTTTATCAAACACCCAATTCACCCCCCTTGGGTTATAAGAAGGTCTTTCAGGATGAAGGATACCTTTTGCAGAATAATGACCGTATTTTGTGGTTTAAGAGGATACAAAGGAGATTTTATGGGCATTCGGGTCTTTCTAGAATTGCATTGTCATGCCTTGAAAACTAAAGGCTGATCGACATGGAATATGTGGGGACTCATATTCCTTAAGCCTTAAACTTATAAATTAGACCTCTCCAAAATTCTACAACGATCCAATTTTTCATTACAACATTTGGGACTCTGTTCTATAAAGCATATATACATATACATATACATATATATTCCAAATTACAAGGACAAAAAACGAGATCTTGCCTATAGGTTACGTGGAGCATCTAAACTTCAAACAATAATACATGAATGAAAACTTAACTTTACATCCACTAGCCATTGTGTTAGTTCTCAATGTGTTTTGATGATTAACAACAATTGTAAACATGTGTTGAAGTTTTTGCAAAATCTGTCTAAAACCATTTATCGTTGTTTACTCGAGTAAAGGAATGCTTACTCGAGTATAGGGACTGTTAAAGGATTGCCCAATTGGATTTTACACGTCAATACCGCAGTATGGATAGCCATACTCGAGTATAGACGTCTCGAGAGCAATCGAGTTTTTGACGGAAGGTACTTACTCGAGTATAGGTTTGCATACTCGAGTATAGGCCAACCAGAGCAACCAATCCTTTCAAGATAAGTCAATACCGCAAAGTATAGATCGCTATACTCGAGTATTGGACTTACCGAGAGCAAATGAACTTTTGAACTTGAGTGTATACTCGAGTATATACTTGCATACTCGAGTAAAGGGTCTTACTGAGAGAGCTCCCAAGTTTTTCTAACTCATGCATACTCGAGTAAGGATTTACATACTCGAGTAATGAGCTCTTAAACTAATTTTCAACTTGACTCATGTTCTTGCATACTCCAGTATGAATTTGTTTACTCCAGTATAGACATGGAATGACTTCACACTTTTTCAAAAAAGAGTTGCATACTCCAGTAAGGATATGCATACTCGAGTATGAGACCATACGAAAAGTCATCATTCGGCTTGAACTTGCTTACTCCAAGTATACAAATGTACACGGTAGATAGAGGCATTTTACACTTAAAATTTTCAAGCAAATAGTTGCTTACTCGAGTACACCACTAGCTTACTCGAGTAGAGCCTTTGGTTTCAAAAGTTCAAGTCTCGAAGGTTTGCTTCTGGAAGTTGCTTACTCGAGTATCCTTTGGATATCTTAAAGTAAAGACTCTCTCACACATTGGTGACTTACTCGAGTAACGATGAACTTACTCGAGTAACCAACGCCGAAACCAATTTTTGAATTATACGAATTTGTAAATCACTCTTGTTTGTTCTAATTGCTTTCATGAATCATTCACTTATGAACCCAACTATGTTTAACAAGTTTGTTGAGTGAATTTCGTTAGCACAGATGGAGATTATTGAAGGTCAAAGCTATAAAGCAAAAAGTGTATAGTGCATTTAATGCACTTCGCAAATCAACCTTCTTTTGGATAATCCACGAGCACGCATTCTCAACGGTCAAGAATGCTTTCTTCATCAAGTAAACTCTTCTCCAACGGGCAAATCCTCGAGTTCCACATCGATCATATTAGCACTGGATTAGTTGGAGTTTAGAGAGAGAAGATGACCGACCTAATGCTAATCACCTACAACGGTTGGATTCATCATTCAACGGTCATTTAATGTTCTCTACCTATAAATAGAGTGCATTAACTTCTTCTCAAGCCGATACAACTACCGAGAGCAAAAATCTATTGATTGCCATTTATTGTGTTCAGCTTTCACCCGTATTGTATCAATCCGATACTTGTACTTCGGTGTTCATTTTATCTCGCTTCGTGAGAGAGTTCTATCTCGTAAATCATTTATTGATTGAGATAACCACAAGTCGGGGACTTGGTGGTTGGGTGTATTGATTGCAACTTGTAAGGGGGAGTGAGTTCTAGAGAGAGAACTACTCTTGAGTACGAGTTTGTAATCGGTTTGTGAGTATAGTGGATTGAAAATCCCAAGTGTGGCTTTGGGATTTGGATGTAGGTCAAGGATAAGACCGAACCAGGATAATTTCTCTTGTGCAAGCTTTCCTTCCCTTCCTCTTTCGTTATAATCTGTTTTTACTTGGTCAAAACAGCACTTTCAGAAAAGTTTTTAAAATACCCAATTCACCCCCTCTTGGGTATATAGCTCTATTTACACATTGTTCCAAAATATATCTACAAGCTTGATCAACAATGACAGTTTTCATTGTTCAACTGAAGGTGCAAGGTTAGCAATGATATCTGAATCCAAAATAACTTTCCGATGAATAACATCACATTAATGAAAATTACTAAAATACGGAAAGAAATAACTTAATATGATGAGAATATATGATAAACAGATAACATTTAATTTCAATTTTCAAGTACGAAATTATAATCATAAATAGGTTTATATAAAAGATTGCTATGAAATTTTTCCGTCTCAAAACAGGCATTTTCCGTTCCAAAACTAGTTTGTGATGGATTTTGTTTCGTTGCAAAAAACATCGTCACAATTGCGACGGAATTTGAAATTTCCATTCCAAATCTCAAAATTTGTGATGGAATGTCCTTTCTGTAGCAAATTTTGAGATTTGCGACAGAAAACATATTTTGGTCGGAAATTTTGGGATTTGCTACGGAAAAGTAGTCCATCGCAAATCCCGTTTCCATCGCAAATCCTAGGGGATTTGCGATGGAAACGGATTCCTTCGTAAATCCCAAAGGATTTGCGAGGGACTACTTTTCCGTCTCAAATTTTCATTTTTTGCGATGGAAATAGATTCCGTCGCAAATTTTTGATTTTTTTATGTAAAAAAATATAATTTTTTAAAGAAATAATAATAAAAATATAAAAATGACATAAAAATATATTAAAAACCTGTATATCATAAAAATATATAATAACAATCAGGAAGAGTTTACATAGAGAAAAAAAATATAAATAATATTGTTGCGCATCTTGAAGCATTTTATAGAACCTATCGGCTTCCGGATTAGGATCCTCTCTCATGTATGATGGTTGAGTATGTGTACCGGTCTCCTCTCCCATGTATGATGGTTCAACATGAGTAACGGGATCAAAATATTGACCGATTGACAGTCCCGCGGCATCCATACCCAACTGCTCATTTCGATTAAGGTTGTCTCGGTGACTATTGTCCCCGTAATAACCACTCGGTGTTTGTCGGACTTCGCCATGACATTCCCAACATTCATAATCCTTCATGAATCCCTTTTTACATAAATGGATTTTGACCATGCCCGGATCTTGAAATTTTAAACACCTTCATTTGACACACGGACAATTGATCCAGGTACTTGAATTAGTTGAATGCGCTAAAGCAAATTGGATGAACTCTTCCAAACCCGCTAAGAATGCTTGAGCTAGTTCTCTTTTCTCAGTTAGATGATTGTACATCCAACTTCTATCACGATCGCCTTCCGTACTTCCCCAACCAAACCCTACACAAATATATACATTGGGGATATACCCCAGTCTATAAAATGACATGTCACAAATGGCCAATACAACTGGCAACTTATGCCAACCAATTGCCACTTGATCAAGAAAGTGAGAAACAAATACATGCATTGAATTAAGAACATATTCTAGCAAGCAACCAAAGAATGAGGATAGTACACCAAAAGATGGGGACAAATCCATGTGATTATTTAAGCCAATTTTATGAGGGTCATATTAAATGCTAATGCAAGTTTATAACATGACATAGGATAAATTTCAAGTTTTCTAATATATATGGGGAAATCTATGTGATTATTTAAGACAATATTATAAAACACTTAATCAGGTTTATCTAATATACAATTCCCAACATTATCATTGTATTTATAATTATCTTTTAATCTAAACAACATTTATAATTTTTTTATAAAAAAATTATCTATACTTAGTGTATGTATAACTTGTAAGGATACTTTTAAATGAAATAATTTTGTTAAAAAATTTAACAGTCATTTTTATAAGAGCCTAAATCAACTAGTTAATTTCACTAATTTTTATAACTATCTTTTAATCTAAACAACATTTTTTTTTTTTTTTTTAAATTATCCATGTTTATTGTATAACTTGTTAAGGATAGTTTTAAATAATAAATTTAAATTAGATATATTTTTTTAAAATTTAACAGTCATTTTTATAAGAGACTAAATCAACTAGCTAATTTCACTAATTTTTATAATTATCTTTTAAACTAAACAATTTTTATAATTTGTTTTTCCAAATTATCTATATTTATTGTACTTATAACTTGTTAGGGATAGTTTTAAATCAAACATTTATATGAGATAATGTTTTTTTTAAAAATCTAACAGTCATTTTTATTAGAGCCTAAATCAACTAGTTAATTTCACTAATTTTTATAATACATACAAATTTGATTATTCTTTAATGTCACACCTTCCTCCTCCTACTTTACATATATTAATTAATTATCTTATCGCTAAATATCACTTCTCAACACTTCACTTTTCTTATTTCAGCGCCATCCTATTTATAGATTTATGTATTATTACCAACTAATACAAAATCATAATTTTCTCACACAATTTTTTCATTACACAAAATAAACCATAAAAAAACAATGAAAGATTAAAAAAATCATCAATATCATTAATAAAAATCATGAAAACCCAATAGCTAAAAAAATCATGGAATCTCCTACAAACTATAAGCATAATCCAAATTAATAAGCACATTAAGCATCAATATCATTAACTCTTTGCTTTATCACTATAAGTATAATCTAAATTAAGAACTTTCTCTTATGTTTTCCACCTTCAAATATCAAACAGTAAACTTCCTAGTAATTTATTGGTCTTACCTGGCGACAGCGACGGTGAGAGGGTCGGAATTCGCTTGGACAAGGTGGAGGGCTGGCGGTTTTGGTAGAAGACAAGTTGGAGGTCACGAGGAGGATGATGACCAGAGCAACCGGGGGAGGCGAACGACCAGAAAATGGAGAAGGAGGCAGAGGAGTTGGTCGGCTGGAGGTGCTAGACTCGCCGAAAGTGCTGAGGAGGTCCGAATCTACGCAGGGAGAAGGAAAACTTCAAACAAGAAAGAACAAGAGGTGAGGGACGAAGGGTGCACGAGGTAAGAGGAGAAAATGAAATGAAAATGAAGAAGACGGGTGAAAATGAAAGAGAGGGGTGGTTTTTGCATTTTTTTTCTTTTTTGCGAAAAGGGGGCAAACTGGAGGCAAAACTGCCGCCGGTTTGCGACGGATATAGAATCGCCGGAACTTCTTTATTTTCTCTTTCTTTTTCCCAAATCAAAGGGAGCAGATTTATGGGCCCAAGATGGCGCCACCTAGCCCCTTGGAATTATCTAGAGTTGATAAGTGTATATTTTATGATTAAATGGGTGTATATTTTATGAGAATTGATTGGAATTATTGATATTATATACCTATTTAATGATCTTTTATTGACTTTTCCATCATTGAATCAAACTTAGGATCAAAGAATAAATCAACATAAAATCTACTTATTTCCTATTATATTTTTAGGGGAATATTAGCGATTTGGAAAGAAGTAGAAAGAGCAATTAAAAGGATATGCAATCAGTCAAACGTAGTGGTCTCCGCAAGAAAAATAGAAACAAAATCAATTGCGTGATCTGGTGGAGTAAATTACAAGATATAAGATATCTTTGTAATAAGAAAAGGAAAATCAGTTACTCAAGACCTAAATTATAAATAGGGAGGCAGAGACAAGAAGAAGGAAGAGAAGAGGAGAAGATCGGGGAGACGCAGAACGAGAAGGAACGAAGAAGAGAGGAGAGAGGCTGAGCGTTTCAGTTCTCTTCATCATCTCCACGGAAAGACGAAAGGACTGTAGAGGCGACGGAGACATTTTCTTTCCTCTCTCTCTCTTTATTCTTTGAACCTGAGTTTCGTTTTTGTTATGGATTTGAATAAAGCCATGTGTGGCTAGTTGGTTTTGCAATCTAGAGAACCTATGAACTTGTTTGGGTTTTAGAGATTATTCCACAGATTGGTTTTGCTTAATTTTATTCCGGTTTATTTAATCCCGTGTTTATTGCTATTGCTTAGTGAGTGGCCACCATTGAGCATGTTATGGGGATTTAGGGTTGGACTTGAAAGAGGGAATCCTAAATTGACCTTGGGAATAAATAATGTGGAATTAGGTTTAAATTTAACGTGAAGTTAGGTTTTAATCTAATTTGCGTCTAGGATAGACATATACCTAGAAGCTCCGCATAGTCAAATTAGAGTGAGCCCGATTTGAATTGCACCTTAATTAATTTGTGAGACATTGCATAATTATTTGAGGTAGGTGTATAAGTGGACCGATTGTGCACTTATAAACATTAATACTCTAGATTAGCTGATTAAGTTAAGTCAAAGTTAATTTGGTGGGAATAAAATCTAAGAATCAAATAAGGGATTAGTGGCTCTAGGTTGCTCGTTCATTAATGTGTGGTTAGTTTGTTTTAATTTTAGTTTTAATTTCTTTTCTCTAAATTAAATTAAATTTGGTTTTCTCAACTTAAACGAAATTGTGAAATTAATGCTTAACTAAAGTTGTGATACTAAGTCCTCGTGGGAACGATACTTTTCTTATCACTTTATTACTTGATACGGCCCGTATACTTGCGGAGTTTATAGGCTTTAAAGTTTTGCCCTATCAAGTTTTTGGCGCCGTTGGAAAAAGAAAGAGAAAATAAAGAAGTTCTGGGCCAAAACTGGTAATTTACATAAATTCCCGGCCAAAACAGGTAATTTTCACAAAATGAAAAATTGAAAATCTGCCATATATGGAGGGGGTTGCGCCACATGTACAGATTCTAGAGAACCCTAGTCAAAACCCGATCCAAACTATCAACCAATAGACAAAAACTTACGCCGGTTAATTCAGTGTTACCAGATGAATTCTATCACTTTTTAAAACACTTGGACTCTTCATTTTTGGCACCGTAGGGGCATGCCCAGCTGAAGGGACCATAAATTTTCCATACTTAGAGCAAGGAGTCAAGCTCACCAAGCCGATCACCGATTCAGGTAAACACCGAAAATCCAAAGCTTTTGAGTTTCTATTTAAGGATTTTCGTTCAAGAAGCTAGAGCTTGATGTTGAAGTCTGATTTTGGTGTTTTTAATGGTCCCACTGAGTTTGAAATGTGATTTTTTATGGGGTTAAATTATGTTTTAAGTTTCCAAACTCAAAAACACTGAAAACACAAAAAGGGAAGCCTTGTTGCTAGTTCTGGAAAATATGGGCAGTGAAGCTTCAACCTAGTTTTAAAACTAGTAAATGAATTTTTTTTGAGCTAAAAGTTTACAAGAATAATGTAGACATCCTAAGGTTCACCTTGACATATAATTTTATGCCTTTTGGAGTTTTCTACTCGGAGAAATAAATTGATAAAGTTGGTCCAGAAAACAACAGGGTAATTATGACCAGAGGGTAGAAATTGAGTTACACACCAAAATATGAGAACTTTTGGATTCTGTAAGTATTTTTCCTGAAAAATAGACATCTTGACAGTTCAGATGGCGCTGGTTTCGTACAAATATTATGTTTTTGGAATTTATTAAATTTGGGCCATAACTTATGGATTTTCTGGAAAATTTGTGATGGGCTCGGTTTTGAAGAAAAATGTAAGGGTATTTTTGAAAAATGCTAAAATAAGGTCTTTTGGTGTTATTTAGGGATAAACCATACTTGGGAGAGCTAGTGTGCCCATTAAAATTCTAAGACAGTGAATATTTCTCCAGGTAGTAACTGCTTTACTCATGTACTTTTATGTGTTTGTTGTATGTTTTTGTGTGTATTTTTGCCAAATATGCATACAGAGCATGTTGGGGTTTAATGTTGGAAATTATGCCCTAGGGGTAAGTAATTGTACTTTAAATGTTTATGTTATTTAAAGTATTCTTCTTTAGTTATCCTCGAAGTCGACTCTACTTTAAACGTATATATCTTATAGATTATCCTGAATGTCCCTGGTCGGTCATCTACGCGGGAGCGAAGATGAAATAAGACCAATATGACTTTGATGAGGATACCGGCAGAGGAAGGCGATTCGTAGAGTCGACTTCTGTTGATCGAGTAGGTAGCCCACGTGTTCAAATTCGAACGAGATGCACACCAGTTCGTATAGGTATGATTCAGTTCTTTTCTACCTTGATTTAAACGCGGTTGAGCGATCCTCCGATGGGATTCATAAAAGTTTTATAATTCCGCTGCGTGTATGGATCCCAACATTTAAGTCCCTAATGAATGTGTTCCTAGCGCTGAGGCCAGGTTCGGGGCCTGCCTTGAGTGGCGGCTCAATGGAGATAGGGTTGTGATTTTCGATAAATCCGGGGCCTGCTTTGGTGAGGCAACTCAACGGCACGAAGACAAGTTATTGTATATATTTCTGTTTTCATATATGGTATATTTGGCTTATCATTTGTGACTCTATGATTGACATGGTTGCATACATACACACTACACATTTAGTACATGAGTATTGACAGTTACTTTGGGGGCCAATATCGGACTCCAGAAGCTTCTTTAGACGCATGAGGACGTGCCTGACTTTTAAAAGACCTTTTCAGAAAGGTAGGGCTTAGAGGTGCTGTTGAAGGATAGGGGATGCCCTATCGTATTTTGTATATTATTTTGGTATTTATTTTTGGATGACTGTACCCTAACCCTCCGGGGGCTTTTATTTTCAATTCATTTTACTTTTACCAGTACAGTAGTTTGTCCAAACCGATCATATGCTCTGTTGCGCCTGCTTTGACATATAATTAATCGGACTAATAATGAAGGAAAGATAACCTATAAAAGGAATCCCTCTAACCCGCCATTGAAAAGGCGAGGCCGGTAGGGGTGTAACACAATGGGCACATCCACCGTTCTAAGCTCATGTCAATTCAATAGATATAAAGAATGATACATATATGTATATACACTCATGTATGTCTTTTTCAAACTTCCTGACATCCATGTATAACTTATGCTTCCTCACCTAGTTCTTTATTCAGAGTCAATTTAGACCAAAGAAAATCAACACCAAAATCCATATCATTGTTCTAGTGAAATTAGACAAAAGATTGTGAAAATATCAGTATCTTCTCCTTCAATGCTTCAATTAAATAAAACCCCAAATTTTCTCCCAATCAACAATCAACTGCAGCAAGAAAATGAAATTCAAACCAAATTCCTCTTCTACACATTTTCACAAACACCTTGTGTGCAACAAGGTCCCAATCATAAAAACAATCATCCAAAATAGAACATTTCCTCTTAGAGTATAACAAGAAGCATGAAATCCTTCTCGAACTCCTAAAAATTTAACAAAATACTATTAAACACCTATTTAAGTAATCCTTTAATTATTCCATGAAGAGCAGTCCCCAATTTTTGCTTCCCTTTGAACGATCAACATATAGACTTGACGCAATAAGGGAAAAGAAAAGAAGAAAGACATTTTGTACCCACCCACTTGTTAAGGCGATATGAAAAACAGAGGTGGAAGAATGAGATAACGGTTCTAATAATTACTTCCTCATTCAATAAATCTATTAGCCTAATAATTTCAATCAACATTCTAGCTCTCTCTTTTTTTTTTCCCCCTTTTCAGTCAGCCACATAGAATGGGATGAAGAAATAAAGGGGGGAAAAAGATATTGGACACCAAAAGTCATAGCAACAACCAATGGACAAAGAGGATTATAATAAGGGAATGGACTCAATCCACGGGAAACAAGTTTCAGACATACCCAAGATCCCAAAATTATGCCAAAAGAAGGGAGAGATATCAGCCTTTCTCCAAGCCCTCAAGATGTGCCAAATAAAGAAAGAAAAAAGAAGAAGAATCCGATGATTTTTACACCCATAACAACGATCAGTAGTGCCAATGATGAGAAGGAAGAAAGGCCGACATCACTAACCTAGGAAGGAGGTCGAATGAATTGGAGAAGTCTCTGGAAACTTTTCTCACTTTGTATCTACCGTATTATAACAATGTTTTTGCTTCTTCTAGTAGTTCATCGGTTGGTATTTTGTCTCCTATACCTCTTACTGACAATTCTTCCATTGGTTAAGATCAATATAAACATTTACTTGCTCTTTTGCAATCTCACACTTCTTGTTCCTCGTGGATTAAACTGTCTCTACTCCAAAAGCGAGGTTACCTCGTTCCAAAATCTGATATTACACCTTGCATTAATCAGCTCACCGTAATGGCCCCAAAAAAAAAAAAGATAGTTATTTCATTTTTAACTAATATTTGATTTATTTGTTATATATATGACTAATACTTTTAAAGATTATACATATGTATAGGTAGATTTATCAATAATTAATATTTTATAAATATATATGTATCTATATTTTTAGAATTTGGAAAAATAAATAAATTAACTAAGTTAGTAGCTTAGTGGCACGGTGACTAGTGAATTTGGGATATGGGTTTAGATCTCTAGGAATATTATTTTATTTTAAGCATTTGGAATCTATTAAATTGCACTTTTGTGAAACATAAAAAAAAAAAAGGAGGATCAGATTTTTATTTTGTTTTTCCCGGAGGAGGTGGGATCTCATATCAGAGGGGTGGGACGAAGAAGTTGGGGGATTTCAGGGAAAGCTCGTATCTTTTCCTTCACCCTTCCTTGTCGTCGCCGTCCGTCCACCGCTGCTGATCGTCCATCATTCCGCCGGCAATTCCGTCCTCTGCCCCAAAAACGCTGAAACTGTCATTCCCTCTTCAGATATGTGTTTTGCTCATTCTTTTGTTCGATTTTCACATGGATTGAGAGTATTGTGCTCAGTTTCTTCCTTCTAACCATATCTGTGTGATCAATTGAGGTCTGTGTGGTCGCTGGTTTTTTCCCCCGTTCCTTCACTCTCCATCGGTATGCTTGCCGCTGTGGGTTCGTGGGGTTGGCTTTTCTTCCCCTGTTTTGCTACTGAGGTGTGATTCAGGATTCCCCTCCATCGGTTCTTGCTCCCCTGCTCAATATATGTGGGTGGGTGTGGTGGTATATTGGCAAACCTTCTCTCTCTTTTCCTAAATTTGTGTAGATGCTTGGTAGTCTATGATGCCTAGCTTGATAATTAAAATGCATGCTTGTTGGGTTATTTTGAGTGCCTATAAGGTGTTTGATGAATCGTGTGAAAGAGGAACGAGACTTGGGGAGTTTTGTGTTGATAAAGCTTGGGGAGGGAGGTTTATTTAAACATGTGTTCTACTAAAATTTTAGTTTTAAAAGATGTAAAAGAAGCATGGATTCATTTATTTATTTACTTATGATTCAAACTATCTTAAGAATTTAATTTGTGACGTTGTGATTAAGTAAGGGTATTTGAAGCTACTTGATTTAATGATATAAGACAATGGGGATGGTGTTCTAACCTGCTCTTGGAAATGCAGGCAAGGTGTTCAACAAAATGATGTAAAGAAAGAAAACTTGATTGGATATATGTTGTTATGGAATTTTGAGGGAAATTTGGAAGATTTATAATTTCATGATGATGTTGGATAAAAACTGTTGGGAGTGTTAATGGTCAAATTTGTTTAATCTTATGTTAGTACTTGGGGTGCATACATAATGTCCTATGAAATGTTAGAGAAAATAACTTAACTAAGTTGAAGCCATAGGTATGTTGAGTTGATATTGTTTGAATTATACAGTATAGAAGTCAGTGAATACCTGATATTGATAGTTGGAAAGTTTTAGGCATTATATGTATTCATGCATTATAGTGATATGGAAATTACATGGCTTATCTTGCTAAAACGAATTTGGTAGCATGTTTAAATACGGATCATGAAAGGGTGTCTCTTTGATATTGTTGAGTTTAATTGTTCAAGTAATAGAGCAGTTTGAAATATGGATTTATGCATTGAAAAACATTCAAGATGGAAACATTGGTATATGAGGTGGTGAAATTATGGTTGTGCTTGAAGAAACTTTTTAGTGTTAATAATGGTGTTTTGGAATTTCAAAATATTATATTGGACTATGGTCCTATTAACATTTGGAATAGGTCGATACTAATTCTTCCTACATTTATACAGAGATCATTGAAGAGTTTTAGCATATTTATTGTTGAAGGAAGAATGCATAAACGAGATAAATTATGCATTATATTGTGGATACGAAAAAGAAGATCATAAGAGAATAATTTCTAATGCATACGGCTTACTTGTTAACACGTCTCAAAGGAAAAGAGGTTGAGAATTTAGTTTCAAAAATATTTCATATAAGTTATTTACTTATTTTACTTGAGAAAATTTTCATGAAGTGAAAGGAATGAATTTTTTGTTTTTTAACAAGATTTTGAGTATTCTTATAAGAGGAGCTAGACACAAAGCTCTTGATATTCGTGGGATTCGTTCTCATGCTTGTTTTCATGGCCTTGAGCTACGCTTGGTTATTTACCCTCGTGGACCGTGTGTCCACGCTTGTCTTCGTGGCTTCAAGCCGCGCTTGTTTCGTAGCTTCGTCGCGCTTGGCAGCAGTTATTACCCTCGTGGACTGTGTGTCCACGCTTGTCTTTGTGGCTTCAAGTTGCGCTTGTTTCGTAGCTTCGTGTTGCACTTGGTTATTTACCCTCGTGGATTGAGTGTCCACGCTTGTCTTCGTGCCTTCAAGCCGCGCTTGTTTCGTAGCCTTTGAGTTGTGCTTGTTACTCGTGGCCTTCAAGCCGCGCTTGTTATTCGCTTTGTGATGGTTCCTATGATGAACAGGTTGTTGGGAAAAGAAAATGTTTTCATCATTATTTATTTAAGAAAGAAACTACTTTATCGATTTTTTTTATTTGTGTCGAACTTATGATTATTTTCTTAAATTATTTTTTTAAAATACAAGGATATATTATGCTAAATTTGACAACTAGTTTTTATACGTATTTAAATGATAACTTTTATCCCATTTATAGCATGAAATTTTATAAACCTGTTTGCATCTGTACAAATTTATTTCAAGTATTTTGGTAACAATTTTTGTATCGAGACCGTATTCACTTGTTAAGTTATTTGCTCCATAAGCATAAATAAGCCTACTCCTTCATCCGAATCATGGAATGCATCACCTATGAAATGCTTGCATTAATTGAAATTGTAAAGTTAATTTTAAGTTGAATTTGATTTATTTGTTGTTGTAGAGAAAGGTTGTTCCAAAACTCTTGTAGACATGATGTTCACTACCTTACTACGCGTGTGTGTATCTATTGAGAGAAAGTCTTAATATTCTTTAGGAAAAAAATAATAATATCAAATTAAATAGGCTTACGAAGTAAGAACGCTATACTTTGTGCCGGTCACACTTTAATATTTTGGGGTGTGACACCATACTCAATTTGCTTCCTAATGCTGACTCGCAGGGTAAGTATGCTCTTGTCTCTGATTCATTCAATTATTGGATTCTGGATAGTGGTGCAACCACTCATGTTTGGTATTCTTTATCTCTATTCACATCCTATTCTCATATTTCTCCAATACATTTGACTTTGCCAAATCAATTGAATATAGTCACTACTATTTGCAGTACTGTCTAACTTAATGATCATATCCGTCTCACTCATGTCCTTTATGTTCCATATTCCATTTTAACATTGTTTCTGTTTCACAAATGGCTAATGAGTTGGCTTATTACTTCTTACAGGATATGCAGACATGGAAAATGATTGGTTCTGCTAATCTTTCTCAAGGTTTATACAAGTCACTTACTTGTCACGGCTATTGTCAGTTCTGTGTCCTGTAAACCCGATTCCCCTTTGATTTGTGGCATTTTCACCTTAGACATTTATCTTCTTCTGTTTTGAATGTTTTAAAGCAGCAATTTCCTTTCATTTCTTGTACTTCATCTCATGTTTGTGATGTTTGTCATTTTGCAAAACAAAGAAAACTTCCATTTCCAATTAGTACATCATCCTTGTTTCTTGTCTTCAAATGTTGCATGCGATATCCGGAGACCATATAAACTTTTCAATTCATGGTCATCGTTTTTTTATTAGTTGTCGATGATTTTACACGTTATACTTGGGTATGTCTTTTAAAAACCGAATCGAAAGCTCATCATTCCTTACAATCTCTCATTCTTCTTCCTGACAATCAATTTTCTCACCAAGTTAAGATTGTGCAAACTGACAAAGTTGCTGAATTTCAAATGCCTTCTTTTTATTACCCTAAAGGTATCTTACATCAAACTTCTTGTGTTGAAACATCAGCATATTTTATATGTTGCACGAGCTTTAATGTTTCAATCTCATTTGCCCTTGTCATATTGGTGTTCTGCAATTTCCCATGCTGTTTTACATCATCAATCGACTTCCTACTCCTGTTTTGAATAATAAAAATCCATTTTCTCTTTTAAATGATAAAGTTCCAGTTATGCCCAATTTAAAGTTTTTGGTTCTGTGTTTTGCTTGCACTTCTGCTTCCCATAGAACTAAATTTGATAAGAGAGCTCGTAAATGCAATTTTCTTGGTTATAAAATGGGAACCAAGGGTTTTGTTCTTCTTGACATTCAAACTCATCAAATTTTTATTTCAAGGTATGTCCAGTTTTATGATTCCATCTTTCCTATGCTCCTAGCTCTTCTCCTATGAGCAATCCTTCTCAGGACTCCATACCTATGCCCAACCCTTCCATTTTTGATGATATTCCTTCTACTAATTCTTATCCTTCAACTGATTTTCCCTCTTCTGTTTTGCCTTCTTCCCTTAATTCTGCCATTTTTGATCATATTTCCTCTTCCCTTGTTATCAAACCTACTGTTCCTCTTCGCAGATCTGACAGAATCCATAAAAATCCTACATATCTAAGTGACTATCATTGTTCTCAACTTACTTCAGCACAATCAGCTTCCATGTCTGGTTCTTGTCGCTATCCTCTTTCTTCTATTTTGTCCTATGGTAACCTCTCTCCTTCATACAAATATTTTATTTGTTCTATTTTTATTCCTCTTGAGCCTAAAAATTACCGAGAAGCAATCAAATATCCTGAGTGGCAGCAAGCCATGAAAGTTGAAATCATAGCTTTAGAGCAAAACAATATTTGGATCTTGATTGATTTACCTAGGGATAAGTCTCCCATTGGATGTAAGTGGGTGTTCCGGATAAAATTTCATCTTGATGGTACTTTGGAGAGGTATAAAGCCCGGTTAGTGGCAAAGGGCTACCCAAACTGAGGGAGTTGACTATTTTATACTTTTTCACTTGTTGCCAAAATGACCAGGGTAAGATTACTTCTTGCTGTCGCTGCTGCATCTAATTGGTTTCTTGAACAACTTGATGTGAACAATGCATTTTTACATGGTGATCTTTTTAAGGATGTTTATATGTCTCTTCCTCTGGTTTTTCTCCTTCCAATACCAATCTAGTTTGCAAATTACAAAAGTCTCTTTATGGCTTAAAACAAGCTTCACGCCAATGGTTTTCCAAATTATCTTCTACTCTTTTATGTTGTGGGTATACTCAATCTAAGTCTGATTACTCCCTCTTTACTAAGTCAAATGGCATTGCTTTTACTACTCTTCTTGTCTATGTTGATGATATTTTGGCTGGCAATGATTTGAATGAGATCACCACTGTTAAGTCTTTTCTTGATACTATGTTCAAGATTAAAGACCTTGGTAAACTCAAATTTTTTCTTGGCCTTGAGGTCGCTCGTTCTTCCACTGGTATATCTTTAAACCAGCGTAAGTTTGCTCTCGACATTCTTCATGATGTTGATTATTTGGGCTATAAACTTGTTTCAACTCCTATGGCTCGTCATACTCGTTTATCTCATGAGGTTGGTACTTTACTTATTGATGTTGCCCCTTATAGACGATTGGTTGGTCGTCTTTTATATCTTACTACTACCAGAACGGATCTTTCATATGTTGTCCAGCAACTTTGTCAATTTGCTCATGTTCCCACTAATGTTCATTATCAAGCAGCTTTAAGGGTCTTACGGTATATCAAAAAGTGGCTAGGCAAAGGTATCTTCTTTCCAGCTTCTTCTTCTTTACAATTGAAAGCATTCAACAATTCAGATTGGGCTGGATGTCCTGACACGTCGCTCTTTGTCTAGTTATTGCATTTTCCTTGGTAATTCCCTTGTTTCATGGTGTTCTAAGAAGCAAACAACTGTTTCCCTTTCTTCATCTGAGGCTGAATATCGGGCTATGGGCTATGTTGCTTGTGAAATACAATGACGTCTTTAGCTACTTGCTGATTTACATATTCCTCACTCTTCTCCTACTGTTCTTTGCTGTGACAACCAGTTAGCCATCCACATTGCTTTCAATCCTACCTTTCATGAAAGAACTAAGCACCTTGAACTTGATTGCCACTTTGTTCGTGATAAGGTTCAAGCTGGGATCATCCGTCTTATTCCTGTTTGCAGCATCAATCAACTTGCCGACATTTTTACCAAGCCACTTGTTCCTCAACCTTTTCATAGTCTTTTTTCTAGGCTTGGGATGATCAATATATATGCCCTAGCTTTTTTTTGGGGGCGGGGGTGTAACAGAGTCTGTAACTTAAAGTTTATTAGTTAGTTTGTAACTTACTTTATATAGTTTGTTGCAACAACTTTCCATGTATGTAATTGATCAGTCTTTAGTCCAGCGTGTATAAATAAGTAGTAATGTACAGTGAACAATTCAATAAATCAGAATATTATTTTCTCTCATATTTTGTCTTTTCTCAGTTTCAGTCTGTATTATGTTCGTCGGCGGCAGCAATAGCGGCAAACAATTGTAGCAACCATGAAGTCCAAGACGAGCAATAAAGAGAACGTCCTTTTTTTTTTTCCCAGTGAAGAGAACGACTTGTTAGGGTAGATAAGTAGGGTTTATTTGTGGGCAATATGGTCTATTTAAAAAATTATAGTGGTAATATTATTTTTTCCAATTGATTATAGGATATTTGTATCCCCATTTATCAGCCCTATAGTGCAATCCTGATTATATCAAATGATGTAATCAGGATTACAAATGTAATCATCTTTACATTACAATAAGCTTAACCAAACGCTACAATAAGCCTATTGCAACAGCTTACATGTAGTCCTCTCCCATGAAATCAAACCAAACGAGCTATAATTGTTTTTACACTTGATCAATGAATAATTCTTGTTCAAAATAAAATTTCAATCCCACCAGTGATGAATTTTAAATTAAATTATGCCACATACAATACCAACAAAAATAAAATGACTTTTTATTTCGAAGGAGGAAACAAACCATTTAGCTTCGAATGAAAATAACATTTAGCATAGGTTTTGATTAGTGACTTAAAATAACATTTAGCATAGGTTTTGATTAGTGACTTTTTGTTTTTGTTTTGATTTTAGGCCCTTGAAAATAACTTAACAATTTAATATGCATCAATATAAAGTTATAAATACCATCGACATCAAGCTCTCAACAGTATGCCGTTTGTTTCATGTTAATTAACAAATTTTTTATTCTTCTTATTTTTGTTGGTTTCACAATTTAAGATCCCTTCATCTTTATTCTTATACTATATTCAGCTCTATTAAATACCAGAGAAAAATATGTCAGACCAAAAAGTATGATCTCTTTTCATATTATACCAATAGTAAATTAAAGAGATATAAAATTCATGATTTTGTTGTTTATATATATTCTCATTGTTATCCCCTTAGTAGTCTTTATACACTACAAAATATATAACATTGGACAGTGACTCTCTAGATTATCCAATGAAACTATCTTCCTTAAAATTAAATATACAGAGGTCTGTTTGTCCTTTCCTTATGTTTTTTAAAATGAAATATTTCTTTTTTATATTGCATTGTGTCCTTTTCTTAAGTTTGTGATAATTGTTCAAAATTAAATATCTTACTCAACCATGATTAATTCAATATACCAACGTAACTAAGTTCGGAATGAGTGACATGAGCTTGATCTCATCCCTTAAGTTTGTCTTCCCTATCTAAGGGAGATTACCTTTTCCCCTCCTCAGTGTTGGTCTTGACGACACTCTTATTCTCACAAGAAAAATGAATATAGAGGATACTCTCTTCCGTTCCATATAAGAATTAGTATGTGAGTTTTCCTTGATTCTAAATGTAAAACCTTTATATATGCTTTGTCTTTCGAATTTATAATAGGTAAAGTAATTTTTTTTTTTATATATATTCTCATTGATCACATATATAAGAATTAGTATACGAGTTTTCCTTGATTCTAAATGTAAAACCTTTATATATGTTTTGTCTTTCGAATTTATAATTTTTTTTTTTTTATATTCTCATTGATCACAGATATTGTGGGGGTGTTTTCCATCAAGAGAGTAATATCAAAACAAATGATTAAAAGACGTAATTTAAGGAAACTAACATATTTTTTAATAAATATATATAAAAAAATATATTTATTGTAGACAAGGGATTGACTTTGATCATAAATATAAAATCTAAATCCACTTTATCTCACAAATTTATAACTTTTTTCTCTGATGTGTTTCTATTGATACTACTACAAAGTATAGTATTAACATCGCTAATTAATATCCATTTTTAAAAAACAAAAGTTGAAAAAATAGGTGGTGATATTTTTGAAATTTTTGCGTAAGTTAGCCTGCTTTCAACAGATGTTAAAAGTAAGCTTTTAATGCCCGTCTCCTAAAAACAATGTTAAATATAAATTATTTCCCCTTTTAAGTTTCGTCCCCTCCGCACGCCCCTCCATCAACTCTACTCTAATTTCAGAAATTTCTCCCTCTCTTTCGTCCCAACTCGCACTCCTCCTCCTATATATTTAAAAAATTTCATGTTCTGTGTATTTATTTTCTCAGTGATTCAATATTTTTAGCTTTAATTGAGGGCTTCTTTATATTTAAAAATGCTCAAAAAGTGGTTTGTTTTCTGGTTTCCTTTCAGCCATGTGGGCTCTCATGAGTTTCACCATTTTCAAGTCACAGATTCACAGTTCTTGTATACAAACAAGGAGATTTGAAGCCAACTCATCTTCAAGATTATATTGGTAGGAAAAAAAAACACTTTCTTTTCAGTGAATTTCCACCTTTTTCATAAGAGAAAATAACATTCAGAGAGGTAACTTGCGAAAGAATACTTGAAAAGTGAAAATACTGTAGTTGCTCCATTAGTATGGATCAAGATTAGGCAGAGCAACTGTCTGGTAGGATGTGTTCAGACTTTTCTATTAGCTTCCCAAAGGTCAGGATTAGTGACAATGCATTCACAACGTATGGAGTTAGGCTAGGAGACGTCTCTTTGCTTGAAAATCAGTGTTGATTGAATATTTTGAATAAATTCATGGGAGTTAACCTTCTTTCAAATATTTTTGGGCCTTAATAATTGCTTATAACTCGCAAGCGTATGGAGTTAGGTTAGGAGATGTCTCTCTGCTTGTGTCAAATATATCTCTGCTTATTTCATTTTCCACTGTTACTGTCTTATCAGTTCCTAAATGCAATGCTTCGACACTTACCTCTGGAAGATGTGGAGGAGGAGCTAAAGGCACTTCCAATGCATATGAATAAATATGATATATATTTTAGAAAAACCCACAAATATTTATTACAAATAACGGATTTTGGGATAAATATTTGGGGGGACAAAAATTTATCCCAAGATCGTAATATTCGGTATAGATCGGCAAATACAGGGAAGTGACAAATCTAATTTGAGTTGTGAAGATAACAAATATATCGATTACTATCATTTCTCACCGACAACAAACAAAGTCAAATAATGAAAACAAAGAAGGAAATAAAGAAAGAAACAAGAAAATAATTTATCAAACTCGACGATTTCGACGAGATTTACCGATTAAGAAATTTCTTATATTAGAAAAGAATCAAGACCAGATAAAGTAAATATGGAGTTGAGTCAAAGCAAAGAAATAAGATGGGACAATTTACCTATAGCGAGCAAGAGGCAAAAAATCACAAATGAGTTATCAAGGGAGAATGGGAGAATAACAGGCATGTTCCTTGCTCTTGTTCTTGTTATTGAGTTATCAAGGGAGATTGGGAGAATAATAGAAGCGTGCCCTAATGTCTAACGTCTATGAGCGGGACTGCGGGAGGGAATGAAAAAAAGGGGGAAATGTTTTTAAAAAAATTTGGGGGCTAAAGGAGTATGATTATCCAGCTTTCACGTTGAATCCAGCTTGCGTATGTTGAACTTTACATTGAAAATGATGAGTGATCTTGATGGATTTTTGACATAATCGGAATAATTAATCAATCAATTTAATTTTTTATTGTCCATTAAATTTGATTAATTGGTTGAAAAAATTTTGTAGGTCCCAAAAGATTTCACATTCAATTTGCATGATTAATTTTTTTTTTTTTTTTTTTTTTTTTTTGGGTGGCCATCATCAAAGATCCGCCATTGGTTTAAACCAAAAGATCACACATTCTCACATTCAATTTGCACGATTAATATTTTTTGGAGGGGCCCTGGCCTCATCAAAGATCCGCCACTGCAAATAACTAAAGTTAACCAATTTCCTTAATACTAGTTTCCATCAATGAGTATCTGCAAATTAGTGAGCTATATACTAATTTCGGTCCTTAATATAAGAGCCACTTAACCTTTTTTTTTTTTTTTTTTCAAAGATTAGAGAAGCTAAATAAATTATATAAAAGAATTTATATTTCTCATTTTTTGCCAAATTAATTAGTTAGAATTATAAATTAATATATAATCAAATTATATACAACATATACTATGATTAAGAAACTTAATTATTTAGCTTCTCAATTTCTAAAAAAAAAAACCTTAATTAGCTCTTATATTAAGCTAATAATATCTCTTAGAAAGGTTGCACTATTATAGACTATTCTAGATTCAAGAATCATCTTTGATTTCCAGAAGAGGTTGAAAATGATACGTTTAAAGAATAACTGTTTCTTAACCCACACGACCAATCAATAATATATAATAGAAACCAGTAGTACGGAGTATGGACGATGATTGAATTATTTATTTAATTATGTAATTAATGGGGAAAATTAAAATAAAGGACCTGGAGAAAATAATATTTATCATAAGGGACCAAAAAATTGTAATTACTTAAAAAGACCGAACATCATAATATAAATTTTGAATTTACTAAATTGTCCTTAATCAAATCTCATGTATTATCTCTTGTATCATAATTAAAAAATTAACTAAAATTAAAACTAAAATTGCCCATAATGATATATGAAATATTTTTTTATTTTTAATATATTATTTAATTGACATATGTTAAACTCATATTTTTGTAATTTTTATTTTTTGCCAATTTATATCATCAAGTTGCTTGATTTACATTATCAACGATGATATCAATTAAACTCTTCTTATAAAAATAAAAAATAAACTTATTTCATATTTTTTTTAAGGATATAATAGGTTAATTAGATTTTTTTTTATTTTATTAACATTACATGAATTTTTTAACCCACAAAAATTGCTTCAAAAAAAAAAATCATACAAACTTTCTTGGTTTAACATATATGTAAAATTATAAAAGACCTTAACTTTTATTAAAATTTTATAATTCCATTTTAATTAAATTTTTTTGTTGATTTTTAAAAAATTATAATTTTTACAAATTGAAGAATGCATATTTTTTTTTCATAGATATATATTCAAGTTGTGAAAATGAAAATTGAGAAAATCTATTTTTTAATTTAATGAAACTTAAAATTTTGGATTCGTTTTAAAAATAGAATGGGAAAGAGAATATATCATGGATTGCAGAAAATTTTGTTAGGGACATTTTAGTAATCTTAATTTTATATTTTTATAGTTGTTCCTTCTAAACAATTACAATTTTTATGGTCCTTCTGCATGAATATATTTTCTTCTAGGTCATTCATTTTAATTTTCCCTTAATATGCTGCTGGCCTTAAAGTCAGACACAGTAATTTACCTAGTGCTTAACGTAGAATGCATATTTTTCTCTCAATGTCATCGCCTTCTTTGTATTCTTCACTTCCATTATTATTATTTAATCTCATAGATCCCAATCCTTCTTGTCTCCTTCATTCCTCACAGGTACATCCTCCTAACATTCTCAACACGCTGGAATAATGTCTTCGTCTCCAAACGCATCACGTCGCCATGACCCGTCTGAAACAAACCTCTCCTCCAAATCTGACGTGATCTCACGTGACACTATACCTTCTTCCTCAAAGGCTTCAGCTTCTTCATCATCTTCAAACACTACTCTCAGTAAGGTTAAACTCAGAAGAAAAGACGTTGATCATGATCAGATAAACAACCACCACGAGCCGTCCTCTCCGTATTACAAGGGTCTTCTTTACCAACCTATCTCTATCAACACCGAATATAATTCGCAGAATTATCATCATCACAGTGTTGGCCATAATAATTATAATTCTAGGGTTCCGATCACGACGGCGACTTCTTCTGAACCTAGTCCATACTACAAAGGGCTACTTACGAATTCTTCACTTGGTATTCATGGAGGAGGACAAGACCACTTACAATCGCAGCATGATTATGATTTGAGGATTCCCGAGGTTGAAGGAGCGTATGGGCATGATAGTCCATATTTCAGAGGCTTACTCACTGATAGCTCTCTAGCAATGGAGATTCGGAAACTTGACGAAGGAGGCGGAGGAGGAGGATGGCGTGGCCACGGTAGCGCTGTGCCAATAATAAGCTTCTCATCCTTTACGTTCAACAATTTTTGCTCAGGTGGTAATGATGAGAATTCAAATGACGACATCATCACAGTCCCGATAGACTTGGAAAGAAAGCGTACTTTACCGTTGTTGCCTCCGGCACCGATACCATCACCATCACCATCACTACCAATCCCACCACCGCCACGGTCTATGTTTCTATCCAAAGGTAATTACTTTTGATTTCAAAATTTGATATGAAAAAAAAAAATGTTTTAGATCAAGAGAAAAATTGATAATGATAAAATAATATATATTTAGCGCATTTTTTGTTTCAAATGAAGACTGACAAATAAACATTTAAATTTTCATTTACAAGCTGCCAACTTTCCAAAACATAAAATGATAACCCTCTTACAAAACTTTATTTACTTGATTGTCTTTTTGTCTGTCATAGGAACATAGGTATATAGTATATGAAAGTATTATAAAGTTAAACAGTCACCCTTTAACAGTTAAATGACTCATCCAATTGAATAATCCACGACAAGATAGATTATATATAGAATCATATTTTAAAAGTAATTAGTTGCCCTTGCTAATCACTTTGCTTAGTAAGTAGAGCTAATAGAATCTAGATCATTCAGATATGATGTGGACAATCAAGATTTGAGTTGTTTTAATGGGTGAATGGGTAATTTTAATAACGAAGTTTAATGACAGGGCATCTAGCTCCGTTAAGATTTTTAAAGGTACTAAAATACACATAAATCTTATAAACTGGGGGCAATTTTACCAAAGTCGATAACTTCAAGCAAATAGATGTGTGGGCCCCACATGGTGTACACCTGTAATTTATTTCTGCCTTCGGCCATTTGAAAAGTTGAGCCACCCAATGGAATAGGGCAGCTTTGCTTTGACCGTTTGAAAAGTTGACCGTGTGAAATTGGGCTACTTTGCTTCCACTCACATCAAGTCACTGTCGACTTCTTCCATCCAAAGCATCTTTCCAGTCCTAGTTCTCTGCATCAAGTTCTCTTTTCTCTCATTCTCACTCTCATCATAGTCATTCTTTCCAGTCCTAGTTCTCTGCATCAAGTTCTCTTTTCTCTCGTTCATTCTTCTTCTTCCGCCTTTTGGGATAAGGGTCTTAAATGTCATTAAAGTTTTCGCTCAGGAGCACTAGTAAGGCAGAAGTTTTTTTTGGACCAAAAATGCCATGGAAGTTCACAAAACGTAACAATTTTGCCCCACAGTTAATTTTGACCATTAAGTTTAATTGAGTGCACACGTGGCATGCCACATCACATCATCAATCAAAAGAGTTAAGTATCACTTTTGCCCGGAAGTTTTGGCTGAGGAGCAATTTTGTCCCGGAAGTTTTTACTAAGGAACAATTTTGCCCGAAAGTTTACAAAATGTAGCAATTTTGCCCTTGTCCCCCAATATTAAATTTGACTATTAAATCAGTCAAAGACCACACATGCCATGCCTTGAAAAGGTCAAACTTAGAGTCAGAGAAGGAGATCCTTGAGATGTTGAGCTCAAGGCGACCAGAATTTGTAAAGCCGAACTGGTCAAAGGGGCTGAAAGGTCTGTCACAAAACCCAGAGGAAGCATTACTTATGATCTAAGCAAATGATCAATCTATAGAAACGTAAATATTATTACTATTGATTTGTTTTACCGAACCAATTTTTGGAACAATTCATTTCTCATTTTGCGTTTTATTTGCTTAGATCATAAGTGATGCTTCCTCTGGGTTTTGCGATAGACCTTTAAGTCCCTTTGACCAGTTCGACTTCACAAATTCTGGCCGCCTTGAGCTCAACATCTCAAGTATCTCCTTCTCTGACTCCAAGTTCGACCTTTTCAAGGCATGACATGTGTGGTCTTTGATTGATTTAATAGTCAAATTTAATATTGGGGGACAGAAGGACAAAATTACTACGTTTTGTAAACTTCTGGGGCAAAAATGCTCCTCAGTGGAAACTTCAGGGGCAAAAATGATACTTTTGATTGATGAGGTGGCATGCCACGTGTGCACTCAGTTAAACTTAACAGTCAAAATTAATGGAAGGGCAAAATTGCTACGTTTTGTAAACTTCCGTGGCATTTTTGGTCCCAAAAAAACTTCCGTCTTACCAGTGCTCATGAGCGAAAACTTCCGTGGCATTTAAGACCCTTATCCCTATTTTTTTTTTATGGGCATCAAGCATAATAATTAGCAGGATAGTGGGTGGTTTTGATTTTATTTTATCATCCAACAGCCAAGAGATACTAATCAACAAACTTGTCAATGAAGACATGAAATGAACAATCATATTGGGAGCAGAACTTGAAGCTCCAACGCTTACATAGTAATATGTAAAATTCGTCTGTAGCCGAAAGGTTTGAATTTGAGCCCAGGAAATGAGTCGAAGGCTTGGTCGCTTTCTTTGTCGGAACATTAAGTTAAAGCTTTGAAACCCGAAATGGTTGTTCAATCTAAAGCAGATTTCGAAGAATAAAGCTTCAAAGTCTAGAGTAATCTTCAAGATTTGGGTAGATCTGGAACCACATGGCTAAGGGGGAGATGGTCGCGAGAAGGGTGTTGCAAGTCTGTTTTGCGGAGTGGGGAAGTGATGATGGAGACGATAGTGCAGATGGAGGACGCAACCTCGTGACGGTGGCCGGGAATGAGGTCAGAGAGAAGAATCGAGAGATGGTTTTTGTGGGGCGCCCCCGGGGGGGGGGGGGGGTATCACCCTTGAATACTCAATGGTCTCAGATGCCCCGGCATAAAACATTGTTGTCCCGTTTGTACCTTCCCCCTTTTAAAATAATGGTCTTTCAAATAATTTAAAAAAAAAACTCATTTTTTTGAAAAGTAATAGTTAAGAGATTATCTTTATTTTAGATTCTATACTTATTAAAATAATTTTTTAAAAAGAATATAGACTTTTAAAAAAAAAATCAAATTTGAACCGCCTGGATCAGATATAGATGGTCCAGATCCTATTAGTTCTCCATACTAAACAAAGATGTTTAGCAGGGAAATTGGCTCCTATTTTAAAATGAACTGTTTTACTTAAAAGTTTATTTATTTACCCTTTTATTTTCTGTATCAATAGGAGAATTCCATGTCTAGTAATAGAAATACTAATATATTAACTAATAATTAATAACCAAAAGGTATGAGTACTACTGCTTTAAGTATGGAGCTGAAAGTAGAAGAAGATGGGAAGCCTTTGGGGGAGAGAGAACCAGAAGAAACTACAGAGGAAAAAGCTGTGGATGTTGAGAACAATAAGGAGCTGGAGGCCATGAATGAATCTGGTTTGCTAAATGAGGAGGTCATAAAGAAGGAGGAGTCCTTGAGAGAGAGAGTTTCTTCCAATAATATTTCTGAACAAACAGAGTCTGCAAATAATAAAGGTATTCCCAATCAGGAGATTAAGGAGGATGAAGAAGAAGAAGGAAGCTTGAAAGAGTATGTTTGGGCTGACAAGTACCAACCCAAGGCATTGCAAGAATTTATCTGCCACAAACATATTGTTTCTCAGCTTTTAACAATGGTGAGATATATAATTAACCTCTATTAATTCCTTGCACATTTACAATTTTTTTTTTTTTTAAAATTATACTCCATTTGTTTATCTAATCAGTGTGAATCCTTGCATTACACGGAATTTGAGAAATAAGTCGTATTACTCATAGTTAATTAGAAAATTACTAAAATTCTCCTTCATTGATCCCACACACATTGAGTTGGGATGAACGTAGAGATATAAATTAAAAGGTTGTATATATATTGCATGTTAATTAATTTTTAACTGTCATTTTTAATTAAATTTTATTTCAGTGTTTTATTTTTCATCCAAAATTCATAAAAGTGTTATTTTTACTAACAGCATGATTCTTATATATTCTTTGAGGGCTTCTTATTATTATATCGTGAACATTTATATAAAACAAGTCCCACACCTAGGTTGTGTAGTTTAAAGTTCTATTTGGGTTAAAGAAAATAATTAAGTGGACAAATAACTTTGAAATTATATGCAAGTGCAATTGTTTTTGAGGAAAAAATATCAAAGTAATTATAATAATTTAATAGATCTAAGATCGACATGTGAATGGCATTAATTAATTGGTTTTGATGAACTTGTTGCAGATAAAGGAGGGATGTGTTTGTGAACATTTTATATTTGAAGGACCACCTGGTGTAGGAAAGAGAACTATGATACGAGCTCTACTTCGAGATGTCTTTGGCTACGACGAAGTCAAGGTAAACTTTAAAAAGAAAATGAGATATGATTGTGTTCCAAATAAATTTTATTATATATACTGATGTATTGATATTAAACATAAAATATTCTTAATAATAAAGTTTTCATATATCTGTTTACAGGTGATTGAGGAGTATAGAACATTGGTATTAAAGGTAATGCTTAATGCTTAATTAACTATTAAAGAACTCGTGTGTGTGTGTGTGTGTGTGGTGTTGCTTCTTACTTTAAATGTATACGATTGATCAGTTAAAATTTCTTACCCTCAAAGTACTCTATTAATTTTTCAAGCAAGTCAAACACATCAATTCAAAATACTATTTTTGACCCTAAATGGAGGACCTAGCTAGTTTATAGTACAAATTGCACTATAAATAGGTCCCGTATTTAGGATAGATGAGTATAACGATTATATTTCATACACACTTTCTCATTAACTGAACTCCTTCTAGATTTCGTGTTCAACAAAAGTGGTTATCCTTATTAAATGTGTCACGAATTGAACATTTACCCCACAAATGCCCACAATTCAAAGCTTGAACTTATGCCTTATATTTATCGATTGTTAATTACTATTTCCAATTTAATGAAAGGTATAATATAATTCTTACCGTAGACAAAAATGTCTGTTTCATATAATTTTGACCAAAACAAGTATCCTAAAAATTCTCTTATACTTCGATCCTTCCACTCCTAAATGTACATGTACATAGAAGCTAGTTAATGGGTTTTTTGGCCCTAATTATAAAATATCAATCAATTTTTTCTTCCAAATTTATAATCCTTATCCAAATTATCTTTATTGACTACACATAATTAAGTGAGTTTCCATCAATAGGGTAGTTTCCAACACAAAGACAAAAATGAGTATTTTAAGAAAAATAACACTTTTGTTTTTTTTTAAACAACTAACAAACCTACTTTTCTTAATCTTTTCATATTAGTTACTAACTCTTATATTTCAGACCAGATGGAGTATTTAAGTTTCGGAGGGAGTACTTTTAATTAGAAGTTGATGATGAGGAGTAAAATTATAGTTGAGGAAAAGTGAATTAATGGTAGAATAAAATTCTTAAAATGAATTAGATGTATATTTTCAAATTTATTGAACCGATCTTGTTTGGATTAGCTTTTCAGAAGCACTTTCATGCAAATTTAGACAAAACTCTTCTCACATGTTTCCTTCCCTCGTACACACAAGTAAGAGATATGTATATCAAACACACAAGTATGTATGAATATATTGATAGCTGAATTAATTGGCAGGGGGAGGTGATAGAAAGCATCCAAGTGCCAATAATAAAATCAGTACATCATGTAGAGGTCAATCTCTCTCAAACAAAAGGGTATGAGGAACAAGTGGTTGCTGAATTGTTAAGAGAAACTTACGACAAGATCATCAATATTTCAATGCCTTGCGAGCCCAAAAACTGCCACGGTAAATTAATTTCTCTACTTTAATTTTTTTTCCTTAATTTAATAGAGCCTTCTTCCTAATATTCTTAATTACATACTTGTATTTGACTCCAAACACGGTTACATGATCAATATAGCCTATAGGGCTAGTTAGTTTTTCCTCAACATATGTATAAATATCTAAATTTTCATGTTTTTTCCTGATATTATTGTGAAGCCATAATTGTATACGAGGCCGAGAAACTATCATCAGGATCATTGTTGTACATAAAGTGGATGCTTGAAAGGTATAATAATGGTTGCAATAAAGTGTTCTTTTGCTGCGCTGATGAGTCCAAGCTCCAAATTGTCAAACCTCTCTGCAAAACTTTTCGTCTTTCTCCTCCTCCCACTCAAGAGGTCAGATTTTCTCTTCGTTGTTGTTGTTGTTGTAGTATTCTCAGTAAAATCATATTGAATATCACATTTTAACAAATATTTTTTAAATTAAATGGTAAGAAGATCTCTGTTTGGAGAAACCTTTGATTTTCTAAGGGATATTTGGAGTTTGAAAAGATTCAATTTATAAACCGGAAAAGATATCCCATCTCAAGAAAGTGAAAATAATGCATTAGCTTAGCATTCTTTCTGGTTGATTGTTGTTGTTGATGTATTAATTAATTTTACAATATTTTTTATTGGCTTCCTACAATTGAGTGTTTGACGAAGTTGAGAATATTTTTTCTACTACCAATAAACAGATTGTTGAGGTTTTGAAATACATAGGGAAAGAAGAAGGAAAAGATTTGTCCTCAGAATTCCTTACTAAGGTTGTTGACAAGTCAAAGAACAATCTTCGTCAGGCCATTCGTTCTTTGGAGGCGACTTGCCTGAACAAGTAAGATAGATAGATTTATTCCATATAAATTCCCATAAAATATTCTTCATTTTCATTAATTAATTCCCCATTCTTTTTATATATGTAATGGATAAATATAATATTTATAATAATATATGCGATTGAAGTATCTATAGGCTAGACATAATTTAGTGATGAGGTATTTTGGTGGAAATTTATGGTAATTAACGTGATCTTAAGCAACGTTTTTTGTGAGATTAACATAAAATATATAATAAGCAAACTTATGACACTTTATGAGATTTAATATAATTTTTATTTATTTTACTTTTTTTTTTTTTTTTACATGTATTGATGTGATAATATTTCAATTTTGTACTTTATCTTCTCCTCGAATAATAATTATATATTTCGTTTGCAGCGATTCAATCAAAGATGACGAGTTAATTTTAACAGGTTGGGAAGATGACATCTCAAATATTGCTAGGACTATACTTAAAGAACAAAGTTCAAAACAGTAAGTAATTCATTTTGTGTGTGTGTGTAATTGAACATATTTCTTCATGTACTACATGTAGTCTGATACAAGTTCTGTTATTTATAATTTAAGAATACTTTAACTTTAATTTATTGGCAAAAAAAAGAAGAAGAAAACTTTAAGGGTTAAGGAGCAAAAATACACATGTGCTTTACCCTCGGAAGCACCCAAGATCATATGCTTTTTTTGGGAGCAAAAATACACATGTGGTTACATAATTGGTGCAAAAGTCACATCTTCAGTTAAGGGTGTAAACGCCGTTAGTTTTGCTCGTGAGTACGTTTCTCTCAACTCCTGATATTTCCAAACAATTCGACTGGTCTGAATCGTGGGAAATTGTGGTCTTAATATGAAGTTGGTACCTTTCTCGCTCTTTCTGATCTTCCAGAAGCGCCCAAACAGAATATCAACCTCTCGACCTTAACAAGCTTCCGGATTCTCCTATTTCGCCTCTCAAGTCTCAAGCACATACCAGCAACACCTGAACCTATCTGATCAGTACTCAGCCTGTCCTCCTCTGCGTCTCGAGTTTTCTGGTGGAGATATTGATCATCAAGAATTGCAGTCCCCACCAATCCCATCTTGACGCGAGTAGCCGAGTTATCGGCTAGTCCCGGAGCATCTACGGGTGCACTGCTCGGTGAATGGGATGAATCAACGTCATCACTTGGTGCATTGGCTGCCGCGCTGTCGTCATCATTAGATGGAGACTCTGCTGCCAATGTATCCGAAGAACCGTCGTCCTGCTTTGGTGGAAAGGCAGTATGGGCTCCCGGCGCCGGCCATGGACTCTGAGCATCAATGCCGAGGGGGAATGATAGGCTGAGAAACATGGAAAACAGAGATGTTATAAGGCTGAGTGACGACAGTTTTTTGGGAATCGCCACTTGGGCAGAGCTGATGAATCATTTCAATGAGAAGCTCATGTTTGTTTAACGATTGAGAAAGCGTAAAAAATACAATCTTTTCAAAGCATTTTCTAATATAAGCTTCTTGATGGATTAAACGTCCCAGGGTGGTTTTTTCCTGTGCCTCCTTCTCCAACAATTGCAATTAGTTTTTTCGTGGCAGAATCTTTATCATCCTCAAAGAGACAACCATTTAGAGCCTCTCTGATCTTATCAAAAACAACGCCAACCAGTTGGTCTTCATGCACTGAGTTATACAAACTGCTCTATAACTGATGATTCGTCGTTTTGCTACTTGAAAGGACAACATCGTACTTCCTTGGCTTGTTGGGAATTGCCATGAGTTTGGCTTTGATGGCTCGCAATTTACACGCGATTTGGCAGTTGGTTTTGCAGTTTCTGACGAAGGAACAAGACAGAGAGGGGTGTGGGCGATGATGATCGTCTTCGTGGTGGTCGTCCCAACGATGTTGGAAAATGTGGAGCAAGAACTCGTCAACGATGGCCACCGCTAGCGTTGTAGGCAAGGATGAAACCCTAGCTATCTAGACTGGAACAGAGTGGTCAATGTGGTGCTGTTGTTCTTGATGTTCATGTGCTCGTCAGTACTCAGCAACACCTGAACCTATCTCAAGCACTTGCGAGATCAGGAGTTGAGAGAAACGTACTGACGAGCAAAACTAACGGTTTTACTAAAGGCGTTTCTAACCTTAACTGAAGATGTGACTTTTGCACCAATTATGTAACCACATGTGTATTTTTGCTCCTAAAAAAAACATATGGTGTTGGACGCTCCTCAGGGTAAAGC
Source organism: Acacia acuminata (assembly GCA_019022655.1). NCBI lineage: Eukaryota > Viridiplantae > Streptophyta > Magnoliopsida > Fabales > Fabaceae > Acacia > Acacia acuminata. The sequence continues at coordinate 666,428 of JAFJYI010000239.1, forward strand.
ACATATGTATTTTTGCTCCTTAACCAAACTTTAACTTTATTTTCTCATTTAATATTTATTCATACGATTCAGTAAGGTCGGAATCATGCGCATGCGTGAAAAATATCTAATTATTGCACAATAAAAATCCTCTCTTACCTGAATATATAATATATATATATATATCAACTTATCATATTATTAATGATTTATTTTCAATAGGCTATACAAGACTCATCTGAAGCTTCAAAGTCTCATGATTCACAAGGTTTCACCTGATTTTGTTTACAAGGTAAGCACACGTTCAATTTATGTTTACACATATGGAATTTTAAATGAATTTCTTTTTTGAATATATTCCATATATAATATTGATCGAGGATTATGTTTTTGTTGATACAGTATTTGATATCAGAGCTAAAATCTCTGGTAGATGACTCACTAAAACCAGGGCTAGAAAAGCTCAAGGAGCACAATCAAGTACGAAAACGTTCAATTTTGAGAATAAGTGATATATATGAATTCATTTTTGTGATAAATTACTTTTTTATGGTTGAAAAAAATCCACTTTCAGAATGCAAATGGAATCAAGATGAGGAGGGGGAAGCATTCTGGTCATGGTCACAACAAAGAAAGAGAATCTGATGAAACGAACAATGAAACACCAAAGAAGAAAGCTTGCAGTTACTCAGAAGTTGAAGGTAAATACTTTTTCTTTTTGCATATAATAAACGTTGGTCATAAAATTGGTTTGATTTATCATATAATAAACAAGTATGATTAATTTAATAGGTGTAATATAATAGATAAAATAGTATTTTTTGTATCTAAATAATTATTATATGGTAGAGATTATGAAAAATTACAATATAATCAACATATCATTATTCTTGAATAATAAATTGTTCTTTTGGATTTTCTCAAATAATTGGTATAAGTGTTTAATTATATGTGTGTATTATTACTGATTTAGCCAATTCCTTTTTTCCTTCAGAATTCATAGCAAAATTCATGAATTGGTACAAGAGTTCAGCTGCAAAAAGTGATAATATGTAACTGAATTTGAAGTTTTGGAGTATGTGTAACAACAGTTTAATTTGTTGTATTATACATATGGTTAAGGAATAAAAACACTTTTGAGGTTGTATCCCCACACACACAGAGAGTGTAGAAAGAGTTTGAAGGCTTTGCTTTTGATCAAACTATTCTCAAATAATGTGTTGTAAACTGAATTTATGACTTAATATATACTTATATATTCTGGTTAATATGTGTCTAAGTGGTTTTTTCAACTATTTGCTTAGACACTTCCTTCAAAATGCATATAATTTGAATTCATGTTGTCTATCTTGGGACTAATTATGACTATGAAAAAAAAGCTTTGATGACTTTTAGTTTGGTGTAATTAAGATAAAAGTAAATCATTTTACTCCTTGTAAGACTATGTTACAATTTGTTTTTCACTCTAGTTGACCCAAGGAAATTAGGGTGACTAATTAAAATGCATTTTAATAATCCTATGCTTCATTCTGGTTGTCGAAATCAGTGTTAACATGCATAAACCACAGTTTATATTCCTTTGACCAGCAAAACCGTAATTTATATATATCCATTATTTGTCAAAATTAACATTTGAGATTAATCTATTATATTGTAATTATATATTTGTTTTTTCTAAAGAATTAAATGTTTCAGATATTTTATAACTATTTTCCCATGATCCCTTTTTATTTTTAAAAAAAAGAAATTTACCAGCAGACAAGTTTTTAAAATGTGTGGTGGTAAATTTATAATTAACATTTAAGACACTACAAAAAAACATTAAATTATGGACGGAGTTATCTACAGCATTTCAGTTTTATGACGGATTGGCGACGGAAGTGGAATTACCGATAGAATTCGTTCTATCGCTAAAAAGTACGTGACTAATTGGTTTACAACAAAATTTCAATTCCATCGGAAATTAAATTACCGATGGAATTTTACTGTCAGTGATTACAACCAAGTAAGCCAGTTGAAACCTGACTAGGCTGTGAACCTAAATAATTCTTTGGAAACTTACGTATTCATAAGCTTGCATGCACATTCTAGACATTTATGGATATATCAAAATTCAGAAGGACTAACATGAAGGTGACAGTTAAGTTCTCTGCACAAATTAAGAAAAGAGCCCCTTTAGCATGCAGGAAACTTATAAGGTAAGTAAGCATTTTATACTTCATCCTACGGTTAAAATCAGAATATCTATATGGAAAAATACCATAAACATGAATTCACTTTAAGAATATATACATGCAATATGGGCTTCGAAGCCACATAAACAAATAAACAGTCTGTTAGCCCCTTGTTAGTATATTCAAGGAAGAAAAAGGCTAATTAGAGTTACTGTATTTTATATGCTAGTTATATGGATAAGGGTGGTTTTTTGTGGTTGCAGTTATTTTCAGTTTAGTTCCAGGGTTATCTTTTGTTGCAGTTGGTTACTTAAAGTTTAGTTGGCTTTTCAGTTATCATGTTTATCTTAATGTCAAACTATTATGGATGAAAATATTATTCGGTAAATTACCTCTCTTTCTATTTTCTTCTCTTCTCTCCTCCCTTCCTTCTTTCTGTAAACTATTTCTAGAATCTAACACAGCCAAACATTGTGTTATATATATAGCGTACCTTTGTCTCAGTCCGGTGTGATGTTGAGCAGAAACACATGAAATTTTCGAACAGGTACAAATCACTCTACAAAAAAACAAAAGAAACGTTTAACAATAAAAACAAGGCTAAAGTATACTTTGACTGCTTTAAGTTTACATGAGTTATATTTTTGGTCCTTAACTTTATAAAGTATACTTTTAGTCCTATAATTCACCGTTAATTTTGTTAATGGAAAATGCAAACTCAAGTGACAACGGTGTAAACTTAAGTGATGACTGTGTAATTAAATGCCATTAAGCTTAAATTTAAAATATGGGTAAATCAAAGAATATATAAAATTAGTGTAATTAAATCTTATTAGTCATCGCTTGAGTGCGATGTGTTAACGTTTTTGTTAGCAACATTAACGGTGTTAGAATTTTAGGACCAAAAGTATGTCTTATGTAAAACTTAAAAGATTAAAAGTATACTTTAGCCTAAAAACAAAAACATATTTCTAATACATATAGGATAGAGATACATATATATATATATATCCACGCCAACACAATAATGAAATACTAACATAAGAAATCATGCTCAACTGTAAAATTAACCACAAGCAGTTTAGTTTCCTGGGGAAGACAAAGACCTGAAAAATTAAAGAAAATAAACATCAGAATGCAATTGACGGTCAGCCAACAAATAATCCACCCAGCTATAACATAATACAATTATAATCAAGACCAATGTTCTGAAAACGTAGAGTCTACGTTGAAACGGTAAGGGTGAGCAAAAACGTAAACACGGAAAACGTAAACGAAACGTAAGAGTTTACTACATACTATCAAAAAAATAAAATCCAACATATATAAAACTAAAACACACAAATACATTAAAGTTATCACAAATTTTAAGTCCAAACACTTAGTCATCAATCATCATAATCCATAATACATATTAAAATCAAAACACTAAGGCAACATCTCTAATTTAAGTCGTCGGAGTCAAAGTCAATCTCAATATCATCTTCTTCATCCCCTCCCCCACTAAGAAATTCGGGAATATCCAAATCATTCAAGTTCCCCTCCTCTTCATTTAGATCATGATCATCCAAGCCATGGGGATGTTGATCTTCTCCAACTCCAACATCTTCTAAAATATCTTCACATGTTGGTTCCACAATCCACTCATCATCCGACTCAATATCATCAAAGTTATAATCAATTTGAGGAGATACTCTATGTTTTGTGTTGCCTAATCTTGAGTTAGCCATCACAAAAACAACATTATTCATTGTCTCTTGCTTCAAACGATTTCTTCTCTTTGTGTGGACCTAAACAAATACAAGAAAATAATTTAATACTAAACTAATATCATATTTTTGAAATGAAATGCAATTCATATTAAAAATATACCATCTCAAAAGTACTCCAATTCCGCTCACACCCAGAGGAACTACATGTCAAGCTAAGCACACGGATAGCGAATTTTTGGAGTTCAGGAACACCATCACCATAAGATTCCCACCATGCTGCTGGACTCTTGGTTTCAACTGCATCCATAGCAAAGGTACTCCCAAAAAGGCCTCCACGATGCTTGAATTCCTCAAGTTGCCTATCAATAAGTCTTTGAAGAGCCTTATCCAGCACCATCCTTGTTATACAATCATATAATCCAACCTTGACTTCATAATCAACTTTAAATGTAGGAGAATAATGTTGTTTTGGGTTAAGATAATAGGCTGCAGCATGCAAAGGCCTATGAAGTTGCCTCCCCATCTTGCATCAATGATATCCCAAATAGGTTGATAACTAAAAAGAAAAGAAAAGGTAAAACAATTAAATTAATTTTGAGTTAAAATGTCTATAACTCTGAGTTAAATAAATTAAACGACAACTTACAATGTAGGTTTGTTTTTGAAATCCTTTTCAATTTTCTCCTTGGCACGATCCATTGCATCATAGATGGAGCCCATTGATGCATCATCTGAATCAACCAACCTAAGCACTTCAACCAAAGGAAGTGCCCCCATCAAACAAATCTGAACCTTTTTCCAAAATTGTGCATCCATCACTATATTTTCAATGAGCTTTCCATCTGTTGACTTTGCATATTTGGTTTTCTTCCATTCTTCCGACAAGAACATTCTTTTCACTGGATTTTTGTTGTCATGGAGGCATTTCAAAGTCAAATAGGACGTGGCAAAGCGAGTCACGGCAGGTCTAATCAATTTGTTGCCATTGGTGAAGGTGTGCAATATTGGAATGAGAGAAGCTCTTGAATAGATATAAGTTGTAATTTTTTTCCCCTTGAAAATTGTGTCTTTATGAAGGGGTATTTTCTTCTCTAAATCTTCCAACATCAAATCAATACAATGAGCAGCACAAGGTGTCCAGTATATTTGCTTTCTTTTCTCCATCAACAAAGCCCCAGCAGCTTTATAATTTGCAGCGTTGTCCGTCACAACTTGGACAACATTTTCTTCCCCAACCTCTTCCACCACTTCATCAATCATGTTAAAAATCTTGTCAGCTGTTTTGGTGATGTGAGATGCATCAATGGACTTGAGAAACACAATTCCCATAGAGCTATGCACACAAAAATTGATTATTGTTCTTCTTCTTCTATCAGTCCACCCATCACTCATTATTGTGCATCCAGTTTTCTTCCAAAAAGCCTTGTGTTTTTCAACAACTTCCATTGTCATATCATATTTTTGCTTCAAGTATTTTACTCTACACTCATGATAAGATGGTGGCTTGAAACCAGGTCCATGCTTAGCAATTGATTCACACATCTTTTTGAAATCATTGCTATTCACAAAATTGAAAGGAATTCCATTGTTATACATTGCAGTGCAAATGTCAAGACATGCCTCCTCCCTCAAGTTCTTCTTCAATATGGTGTTGAGGGTTACGGGAGCGGATAATCTACTTTTCTTAAAAATATTAGAGGCAGAGGCAATAGCACCACTAGAACCACTAGCACTACTAGCACCACTAGCACCACTGATAACTTCCTCTTGTATTTGAGGTGATTTTCGTTGTGCTACAACAAGAAGATTTAACATCTCTGTTTTTACTTCCTCAGGCACCGATATACATGGTTCAACATCTTTAGATGTTCCTGCCAAATGGTGCTTCACACGAAAAACTCCAGCAGACATTACTTTGGGACAATACTTGCATTTAAGCTTTTTTGTTCCTGGAACTTCAAGACAATGCTTCCATGCAGGGTTTGACCTATTTCCAGGAGCATTTTTACTCAATCTCTTCCCCCCAACACCAACACTAATACTAGTGTTATTGTTACCTACACTTCTAGAAGCTGGAGTGCTACTACTATCACCACCACTTGATGAAGCCATTTGATTTCAAACTATATTTAATCAAAATTCAAACAAATTATCTCAATTTAAGGCTTTCAAATTTCAGAAAACAAGCAAACAGATTCACATTCGGAAGAGGCAGAGCAGATCAGCAACCAAAATAAAATACAAAGCAAAGCAGATCAGCAAGTAGGCAATAGCAAGTCGCAACCAAAATAGAATACAAAGCAAAGAAAATCTTAATCAGAAACCAAAATAAAAATTAATGAACAGGGAAAGGAAAGGGATTAAGGGAATAAGGGATAGGCATAACCGCATAAATATAATAGATTAATAGTCATACTTTGAGTCGACTATCGACTGAGGTCTGAGGGTGAGTGACTGAGTGGATGACGTCCAGCGAAGAAGCACTCCAGTCTCCAGCCGTCCAGACTCCAGCCGAGCGTCCACCCTCCAACGACGGTGAAGAAGAAGAAGGAGCAGCAGCGGTCGAGTCTCAAGTGGTCGGCGGCGTCGATGAAGATTGAAGAAGAAGCGGGACTCGGGAGGCAGGAGCGACCGAGGCACCGAGCGATTGAGCGAAGAAGAAGAAGAATAGAAGATTGAGCGAGTGGCCGACGACACACCTAGGGTTCCCTTTCGTTTTAATTGGGGCTCAATTTTTTTTTTTTTTTTTAAAGGGAGGATAACTGAAGTCGGTAAACTCGCCGTCTTCACCGAGTTCACCGAGTTAGACGGCGTCTCAACCGTTCCTCCATCAAGTCCGTCTACACCTCCGTGTCTGCTCGTTTTCCGGCCAAAAAACGTAGGCACGGACGTTTCTACGGGTCTGCACGGCGTTTTCACAACATTGATCAAGACAAACGGGTGCTCATGAAGGTCGAAAATATTGACTTCATCCAGCATGAGGATGTTTCTTGGACTATTTCCGTTAGGGAATATGACATAAAAATACCACTTAAATTTCAAAATCTTGTTGACAACCACATAAATGAGATTAACAAGAATAAAAAAGCAATTAACAACTCATTTTATTGTGAAATTACCAATTCAGGATTTTAAATTTCAATCTGTATTTTCTTGTGATGTTTCCTTTCTGTTAACCATCTTAATTGGCTTTTACTTTTTTGCTTGCTGGCCTCACACATGTCCACCTGTCGCTCCCCATGCCTCCGGACCCTCCCTCCGACACGGTTTCCCTTATTCGTCCTGTCCTTCTTCCATGGTAGCTGCTTCACCTTCCTCTGGACCCTCCACCTCACGCTTCTCCATCTCCCTCAAAAACACCAGAAATTTCTCATCGTGGAAGAAACTTCACTAGTCCCAGCATTCCGAAGACAACAATGAAAATGATGATGACGACGCCGATCAAGGCTCCACCAGTAACATCCGCTTGTATCTATGCTTCTTCTTGCTCTTTCTCCTGCTTTTTGCCGCCTACTCTCTCTTACTCTTGGGAGCCAGCGAGAGTTATAACCCTAAAGTTTTAGTAAAGGTTAGAACAAATTCTTATGATTTTGCAGTTATAGATTTGGGGTTAGGTTTTGAACAAGTCTTAATGTGAATGTTTAATACTAGGTCCTGACTCCTGACGTAGTTATTGTCTTTACTTTATTATTAATTTTCTGAAATGGAATGGAATGCGCGGGTGGGCAAAGTGGAAGCGGCTACGGTCCTCTATCTTAGTCAGGGGCGGAATCGGGGGGCCTAGGGGTGGCCCCCGCCCCCCTAAAATTATAGAATCGACCAAAAATATAGGAAATTATGCTTTAGCCTCATAAAGTTTTTAACATTTTCAATTTAGTCCCTATTAAAAATTCTTAGAAAGGGACTACACGGAAAAGATTGAAATATTTATGAGGCTGAAGCATAATTTCCTAAAATTTTGGGTCCAATTCTGTAATTTTCGCCCCTAATTTCAAATACTAACTCCCTTGGGTTATATTATGTAATTTTTCACCCCCTATTTTCAAATCTTGGCTCCAACCCTGATCTTAGCGTCCATTGCAGTCCACTTCGGCTTATACGTCGCAAAAAAAAGACCATAGCGTCCACTTAGGCTTATACGTCGACGTATAAGCCGAAGTGGACGCCATGGTCTTTTTTTCCCTCTTTTTTTGGTAAGAAAAAGGGACCATTCGTTGACGTATAAGCCGAAGTGGACCGCAGTGGACGCTAAGGGCAAAGGACCGTAGCCGCTTTCGGGCAAAGCATAGTGTTCGAGACTTGAACGTCCAAGCGAAAGCCATGATGACGGCAAGGCCATGTGATGAGACATGAGAAAAGAAATATGGGAAAATCCCTCTTAGGTTTCAAGGGACCAACAAAATTTCAAAAAACTCCCACAAGGAATTCTGATGTCTGAAAAGTCCCAAAAGTTATTAATGTTAACGGCTTCATCTATGGCATTAACAACTTCTTGGGACTTTTCTAACATGTAACTTTTCTTAGGGACTTTTTTGAGATTTTGTTAGTCCCTTGAGACCTGAGAGGGATTTTCTCAAGAAATATCTAAAGTTTAATTAGGAGATCTAGGATAATCTGTTAGAGATATTAAATAAGGGAAATACATTTTCATGTTGTAGGAGAAATGTATCCTCATGTCATAGATACATTAATTTCCATGCTAGAGTTTTTTTTTTTTTAAAAAAATAAATATGTGGGTCCCACTATTTCATGTGTGTGTAGGATCTTCTTCTTCTCATACAACATGAGAAGTTTAAACCCCATTAAATAATGATATTTACCTATTAGATTATGATTTATTATTCTAACATTTTGCAATATATCAATTAAATAGGGTATCTAGTATCATATGATCTTATTAATGATTTAGATTTGAATTTAAATTTTAAATTTAGGATTTAAATTTAAATTTTGAATTATTATTTTGTTATTATTTTAGTATTTCCTAGGCTCTATAAAAAAAGCTAGGGTTATCAGTTGTAATCTTGATTTGATTGATTGATTAATAAAAGAATTCATTTTCCCTCTTAATACTCTTTTCTCCCTTGGTTCATCTGATTCCCCCTTATTTTTGCACCCAAGAAAAAGGAAGCGAACACTTTCTTCAACAGTCGCATAACCATCAACTCTGTCCCCTTCACTTTCTCAATGATCGACGCCTCGCTCCATAGTGGCATCTCCCCAGGCATCCTCAAACTCATTTCAGCAAACCTATTTGAATCCGTATGAAGCTTCCTTACCTTAACGTCCCAATTTCTGCGAATACGCCGCTTTCAGTCTCAGATTCGCAGATTTCGCTTCTTCCAAAGGGACCAGCAAACACCTCCACACAAAAAAGTGCTCCAAGTCCAAGGTATTTTCCCTTTATCTTCCTATCAACTACTATTTAAATATTAACATGAAACAAGATAATATTAAATGATTAAATTGAATCCTAACTCTCCACGCTGAAACATCAAAGATATAACCTTGTTTTTAACTCCCCAGATTTTGATACGATCAATTATAATAGAGTAATTAATTAAGGGTGGATGGTAACTTAAAGATAAAAAAGTAAAATTAACCGGACCTAATTTCATATCTGGTTGGGCTAGAAAAGAAAAGTCTGGTTCACCAATGGTTGGATTAGGCGGTGGGACTCCTTTTAGGGTCTGTTTGGTAGGAGTGATTTGGAGGTGTGGAGTGTGAAGTAAAAGTTTTCTAAAGTTGAACTTAAAAAAATTAGAGTGGTGGGGTTACAAAACTTTAGCAAAAAATTGAAGATAAAAAAGTAAAAAAATAATAAATTTTCTTAACCCTATTTCTCTAATTTTTGTAAATCCAACTCAAAATTTTTTGGGAAATTTGCATTGAGGTCCCAAGTTAGACAAAATACAATGCAAAGATCCCTTGAAATCTCCAATTTGCAGGCAAGTCACGTGGGACATTTGGATAATGTGATATGATTGTGAAAAGACCAAAATACCCTTAGTAAATTTTTTAACAAAGGCAGACAAGTTGAAAACCCCAATTGTTCTCACTCCCCCTGAAAAGCCCCAATTCTCATAGTCTTTCATTGATAGCCCAATTTTGTCGCCCCACCGAAGTTGGTCTTGGCGCCAGCGTTCGTGTTCTGTCATTGTCACGGTTTGCGGTTATTAAGGCTAGAATAGAGGAGTTGCGAAGCCAAGGTGATTGAAGAATTAAAGTTACTATAAGCGAAAATTGTTGGTAACTATTAGAGAGAGAAGAAGAATCAGGGGTTTTGAATTATCCTTTTCTTAGTTTCACTAAAGGGTAATTGAGTCTTTTCACAATTGGATTATATTACCAAATTTCCCAGAACTTACCTATAAAATGGAGATTTTATGGAACTCTTGTGTCGTATTTTGTCTATCTTGGGACCCCAGTGCAAATTTTCCCCAATATTTTCCTTCCCCTCCCCTCATAGTAACCAAACAAGCCCTTCACTGAGTAGGGATCAGTCTAATCTGTGGGCTAATTAATGGTTGATAGCCAAAAAATTGGGCCCAAGCCCAAACAAAACGAAGGGACCCTGATTGAAACCGATCTCAAAAGTTGAAACTTCTTTGTTGAGGTGGTAAGGAGAAAACACAAGTTTGGAATCCTTTGTGATTGAGGGAAACCTTAATCATATTTAAAATTAAAAAAAAAAAAAAGTCAAAACTTCCATAACTTTGTCCTCATCCCAATCGGCGCCCCCTTCCCCCACAGTTGTAACTCCCTCTAATTTTTGATCACCAACTCAAAAATTTGAGACCATAAGCAACACTCGAAGGCTTTATCTCTCCCTTTAAGGGTTTGTTTGGCTTGACGGAGGGGAGCAAAAGGGAGGGATTTTAAAATTACCCTGTTTGGATTGATCAGAAGGAAGGGGAAGGGAGGGATTTTAATGTTACCTTGTTTGGTGTGAGGGCCTTTTTGTCTTTAGTCTTGGGGTCTACAATAAAAAATAAACCAAGGATTGTGTATAGACAAACTTGGGATCGTTCTCTCTTTCGAGGAGTCTTTCATTGAGTCCTAGGTAATCTAAATGGCATGCAAATGCAATTTAAACTAGGGGGAAATTGGTTTTGGATTTTTCAATTGATAAACTAAAATAAGATTGTAATTAAATTAAATGCTAAACTATTGTTTTTGGTATTTTTATAAAATTGGTGAATGAGAGAATTAAATGAAATCAAATTGAAAATATGGATGATGGCACTCTTGGTGATTAAGAAATGACTATCCTTGTTCAAAAAGATTATGGGAGTTAAAATTCATCAAGTCTTAAAAAAAAAAAAACCCCAAGATACCACTTGAGTCCAATATTCTCAATTAACAGTAGCTCCTACAAACATAGCTAACCACTACCTCTTGAGAAATTGTTTAAAACCACTTGATGTGCAATTAAAATTGGAATAATGCAACTTGAGTCTTCTTAAAATTGAGTACATAACAGTCCCTCAAAGGGCACAAATCAACTACATTAATTAGACAATAACACGCTAGTTAATATAACCTCATTGGTCCCAAGAAATATATCAATGTAAACACCAAATCACAAAATTCAATTCAATTACATGCGTTCAATCCGAGAAATCCAAATGGCAACTCAGTCTCAAGCATTACAAAACAATCACCCTAAAACTAGGAAATTAAAATGTAAATAGAGAAAATGAATTGAACAAAATGAACTCCCATCTGAAGCTTTGGAACTCAAGTCACATCCTCATCTCCAAGTATTCAAGAATCAGACACACATGATTTTAGATTGTGCTCCAACGAGCTTTAACCCAACATGGAAAAAGATATGAACAGGGAAGAGATTGAGATTTAATGAAGGTGAAATGGCTTGGGAGGTTCTGTTCAGGTACAGAGAAGGTAAAAGAATGATGGATTGAGGGAGGTGATGGTGTGAAGAGGATGGAAAATGGTGAGGATGAAGTCGATGGTGGGGTGGAGGGCGTTGATCCAGCTGAAGGCGTGAATCCAGCCTCCCAAAAATACCCCCTCGCGGCGCTGCTGTTCTGCATTTAATATATCAGGTATCCTCCCTCAGCTCTCCACGGGTCATCAGGTCGGATCCCCCCAGCTCCACGGGTCTCCCATCAATTTCCCTCAGCTGACCTAATTAATTAATATGACCAAAACGTCTTTTGTGCTTTATCGGGTCTTGTGTTCCTGAATCATTTAATCCCCATTAAAAATGTCGGACCCTTCTTTTGCGTTTTCACGGGTCTCATGTGATTGAATCAATGAATTCAAACTTAATAATAAAAAACGCACAGCTTAGCTGTAGGGACCAAAGTGAAAAGTTTAAAACTTCTGGAGTAGGGACCAAATTGCAAAATTTATAACTTGAATTAAAACTTTCATTTTAAATTTTGATTTAATCTTTTCAAGTATCTACAACAAAAAATAATTAATCTAACATCAAATATTCTCATAAAAATCAATGATTAAGAGTAATTACATTTTTTTTTTTGACAATTTTGCCCTTTTTAGCCCTAATTTAATATATTTACTCTTAATCTCAATTTATCACAAGAAATACATTTAAAGCTCAATAACTATGAGAAAATACATTAAAAATCCCCATTTAATTACCAAAATTCATGTAAAAATATGGTTCAATCATTTGGTTTAGGAGGGGAGGGGAGGGAAGTTTTTTTCACATTGACAACTTTACCCTTATGTTATAAGAGGTATTTTAATGTTAGCTGTTTAATATATATATATATATATATAGGGTTTACGTTTGTCATGTCACTTAATATAAGGTTATGTCAAGTCACTCAAAACTATGTTGTTTCCCCTAACTCCAAAACGACGTCGTTTTGGGAGTTAGGGGAATTGATGAAGGGTATTTTGGTATTTTTGTTTTTTTATTTATTACATGAATTTTACTAGTTAGGGGAATTAATGATGGGTATTTTGGTATTTTTGTTTTTGTATTTATTACATGAATTTTACTAAAACACCCTTTATTGATTACCAAACTCCCAAAATGACGTTGTTTTGGAGTTAGGGGAATTAATGAACTCCCAAAATGACGTAGTTTTGGGGTGACTTAACATAACCTTACGTCAAGTGACATGGCAAACGATAAACTCATATATATATATAGGTATTATATAGGTATATATAAGTATGTGTATATATACATATATATGTATATATGCACATACATATATACATACATATGGAGTGAAACTTGTTTGAGTCAAAAATGTTTTAACTTGTTCAAACTTAAACCAGTAACTTACTATCAACTTGACTCGAGTTTCAGGTTGTAAAACTCGAGTTAACTCAAGACAGAGACTTGTCAAAAATATTTGAACTTGAGTGACTCGAGTTAGTCATACTTAACTCGTGTCAAAAGCTCTTATGAAATATTATAAGATATGACGTTGCCACGAGTCTGTGAGAATTGACTCAAGTCATATTTTGAGGACTTAAACTTATTTTCAAATTTAGAAGTTGTTGACTCGAACCTATGTTTCTTAACTCGAGCATGCATTTTGAAATCAATTTTCAAATGAATTGAGTTGACTCAAGCCATCACTTAATGACTCAAGCTGGCACGATTTCAAACCAATTTCAAAATGCTATCTCAAAGTTCATTTTTGAAAGAAGAACTTGACTCAAGCTAACATTGATTGACTCAAGTCATGCACTTGAGCTAAATATTTTAAACTCGAGCATAATTCATATAGAGACATCTTCATTTAAACTTCAAACTTATTTTCAAAAAAGATGATGTAGTGACTCAAGCCTAGAATGCTTAACTCGAGTCATCTGCTTGACTTTGGTTGAAATGAACTCGAGCATAATGTATCTCTGTTTTTACAATTACCATGTCCGTAAATCTTAACTCCTTAAGTATGATTTGTATACTTCATATCATCACTCATTATTGTTTCTAACTATATTTAATCAGTTTGTTAGTGAGTTTCAGATGATTAAACAATGGATTAACTGAAGATTAATCAAAAAGCAAGTGATTATGTCAAATGCATTAAATGTTTGTAATACCCTAAAATTCTTATTTAGCTTAACCATTATATTTTGATTGGAAATACCTATTAAAAATAGGTGAATATGTGGTCTCAAAATTTTGTAGCTTATTTATTTTAAGATTAGGGAATTTCCTCTTGATGAAATTAAACTAACTAAAGACTAAATTTTCTAATTTTCATTTAGGGATTATAAAATACCTTATAATTTTCTTATTACAACATAGGTTATATTTAATCATAAGGAGCCATAAATGTTATGAAAATACCTAAACCAATTAAATAAAATTAACAACAATTAATGGATAATTGAATTTACATGAATTAAAATAATTGTATAAATTTTCATAATTAATCTAGTGGCACATTAAAAACCATCAATTGGAGATATTTTGGCTAAATAATAAACGAGGACCTATGAAAGTTCAAGATTAGTTTAGAATGAATCACCAATGATCATAATTAACCTAAGAACCAATAATACAATAGTATATAGATAATCAAGGGACAATTAAGCATTTGATTAAGATGTTAATTAAAATTTAATCAAGCTTTAAAAAGTCAACAATTGCAACTAAGATCAAAGGCCAAAATTAAATCTAATAAAGTGAAATCTAATGGCTCTAATTAATTACATAATTGGTCTAAATCCATGAGAAATTAGGAGAACCAATAGGAAGCTTTAATGATCATTTAAGAGACTCAAAGAAAACACAAAATTGAAGACAAAACGGATGAAGGAAGGACATGGTTTTGGTGGCTTGGGAAAGAGGAAATCCATTTGTTTAATATTAACATATAAACACATGGGATAAGATGGTTAAATGCCCATTAATGCATGGAAGAGGATCATGTCCTTGTGATAAGGTCTTAATGAAGAGGATAATGAGAGAGAGTGAAGGGGGATGGGGACGTGTATATATGTATGTATGTATGTGTGTGTGTGTTTGTGTGTATGTAAGAGTTGTGTGTGTTGTGAGCCTAGTACAAGAGAGAGAGAGTGTGTAATTCATTGAGTTGTGAGTTAAAACCATTGTGATAAATTCAAGACACAAGTAAATGAGAATCTATAGATAATAAATTGTATCTTGAGAAATTTTAATCATAGATCGAATATAAGGATTTATTTTGAACAAGCATATTTTAAGCTTGAGATAGGGTGTCTTCATAGTCTTTTCCCAAACTTTTTCAATTAATCTTGAAATGATTAAAAGCTATTAGAGACTTCTAATGAAGTCATGATTTTTGAGATTTGAGTAATAAAGAAGAAAAACTAGAATAAACTACGAGATAGCCCCTAATTTTATTTTTGTCTGGTTGTTAACCAAACTACCATTTTTTTTACTTAGCTACATGAGTACTTGGTGAAAAACAAAATTGAAGCAAACAAACTAGAGGAGCAAGGGAAGAGAACACGGTCTTGAGGCTTGAAGAAGGGGCCAAATGAATTGTTTAATTAACTGATCAAACACATGGGATAATTAGGCATTGATGAAGGGAATTAATTGGTAAGAGAATGTACTTGTGATAAGGGTGCATTAAAGAGGAACTAGAAGAGGATGAGGGAGAGAAAGGGGAGGTAGGCTAGGGGGAATAATGGGTGAGGATGAGAGAGTTTAGTTTAATCTTCCAAGGACTAGAATTTAAGAAGAGAGGAGTTGAGGAAAATTGTAGAAATGCCATAACAAATTACTATAAATAGGGGCATTGGTCTTCATCTATTTTCACACCAAAACAAGCTTAGAAATCTGATATAGAGAGTGGAAGTGAGAGTGAAGAGTCTTAGAGAAGGAGGAGCAAAGTTCTTGGTAAGTTCTCTAGCTCTAGCTTTTAAGTTCTTAACTATTTTGTTATTTTAATCTTTAATCTTCCAATTATGGTTTTGTTTTCATGTTTTTATGGTTAAAATTGGCTTTGTTTTGAAAAAATGATGAAGAAAGTGTTAGAGCAAAATTTTGGGAGTTAAAGATCAAAGTAGCGAAACTCTGGCGAAATTCTTCGGTTAGGCAATTTCTAGAGTCAGTGGTAAAAACGCCACAATTTTATGTTGAAGATGAAGCTAATTAATTCTGAAATGTTTCCTGGTTAAATTAGACATATAGAGCTTTCCAAATATACCTAGAGTGTGTCATTTTGAATTTTGAAAAAGGAGATAAAAATCCTTGAAGAAAAGCTATGTTTTATGGGTAAAATTCTGGGCAGGGTATGAAGACGTGAAAACTGGGAATTGTTCTTAAGTTCTGGGTAAATTTTAGTATTTGTTCTCAAAAATAGACATCCTAAAGGATTCCGGGGAATTTTACGGATCCTCGATTCAATTTTTTTAGAATCAGTAATGATTTTTTGAAGTTATCGTAAAATCTGGCCGACATGCTGAAATTAACGTTTTTGAGAAATAAAGGGGGGAATAATTGGAATAATAAATTCACCAAGGGTAAAAAGGTCAGTAATGACTAAAATATCTCTTAGGATATTATTTGTAAGAGAATAATGCAGAAATATTGTGATAGGATATCCGAGAGGATCCGGGAACATATTGAGCTGATAGATATACCCCAGCTGAATTATGTCAGTTAACTTCCCATAGTAGTTGCCATCTACCCCATCAACTTGGTCACCTCGACAACATACACCGTAATTGCAACATTTTATATTATTGTTCGCTTCAATAGTTGAAAACCGATACCCATTGATTAAATATTTGTTGCATCGGGTAACAACTATTGCAGCTCCTTAAGATAAACTCCATGTAACTTCATTGGGATCTGATGGATTTCCCACGAAGTAGGCTCGAAACCATTTTGGAAACTCAGAGTTCGTGAATTGATCAACTTGGGATTCTGACATTGAAGGATTTTTCGATCGGACTCAATTAGAGAAGTAACTATAAGAAAAAATGAAGTTAATACTTCAATACTTGCCGTAACAGTAAAAAGAAAAGAAATCTTACTTTAAATACTGGGTGGCCTCTTCATAGTTGTTTAGAATGTACCACTCTGCTACTTTCTTATTGCTTCCTTCCAGAGTTGTCCTACAATGTTTTCCCACGACTCGGCCTGGAAAATTAAATATTGATTTTTGTTTGCTCGTATCATTGCCATCATCGTTGCAAGGTACCCTTCTCCATCTTGATATCATTTCAGGGGGATAATAGTATGACGTAAATTTTGTCACCTCTTCGAGTAGATATGCTTCTGCGATAGATCCCTTAATGTACCTTGGATTTTTGATCTTCTTAAGTGTGCGTAAAAACCTACAATGGACAATGAGAGGGTATTTATAAACTAAATTACCATGTCCGTCGATTAATAAATGTGCGAAAGAAATATATATATTACCTCTCAAACGGATACATCTACCTATATTGTTGCGGCCCTCCTACCTTTGCTTCGTAGGCCAAGTGAACACGTAAATGTTTCATTGAATCAAACATGATAGGAGGAAACACCATCTCTAACTTACATAGCATTACTGGCATGCTCGTCTCCAGGTGCCGTAACTTTTCAACATTAAGCTCAAAAGTATAGATTTCTCTAAAGAACATGGAAAATTATGTCAGAATAGACCATATATGATTCGGAAGTGCTTTGAAGGCCCATGACAACAATCTCTGGAAAAAACATGACAATCGTGACTCTTCATCCCGAATAACTTCACCTCGTGCATGTTGACACATCTTTTCAAGTTTGACGCATAACCGTTCAGGAGTTTTAGATCTTTAACCCATTGCAACAACTCTAAATTCTGTTGTTTGTTGAATGTGTACGACGCTCTAGGTTTGGAAGTCCGTCTCGTGGCATTCTGCACCAAATACAAATCAGGCCTTCTGCAAATCGCTTCTGTGTCCAGTCTTGCATTGATCGTGTCCTTCGTCTTGCCCTTGGTGTCCATCACGGTGTACGAGAATATTGCAAAACACATTCCTCTCAATATGCATGACATCGAGGTTGTGTCTTAACAATTGATCTTTCCAATATGGTAGTTCCTAAAGATGCTACGTTTGTTCCAATGATGATGAATGTCGTATCCTTCAGGTTGGCTGGAAGCAGCCCCCTCTTCAACACTTTGAATGCACTGGACCCTATCCCATACTTTTAGGCCACTTAAACGACGAGGTTGATCAGCGCGTTCGACCACACTCCACATGAAGTCTTTTTTATTTTTCCTATACTGATGCTCGGGGGCAAGAATCACCGGTACCTGTCAAACCAACAGACCTTGTGATTGTAATCCAAGGTAAAACCCATGTTTTGTTCAAGACATATCGGGCATGCAAGCTTCCTTGACATTTGCCAACCACTCAACATCCCATATGCAAGGAAGTCATTTATCGTCCACATTAAGGCAGCCCGCATGGTGAAATTCTGACTCAACGATATATCGTACATAAGAACCCCTTCACTCCACAACATCTTCAGCTTGTGTATCAAAGGCCTGAGGTGCACATCTATCTTCTTTTTTGGGTTGGATGGCCCAGGGATTAACGCGTTAAGAAACAAAAACTCTCTTCTCATGCACATAGAAGGTGGGAGGTTGTACGGTGTCACAATGACAGGCCAATAGGAATAATTCCTGCCCATATTGTCGAAAGGAGCGAACTCATCTGAGCATAGACCAAGACGGACATTACGGGGATCCATAGCAAAGAAAGGATTCGTCTTGTCTAATTTACACCAAGCTTCGGCATCAGATGGATGCATCACAAAGTTTTCATTCCTGTGATGCTCCCGGTGCCATCTCATGTGAGTAGCTGTTTGTTCTGATGCATACAATCTTTGAAGTCTGGGCACAAGAAGAAAGTACCACATCTTGCTTAATGCTTGACGGGTCGTTTTCCTTCCATTCCTCACAACTTTATATCTGTCATGTCCACAGAATTTATAGTTGGTCAGCTCAACATCATCCTTGTAATACAACATACATCATATGGGGCAGCAATGAATATTTTCACATCCAAGCCCCAGCTCTTTCACCTTTTTTTTTTGCTTGATAAAAATCCTTCGGCAAATTATTGTCTTTGGGAACAACCTTACTCATGATTTGCATCATTTCGTTATAATTCCTCTCACTCATGTGGTGATCAGTCTTCAAGCTTAGTGTTGCTAGGGTAGCCAATAGCGATGAATATTCACTATTTTCAAAGTGTTCGCAACCTTCCCATAATGGACATTGTGCTTCTTGAGGCATTTTATAGAACCTATTGGCTTCTGGATGAGGATCCTTTCCCATGTATGATGGTTGAGTATGTGTATCGGTCTCCTCTCCCATGTATGACGGTTCAGCATGAGTAACGGGATCAAAATATTGGCCGATCGACGGTCCCGCGGCATCCATAACCAACTGCTCATATTGATTAAGGTTGTCTCGATGACTACTGTTAGTTCTCTAAGAGTTTTGATGATCACCAACAATTGTAAACAAAGCATGAAGTTTTTCTTTGACAAGTTGAAAAAATTCTTTGTCAAAGGAAAACTCAAGTTTTGGATTCAAAACTCGAGTTTTGGCCTTACAAGGTTTCTAAACTAAGCAAAATCGCTGGTTTTCAGAGAAAACTCAAGTTTTCATCACACAAAGACTTCTGAACATTTTCTGAAATTGGCAAAACTCAAGGTTTGATTTAAAACCTCCAGTTTTAGTTATACGAGAGAGTCTCCAAAGTTTTGATTTTTGAAAACCTCCAGCTTTGCCCAAAACCGCCGAGTTTTTAAAGTTCAATGTGAATCTTCTAAGTTTTCCTCGATTTAGGAAAAATCGAGGTTTGATCAAAACCTCGAGTTTTGACTTGCGTAAAGGATTAATGTTTTTTAACCAGTTTTCAAAACCGCCGGTTTTTAGTTTTACACAGTTTTCTCTAAGTTTTCATGATAAAATGAAAACTCGAGTTTTGATTTCAAAACTCGAGTTTTGGCCTTGTAGAGAGCACTCATGTTTTTCTCAGATTTTGAAAACTGCTAGTTTCCAGGAAAACCGCTAGCTTTGACTTGGCGCAAAATCTTCAAGTTTTCGCATTTAAGTGAAAACTCGAGGTTTGATATGAAACCTCGAGTTTTGGCCAAGCCGAGAGTTTAATGTTTTTTTGTGTGTTTAAAACCGCAAGTTTTGATTAAAATTATCCAGTTTTGATGTTTTGGACTTAAATCAATTTTACTAGCTAAAGTCCAAAACTCAAGTTTTGAGAAACAAAACTCGAGTTTTTCATCATTGAGTTTGAAATTCAAATTTGACGAATTTGTAAAACCTTCTTGTTTGATCTTAATACTTCCTATCATTATTCTCTAATGTTCCTAGCTAGGTTTAACCACTTTGTTAGTGAGTTTGAGATGAATTAGAGAATGTTTATTGAAGTTTTAAAGCAAAAGCAAAAAGTGACGTCAAGCACATTAAATGCAAAAACCCGAGAAAGTTGCATACTTTTGGATAATCCTCCCGCACACGCTTGGAAAGGATTAATGTATGCTTTCCACATCCAAGAATCGCTATTCCAACGGATTAATATTCAAGAAGTCAACTCTGAACTTCTGAATAGCTGGATTAAGTGGAGATTAGATAGAGAAGAAGACCAAAGCTTAACGGAACCTTGTCTAATGAAGGCAACGATAATATTAAAGATCACAATGGTCATTTGATGCTCTCTTGGTATAAATAGAGCTGCATTCAATTCTTCCCAACAACTCATCTACTGAAAACGAATTGCATTCAAAGTTCTTCAACTACTTTCTGTTTTCACCTGTATTGTATCTTTTGATACACAAATTAAAGCTTCATTGTTTAATATTATCTACTCTTGAAGAGAGTTCTTATCTGTAAATCATTTATTGTAAAGAATCACAAGTTTGAGGACTTGGTGATTGGGTTCATTGATTACAACTTGTAAGGGGGAGTAAGTTCTAGTGAGAGAATTACTCTTGAGTACAGAGTGTGTAATCATTTGAGATAGTGGAAATCCCAGAGAGTCTGGGGACTGGACGTAGGTCAAGAGGTTGGACCGAACTAGTATAAATCTCTGTGTCTTGCTCTTCTACTCGACTCTCTGTTCATCTCTGTTTTCACTATCCAAAACAGAGCACTTCAAAAAAGATTTTAAAATCCCCAATTCACCCCCCTCTTGGTGATTTAGCTCCACTTTCAACTATTGTCCCCGTAATAACCACTTGGTGTCGTCGGACTTCGCCATGACATTCCCAACATTCATAATCCTTCATGAATCCCTTTTTACAGAAATGGATTTTGACCGTCTCCAAATCTTAAACACCTACATTTGACACACGGACAACTAATCGCCCTACTTGAATTAGTTGAATGTGCCAAAGCAAAATTGATGTGTTGGTTATGATTAGTTTTGATGATGTCTTATATGGATGTCATTATTGAAAGCAAAAAGATTGAGTAATATAATTATCTCCTACATTGACTAACTACTATGTTTAATGTAGATTAGTTTAAGTTGAATCATAGAGATTAATCAAGAACAAGAGGAGATATTGAAGAAGGTATAACTTGCTAAGAATCAAGAGAAGAGAAGAAAGAAAGAGTTGGATTATGAAGAATAATCAAGATGGGAGATTAAAGAAGGAAGAACTTGTTGAATGAAATGAGAATATAATTATTCAAGTGCTTATATTGATGCTGGAAGGCTCCAATATCATATGGAAGTTCGAATGGCTCAATTCAGAGTTAAAACAAGCAAATATAAGGTTTAGGACGAGAAAACTCGAGGTTTGAGTGTCTTCAGCATCTCTGGTGTCTCTGGACTAGCAAACCTCGAGTTTCCAAGTGAAAACCCGAGTTTGCAAGTGAAAACTCGAGGTTTGAAGTGAAACCTCGAGGTTTCAGCGGTCTTCAACAACTCTGTTTTAGTTCAGCTCAGGCGAGGTCAGGTAATTAGATGATATCTCCCGAACCAGAGATCCGATTGAGGTGAAACTAGTGGCATATGAAAATAGACTCCTAATACGTCATTTTGATATAAAATGCAAGCCCAAAAGAGTTCAGATCAAGGAGCTATGAATTTTGGAAGTTGACAATGAAATCCACGCCACACAGCAAACCAAGCTTCAATGTTTTGAGTGTAACTCACAAACTACAAATCGGATTGAACTAAAATCGGTGGCATATGAAAGTAGACTCAAAATTATTTCCATCAAGATTTTAATGGACTAAAACAGAGTTTAGACCAGGGAGATATGACCTTCGAAAGTTGACAGTCAGTTCAGGACGTTGCAAAAACGCTGGTCAAGGACAGCCTTCATTCATCGGATCATAACAGACATAATACAATGAATTTGGAGCTGATTCTTCTTGCATTGGATTCTTACCTCAAGCTTGGACATGTAAACTTGAGTTTGAAATTGGCTAAGAATTTTCCAAGTTTTCTGAACAAAGCAAAACCTTCAGTTTTTGTCTGAAACCTCCAAGTTTTGTCTCAACATGAAAATTCCAGGTTTCACAAATTTTGTGAAACCTTGAGGTTTGGTAAGAAACCTCGAGGTTTTGACCTGCCAGAGAAAGTCCATGTTTTAGCGTTTTCCAAAACCTCCAGTTTTACCTTAAATCTCAGTTTGCATATTCTCTTCCCTTATCTCTTATGTTTCCAGCATATATGTTTGAATGACTATCTATTTCTTTATAACTCTTTATTGTCATACAAACTGATTTTACTGAGTTGGAAAAAGATTTTCAAAGTTCCTAAATTTTTATACTTCACCCAATTCACCCCCTCTTGGGTTCAGCCGGTTCTTACATTTGGTATCAGAGCAGGTCTCTTGTTTAAAGGACTTAACCGTCTCAAGAGTTTCAATGGCTGATTTTGGGTATTCCTCATTTTCAGAAGGTTTTGATTATACCATTCCACCATTTTTCAAAGATATTTATTTTTGGTTTTGGAAAGCTAGAATGACTAGTTTTATCAAAGCAACTGATTTTCATATGTGGAATGTTTTTACAAACGTTTTTGATTTCAAACCAATAAAGGATTGGAGAAATAGAAAAGAAAATGCTTTCATTGAACATTAGAGCAATGAAAATTCTTCACCGTGCTTTAACTGAAAATGATTTCGAAAAAATCAAGTTTTGCTCTAGTGTTAAAGAAATATGGGATACTCTTGATTTTATATATGCCTCTAACAAGTATATGGAAGTTGAAAGTGTTGACAGTTCATCGAAACTATAAGTCTGCGTATCCACAATTGATGAACAATTGGAAGTGGAAAATGAAGAAGGAGAAATCATTGAATACTTCCATGATCCAGTCAACACAAAAGACCAAGAGGAAGAGGATTCCCAGGAAGAGCTCATGGATGATTATGATCAATCATTATCGGAGCTCAAGATACACATGTGGTAAACAATTCCAATTCTTCTTGTGTAGTTAATAAAAATGATTTTGAACAATTGCATGAAATTACTTTTCAACCAATCATTGAGTCTATTTTGAAAAACAAAAATGTTTTCAATCATGCTGAAAAATCATGTAGGAAGAAAGAATATACAAATATGGGTCATTTGATATTGCATTCCCTTGACCAACATAATTCTTGCAAAAATGTTCTTAGTAAGCATCATTCTATTATTTGCAATTATTGTGAAAAATTTGGGCATATTTCTCATACATGCTATATTAGGAGAAATTCTAATGTGAGAAATAAATTTGTTTGGGTTTCTAAAGGACAAGTAAGGTCCAATACTAATGGTAAAGGACCCAAGTATAAGTGGGTACCAAAATGTCCATCTAGTACTCCATGTGTGCAGGATGATTTGAATATCAATGGACATCAAGGTACAGTAAAAGAGGAAGAAGAAGCCAAGAGTTTCTCATGCACCATTGAAGAAGATCATAGCATCTATATCAAGCAAGAGAACTCTCGGGCACCCATTCTTTGAAACTACAAAGCTGAATCAAAAGAACCAATGGTTACAAGCAAGAAAACTATGTTCCACCTCAAGAACAAACTACCATAGAGTATCATTCAATTATACTGAGGAGAACATGAAGAGGAAAATCTCTCAAGTATCGAATCGAAGACTATTGAAGTCTACATCCTCTGAGAGAGCTTTGCAGATACCCCTGAGAAAACATATGAAGAACCAATGGGTAAGCAAAGTCAATCCTCCAAGTACCTAAGGCTAAGGTATACAATGGTAAAACTTCCTATGCTATCATCTGAAATTTTCTTTGAGGTTTTATATCTTGTAGCCTTAGGAATGAGCATTGCAAACTACTTTCTTTAAAAACTGGGTTTCACATCCTGATCTATTTTTGAAAGAAATTGTAATGATCAATAGTTTAACTCTTTATGCATACATGATGATTTGAAAAGAAAGTATTTCTTTTATGCATAAAATCATGTTGAATTCACTTTGCTTAGCTGTTCGAATTAATTATATTTTTAAGAGCATGTGAATTTTGGTTCCTACAAGTTAACGATGATTGGATCCAAGGTTGGATACCAAGAAAGAAAAAGATTTATACGATTTTGTAGGATCAAAGGAAGCTTCTCAAGAATGTAACATAGAGAAATAATCCTAGTCTTGAGAAAGCTAAACAAGCTATGCTTAATGTTGATGGTGAACAGAAAAAGGAGTTATCTACACCAATCCATCTCAACCAAGCAAGCTTCTATGAGGACAAGAGGAATTACGGTGATATCTAATCCTTACCCCATATTGTGATTATATGAAATTCATTTTTGGGTAATGAATACTTGTCCATCATTGCATTCCTTTAGCAAACAATCATTTATATTTTTCAAAATGTCTTCAGATTGCTAAATGGACCATAAATGGATTTGTTAGTGAATTTTTGATAATGAAACAAGTGAATTCGTGCATAACTTTTTGAGTTTAATTTCTTTGGCATGCACAAGTCTAAAATTTGTTTGGATTCCAATTCACTCTGTTATATGAAAATGCATACACATGTTTTGGAAAATATTCATACTTTGATTGCATTCAAATGATGTTTCAAAATTGGAAGTTAAATCTGTGTATATTGAATGTCAGAGATGCTTCAAATCTGTCCATTAAAGTTTTCCTGTCATTTACATATTGATCTTTGGTATTTAATGTGATGCTTGAACTCCTCATTCTTTATTCTCAATCAAGTTAGATCTTATATCTAACAAGTTGATTATCTATATGAATTTCAAGATTATCTCCAGAAAAAAAATTCAATTTGTGAAAATTTATGCTTATTGGATAAATCCTTATTGGTCAAGTTATTCCAAGCATTATGAATGTTCATTAATGCATTAAATGTTATTGCATTAACCATTATATGGAATAACTCAATAGGATAATATTATGGAACTCTAGTTATCTGGACTAATGAGTTTGTGCTTCATCATCCATGAATCCTAGCACTCTTTTTGTTACTCAAATACATCAGCATTTGTCTTCATCTATATTCTTAGTAACTGTATATTCATATTCTTGCCTTGAATGTTCTTACATTTTTAAGACTCTATTCTAAGAAGCAAGATTATCTCTTGGTCAATAGCAAAGTCATTATGCTTATATATTCCTGTTATGCTAAGCATGTTTCGATAATGCTCAACCTTATGACTTTTGCTTTTGAGAAAATTCTTCGGCATGTTAACTACAATGTTCAACATGTTTTCTAAAATTGAAGCATACTGATATATTCATTAAACCTATTGACTTCCACCATATTTAAATGTGAGCATTGTTTTCAAATATGAATCTTTCATCCATCAAAATTTTGATTTCATAATGCATTATCACGATTTGAAAGAACATTTGAAATTTGAAACATTCTCGCATATTTCATTCTTGGAAAATCTGATCTCATTCATAAACTATTAGCTGATAAATGCTTATCTTTATGGATAAGATTTTCTATGCTCAAACTTACATGCATTTTATCAAGGACATCTTTTCTGCATAAAGTATATTTACAAACTGCCATTGAAAAATAATTTTCTTGGTATTATTTAGTTGTTACCCTATTTGACTCATTGGCATGCACTTATTTGATTGGGTAAAACTATGTTTCGATCTTTGCTTATTATACTCTTTGCTTCAATATCATGTGATTTAATCTTATAAGAGCATAAGAGTTTCTTATGTCTAATCCTTGTGTGGACCCAAGAAACATCGTATATTTGTTTTGTAGAAGTGTACTAGCCTAATAAGAAGAGCCACTAGTCACGTAAACTCATCCTTATGCATCATATTTGGGAGAACCTCAATATTGATCACATTATCGATAATAGCTGGCCAGTGATGCATCTATGGATTACAGATGATTATGACTCAAGTAATTACGATATTATTTGAGTAAGGTATTGTAATATGCATATATCATAATCATGCTAGGCTAACTTGATTTTATTCATTCCATTTTATTTCATGAATCTTAGCATGGGCATACTCATTTGTTTAAAATGATTTTTGTGCTTTAAACCCTTTTATCATCATAAAATCATAAGTGATTTCTTTATACCAATTTCAAGTCCACCTATGTGAACTTGAAAGTTCTTAATTCTAAGATACCATGTTACGTCTATTGGAGTTGGAGAACTCTAGACCTCATAACATTTGGTGTCACATTATTATTTGGTATCATTAAAGGGAGCTTCACTTTTTAGTCATACATTCATTAAGGGGGAGCTTTACATTCACATGTGTTTTATAAAAGATCATCTCTCTTATTTGAAGAAAACCCTTTTAAGCATACTCATCTGCATTCACTATCTTTTATTAGTTTTGATGATGAGTTAACATTTCTAAATATCTTATGTTTTCCTTTCATTATCTTTATTTGAAAAATATCACATAGAAAGTGATACTTTGATATTTGGCTTGCACTAACAAATCTCTTTTGGAAAGAATGTTTTCAATTCGTAGCTGGAGATTATGTTATGTGCTAGGACTTTCCTTAATGCTCTACAAGGTGAAACAATTAACTTAAGGAAAGATGCCTTGATATTCAATTACATTAAAACTAAGCTGTGCTCTAAAAGGGAAGAGGAGAATCTCTTGAAGCCAGCTGAGACATGTTCTGTAGAAGAGCTATATGAAGAAAAGGAAAAGGATGGAAATGTTCTCATACAACAAGAAAGCAAGCAAATGGACTTCATCAATCATACATCAATTTGCAGAACCTACATTAGCATTTCTAATCTCTGTCTTTTTATATTCAGTAAAAATTTGTACATGTTTGATATCTACATGTTTTAATTGTGAAAGATTTCTTGAAAATTTCCCCAATTTCTCTCAAATTTGTTTTCATAAAAACCTTCCAAATTGCATCTTATAATGAATGAAAACACTTTCAAACCAAGGAGAAAAATCAGTTTCTTTGACTCTTTCTAATATGATTTCATATTTGTCTCTCTAAGCATTTCTTCTTTACTTTAACTTTTCGCTAATGACAAATAAGGGGAGAGAATGGCAAGAAAAATATGTTGGGTCTAATATATTTTCACATTCATACATATTTTTCTTATAGTATTTGCCATCATCAAAAAAGGGGACAATGTTGGTTATGATTAGCTTTGATGATGTCTTATATGGATGTCATTATTGAAAGCAAAAAGATTGAGTAATATAGTTATCTCCTACATTGACTAACTACTATGTTTAATGTATATTAGTTCAAGTTGAATCATAGAGATTAATCAAGAAGAAGAGGAGATATTGAAGAAGGTATAACTTGCTAAGAATCATCAAGAGAAGAGAAGAAAGAAAGAGTTGGATTATGAAGAATAATCAAGATGGGAGATTAAAGAAGGAAGAACTTGTTGAATGGAATGAGAATATAATTATTCAAGTGCTTATATTGATGCTAGAAGGCTCCAATATCATATGGAAGTTTGAATGGCTCCATTCGTAGTTAAAACAAGCAAAAATAAGGTTTAGGACGAGAAAACTCGAGGTTTGAGTGTCTTCAAAGCATCTCGGTGTCTCGGACTAGCAAACCTCGAGTTTCCAAGTGAAAACTCGAGTTTGTAAGTGAAAACTCGAGTTTGTAAGTGAAAACTCGAGGTTTGAAGTGAAACCTCAAGGTTTCACGGTTTTCAACAACTCGTTTTTTTAGTTCGGCTCGGCGAGGTCCGGTAATTCGATGATATCTCCCAAACCAGAGATCCGATTGAGGTGAAACCAATGGCATATGAAACAGTGGCATATGAAAATAGACTCTCAATGCGTCATTTTGATATAAAATTCAAGCCCAAAGAAGTTCAGATCAAGGGTGATAGTGAAATCCACGCCACAGCAAACCAAGCTTCAATGTTTTGAGTGTAACTCACAAACTACAAATCGGATTGAGCTGAAATCGGTGACATATGAAAGTAGACTCAAAATTCTTTCCATCAAGATTTTAATGGAACAAAAAGGAGTTTAGACCAGGGAGATATGACCTTCGAAAGTTGACAGTCAGTTCAGACGTTGCAAAAATGCTTGTCAAGAATGACCTTCATTCATCGGATCATACAGACATAATACAATGAATTTGGAGCTGATTCTTCTTGCATTGGATTCTTACCTCGAGCTTGGACATGTAAACTTGAGTTTGAAATTGGCCAAAAATTTTCCAAATTTTCGAACAAAGCAAAACCTCCGGTTTTTGTCCGAAACCTCCAGTTCTATCTCAACATGAAAATTCCAGGTTTCACAAATTTTGTGAAACCTCGAGGTTTGGTAAGAAACCTCGAGGTTTTGACCTGCCAGAGAAAGTCCATGTTTTAGCGTTTTTCAAAACCTCCAGTTTTACCTTAAATCTCGCTTGCATATTCTCTTCCTTATCTCTTATGCTTCCAAAGATATATGTTTGAATGACTATCTATTGCTTTATAACTCTTTATTGTCATACAAACTGATTTTACCGAGTTGGAAAAAGATTTTCAAAGTTCCTAAATTTTTATACTTCACCCAATTCACCCCCTCTTGGGTTCAAGCCCTTTCTTACATGATGAACTCTTCCAAACCCGACAAGAATGCTTGAGTTAGTTGTCTTCTCTCAGTTAGACGATTGTAAATCCAACTCCTATCACGATCACCTTCCATACTTCCTAGCTATGTGAGTTACTAACCTAATTAACATCTCTCATCATGCCACAAATATATATAAGTGGTGCCAACCAATTGCCACTTACTCAAGAAAGTGAGAAACCAACACATGCATTGAACTAATAATGTAATTTTATAGTTGTAATAAAATTCAAGGTTAATAAATCATAATTTTTTAAAATCAACAAAAAAATCCGTGTGATTATTTTTGGAAACCTACCACACAATCAAAAACAAAAATGATGAAATCAAATTAATTAATACTATATAAGACTTAATCAAGTTTGTATAATATTTATAATTTAATTGTTCAAATTATCCAGTCATATGTATAACTTGTTGAGGAATTTCTCACAAACAAAAAAAGAAAGAAATTTAAAATATGAAATTCATATTCTAATTATATATTTCGAATTCTATATTATGTATATGAAATTCTATAATAAAAAAATTATAAATTAGAATATTCTAATACAAATATATAAATGATATAAATTAATAGAAATATATATTCTAAATTAATATAAATATGTTAGATAAATAATATTATATTTATATTCATATTAAAAAATAATATATTAATTAAATATTCTAATAAATTGAAAAATGAAATGGAAATATTTATTAATATCTTAGATATTAGTAAAAGATATTTCCTATAATGACATCTTCT
This sequence comes from Acacia acuminata, assembly GCA_019022655.1. Taxonomy (NCBI): domain Eukaryota; kingdom Viridiplantae; phylum Streptophyta; class Magnoliopsida; order Fabales; family Fabaceae; genus Acacia; species Acacia acuminata. Next base: position 696,036 of record JAFJYI010000239.1, read on the forward strand.
TTAAACTTGGTACATAATTGGTTTAATTAAGATATATATACAAAAGCAATATAATAGTAGTAACTTAAAATGTTCAAAGAGAATCCCATGTTCACCCACTATAAGAAATGTTTTTTTTACTATTATCGATTATATTTGAGAATAATTAACTCTAAACCTCACAATAATAAACTATAATGTTTGTTTACAACTAAAATTAACATATTAATATAACAAAAAATGAACTTGTTAGTTTGTATATATTCCTAAACAATTCTAATATTACAACTAATCTTTAATTATTTCATACATGTACACAAAATGAAAAAGAACGTGTATACCTTAATTGTTACCACAACAAAAAGCATACAAAACAATTTCCTTATAAATAAGAGGCATATGAGTAATAAAGATAAGAGCAACATGACCATACAAACAAGGAAATTTCCGAAAGCAAATTTCACACATACAATTGCGTTTTGTGATAGAAATTTTCCTACCCAAATTTACATCGAAGCAACGAATATTGAATATTATAGGAAGTTCTTGGGCTTACCTGGAGGTTGAGATGACAAATGAATAGTACCGAGGTTATGAGGACGAGGAGGAACACAGGAGATCGCAGCACAAACTAGAGGCCGACGTCACGAGCAATGGAGAGGAGTGCCCGAAGAACGGGCGAGAGTTTAGGGAGATTGGAGAACCGAGGGGGGTCAAAAATCGTGGGGCGGTGGAAGAGGGGGAGGACGGTGGAAGAGGAAGGGGGAGGGGGTTTCGAATTGAATTTTTTTGGGGGGGGAGCGGTGGAAGATGAAGGGGAGGGGGTTCGAAATAACAGGGAGATGCAAGTTGGGTGGGCGAAATCCCACCCAACCTATGATGGATCCCTTATCCGTCGCAAACCCCAGCTAGGGGTTGCGGCGGATTAGTTATCCGTCACAACTTCCAGCTGGGGGTTGCGATGGTGGCCTTTTCTATTGGTAAATTGCGACGGAATTTTTTTTTCCATCGCAAAAAAATTCAAATTCTCTCTTTTTTTAATTCTCACCTGGTTTTTGCGATGGATATTATTTTTCCATCGCAAATTTTCTTTTTAGTGACATAATAATTTTTCCGTCACAAATATCTAAAAAATTGCAACGGAAAAATTTCCGTCGCAAATTCTGTCACTATTTACTTTTTTTTCCTAGTAGTGTAGCGTAATTGGCTTCATGTTCACATCTCCTACAAAAAGTACGAGGAAAGATGGTACCTTTTGATTAACCTCACAAAGGCTTTTTCTGTAATAAAATGGTAATGTTACGTTTTCATGTCCCTTACAGAACTTAAAAATCCTGGGACCCCTCAGACATTTGTGTCAAGTTATTCACAACAATGTCTTGGCTACATGACAGGCCAAGAAAATAGGGACGCTAATATATTTGGTTGCGATATAGGCCAGGAAAGAATTGAAAGTTACAATACAAATTTGTTGCCCACAGCAACAATTCAAGAAAGTTGACAATAAAGGAAGAAAATATCAAGCGTGCTGTGTTAAACAGGAAAAGGAATCTAATCCATTGATTCCGAGAGAAACTGACGAAGCAAAAAAAAAAAGTGAGGAAACAGAATTCCTTAATCATAGTCAAGCACTAGAGAATAAAACGTAAATTGGGAATAGATCTTGTTGATAAGAGTTCAACAAATCGATAGCAGAAATGGGGAAAGAAAACAGTACCCAAGTCGAAAATCATTTACAGTACTAGCTAGAAAACCCTAGTCATAGGGGAAATTAACCACTGAAACCATAGAGAGTCCTTCCCTACCTCTTGAGCACGTAGATGACATCCATGGCTATGAATGTCTTCCTGCGAGCGTGCTCAGTGTAGGTAATAGCATCACGAATGACATTCTCGAGGAAAATCTTCAACATACCATGAGTTTTGAGAATGAAAGAGAGGGAAGATGGGAAGAAGAAGAAGTTGAGAATGGAAGAGAGGGAAGGAGCAACAAGTGACAGTATTTTAATGTAGAAGTCAGACCCCACTGCCACGTCAATGTCAGATAACGGTCAACTAACGGTTAATAGTAATTTTGCTCCACTTTTGTAACCATATAGTCACTTTTGCACCTATAAAAAGCACTTGCTACTGGGCGCTCCTTTGACCAAAGCACACGTGTATTTTTGCACCTTAACCCTTTTCTTTACTATTTATGGAAGTTTTCAAATCTAGTATTCCCTTCCCCCAATTTTCTCCTCACTTTTCTCTCTATCCAAACATAGTATTAGTCTTTTATTAGCTCTTGTAAAATTGAGATAGTATTTGTTCTTTATCCTTCTTTTGTATGTTAGACTAGTTATCAATTTAGAAGTATATATTGTCATCACTATTATGTACGTCTGTTTAGTTATTCTTAGAAGTATTTGTGAGTAGAGGATCTAATTTGGAGGAGTGGGAGTGTGTTGGCGTACATGTAGAGCAAACTCAAGATCTTAATGTTTATGCCATAATCAATTCTAGTCACTCCCATAATTTCTCCTCAGCCACATTTGTTACTAAGAGTTCTGGCTATACAGTTAGTCCTCCAAATTCCTCTATTTCTCCCAAAATCTCAGTTCAACAAGTTAATTCTACGAGGCGTAATAATTTCACCTCCATGGGAAGTGATAATTGTAGCATTAATATGCTTATAATTCCTTCTGCATCACCACCACATGAAGATAACAAACTAGGCTTCACAATTTTTGCTGTTGAACTTGTAGGTGCTCTCACTAACTTGGCTATGTCATCAAAACCAAAATATTGCTAGGTTTTGATTTATTTTGTGGTGGCTTGTTCTACACTTGCCTTAATTTCTGCAACCGTTGTTATGTTACATAAGAAAAGGCCTATGATTGCCAAGAATATGCAAAAAGCTTCGTTTCTTATTAGGATGTTTGGATTCATGGGAATAATGTGAATGATTTGGCTTTCAACTATGACTTGGTACTTCACTATCTCTGCCTTCCATATTTGCACATTGATGTCTACCATTACAAATTTGTTGAAGTAAGAGGAATATAGTTGAACTCTCACATGTCACTTTGCATATTATAAGTAACTACTATCATTTCCCTTGTCCATTTGTTTTTCTTTGTTCTTGTCTTAGTATGGTTTTTGTGGACAACACTAGATCTTCCTAATAATTGCATAGTTTAGGTTTACGGAATTTTTTTATTTTATTTTATTTTTATTTTTTGAAAGCAGGGCATTTTAGTCTCTATAATGCATCTTATAATAGAACCAATGGCTTAGGCATATACATAGAACATATAAGAATACAGAAAGTGAAGCGAGACAAAGATAATTGTTCTTTCTATAAAGTCAAATGATATTTTGTTTAATTACCTCTGCTTTTTATTATAAAGAAACAGAGATAGTAGCTTTGTCTCAGATATAAGCATTGAAGACCATCTTCTCTCTCACGCACACACAAATCATTTGACATTGTAAGTTACACACACATAAATAAAAAATGATTAAAAAATAAAATCAATTGACAAATATAGGTTTGAATATGCACTACAGTAGAGATTGTTTTCACTGTGAGACTACTTGAATAACATTATCCATACAAATATGATCTTTGACATATTTAGAACATGATTCTATTGCTAACATCTTCATCATATACTAAATAGACAAGTGTGTATTCCACTCTCAATTTACATGCAAAAGTAACTATAAGCTCCACTTTGTTACTAGGCTCCAAATTAGAAATCATGTCTTGCCAATTATCTTCATCATTTGAAGCAATTGTTGCATCTTTATTGTATAAATTAATGGTAGCCTTTGTATGGTTTGATACCAAGACACTAACAGGATATATAGATGTCATGTTGTCTTGAGAAGACAAATAGATTATGCACACAATCAATCCTTTCAAGCTTTTGCCCATAATTTGAGGAACTTTAAAAAATATTGAAGATCCTTCTCCTTTAAAATTTTGCCAATGAGGATAATTGTCTCCAGGAAAAGAATTAATTTCAAACCCTCTTTCCTTGCATCCCTAAATTATATACATAACAAAGAAGAACCTAATTAACCATATAGAAAAATATTTACATAGATGGACATCTAAATACAAATGTTATAAGTACTCATTCTTAAATATGCATATTTTAACAACTAAACAAAATGTTCTTGAATGTCTTAATTGATTAACTCAACATGATTGACAGTGAGAGTTGGATATTAAATTATTAGAGTAGATTTATTTCTAAGTTAATTGGAGGAAAACATTTTCAGATGATGAAGGAAAATACATTACAAGCCAATATTTGAATATGTAGTGAAGTATGATTTAAAGCCTTATGAAAGCATGCATAATTCTTCAAAATTCCATGTATCTTTACGTTGCTTACATATTGCACATATGTCACTGTTTTAAGCATAATTGACACTTTTTAAATGATTTTAAAAACTTAAAACCATAATTAATATACATTATTATGCATTTATACATGCACTTAGTCACTTACATTATTATAAGGGCACCTTACTCCACACACACGCACACATCGTGATATTAATGAAAGAAGAACTAAGCGTTACGCTATGCTTGGATGAAAAGAAAATTAAGAGAAAAATAGAGGGAGGAAATATTAGGAGGGACAACTTCCAAAAATTGTTATTTCTTACCATATTTGGGAGTTTTTCCTCCAAGTATTCGTTCCCTCTAATTTTTTTTTTCTCAATCCAAACATAGAGTAAGTTAAAATATTTATGAACAAGGAATTCTTCCAAAACCCAAACAAACTATATGCATTTGTGGTAGTATAGAGATCAAGACAATAACCTGTGAAATACTCTTCAAGAGTGTATCAATAACTTGGTTGAACTCGCCTACAGGAATAATAATAGAACTCATGAATTTTTGACCATTCTTTATGAACTTCCTCATGAAAATCAATTAGTGTTGGAGCCTTTTTACATGAAGCTTGAGATGTTCTTGGTATTTTTCTTAACAATTTTACAACTTTTGGCAAACAAAGGATGTGAAAGACATTTGATTATTGATGGCATGATTCCAAATGCTTGAAATAATGACCTTGAAGGATTTGTTGGGGGCATCCAAGACAAAATAAGAGATTGAAATACATCATGTGACAATCCTTCATAACCACATAAAGAAACATATTTAATGTTCTTCATTCTTACTAATGAGATGGGTGCTTGTGTTATAGCAGTTTGACTTGCCACCAAAATCATTAGAGATTCCATTTTCTCAATGTCTTCATCCAACCTTTCAATCTTGGAACAAACAAAAAGATTAAGAGTTCTCAAAGATTTCAAGTCATATATACTTCTTGGGAGATACTCCAAGCCATTGCAATTTTTTAAATTTAACAAAATAAGATGTCCAAGATTTCCAATGGAAGGGTGAATCATAGACAAACGTGGACAATCCTTAAGTATCAACTTCTCAACATATGGTAATTTTGAAAAGTCGGGTGTTTTGTTAGGCAATGAGAATGACTCAAATTGAGAATCTTCAACGATTTCAAAACCTATACAAAGAGATTATCTCAAAATAATCATCAAATAAATAAAACAATAAAATAAGTGAAAAAAGAACACAAATTTTGTTACTAATATTTATTTCCAAAAGTTTGCAAATACCTGGCTTTTCTCCCATACTTTTGTGAGATTACTCCACTCTAAGTCAATAACAACTGTCTTTTTTAGATTGAAGTTTGTTGGCAAGTTTTCTAAGAGAAATCCACGCCAACAAAGCCATCTCAATTCTTTTGATAGATAAGCATAGTCTCCATTAAGTTGTACATGATTAAAGTTGAGTAAACGAAGCTTCTTTATCTTCTCAAATGCATTGGTACTCAAGGTTACTGAATTGTTTCTTGGCATGTTTAAAGACAATCCCTTGATAGCTATTGTTCCCTGTGAGATAGGAAAAGAGGAGAAAAAAATTTAAAAAAATATAATAGACAAAATGCATAATTCAAGGAGTGCAAAATGCATCATGAAGAAACAAGTATTAAGATTTAAATTCAAGAAAGTTAATAAATTAGAGAATTACACAATGAAGTTAATCAAAAGCATTCTTACAATGTTGTTTTCTAACACATTCAACACGTCATCATTAAGCCATAATCTTGTACGCTCCTCTGGCTCCTCTGGTGATTGCTCTCGAATGATTTCTCTTCCCATATCACGTAGTAAGTCATGCATATCAAGTACATTTTTGTTTCCAAATTTTACAACTTTTACAAGGCTTCTCTCAATCATATGAGTAATTCCAGTTTCTGCATGAAGTCCACAACCATCTAATATTTGTATAGCATAGCTTCTGTCCTTCCCAATAAAAAAACAACATATGTCTAGGAATAGCTCTTGCTCTGTTTTGTCACTCAAACCATCATAACTTATTTTTAGAATTTCATATATTTTACCATTGGGAATTCGTTTCAATTTATTCAAAGTGCTTTCCCAGTAAGGTATTTCCCTGTCAAATAAACACGAACCAAGGATTTCAAGAGCTAGTGGCAGCCCTCTACAGTATGATACTACCTCTCTTGAAAGTTTAATGAAATTTCGTTCAGGAAGTGCTTGTTTAAACACATGCCAACTAAAAAGCTCAAGAGATTCATTATCATCCATTTCCCTTGCATTAAATACTTTATCAACTTGAAGGATTTGAAGTAGACGTTCATCTCTAGTAGTGATAATAATTCTACTTCCTTGCCCAAACCACTCACGATCCCCACATAAAACTTTGAGTTGATCTTCATTATTCACATCATCTAATACAAGAAATACTCTTTTTCGACAAAGAGATTCCTTGATTAGAGATGTTCCCATTCCTGCATTTAGTAGCTTGATCGTTCTTGTCGTCAAGATACTAGAAAGAAGATGTTCTTGCAAATATACTTGATTGTTGTCTTGCTTCCATACTTCCCTAATATTTGCAAGATAACTCTTTCCCACAAAACTTTGGCCTATTTCATTGTAAATAGCTTTAGCCATCGTTGTTTTACCCATCCCTCCCATCCCCCAAATGCCTATTATGATAATCTCATTTGATTCACTACTTAGCAATTGGATGATATCATGCACTCGAGACTCCAAACCCACTGGATGGTGAGCAACAAACATATATTGGTTGTCTATCCTCATTGTGATGGTTTTAACAACATCGTCAAGTAACTCAGCCTCAGTTCTGAAGACAATAAGAAATTAGTTAACTAGAACTCTATTAAGATAAAAGCAACATAATGACATAATAGAAGTGCGAAATTAGCCAAAATAAGTAATTGAATACCACGGTAGAATAGGGACCAATTTTTGCATCTAGTTTCATATTTCTTGCCCTGTTTGGTGAGTATCATTAATTAGAATATCATTTATTTTTTCTTTCAAGGTAACCAGAGTATCAGCTCAACAACTATGACCTAGCTAGCTATAGAAAAATTGAGCACGTGAGGAGCATATGATACATTATATGCTTGGCTATATACCATAGATCCCTATGCATACATGGAATTTCTTTCACTTATCTCTGCATCTATACATGCAACTTTTTAATTTTCAGTATAAATAAGATATAAACACATTTTATATATAAGAAAATCAACAACATTAAATGCCTTACATTAATTAAACAAAAGTTATAGTTTTTTTCCATTTATTTCTAAACAATGTTATCAACACACATTGGTTATATATACATGATATATAATAGTAAGTTGTGTGCCTCTGTCTTTCTTTATTTACAGGGGGGGGGGGGAATAAGTGACTTTTTACCAACTACCACGATTTTATGCGTTTAATAAGCATTCAACTAGTGTCCACATACTATGCTACCTTAGTTTACTTTGGCCATCATATACTATATTTGTTCAATACAATTATGTATTACACTGGGGGGTTTTGAGTGATCCTCAAACCTTACTTACACATTAATTACCTTGTTTTTATTATCTGAACAACCTTCAGATAGCTTTGTTAATTAGAAACTCACCTTGCATCATTTTATCACCTAAATTTGTTATATTCCTATCTATTTGTTTTTCAACTATTCTTTCGTAATCTTGAGCTACACATGTATAGAACACTAAGATATTTTATTTATGAAACATATCAAGATAACTTTTTTATTTTCATGTATTCTAGATAGCCAATGGTAGTCCGAATGCTAGGATATATTTCCACCTATTTCATGGTCCCCCTACCATATTCACTAAGAAGATCTCAAAACGAAAAGGCTTAATGTAATATAATTGTTCAAGGTAGTTCTCTCTAGTTTTTTTAATGTTCCTTTGGTCATTAATTATAGGTAGGTAAGCATGTAAAAGTAGCTTAGTTATGAATCTACCCATGTTAAAAACAAAATTAAGAAATTCAACACATATAAACAAAAAAAAATTGATTAATTTGACAATTTCAAATAACAAGTAAAAGAAAATAACAATACCTATAATTTTGCATATCCCACCCTGATAAGTTGGCAGCTTCAATAAGGGCTTTCTTCAAATTTTTTGTCGTTTTCCTGCCCTTGCTGGTTGGGAATGTCGTTATAAGCTTTTCCCATGCTTTTCCAAAGGCATTTTGTTGTTTACGAACCTCCGATGGTTGCACATCATAGAATATAGGAAAAACCTCTTGATAAGTTCTTCTGTAACATTGCATGATTTTCTCTAATTCTTTCAAGCACCAACTAGAGCCTGCATAATTTTGTGAGAATATGATGATTGAAATTCTAGAACTTTCAATTGCCTGTAGTAATGAACTTGAAATATGCTTTCCCCTTGAAATCCCTTCTTCATCCATGAAGACCTTGATTCCTGCATTCTTTAGAGTAGTATAAAGATGAGTAGCAAATGACTTACGTGTATCCTCACCTCTAAAGCTTAAGAATACATCATGGATATATGTAAACTTTTGCTTATCTGTATTGATTTCCCTCCCTATTTCTTGTAGCAAATCATGCACATGAATTTTGCCATTGACAACCTTTACAAGGTTATGCTCAATAAGTACTTGCATTCCCATTTCTATGGGGAATCTTGAGCCCTTAAACAAATGTATAACATAACTTTTTCTCTGGCCCACATGAAAGCGTGCTATGTCACAAAATAATTTTTGTTCTAAATCAGCTAAAGAGTCAAAGCTTATTTTAAGCATTTGTTGTATTTGGGAATGGGAACGTGGAACTTTTTCTAATTTATTCAGAACTTTTTTCCACTCTGATTTTGTCTTATTATGCATAAGGGAGCCTATAACTTCAAGAATCAATGGTAGCCCTCCACAAAGATTAATTACTTTTCTGGAGAGATTTACAAAGTCATTTGTTGGACCAAAGTTTTTAAATGCATGCCAACTAAAAAGCTCAACAGAAAAATTGTCGTCCAACTTTTCGACTTCATATGATATGTCAACTAACCGATTGATTAAACCCTCATATCTTGTTGTTATGAAAACCAAACTCCCCTTACCGAACTGCTCGGTATTTCCACACAGTTCAGTGAGTTGGCTGATTTTATTTACATCATCGAGTACAATTAAGGCACTTCTATAAGGTCTTTCCTTCGTACAATTCATTTGAATATCAGAAAGAAGTTGCTTTTGTAGAAGAAATTGACCATTCTCACTCTCCCATACATCCTTGATATTAGCAAGAAAACTTTTGCAATCAAAATCGCCTCCAATTTTATCATAAAGATCTCTAACGATAGTAGTTTTACCAATACCTCCAACCCGAAAATTCCGACTATAAGTGTATTTTTCATAAGATTAGGCATCCGGCCCAATTGGAGAAGCAGTTTTTTCACACGAAGTTGTAGTCCTACTTGTGAATGTGATATAGATTTTTCAATGAAATCATTGACGGCTTCTTGGTCACTGCGGGCAAGTTAGAATTAGATTAAAATTAATGGACAACCATGCTACGAAAAACGATATAGTAAAATATATTCACATATATAAGAAATGTCCAATTTCTATATAATTTGATTTACCAAAACTCATATTCTCACTAAGAAACAATTTCGCTCATATCTTTTGTTAGAACTTAGAAGCCATGAAAGCATATAAACAGCATCTAAGAAGAATGAGCTTTTGTGGTTGCATAATTTATTGCAAATCAATTGCAAAATTCTTTACTAAAATAGTTTCGATGGATTTTTTCTTCATTAGTAACGGAATTATGTACCACTAAATGGAGATAGAGAAGAAGGTAGTGGCCGGAGATGGAGATGGAATACAAGGTTAGGAGATGGAGGAGCAACAAACACCGATGGAGGAGGGAGAAGTCAAGGTTTGGATTTCTATATGGAAACTGAAAAGGGAAGGGGTGTTTCGGTCAGAAAAATTTCAGACCTGCGGTTGGAATTTTAATCCCACCTCCTGCTCGTCCGTTGGGTTTCAACTATTCCCTTGCGCATAGTATTTTGTGTTTTGGGGGGAGTACCTCGTCTGAACTGAGAAGAGGGAAGAGGAGTTTCAATGGTACATTGGATTTGTTTGGCATACTGGTGGGGAAAATAACTTATTAAAAAGTTAGATTATGAAATATGATTTCCGTCTGAATTGGGTAGAATAAGTAGTTTTTGTGATTTAAATTTATAGTCAATCTAAAATATTTTTTAGGATACCAACAAGTACTAAAAATATATTTCGGATCTTGAACGATCTTTAAAAAAATACCTCATGATCTTAAAAAATTATTTTTAGTCAAATAAGTCATTAAAAATATTTTTTAGGGTACTCGCATGATAGTAAAAATTTACTTAGGATACTAAACGGTACTAAATAAAATACCTTATGGTCTTGAAAAATTATTTTAGGATTTTGAAAAAATTATTTTTAGTACCAATCAGTACCCTAAAATATTTTTTAGGGTACTAAATGGTACTAAAGATATACTTCTACAAGAAATTGAATGGTAATAAAAAACTCATGATATTGAAAAATTATTGTGGGATCTTGAAAAGGAACTCAAAAGCTCTCCAAAGTAACTTTTCAAATAAGTAACTTTTATCCATAAGTTTGATTGGAACAATTTCTCAACCAAACATAAAAACAAAAAAAAAAAAAAACTCATAAATCCAGTGCACACAATGCATAAGTCTGATTGGAGGCACTCAATCAGCGCAGCAAACATGCATATTGTTTGATTCAAGCAGGGAGTACGAAGGAAAATATTTTTATATGAACAACTTTTTTATTATTGATAACTAATATATGATATACAATAATATATATCCAATCCAGTAATTATGCTAAAATTATATATTTTATAATTATACTTTATATATATATATATATATAAGAATTATAAATACTATAATTATAGTAATATAATAATTTAACTTGTAACGTATAATAATTATGAATATTATAATCATAATATATGTGATAATTACAAGAGTAAAATATTCTGACCATCCTCATATTTTACCTTAATTAAACAGACCAGATCTATTTTGAAAACATACATTTAATTCCAAATTATTAACTCCATTAAGAATATTCTAAAAAGATTCCAAAAATATATTTTTTAATAAATTTTATGTAAAAATTCAATTTATTTACTATTTTACCATTAATACTAAATCCCCAATTTTACTTTTATATTTTGATTGAATTTTTTTTAAAGAATTTAAGATTTTTTTATCTATACAAATAGTTATTTGTTTGATTATTTTAGCATTAGTTAATGTAAATATCACAAACGTTGAATATTCAAGTAAGTTTTTAAATAAACATATGCTTGATCAAATGTGTTTATAAATATTTTTGAAAAAAGTATTAAATTATAAATTTAAATGACACATGCAATCTCAAACTTATATAGTTGATTATATTTGATTAAAATATGTGTTTAATTTATATTTTAAAGTAAAATTAATTAATAATATCAAAAATAATATATTTTTTAACAAATTAGAAAGTTAGAAAATCTATTAGAATACATTTTTGGTTGTATAAATGTGGTTTTATATATTTAAATAATTCAAATACCGAAGATGGATATTTTGATATAAAAAAAAGGTTTAAAACTGAAACTTAATGGTTAACTAATAGTTTAAGTAGACAAAAATAGAGTCTTAAAATATAAGGAAAGTTTGTGTAATATACATTTTAATTTTAAGAGAGCTTTATATAATTCTAAAATAGCGGGGAAGTATGTATAATTAAGACAAAATTAGAGGACTCATAATATTTTACTCTAATTATAAACATAATTCCACCGCACTCATCCCTCCACAAACTGATTGCGAAAACAAGAGCTAGCGAGATGGTACTGAAACTCTTTTTAGATTAGCCAACATATTTGGAGGGGAGGGTTATGGGGGGCATATTTTGAAATTCCCTCTCCCCTCCTCCAATATATTCCCCTCCCTTCCTCAGAAACCAAACAAACCTTAAAAGATTTTAGCCAACATGTAAAAAGTATAATTTGTGAAGCGTAAATTTATTTATATAATTTATAAATAAAAATATAGGAAAATTTTAATTTGGAGGTCTTTATAATTTGTACTACTCCCTCTAGCCCTAATTATAGGAACAAATTTTGGAGTTGGTTTTGGGCCTAATTATAAGAGCAAGTTTTAACTTTTGTCATGTTTTTCTATAATATCCCTATTTATATTCAATAATCAAAATTTGAGATTGAAAATAATGTTTTATATCCAGGACCAATAGAGGTAAGTGATCATCACCACAGATTCATTTAAATTGAATAATTAATAATTAGAGGTAAATTCATTTAAATTGAATAGTTAATATTTCTTGAAATGGAGAATATTGAGAAAAGGGAAGAATGTAGAAGGACGTAGAAGGGGATGGAGAGGGACAGGTGGCAAGAAGGCAGAGGGGAGAGAAAAGTGAGGGAGGGGAAGGAGGGAGGGAGATATTTGGAGGAGGATGGGAGTATTTTAGGAAAATATATATAATTAACTAATTTAACTTCCCTCCTTAATCCCTCTAAATTTTGGTAATTTGCTCCTATAATTAGGATCGGAGGGAGTAATTTTGAATTAGGTCCTAAACATTTTTTGTTTTTATCGGGTCATTTAACTTTCTACCGTTAGATGTATTAAATAAGTATTAACACCATTAAAACTTGCATTAGAAAGCAATGATCGAAGTCTGAAACATCTCGATCTTTCTCCCTTCAATCTCTCAAAATCTTCTCATTCATCGTCCAGCTTGACCCCTGTTTGTGTGTGTATGCACGATACGTACACTAGGATGGCCTCCCGTGTCTTAGTAATAAAAAAACAGAGCTATTTGAGGCTCGATATCTGCAGGCAATCTAACAAATGGAGATTTTAAATAACAAGCGAGGATTCCCACATCGCCAAGCCAACCAATGCCATTGGATGATCAACTCCCAAAGTTCCTCATTGTCTTGAATCGCCATGGAAGCCTCAAGCCCCTGGTGATTGAGGATATCATGGTAGCACAAGCCATGTCTCGTGAAGCTCAGATTCGCATCACATACCTCTCTATGTCACTGTGACGTCACATTCTGGAGGATGAAGGTTTTGCTGATTCAGATAATTAATCATTTGCTATTTTTTCTAACTAAGAGCCTTGCCTTTTGAGATTCCTTTTTTGCGGGTGTTGAAGAATCCTCCCGAAATTTGCCCAAGAAAGAAGCCACGAGGCTGTCGAGTCAGCTTGTGGTTTTGTTAAGAGAGTTTATGGCAGTTGGTTCATGTAAAAATTAATCCTCGATCCTAAAAATTTCCCTAAAATGTTAGCTTTTTTGTTGCCCCTTTAATGACTTTGGCCCAATTTTTACTTGAATTGGGCTGAATTTCATGTATTTCCTTTATCATAGCTAAGTTGTAAATATCATATTATACCAATTAGTCTAATATAAGCCAATAAGGAGTGGCCCAGATCATAAGCCAATGATGAGTAGTACAGTTGGTTAAGCTATCGGCCTTCACCCCAAAAGGAAGGAGGTTTGATACCCCTCTGGTCGACGAGGCTCTCATTAGTGGGCGATCCAGAATACTTTTGTAAGCACTCTTTGAGTCGGAGACATGCCCTAGTCTGGTGAGGTACCGGTGTCTACTCCCCGACCTAAACTTTTTCTTTTTAAAAAAAAAAGTCTAATATAAACATTTAGGGCAAATTAAAATTGCAAATGCATCGAAATTATATCTCGAGGTAGTTTTAGATATTAGGAAATATTGGAAAAATATAATATGTATATTCAGGATGTGATGAGATAGGGAAGTCTCATTCTCGATCCTGATTCTAAACTTTGATTTCCTAATTTGTCCAGGATCAAGACAAGATGATTGGGACTGGAAAATCTTGAACACGCCTATGGATTGGTGGGTCTGGATCCTCTGCTTATCACGGTTTCTCCTCATCCCTCCTTATCTCTCATTTTTTTGGTACCAATCAGTATTTTAAAATACATTTTTAGTACCAGTCAATTTCTAAAATATTTTTTCAAGATCCTAAAATAATTTCTTAAGAAACTGAAGTATTTTTTTAGTACCAGTCAGTATTTTGAAGTATTTTTTAGTACCAGTCAGTATCCTGATGTATTTTTTTAGTACCGATTAGTATAGTAAAATATTTTTTCAAGATTCTAAATTTTAGGATCTTGAAAAAATATTTTAGAATACTTATCGACCGATATTAAAAAAGTACTTCAGGATGGGACAATAATGATTAATTTAAATCAACGGTCTAGATTGGTTGAAGAGAGAAATCAAAGGTTGAGATTTGATGAGGAGAGATAATGAGAATTAGGACAATGAGAGGATCCAATTCCATCGATAGGTTGTGGAGAGTGTGGGAGAATACGGCAAGCAGAGCTATTATTTCAAGAAAAGCTTCATCTGATAGGGGGCAAATGGAAATTTTGATTGTGTCAGTACTTAGTCAATATGAGGGACTCACGGATAGGTGTGTGCTTGGGATGGCAATGAGAAATAAAGTAAGATTGAATAAAATTCGTATTATATAATATAATTTATGTTAAGATTAACGATAGCATAAGTAGCTTTTTTGAAGAAAAAAAAAACTTGTTTAAATTGACGGTAACATAAGTGGCTTTTGAGATAATTATGAGAGAAAAATTAAAATCAAAATTACAAAAAAGTAAAAATGTTAACTTGAAAATTTTTTGACAATGCTAAAATACATAATTGATCTAATAATATTATATAACTAATTGGATTGCATGTCTTATAAAATTGATCTCTAATCGAGTCACAAATATGATTCATTTGCATTGAAGATTACTTAGTATAATTTGTCGTGGAAGGCCCTCTATCTATACTATTATTCTCTACATGACTTATATTACGATTTTCACCTTGAATTTTCCAACCCCACCACTACCTCCTAAAATTTTCCAACTCCTTAAGGCTTGTTTGGTTTGAGGGGAAGGTAAGGAAGGGAGTGGAAAGGAGGATATCGACTAAATTGTCATTAATGAGAAGAATATTCCTTTTTGTTTAGAACATATTTTTGGAATTTTGAAAAGTTTCCAAGGGCAATTTAGTAAAGAGAAGGGTAAAAGATTTCTCTATCTCCTCCCTCCCCCTCAAATCAAACAAGCCCTAAATTTCTTCTGGTCCTCAATATTCCCCATGGAGTCAAACCCCACCACCACCTTCTCCTGATTCTCACTCAAAGAACCCAATGGTGGTGGTGGGTCATCGGTAAAAGCGATAGCCTTGCCTTTTGCCGGATTCAAGAGGTTTGAACTTACCCCGACCATACTTCTTTGGGGTGTGAAATACGCTGTAATATACCGCCCCTTTCTCTGTGGCGTAAACATTAATGGGAGTGAAAAATTGCCTATGAAAGATACCAGAAGCCCTAGATATTCTGTTGCGGGGCTACCGGAGGCCAAAACTAGGCAAACAATGAGCGGTTGAAAATAGAATTCCGATCTTTTGGTTTCATTTTTAAGTCAAAAGCCACTTATTTGGGAACATAGAACTCTTCTTGAACTTCCAAGTTCAAAGAAAATGAGAGGACATGTATGGTTTTCCAATTTGGAGTTGGATCTGGTAGGCGTGCCTATGTCTCTGCTTCTTTCTTCCACTGTGAAGGTGAATGGAGGTCGCCAACAGCGATGGTGGTGAGGGTGAAGGCCGTGCGACTATGAAGAAGGGCGAAGGTGGAGATGGAGGAGGGTCGATCTAGTGAGCTCTGGTTCTCGTCCCGCAGTGCCTCTTTGTGACCTCTGTGATCTCAAGGGCGACTATGAAGAAGGAGGCGAAGGCACAGAAAGCAGTGGCAGTAAGGTTGAAGAATGTGCTTGGGTGATAAGGAGCTTTTCAATCGTTGAAAGCCTCAAAAAGTGGCTTTTGGGATAAGCTACTTTTTTGTTAAAATCACAATTAAGATTATTTTGTACCAAACATAACCTAAGCAAAAAGTCAAAAAAGCCCAATTTGTACTAGAGTTAGGAATCAAGGCCGGTCCAGTCCTCCAAAGCCGGCAGGGCCAGGTTCTAACAGGGCCTAAGTAAGAAAAACATATGTTTTTCAAAGCTCTACCGAGAGCACTAAGACGGCCGGCCCTATAGGGCCGAAAGCTACCATTCTAAATTTTAACCATTTTTCCTCTGTGTTTTTTAAAGAAATATAATTAGTAAATTACAACAATTAAAGTGCTAATTTATTAAATAAATGTTGTTAACATTAATATCCAAACAACACGAATCATCGAACAAATAAACGCATTCACTAATTCGTAAACAAAAGCAAACCGTTGTCCACAAATAACTCACATAAAATTTAAGAAGCATACCTATGTTTTAAATTTAAACTATTATACAATATTTCGATGACAAAATTAGTCCTATGACTTGCGATGAGAAGGTTGTCAATATAAGGAGCAAGCCGACTTTCAATTTCAATGAATATTTGAATGGGGGACAGATCTTCTAACTCCTTATTAAATTTATAAAAAAAAAAAAAAAAAAAAAAAAAATTAGCAAAGCCTAACGGCCGGCCCGAGGCTCGTAGGGCTAGCCCTTTTAAGGTCGAGGCCCCACAGAGCCAATTTCATTTAATTCCGCTAATTTTCAAGCGCGGCTCTTGAAGGATCAGGCCCTAAAAGGGACGGTTCGACGGACTCGGCCCGATTTTCCCGATCTAATTTGATCTTTAAAACACCCGATTTGGCCTTCAAATTAAAAGGGGGAAAACGGTTAAGCACCTACTTTAAAATCAAGTAATACTACAAAAAACCTCCCAATTAATTTTCCTTAATGTAAGAAATAGAATGGTAAATTAGTTATTATCAACTCTCCCCTCTACTCTTGAACTAAACATGGATACCTCCTCTCCCCTCCAACACAAGGTAAACCCCCCTTTCTCTCTCTTCCATTCCCTTCCGCTCAAACCAAACATAGCTATATGTGTAATCTAATTTGTATCAAGAGTTATAAGAGAAAAAAGAAAGAGAGAAAATTAAATTACGATACTGCTGCAATTATAGGGCATTATGTAGGTGGTGTTTGTCATTTTCCTCTTGATAAACAAAGAAGGTCCCGCCCCCCGGGCCCGGGGGTGTTGAGAGGAAAAAAAAAACAGAGAGATATATCATATCTCTTTCGACTACTTAATTTTTGGTTGAAGCACGAAGTTATGAATTTCATGAAATTGTAGAAGGCAGGTAATAAAAAATAATATAAAGTGAAAGAGCCAAAAAGGATTAGTTGTTACCCTAAATCATCTGACAGTGTGAAGCCAAACAGCAAGGACCACACAGCACCGTTTGTTCTTTTCCGATTCCAATCGATAATGCGCTCGTCCGAGCTTGGCAAATGCAAACTCACATCAAGAGTTATAAAAGAAAACGAAAAAGAAAAGAGAGAAAATTAAATTACATCACTGCTGCAAGGGCCGATTTGAGTTAGTGTTATAGAACCATGTTCACACAAGTTGGAACAAAATTCTTCTTAGATACTTATCTCATAACTGTAAATCACCTTGAAAAAACAGTTTCTGCTACTAATCCAAACACACTTACTAGTGGTGGTGTTGGTCATTTTTCTCTTAATGAAACAACAAAGGTCCCCCGGAAAAAAAAGGGGGGGATATATCATATCTCTTTTGACCACTAATTTTTTTGGTTGAAGCATGAAGTTATGAATTTCATGAATTGTAGCAGGTGGTAATTAAATATCATATAAAGTAAAAGAGCCCAAAAGGTTTAGTTGTTACCCAAAATCATCGAACAGTATGAAGCCAAACGGTGTGAAGCCATACGGCAAGGACCACACAGCGCCGCTTGTTCGTTGCCAATCCCAATCGATAATCCGCTCATGTGAGCTTGGCAAATGCCAACTCGCCAACTGCACACGCACATGATTCTGGTTCACTCCATAGAAGAAAGGCAACACTGTTTTGGGATGTGACAATATATTCACCAGTCTCTCAATTTTGGCCCTGACCAACTCTGGCGTGATTAGCACAATCACAATTCTACAGCTTTCTATCATCTCCCATGTGGAATCATTCAAGATATCAGCAACCAAAGTTTTCAATCCAGCTTCCCTTAAGCGATTCTCAAGAAAGGTTCTTGGACGATCTTCGTCAAGACCATTGAAGAAAGTCAATAAGACATCGTATTCGAAAGTCAATATGGGTTCAGAGGATGATGAAGAGGCCAGGGAAGACATGGATATTGATTGCAGTATAGCTAAGATATGAAGACTTTTGTGTGAATAATTGATTCCTCAAATAACTTCTCTTTTATACTGCTACCTGCAAGCGCCTTCTCATATCAATTAAAATTGAGCCCTGACTTAAGAATTCCATATTAATTAAATCTTATTATAAAATAAACTAACTTAAAAGATGCCTCTCCACTTTCATTTTTTATTCCCACCTCTGATTTGTCATGAAGTTTGAGAAAATCGACATGTTTTCTACTACATTCTTTATTTGATTAATGCTATTTGTATTTTTTTTAATCACAAAATCACCTTCCACGAAGATCATAGAGCGTGTTTTCTAATTTGGACTTTGATAAAATTTAAATTTTCTTAATGCAAACCTATCTCAATTTAGTCAAGGCTGTTTTCGCAATTACATGATCACCTTCCGCCTAAGAAGCCTTACAAACTTTGTTAGTTTTTTTTTTTCTTTTTTTAGTAAATAAAATAGGGTAAAGGGTCAAAAATTCTCATAAATTTTTACTCAAGTGGACCAAACATTGTTTTTTTTTTTTTTTGGGCAAATCCAAAGTACTCGTGTGTTAAAAAAAATGGCAAAAGATATTGCTTACAGGAGATTCAGGCAAAAGGCAAATTTGAATCCAGCATCCCTTAAACTATTCTTGATAAAGTCGCTTACACCCTCTTCAAGATTGAAGGAAGTATATGAAAGAGGCCAGAGAAGACATGGATTGATTTTGCAGGGGTGGGAGGGGAAGATATGAAAGAATTGGCTAAATGATCGATTCCTCAAATCACTTCTCTCTTTTATTATTCTGGTAGCTGCAAACACCTTCTTTGGTTGTTAGGCACGCACAATGAATGCCACATAAATAACTAATCTTTTTTTTTTTCTTCCTTTCAGTTTTCTTCCAGGTCAATGCTATTAACTCAATCACATGATCTAGCACCTTCCGTGAAGGTCACACACGTTTGGATTCTTTCGAACAATGGGCATGCTTTTTCCTGCAAATATCGCGTGGTGGGGTTTGTTTTTTCTGCCATCCTTATTTGACCGTTGTCTGGTGATTTTGATTTGATTTGTCAAATTGATCTTCGAGAAGTATAAAAAAGTATAAAAAATTGGCTTATGAAAAATTATGGTTTTCTTGTAAAAGTTAGACTCTGAGAAAAAGAGTTTGGCCGGGTAGCTCCCATTTCCCATATTTACAACATGATCATGTACAGCCACAATTTGTAAATTTACAACAATTAACATATAAGGAAATTTATAACAATACATAAGAGAATTAACAACTCCTGTTTTCTCATATTCATAACCTTATTTATAACTACAATTAACAAATTTTGCTTGCTGGCCATCAGCCTTTTAGGGTGTCAAGGGACCATGACTCCCGCCCCCATTCTTGAAAATTTATTCTCTAGTGACCATAGCTCCGGCAATTAGAGATGTTGACCCTTTTTTTTAAAAAAAAAAATTAATCAAAGGCAAAAATAATAATAATAATCAAAAGCATCAATGTCTTTTTATTCACAAAAATTAATA
This sequence comes from Acacia acuminata, assembly GCA_019022655.1. Taxonomy (NCBI): domain Eukaryota; kingdom Viridiplantae; phylum Streptophyta; class Magnoliopsida; order Fabales; family Fabaceae; genus Acacia; species Acacia acuminata. The sequence goes on from JAFJYI010000239.1 coordinate 716,212, forward strand.
TCATTATAGTTTATAGGAGCCGAGTGAAATTTCATAATGTTTAGGGGTCAATACAGAACGAAGCAATCACAAAAAAGAAAAAAACGGAATCACACGAAATTTGGTCTCTTGTTTTTCTTTCAATTATTAAATAGATATTAATGCAATGATTTTTTTTTTACTAGCTATTTTCACATTTGGAATTATTATCACTCACTTCATTATAATTTGATAATTGTAAGGGGTACGGTATAGGTTATTATTATTTCTGTTATTTAGAATCTGGTTGCAATTTTTTTTTAAAAAAAATAAAAAATTGTGAGGCGCAGATTACAAGTGGAATGAGATGTGTAATACGAGCACGATGGTTCTGTCTTTTTCTTCGGAAAGTGATAAAAAAAACAAGGTGTCCATATGTATAGGCGGAAAGAGATTTACCTCTTGTATGATAGCATTGTTTGTTTAGTAAATATAATTAACAATTTATAATTTATAAAGATAATAATACAAAATTATTTTAATTTTATGACATTTTAATACTTAAACTAAGATTTAACTATTTTTTAAATATGTTGAAATAGTTCATGGTACCTTATATATTTTTTTTATAAACTATCTTTAATGAGTAGTTTTTTATAAACTATTGCCAAAGTCGTTACAGTGCAACCTTTTAGGTTTGAGGGGAGAAGTTTCCTTACAAATATGAAAGATGAATGGAAGAAAGAAGATGATGTGTTTCAAATTGTAAATTTTTTTATGCACACCCTGTGAAAATATCGTTTTATTTCAAATTTTATATTTATGAAAATAAAAATTATAGTTGGTTGCTGGATATGACAACTCCATGGTTGTTACCCATTTTACATTGTACGTAGGCAGATAGATATTGATTGAAGCGGCCCGTTTGTTATTCGAATCGAATCGGTTTCTCTACCTATCCTTTGGTTATTTTTAAATAAAAAATTATGTTTTAAAAAATATTAGTTACTTTAAATTATCTTTATTTTATATTATCTACCCATTAAAATAATTTTTTTGAAAAAATAAAAAAGTAAAAATAAATAAATCTGGACGGTTCAGATGGGATATATAGGCTCCCTCCGCCTAGGAAGGGAAACCAATTCCATATGTTACTCACTCCATCCTAGAATATAAGCTTAAAATTTGTGGATAGTTTCTCTTAAGTATAAATTTCATATTTGGCCTTAATATGTTATAATTTTTATTTACTATTCATAATTAATCAGAGTAATAAGTAACTTTTCAAATGGATGTGTTTATATATTTTAATTGCCAACACATAATTATTTTTTATTTATTTATTTTTTGATGGAGTCAAGTCAATACCGCGTAAAGTAGCCAGCTAGTTGCTGACTTGACACAAGTGAGGACAGCACGTTTCTTCCTAAAATATATTAGGGGAGAGGAACCTCTCTTTGTGGACCCATTTTGATAGCTACTACTTAAGCCGTCTATAATAAGTCATTTTAATTAATTTATCCATATTAAATGAGTTTTGAAGTAGAGGAAAAAATACAAGTAGCCAAATTCGAGGAATTGAATCATCCTGATCTAGCTGTGGTGTAAGAGATTAGAGCTTTCTTGTCTTGGGAGTGGAACTTGTCGCTGGTAGTATGTGATTGTGTCTTAGAAAATCTGTTAATCTTGTTTTCAAGAATTTCATATTCAACTCAAAATGTTAGTTAAAAAAAATTATTTTTATTAATATGAGATTCAAAATACACAAATGTCTTTAAAATTAGTCTGATTTATTGAACCTGTCCAAAATTGATGGGACCATTGTGACCAAATTATAATCAATGTATATCTATCTTTTTTATTTATGCAATATATGACCAGCATGCATGCAGTTTGATTGTTGTAGCTCAGAATTTTGAATTCAAAATAGAAGACACTTGGAATGGAAAGTAGCTCCTAGAATGGTTTAGTTTTGCCATAGAAACTCCTTAATGGGAATTTGGCACACACAACAACTTGTTGGTACAACATATATCTCTTAAAGATTTCATGAACCCCAAATCAAGCGGGCTGCCACAATCACAACCAACGTCTCTATTGTGGGCTGGTTTTTCTATCAAAAAGTGACTCACCAAAAGGACAAATCTTTCAACCACCAAACACAATCTTACAACCACCAAACACGGCCACCGTGGTCAACTCCTACTACTTTTCCTCGTAACGGGAAAAAATGAATCAAAGAAAATCTCTTCCCAACTTCCAGTCTTCCAGAAGGTGGCTCTACAAAGGGAAATAATTGTACGACGACAAAACTACCGACAATTTCGGGGAAAACATCGGTTAGATCTTTCTTTCTAGATCCCGTATTCAACTCCACTTCCACCCAGGAATAATTTTAAAAGTGGATTTATTTAAATGAATCATTGCAATAACCAAAAAAACAAAAACAAAAAATTCACATGCATGCATTATTCAACTCCACTTCCATCCAGTAACATTTCAAAATATGGATTTATTTAAACTAATCATTGCAACAACAAGTAATTCACATGCGCACTCCCATTCATGTGGCATCGCCTTCTTTAATTTAATTACTCTTGGAATATGCTTGCACACTCGTACCAAACAATCATCGCGTGGTCACTACAAAAGCGAGCTTCATCCTGCTCACTCCTCACTTAGGAAGCTCTCTCTTCTCTCTCTCTCTCCGTTTCGATTCCACCCTCCATGGCTCACCAAAACTACCTGATCAATCTTCGTGATGCTGGTGATCCATGGATCCTCACAAGTTCAAAGAGAGCTTCATTCAAGCATCAAGCTAGGAGAACAAAAGGGTCGACTTTGATCTCAAATATTCTGTCCCTCAGACACGAGCACTGTTTCACAAAGACCTTGGAATATCTCTCATGGAAGATTTAGCGCTTTCTTCCTCAGCATCTTTGTTTCAGTTACTCTACCAAAACATCACTCACTTGGTGATTCGGAGCAGAGCATGCCTCAACTTTGGAATGATCTTGTCAAAATTGTTATTTCGGATTCTCCAACTGTCACGGAGGAGCCTGCAGTAGAGGAATCACCTGGTATGGTTTCTTTTCATATTGTACTTTTCTTGTGTTCTCTATTGATGCATCTTTCTGTTCATATATATGGTTCGTCCTATACATACATTAGAAAGAAAAAAAAAACCCTTAATCTTGGGTTGATGACAACATAACCAGCAAGCCCAAATTTGCATATATTATGCATGATATTATTCAAGCATAATATGATCAAATGCACGAGTATTGAAGCCGCAGACACTCACCTCATAGAAGCATTAGGATCGATGCTGCCACATTTGTTATTTCTCATCTCAGCTCTCTGAATAGCACAGTAAATGCATAATGTCAACGCATTTCTTCATTTGAAATCTTTCTAATTTGAAGATCCAAAGTAAAGCGTGTTGATCTTTATCGTGGAAACGGTTTACATGCCTCCTTTAGTTTGTCCTCTCTCTTTTTTGGTCATGTTTTCCTAATTTGGCTTATTTTTTGTGATGCTTTTACTGCTTTGGATGCATACAATGGGCTATAATGCTTTAATTTGCTATTCTAGCCCCTCATCATGAATATGTCAGGTCAAAAATAATTTATGCATTTAATAATAAATCTTTCAGTTCAAGGGGGAAAAAATCATTTAGGGCTAACTTAGGTGCTCATAAATCAGATCAAGACTTACAAATGAAGACCAATTCACGCTAACTATATATATGTGTGTGTGTGTGTGTGTTTTTGGATGTATGTATATATATCAATGATCATTCATATATGCGTTTGTTTTCATCCGAAAAAAAGTTAATATTTATGCATTCACTTATAGAAAAATGAAAAAACGACCCAAAAAAAAAAAAAAAAAAAAAACATACCACTGACATCAAAATGTTGTTGACAAATGTGGTAAAAAAAAAAATAAAGTAATTGACAACTTGTTTTGTTGAGAAATCATCTATTTGTGATTTTGAAATTCAAGTAGTATTTTCTTGGAATTTTCTCTTTCTAAGGTTTGTTGTGTATTTTACCATATATGCTACTAATTTTGTCTTTCTATATATTTAACAATTATTAATTTTAGGATACTGATATTTGAAGATGTCATAGCTAGGATTCTTTGAAGTACTTTTGTTTCCAAGTGATGAGAGAAAAAGAGAGGCATTCCACAGTTTGGATTCCCCTCTATTGTCGTCTCTCTCAATATGTTTTTATTTCAAAAGATCCACATAACTTCAGTGCATATCAGTAATGCAAAACACACCTATCCTCAAATAAAGCAGAGGACTTTGAAACAAAGGCCTGCCAAAGGAGAAGAGTCCAAAGCCTCCAAATGGAGAAACAAACTCTCAAATCTCACCATCAGATCTTATCTTTTTAGATATTTTCTACCACCACAATCTCTCTTCGGTAAAATACTCACACCATTGCATTCATATGCTCTAACTGCTTCCACTGAATCCAAGGTAAAGTTTTTACATGTTTATCTATCTTTATAAGTATTGGCTTTTAGGTATGTGTTCTTTATCATTCATTTGTATGTCAGATTAATTATTTTTATATGAGATAGTATTATTTTTTATCTCGCATTTTAAAAGCATATATTGTCATCACTATTCTGTACGTCCATTTAGTTATTCTTGGAAGGATTTGGATGTATAGGATTAAAGTTGAAGGAGTTAGAGAGCGATGGTGTACATGAAGAGAAAACTCAAGATCTTAATGTTGCTGCCATAATCAATTCTAATCACTCCCACAATTTGTCCTCAACAACATCTACCACTAACAATTCTAGTCATACTGTTACTCCTCCAAAACCCTCCATTTCTCCTAAAATTTTAGTACAATAAGTTAATCAATGAGGCTTAATACTGTTACGTCCCTGGCAAGTGATAGCTACACCATTAATATGCCTATGACCCCTTCTGCATCACCGCCTCAGGAAGATAACAAACTAGGCTTCATAGTTTTTGCTGTTGAACTTCTTCGTGCTCTCAGTATTTTGGCTGCTTCATCAAAACCAAAACATAACCAGGTTTTGATATATGTTGCGGTGGCCTATTCTACACTTACCTTCTCTATTTCCTCAACTGCTCTTGTGTTGCATAATTCAGCCATGTAAGCTTGTAGACCAACTTATAATGGATAGGAATTGTTTTTGGAAGATTAACTTTAAGGTTTCAAGTGACAGACTCACTAGTGCAAAAAAGGCTTTTAAGACCGGACAAAAGAGGGGTCGTAAGACCGGACATGCGACCGGTCTCGTTCCAGCCGGTATTAAAAGTCTACCATTTAAGACCGGACTCGAACCGGTCTTAAAGAAACTATTTTAAGACCGGACATTTAAAAACGTTGGTCTTAAAAAGTTGTACTAAATAAAGCCGAAATATTTTTTGTTCGGTCCTAAAGCTCAACTTTTAAGACCGGCCAAAAAATAGGCCGCTCTTAAAAGATCGGAATTATAAGACCGGACAAGACACATACGGTCGAAAAATAGCGGCTTCTAAGACCAGACGACTAATTATACACGGTCTTAAAAGACTGACTTTCAAGAGTGGATGATAAATACATCCAGTCTTAAAGATTTTGATTTAAGACCGGACGTCTAAATATACCGGTCTTAAAAGACCAACTTTTAAGACCGAGTTTAATATCAAAACTCAAAAGTAGTCGACCTTTAAGACCGGTCATATAATTACATCCGGTCTTAACAAGTGAACATTTAAGACCGGCTTATTATTTCCGGCCTAAATTTTCCGAATTTTTCCCCGTTGTTCTTCCGATTATATATATACACAAATCCACCACCCAATCCAAGACATAAAATTCGATACTTTAAGCTACAAGCTATGAACAATTATTTGAATAAATTGAATTGGAAAAAGAATACAAATATTATTCACCATGAGCTATTTGGCCTCTTAATTAATGATTACTATGACTACAACACCTAAATTAATTCATACAATAAGATAACTTACTTACAAATACAATAAGTTACTAGTACAACATACATGCGCCCAAAATAATATTCACCATGCCTTCATCCGATTCCCCCACCCAACAACGTAACATCCTCTTATATAACATGCCCCTTTGGATCGGATCGCCACAAAAATAAAACAAGAACAAAATTCATAGTCGGTGACATTAACTATGAACATAGATAGAAGGAATATAATATATATAGTTAAAGCCTTAAAGTCTTCAAAGAAATCTGCATATGAATATTACCTTATGAATTGACTCTTTTATAAAGTGATATCTTCCCATATCCCTTCTTGATGATCACTTCTTATCTTGGGTTCATTATCCGCTTCATCTTCTTCGTTCATGTCCAGGTAGACCCCTTGAAAAAGGAGTACTCTCAAGAATACCATAATTTGAATTCATTTCCTCATCAATATCAATGACCCTCTTTCCTTGGAGAGCTGGAGACCACATTTTATTTTCTTGATCGGTGATATAGAACACTTGTTTTGCACGGGTCCGCCATAATAAAAGGTTCATCTCCAAAACTTCTACCATTGACATCGACTAATGTAAATCCTAGCCGATCGATCCGAACACCATTATTGACATTAACCCACTTGCATTTGAAAATGGGAAATCTAATTTTCACATAGTCCACCTCCCAAATCTCTTCAATAACCCCATAATATGGCATGACCGCCAATAAAGGGCTCTTGTCTTTCGAACTGGAGAAGTGCATAGATTCAGCCTCTAACATAACACCACCGTTCCGATGTGCTCGTATCATCTAAGGACTTCGTGTAAAATGTATAACCATTGATCACATACGAATTCCAACTTATGACATCAACCTCGGGACCACTGCTAACCATTTGATTGTATCGAAACACATTCCTCTCCCTCGACCTTTTGTTTGAACAGTTTGCAAAAGTTACATTTATGCTCCCTAATCAACCTTTGTTCGGTCATTCGATGATTTTCTTTCCTTACAATTTGCTTTATGTGCGGCTATCTATGTGGCTTGAACTTCATCCACGTTATTCAAGATGTATAAGTGGACTTGTGACAATTCATCGGGATCCACACTCTTTACGGAAGCCCCTCGTCTACCCCCATCAAAGCATGCGACGTTTTGGAAGCCCAATATGTCTTACTTTGGCCAAATAATCTTGACAAAATTCCATGGCTTCTTCGAAACATATTTCGAACAATCGATGCTTCCGCCGGTATGCGTTCTTCACGTACCCTTTTAGGAATTTCATAGATCTTTCAATTGGGTACGTCCACCGTAAATGGATAGGGCCGCACATCTTTATCTCCTCACTAGATGAACAATTAGATGAACCATGATGTCAAAAAATGTAGGAACAAAAAGCTTCTCAAGGTGGCACAAGATAAGATATCCTTCATTCTCCAATTCATCCAACTTTTCAATATCGAAAACTTTACCACAAAGCGCATTGAAGAAGACACAAAGTCTAGTCAAAACGACCCGAAGATCATATTCGGCGATGCCTCGAATAGCTATTGGGAGTAGTTTGTTGCATCAAGACATGACAATCATGAGACTTTTGGCCTACTAATTTCAAGTCCTTCATCGATACAAGTCTCTTCAAATTTGAAGAATACCCCGTGGGAACTTTTGTGCCATGTAAACACTCACAAAAACTTCGTTTCTCATCCTTAGACAAAGTATGAGAAGCTAGGGGGACAATAAGTTCTCTTCCCATCGGCCTTGGATGTAACTCTTTGCGTATTCCCATTGCTATCGATCCAATCTTGCCTTCACACCATCCTTGGAACTACCTTGTATGTTGAGAAGCGTGCCGACAATACTATCACATACGTTTTTCTCCACATGCATGACATCAATATCGTGTCTCACATCAAGATTGCGCCAATATGGAAGATCGAAGAATACAGATCTCTTTTTCCATATATTTGTTTCTTTTCTACTCTTTGCGGTCTTACCGAATACGACATTGATATTTTTCACCTTTTCATAAACTTGCTCCCCGAGTCAATGCCACCGGAGCATCTTCATACTCTTGGCCACCAAAAAAGGCTTTCTTCAATCGACGATATGGGTGGCCCCGTCTAAGAAATCTCCTATGTCCAAGATAAATCGTCTTTCTTCCATGTTGAAGTTGATGGTAGCGTGTGCCTTCTTCACAACCGGACATGCTTTATGGCCTTTTACACTATACCCCGACAAGTTCCCATATCTTTGGGAAGTCGTTTATAGTACAAAATATCATGGCTCGCATTTTAAACACCTCCTTCTTGAAAGAGTCAAAAACATCAACACCTTCTCGCCCACAACTCCTTCAAGTCTTCGATCAAGGGTGAAGGTAAACATCAATGTCATTTCCGGGTTGTTTCGGTCCCGAAATCAACATGCACGACATGATGTACTTTCGTTTCATGCATAACATTGGAGATAAGTTGTAAATAATCGTAGTACAGGCCATGAACTATGTATCTTTGCTAAGACTTCCATATGGATTCATGCCATCCGTGCTAAGGGCAAGCCTAAGGTTCCTAGGTTCTTCGCCGAAGTTCGAAATAATTGATCGATTTTCTTCCATTGAGAAGAATCGGCCGGATGTCGAAGCTTTCCATCGAAATTCTCTCATCTCGCATGCCACCTCAAATTTTTTGCATCATTTTCATTTGCAAACAACCGCTTGAACCTTGGTATGATTGGAAGATACCACAACACTTTTGCAGGCCCCTTATTTGACTTGTACCTTGGGGTTTCACATTTCGGACAACTTTGCTCCTCTTCAAACTCTTTTCTATACAACACGCAATCATTCGGGCATGCATGGATCTTTTTGTACTCCATCCCCAGTGGACAAAGTATTTTCTTAGCATCATAGTATCGATGCGGCAACACATTATCATTCGGAAGCATGTCCTTAAAAGCCTCAAGCATTTCTGAAAAACTCTTGTCGCTCCATCCATGATGTGCCTTCAAGCTTACCAATTTCAATACAAAGCATTCAACAATTGGTATTTTTTACACCCACGGTATAGAGGGGTCTCGCATCACCGCACATATTACCATTTGCATGTGATTGATGAAAAGCCTCTTCTCCTACATCACGGATAATGTCCTCTATGTGATCATCCATATCCGTGTCATTATCATCAAAGGCCACTTCCCTATGTTGAGACCCACTTGGTATTTTTTCACCATGCCATACCCATACCGTATAAGTCTTACAAATTCCTTCACAAATTAAATGTGTGTGTATAACTTCGGGACTTAGTCGCCTCTCATTCAAACATTTTACACAAGGGCAATAAAACTTCCCACCCTCGGCATGGGCATTTTGTTTAGCAAATTTTATAAAGTCCCTCACCCCATTTCGATATTCAACACTCGTCCGTTTAGCATTTATCCAACTGTGATCCATAGTAGAATTCCTATATATATAGACGGAAAGATTTAACATACATATATATGCTCAAATGTCGGTTATGTCTTTTGTTTTCCTTTTTTTTTTTCCGGATAAACTTGCTCATTAAATGCAGAACGAAGAATCACTTTTGGTCATAAATGTATCGCAGTGAATCCAAGAACCAAAATAAATGCATGACGAGGAAATTAAATGCATCGCGTGAAGGTCTTGTGGACTCACTGTATCATATAAATTCAAATGCGTTTGCTTAGTCTTTCTTCTCCCGCCACGAACGTTGATGTTGCATACGGCAAGAGTAACCTAAAAACATTTATTGGTCGGTTGGGTAGGTCTAAAGTGCAATTATAATCTTCAAAATACAATATCCATTAACAACACGAAACCCACAAGAACATTTGATCGATTTCGCTCAACCCGGAAAACCCGAACGATGAGCGGGAAAATCATAAAGTTATATAACCGAAACACCTCTTACGGCTTGGTCTATAGACGTTTAGCTAAGGAACCGAAAGTGATTGTTGAGAGACCAACGCGAACCCGACGACGAAGTGGCGATGAACCGAGTAACACTTTAGGCGCGACAAGAGAAGTTCGAGAGGGAAATTTAATATTCCGCGACGGTAGCGAGACATGTTTTATATTTGGGATTTTATTAAGACCGGAGTTTTATAATACTCTGGACCTAAATTGAGACAATTAAACTGGTTCATTAAAAGGAGACGGTTCTATATATAAAATTTTTTAAGATCGCCGTTTTATAATACTTCGGTCCTAAAATTCCTCGTTTTTGTGATTTCTAAAAAAGGATTTGGCGAGCGCAAAGAATGAATGAATAAAAATTAAAGGAAAACGGAGTTTCTTTAATTACATATATTACTTGCATATGCACGTACACAAGAAAAAATACAAAACAAAAACAAGCGAGAAAATTATCAAAAACAAGAATCGACTAAACATCTCCTAAAGCTTATTATCCTCCAAAGCCTTGGCGATTTCGGCGTGAACAGCATTAATTTCCCGTCGGAGATCGGCAAGTTTGTCTTACTCGAATCGGCCACAATGCTTCATTAGAGGAAAGAGGAGAGGGGTCGTAGTAGTCGCGGTGGGGCCAAGAGGTTGGAGAGGGGAGCGGGAACCTCTTCATCATCCGAAGAAATAACAATGGGTCCAACGACCCGAGACTCTTCTGTCACAATAGGACGGACTCTCGATGGAGGAGGCGCACCGTATAACGATCGACGGAAGGCACGAGCATCACGACCAAGAGCACCCCTACGAGCGGTTCTCTTGTATCTAACCATGGTTTGAGCAGTTGGGGTAGAGAGGTATGAGGAGTTAATTAATAGAGGCGCAGAGCTGTTCTCGATAGCCGCGTACGTAGTTTGAAGTTACGAGGTAGTGAGGAATTAATAAGGAGTTATAGGTATGCGGTATAAAATTCCATTATTTAATATTTTTGCAATTCATTTTATTTTAAGACCGACCTTTTATCATTAACCCGGTACTTATAGGTATGCGGTATAAAATTCTATTATTTATTTTTTTAAGACCGATCTTTTATAATAAGTCCGGTCCTAAAAGTCTTACTTTTAAGACCGACCTTTTATCATTTACCCGGTACTTACACACCTTTGTTCAAATGAATGATGCGAGAGTCTCTTCGGCTTCCGGATAAACTTCCCAACTAGGCGTCTCCTCGTATTCGATGAACAATGCGTCTCCTCGTTAAAGCTTAGGCGTTTCACATTGTTCGGGATGAGTTCTCTATTTAAACCCGTTGTTCTTGTACTTTCTTCACATTCTTCTCCCCCGGGTCCTCCGTTTCCTCCTCCTCCTCTTCAACCTCGGCCCCCCACCGTAATGGCTGCTCCCCGGGTCCTCCGTTTCCTCCTCCTCCTCTTCAACCTCAGCCCCCTCCGCCACCGCCTCCTCCAAATCCGGCGTGAAGCGGTTGGTGCGATCATCGGTGGCCCGCGTCGATCAAATCGATCGACATTTGGGCCAATTGGTTCAGCTTGCTCATACCATGAACAACAAGCTGAACATGGTACTCCACGCCAATGATGTGAAGTACGATCCCGCTGAAGACGACTCGATGCCCCCTCCCTCTCGACTACGAGAGGGATTAGTTTTTTTTTTGTTGCATTTTTTTTGTTTTTTTTGTGATCGCCGCCCTATAGGGCGGCGTAAAAAAATTAGTAAATAAAATATTTTTAAATTTTGTTCTCATGCGAGTTTAGTACTTTATCCATTATCGAACCGGAAAGCAATAAACAAGGCAACTATGAAGGATGGATAATGGCGAGACTAAAAAACCTAAAATAAAAGAACGAAGACTTTAGTTAGTAAATCGACGGTCCTAAAAACACCGCCATTTTTGTCACTTTGGTTTCCATATCCGATTGCCTCTTTTCCTTTTCATTCTCGTCTTTCTTTTTCCGACAAAAAAGGAAACAAACAAAACATTGTCCTCGTGTAAATCCAACAACAGAAATTCGCAGAATACAATTAAGAACATAAAAAAAAAGGATCTTTTACCTTATTCGGATAAGAACAAACAAAGTGACTATTCTTCTCAAGGTTGGACCTTCGTTATCGTCGGTTTTACCTCCCCATGTTAGAAACAAAGTGTCCTTTTCATTATCTTCCTTCTTTTTTCCGGCAAAAAGACAAAAGACAAAATAAAAGGGACACCGATAATCTTTTCTACACATGGAGAGGTAAAACGAAGATAATGAAGGACCTAGCTTGAGCAGAACGCCAGAACCTCGGTTGTCTTCAACCCTATCCATTTAATTTGTGTGAAAAGATGTATTTAAAGGTGATTGACTTTTAAGATCGCACAAATAAAAACATACGGTTCTAAAAGTTAAGTAGACTTGTAAGTAAAGGACTTTTAAGACCGATTATTTATAATAACACGGTCCTAAAAGTTCCTGTGACTTTTAAGACCGACCTTTTATAATACGTCGGGACCTAAAAGTTCATGCGGACTTTTAAGCTTTTAGGAGCGGACACTAAAGCAATATACGGTCCTAAAAGTCTCATACTTATTACACCGAAGACCTTTGCGGACCTTTAAGACCGGACATCTTGTTAATGAACGGTCCTAAAAGTCTCAAATTTCCAACACTAAATTAAATAACTATATCCACCATCCAATAATACATTCGAAACCCAAAATGGACACAAGAAAATTGTTCGAAAAATTAACTAAATTTATTTATTGAATTTTACATTGCCTATGTATATTTACAAATGAATTGTTCAAAAAAATAAATAAATTTACGTAAGATCGATTATTGTTGCTACGAATATACTTACAAATGAATTTAGGACATTAATTATTGTCCTTTTTATGACTCTAAGATCAGACCATACAGATATTCACAAAACACATTACGTATGTGCTCCAGTTCATCATGAGAAAAGGGAGTTTTGCATTTAAACATCTCGTAACATCAAAGACAAGAATCGAATCAACTTGCGTGCATATTTCATTTGTAACAAGAAGCTTTAAACTGAATTAACTTGCATAATATGTAACATCAAATACATTTACCTTTGCAGTTAATTTAGTATCCCCTCGTGTGGTAATATCATATATGTGTTTCATGATGTACTGGCCACATAAGTTGGACGCCGGTGGTTGCCGACGGGTCTAAAAAGAACAAGAAATATATATAAGAGCATATATATATAGCTTAATGACCAAGTTCACAAGGCAGTGTGCTACAAATATTGTACCAACCTTTGGTATGTACCATATGGGGTTGTCCTGAGTACCATGCCTTTTCTTTTCTACTCTTTGGAAGGTCCTCATGGCACTATCATCAAAATCACAAATTTATCAATGATTCACTTGAAAATTCACAGCGAGATTTCGAGACAAGAGAATCAAAATGACATGCTTACTCGTTGATGGTCTGCACCAACGTAGGCAATGGCTCACCGTGAGTGGAGCATAAGAAGATAACTTTATGCTCCTCCATGCACATGAGGACCAAGCGCCAATGGCGGCTGAAAATTCACGAGTAAACTATATTCAGTGATATATGTAGCAGAATTAAGTGAATTGCGAACAAGATTTTTGATATGTACCTGTGGAAGAATGGATAAAAGTACAACTTTCTTTTCACTTCACACACCCTCTTTGATATGTACGTCTATCTCTCCTGCATGGATGTTTGACTTGAATAGATAGGGCACCCTCTTTAATCGTCCATCATGATGATCGGGATCCTCCACATAAAGGTCACAAGGTTGCTCTGACTGTTCAACAATGCAGCTCCCTCTAGTGCTCTACTGCACAGTTGCAGGTGAGTGTGTGAAGGGAACACTGGTCTCGGACGATTGCTCAAAAGCATCCTCACCGACTCGGTTCCTCCTTCATCCGGCTCATCTCGGATTGAAACATTGCGGTCATTGAAGCTTTATTAGCACAAATGTGTACGGTCCATCTCCTCCCGGTAACCATACTTTGTCTATGGCGTTTGGATGTACCAAAGACTTGCTTTATGCCTACCCGTCCTCCAATCCCCCTTACACGCCGGGTGATCCGGTTTTCCGGCCGCAACGGTCGAACATCATTCCTCCCGTCCGACACAAAAGATCCCTCTCGCTTCTTTCTTTTTAAGATCTTCGTAAGATATAGATAACGAGAAGCTTAGTAATGAAACATGTTTAGTAACTAAAAAATAACAATAACGATACTTACAATTCTTCAAGAACTAGACGAGTTTGTTCACTCGTGTAGGCGCCGCTTGGCTTTTGCCGAATATGCAACCACAAATCCTCGCGACGTATTGGAGATGGAGGAGCGTGTATCACGAAGGATTGGATTACGCTTCATCATCCAATCTCTTCCGCTTGGCACCATCAAATCTTTTTCGGCCTTTTGATATCCCGCGAGAAGCCCCATGAGGGCAATCATTCTTTCTACCTATCTCCCGTGCTTGTTCCCTTCTTTTCGTGAATCGGGATTGAAAACATCTATTAATTATGAATTCCAGCCATGCATGTCACTAACAGAAATTAGAGAACTTCGCTTCATATGAACGTCAATCAAACAAGAGTCAAATTCTTCACTTCATCAAGTTTCAACATTTTATTTAAGGAAGATGTAGAATTGTAGAAGAAATTGGAGCTATGTTTTGTAGTGCTAGCTAGATAGATAGGTTAAGAAACAAAAGAGAATTATGCTTACTGAGAATAATACAAACTTGATCCTTTTTAAGGCATCCAAGTGGGATCAAGCGATCCCCATTAGATAGTAACAATTGGGTATATAAAGTTCCCCCTTTTAAGACTATTCATTTCCTCCTTTGCAAGACAAACCATTACACAATTAATACCTTCTCATCAAGTAATTTACCTTTTCGGGGTTGACATATCGACTTGCATAGACAAAGGCTTACGAGAATAATACAAACTTGATCCTTTTTAAGGCATCCGGTGGGATCAGCGATCCCCATAGATAGTAACAATTGGGTATATAAAATTTCCCCCTTTTAAGACTATTCATTTCCTCCTTTGCAAGACAAACCATTACACAATTAATACCTTCTCATCAAGAATTTACCTTTTCGGGGTTGACATATCGGACTTGCATAGACAAAGGCGGGAAATGTATACTTCTATTCACACACCGAACCATTATATAACTAACGGGATTAGATGAAAACAATAACATTCACATATCCGCACGGGTTAATAAGCAAACAAAAGGGAAAACAAAACTAAATATAAACTCACCGAGCTTCAGAGTGGTCCGCGAGAAGAACAAATTGTCGCCAAATTCGTTCATCAATAAATGTGTAAACTTCCCAAGGATGTTTGGCGGGCGGAACATCGGAGAAAATATACGTGTTAGCGAGAAAGGTCTTAAACTTCCTCCACCGATCAGACAATAAAACAATGTCTTGTCTTTCAACTTTCGACGGTCGGGGACGGTGTATGTAACCCGGATAGTCTCCCAAATAGGATCCTTTACATTCTTAGAGTCCACACTTTTCCACTCATCCGTCAAGATGCTAACCTTCTTTGCGTGCTAGACAGCCGACAAAACTATTATATTTGCTTTTATTAGGACCGACGGGTTCCAACCTTGCATCAAACTGGAATCTCGAGCTTTGACCCGGAAGTCCGACTTAGGGTCACATCCATTATTCATGTGCCTCTTCTACCACGGCGTGCGGGCGATTACGAGCCTCATTGTGAGATGAAGAGGGTTCGTTCTCACTCACACCCGGTCACACCAGGGGGCGGCGTTCCGGAACACGAATAGATTCATTTTCACCGTCCATTTTCGAGACGGGGAAGAGAGGAATGCCTCGAGCAAATGAGAGAGTAACGGGGGCTGATGGTACGTGGGCGAGGAAGAGAGGTAATGCAACAGGAAGGGTTTCGGAACGTGAACAGAGGTTCTCCACAGAGTAACAAAAGCTTTCGCGCGAAGAAAAAGAGACGGTCTTAATATTTACATTAATCCCGGTCATATTAAACGTCCGATCTTAAAAGTTTAACCTTTAAGACCGTTCCTTTTAAAACGCCGGTCTTAATATTAATGAACTTTTTAAACCAGGAAGTATCATATGTCCGGTCTTGAAAGAAAACTTTTAAGACCGTCTTCTTGATAAGTTCGGTCTTAAAACTTTAGACTTTTTATATTTAAATTTTTCCTTATTATGTTTTACCTTGAGAAAATATAAGTACGGCTATATGAGATATATTTAGAAAGTAATTGAAATTTCAGTTCAATTTTTAAGACCGGTTGTATTTTAGTCGGTCTCAATAATGTTTTTAAGAGCGGTGAAAAATTGGTCGGTGCAAGAAGTTCTTTATATTTACGGAACCGCCACGGTCATTCCTTTAAGACCGGGGTGTCCATTGTCCGCTCTAAATGAGGCGGTCTTAAAGCCTTTTTTTGCACTAGTGACTTAATTATGAAGAAGTTTCAAGAATAACTAATAGCTTCAAAGTAAGAAATGACAATATGTCACTTTTTTGTTGTGATGCACCTCATCATGGTCCACTACCATAAACTCATTCCCTTTGTTTTACATAACTTGTCTAGAGAAGTGAAGCTCAAATATGAAAATGAAACAGAAAAACATAAGTCACTTACAATATGGCAAACTAAAGTTTAAATTTCCTTTAGAAGATGTGTCCACATTTAGTGCATGAAAATGCTTCCAATAAGGTTGCCTTTAATAGGAGGATATCTATACTTAGAAGAAAAGAAAAAGGACGTTAACTTGTTATAGGTTAGTTGGCAGAGCCATAATCAAGTTTGCAATTCTATTGTTTCACATTGAAACAAGAAGAATTTATAACTAATATTTTCATCATTTAATGTTTGAACATAAATTAAAGAATTACAACTTCCTCTTCCATTATGTATAAGACAAGGACAATTGGTATTCCCACTTGATTGGTATTTTTAGAGAAGAACCATGGACCTTCTGTGACTAGGCAAAATTGAAAGAATGAATGTTGTGTCCTATATTCATATACAAACGTTATATATATAGAAGATAAGAGAGCATCAATAGTAATGGCTCATAATGACTAATAATGACTATTAATGAAGATTATTTCTAATCCCTACAAATCAAGGATTCCTATAAATCTAATAATGACTATTAATGAAGATTATTCCTAATCCCTACAAATAAGGGATTCCTATAAATCAAATACAATTTGCTATGTAATCCCCGTCGTCACCCCCGCGGAAGTTGGAGCATGGATGTCTTGGATGCCCAGCTTGGACTTGAGTTCATGAAACCGAGTAGGATGAAGTGACTTTATGAATATGTCTACAAGTTGATCAGCAGACCGAACATGTAGAAGACCGAACAGATGGAAGACGAAACAGCTTGGCTGGAAGCAGCTTGCACATGCAGCAACTCATCTTCAAGAAAATAATGATCCATAGCCTGGAATTCGAACAACAAAAGCTGATGTAATAATCCACCAACTTCACTTCGAACAACAAAGAATATCAGACAAAAGTAGAAGCTACAACAAACAAAACAGAAACTGGCCTCATATTGGACTAAATCAAACCTCTCATGGAGCAGAAGCAAAAATGATCGCAATGGATGAGCAATCAAGAGAATAAGTCTCGAGAAAACAAGGAAAAAAAATTGGAGCAATCGAGAGAATAGGTCTCGAGAAAACGAGAAAAAACAGGATCAATCGAGATAATAGGTCTTGAGAAAACGAGGAAAAACTGGATCAATTGAGAGAATAGGTCTCGAGAAAACGAGGAAAAAAAAAGGATCAATCTAGATAATAGGTCTCGAGAAAACAAGGAAAAATTGAAACAATAGAGAAAATAGGTCACAAGGAAAAACTGAAAGAGTGACGGGTGAAGAAAGAGAAAACTAAAAAAAAAAAAATATCGAAAAATATATATTTCGAGAGAGGACACAACTTAGGCTCGCGAGAAGTGAATACCTCACCGACACACACACTCGTCGCTACGGTGACAACGGCCACGAGAAAACTCAAATTGGCCAAGAACGATAACCTATAGCTCAGGGATTAGAAATAAATATATTAATGAAGATTATTCCTAATCCCTACAAATCAGGAATTCCTATAGATCAAATACAATTTACTATGTAATCCCTGTTTCAGAATAATTGCTCATATTTGGGGACATTTGGAATAAACGATTCATACATTTGATCCTTAAGCATAATTTTTTCTTCTTTTGGCAAAGAAATAATCGGGGTGCTCACTGTTAATTTGCTTTGGGATAAATTTTTAGTCTTTCTTCGAGTTCAATTACACCAAACTCAGACTTCTTAAGATTGCCTCTTCTTTCCGTAGATTTTTCACTCAATGTTTGTGTCTTATTATTACTTATGCTACTACGTAATTATTTATTTTATTCATTTCATTTTGTATTTTACTCAAAAAAAAAAACTGAGACAAATATGAACGAAACCCCAAGTGTGAATATGTAATATTGTACGCTGAAAATAGCTGGTGTAACTAATGCTACTTCTAAACCATTTATTCGTTAGGGTTGTGTGAACTTATCTCCATTTTTTTTTTTAAATTAGAGTTGCATGCACGAACACTAAGGGGTTATAAGTAGAATGTAACCCCTTAATCTTCTACTTACAGAATAATTTTTATGTCGTTGGTTGTAAGATAATACTCAAGACAATATTTGGAAGTTGATTTTGGTCCAAATTGAAAGAATTTTTTTTTTTTTTAAATTTTTATCAATTTATTCCCAAAATACTCCTATTGATACTTTCTCAATAATAATTAAACACAATAATAATTTAATAATACACCTATATATTTTATAAAGAAAATAATGCTTACAACATATTAATGTTATATACACCTTAACTCTACTGTTTTTTAATAAAATAATTTTGAGGGATTTTTGTCATATTTAATAATGACATTACTATTAAATTACACTTCCAACCTCCAAAAGTATACCGGAATTCGTTGAGGGAGATTAATGATGCTAGAATGTGTGAAAGTTCATAGAAGTCGTGTGTGAGATAGGAGAGATCGAAAAAAAGATAATCAAAGTAATTGGTATTATTTTAAATTTTAAATAAAGGCATTTATTTAAAATTTAAATATAATTAACTAATCTATATATGATCTATAATTTCTCTAAAATTAGATAAATATGGGGTTCACATTACATGCTTGTCCTAATGTGCTTCTTACATGCTTGTTTCTCTAATTAGAGGGACAAACACATTTTATTTTATTTAGATTAAATTATATGTTGTTTTTTTAATAGGTATATTAAATTAATTAGTTTCCGGGATGCGGGTGTTATAGAATAAATATTTCGTATTTTAACTATAAATTAATTAATTTGAGCTATTAGGTGCAAAAAAAAAAAAAAAAAATCAAAAAACAGTATATAATTTAATCAAAATATATAACATATATAAAAAGAATTGCTTGTCCCTATAATTAGAGGGACAAGCATCTAGGAAGCACACAAGGGACAAGTGCTTCCCAGGTTTAATGGAGGTCCGTCCTTGGAAGAGAGAAGATGCATGCCGGACTAATTGGCTGTCTGCCACAATGATAACAAACATCTCAATTATGCGCCTGTTTGGTTTTTTAAATCAAAAAGTGGCTTTCCAAAAAGACAAATCTTACCACTACCAAACACAGCCTCCGTCATCTACTCTTCCTCGTAACGGTAAAAAACGAATCAAAGAAGATCTCATCCAGGCTTCCAGCCTTCCAGAGGTATAGTAGCTCTAAGTGGGAAATAATCGCATGAAGACAAAACTGCCGCAAATGTCGGGATGGAAAACATCAGTTAGATCTTTCTAGATCCCATTTTTGCAATAACAAAAAAAAAAAAAAAAAAAAAAAAAAAAACAGATGCATGCGCATGTGCACTCCCCATTCATGTGGGATCGTCTTCCTTAATATCCAATCCAATGTTACTGCTTTATTCTTGCAATATACTCTAATTTAAAAAATCTAAAGTAAAGCCTTTGATCTTCTTTGTTCTGGAAGAGGTATACATACTTTCTCTAGTTTGTCTCCTTTTTTCTTAAAATTTCCTTTGTTTTCATAATTTGGATAATGATGCTTTTACTGCTTTAGATCTATACAAGAATGGATTATAGAATTGTACTGTAATTTTTTTTTTTTTACCCCCACCCCAATATATGTCGGCCAAAATTGATTTATGTATTTTAAAATAAATATTCCTATTTTTAACTTTAACAAATTAATCCATTGCCTTAAATTCAGTTAAGAATAAAATTTGTTGAATTTAGCCATTTGAGACTTCCTCAGTAGCCAGAAATCAGTCAACACTTGAAATCAAAGACCAACAAATTCACCCAAGCTACTACTTGCATATTTATCAATTATCATTCATTCATATATATATGCATTTACATGATGGAAAATTTTGCAGTCAGTGCTACTAATTTTGTTTTTCTATATATTTACCAATTATTATTTTATTTAATAATTTCATATACTGATACTTAACAATGCCATTGCTAGGCTTCTTTGAACTTTGAAGTATATTTGTTTTAAAGTGATGGGAGAAAAAAGAGAGATATGCCATTTTTAGGACTCCTCTCTATTTTCCTCTCTCACTAAATTAACTTCAAAGGATTTACATAACTTCAGTGCATATCAGTACTACAAAAGACTATGCCTTCAAGAGGACTTTGAGTAAAAGGCCTGCAAGAGGAGTAGAGTCACAAGAACCTCCAATAGAGAATCAAACTTTCAACTCTCCTTTCAGATATTTGCCACCACCTTCGCTCTTCAATCTACTTGAACCATTGCATTCATATGCTCTTTTCTTCCACTGAATCCAAGCTAAAATTTTTACATGTTATATTTATCTTTATAACAAAAACGTGATACATTGCCAATGAGCTTTTATGCTTTAATTAGCTTCTGTAAAATCGAGGTAGGATGTTATTTATCTTTCATATGCAATTCAGACTAGTTATGTAACTAATTGTGCATGTTAGAAGTGATTGTATTATTATGCATCAATTTCTTAGTAAGTACTAATCAATTAAGGTTAGTTAAGGTTTTATCAGTTTAGAAATATATTCTCAACACAGTTCTGTTTGTCTGTTTATTTATTCTTGAAAGAATTTGTATGTACAGGATCTAAGTTGGAGGAGTTGGAGAGTGTTGGTGAACATGAAGAGCAAACTCAAGATCTGAATGCTGCCATAATCAATTCTAATCTCTCCCATAATTTGTCCTCAACCGCATCTACCGTAGAAAATTCTGACAATACTGTTGCTCCTCCAAATTCCTCTATTTCTTCTGAAACAACGAGTTCATCCTATGAGGCCTAATAATGTTCCCTCCATGGCAAGCGATAGTTATACCATTAATACCTATGAGCCCTTATGCATCACCACCATAGAAAGATAACAAACTAGGGTTCACAGTGTTTGCCGTTGAAATTGTAGATGCTCTCACTAATCTTGTTGTTTCATCAAAACAAAATCATAAGCAGGTTCTGATTTATGTTGTGATGGCTTGTTCTACACTTGCCTTCTCTATTTTTTCAACTGCTCGTGTTACATAAGAATTGGCCTATGATTTCCAAGAATATGCAAAAAGCTGCGTATGTGATTGTACGTTTGGATTCATGGGAATAATGGTAATTCTTTTGCCTTTAACTATCACTTGGTGCTTCACTGTCTCTGCCTTCCTTGTTTGCCTGTTAATGTTTGTCGTTGCAAGTTTGATCAAGTGAGAGAAATCCAGTTTATCCAGTTTTAACTCACATAGTCACATGTGTTAATTTGCATGTTATGAGTAACTACTATTGTTGTCCTTGTCTATATGGTTTTCTTGGTTCTGGTCGTAGTATGGTTTTTGCGGAGAGTACTCGATTTTCCTGTAATGCTAGATTGGACGTCGTCGCTAACATACCATAGGGCTCGGGCAGAGATAAGTCAATGAGCTGTTATATTAAGAATTTCTTAAACAAGTTCATGAGGGAAGGATCATTAATTTTACACACACACATAAGTGAACAGTATGATGACATATAGGGGTACTAAGGACTTTTTCTGACACCATATATGTAGAAATATAATCTATACAATTATGTATGTAAAGAGAGAGGGGTAATTAGCCTCACCTTTTGAATGCGACTTGCTGATATGTCTCTTTATTTTTCTTTAGTTGCATGAAGTGAATAGTCTAAAAAGATTCATGGTACGTGCATGTTTGAATAGGCTCTGTATGCTGCTCAAGTTCTATGGAGGCAAGATCTACGCTGATGTCTGTTTAGTTACCAGTCTTTTTCTGCATTACTTACTTGAGTTCGGTTTCTAGTTGGCTTGTTCTAATTATTAATTTACGCTGTATGTGGTCCCTACTTACAGATCAACTCCCGTGAATCATCTAATGTGGTACAAACTGGAAAGGTTCTGATTCAATCCTCCATTAGTTATCTGTCGTTGACTTCTTCCTATTAAATATAGATTTCGTTGTTTTGGATAAATTTTTTTATTCGTGTTGGTTAGGGTTGCTGTATTTAGATGAAACGATGCGAAAGGAATCAAAATCGACAAAAGAATATGACTAAGGAAAAAAATTGGGAAATCAAACTTAGGTTCCAATGACGAGATAAAAATAAAAATAAGTCTCATTGTAGATTCCCTTGTAAAAAATATTCATAGGGACCTTAGTGATATAAATTTTAAATGTAAAATTACCTTCTTGCTCTTAGTAATTGATGTTTCGATATTATATGATATAACTTATATGACTAGGTTCAGGTACTTATGAATCGTGACTATATGACTTGCCAATATAGGCATATCCACTTGTTAACCAGAAATTTTTTAGTTACATAGATGAGCTTGTCAATCGCTCCTCTATAATTTGTCAATATAGTCATGTCCACTTGTCTATGGAATATATTCTAAAATTATACTGAAAACAAGAAATAGTTAACATTTATGAACTTTGTCAATAGCCACTCATTGACTTCTCATTATAAGCATATACATTTGTCAATGTACAGTGAAATCTACTAATGGTAATGGTGAAAAACGAATAAAAGAAGATCTCATCCAGGCTTCCAGTCTTCCTGAGATAGATCCTAGTCGGAAATAATTGCATGAAGACAAAACTGCCGCGAATTGCGGGATGGAAGACAAAAAAGTCACATGCATGCATTATTCAACTCCACTTCCATCCAGTAACAACTAGCTCTAAAAATAAATTTATTTAAATTAATCATTGCCAAAGCAACAAAGTAATCCACATGCGCACTCCCATTCGTGCGAGATCGCCTTCTTTAATTTCCAATTCATTATACTGCTTTATTCTTGGAATTTGCTTTCACACTCATACCTACCAATCAACGCCTGCTCATTACAAAAACCCTAGCTTCATCCTGCTCACTCCTCACGTAGCAAGCTCTCTCTTCTCTCTATCTCCGTTTCGATTCCACCCTCCATGGCTCACCAAAACTACCAGATAAACCTTCGTGATGCTGATGATCCCATGGATCCTCACAAGTTCAAAGAGAGCTTCATCCAAGCATTACGCGAGGAGAACAAAAGGGTCGAGTTTGATCTCAAATATTCTGTCCCACATACTAGCACTGATTCAAAAAGACCTTGGAATCTCTCTCATGGAAGATCTACCGCTTTCTTCCTTAGCATCTTCATTTCAGTTACTCTACCAAACCATCACTCACTTGGCTACTCGACTTGGTTATTCTGAGCAGAGCATACCTCAACTTTGGAAAGATCTTGTCAATTCTCCAACTGTTACGGAGGAGCCTGCAGTAGAAGAATCACTTGGTATGGTTTCTTTTCACATTTTATATTTCTTGTGTTCTCTACTGATACATCTCTCTGTTCATCCTATATAAACAACCTCTAATCTTGGGTTGATGTAAACATAACCAGCTAGCCCAAATTTGCATATATTATGCATGATATTACTCAAGAATAGTATGATCAAATGGGCGAATTTTGAAGCCAAAGAGACTCACCTCAGGGAGGCATGAGGATCGATGCTGCTACGTCTATTATTTCTCATCTCAACTCTCAGACTAGCACAGTAAATGCATAATGTCAATTCATTTCTCCATTTGAAATCTTTCTACTTTAAAGATCTAAAGTAAAGTCTTTTGATCTTTATCATGGAAAAGGTATACATGCTTCCTTTAGATTATCTTTCTTTTCTTTTCTTTTTTTTTCCCCTTTTTCATGTTTTCCTAATTTGGCTAATTATTTGTGATTCTTTTACTGCTTTAGATGTATCCAATAGATAGATTATAAATCCGTGCTTTAATTTGTTATTCTTGCCCCTCATCCAGAATATGTCGGCCAAAAATAATTTATGCATTTAATAATAAATTTTTAGTTTAACAAAAGAATGTCCTTTGGGGCTAACTGTTAGGTGCTCATAAATCAGATCAAGACCTACAAACGAAGACCAACAAATTCACACTAACTATATATATTATATTTATCAATTATCATCAATACATGCGTTTGCTTTCATCGAAAAAAATTAATATATATGCATTTACTTGTTGAAAAATTTGTTGTATATTTTACCATAGCTACTAATTTTGTCTTTCTATATATTAACCAATTATTAATTTAATTTATTTATTAATTTTAGGATACTGATATTTGACCATGTTACAGCTAGGATTCTTTGGAATATATTTGTTTCAAAGTGATAAGAGAAAAAAGAGAGTATTCCACAGTTTGGATTCGTCTCTACTGTCTCACTCCCTTTTTACTTCAAAGGATACATGCACATAACTTCCGTGCATATCAGTACTACAAAACACACCTATCCTCAGATAAAGCAAAGGGCTTTGAATTAAAGGCCTGCCAAAGGAGAAGAGTAGAAAGCCTCCAAATGGAGATGCAAACTCTCAAATCTCACCATCAGATCTGATCTTTCAAGATATTTGCTACCACCACCATCTCTCTTCAGTCAAATACTCACACTATTGCATTCATATGCTCTAACTGCTTTCACTGAATCCAAGGTAAAGTGTTTACATGTTTATCTATCTTTATAAGTAATGGCCTTTGCTAGCTCCTGTACAATTGAGGTAGTATGTGTTCGCCATCTTTCATTTGTATGTCAGACTAGTTAATTTTATATGAGATAGTATTATTTTTATGTAGCAGTTTAGAAGTACATATTGTTATCACTGTTCTATATGTCTGTTTAGTTATTCTTGGAAGCATTTGTATGTACAGGATCTAAGTTGGATGAGTTGGAGTGTGTTGGTGTACATGAAGAGAAAACTCAAGATCTTAGTGTTGCTGCGATAATCAATTCTAATCACTCCCATAATTTCTCCTCAGCCACATCTCTCACTAACAATTCTGGCAATACAGTTACTCCTCCAAATTCCTCTGTTTCTCCCGAAATATCAGGCCAACAAATTATTCCTACGAGGCCTAATGTTGCCCCCATGGAAAGTGAAAGTTGCACCATTAATATTCCTATGACCCCTTCAGTATCACCGTCTCAGGAAGATAACAAACTAGGCTTCACAATTTTTGCTGTTGAACTTCTTGGTGCTCTCACTAATCTTGTTGTTTCATCAAGACCAAAACATAACCAGCTTCTGATATATGTTGTGGTGGCTTGTTCTGCACTTGCCTTCATTATTTCTTCAACTGCTCTTGCCCTGCATAAGAAAAAGCCTATGTTTGCGAAGAAGATGCAAAAAGCTGCGTTTCTGATTAATACGTTTGGGTTCATGGGAATAATGAGAATGCTTTTGCCTTCAACTATAACTTGGTGCTTCACTCTCTCTGCCTTCTTTGTTTGCATGTTGATGTTTGTCGTTGCAAGTTTGATTAAGTGAGAGGAATCCAAGTGAACTCACATGTGTTTATTTGCTTGTTATGTTGTCGTTTCCATTGTCCATTTGGTTTTCTTGGTTGTTGTTTTAGTATGGTTTTCACGGAGAACACTTAATTTGTCAATTAGCTGCTATATGTATTGAGAATTCTGAAAATAGTTCATGAGGGACAGTGACTAACCAGAGCCACTTGTATTGAGAAGATGTGTCCACATTTAATGTATGACAATGTCTTAAATATGATTGCCTTTAGAATACCTATTCTTATTAGAAGGGGGAAAAAAAGGACACTAACTTGTTATAGGTTAGTTGGCAGAGCCATAATCAAGTTTACCAATTCCATTGTTTAACACTGAAACAACGAGGATTTATAACCAATATTTTCATTATTTTATGTTCACACATAAAGAATTTACAGCTTCTTCTTCCATTATGTAAGACAAGGACAATTTGGTATTGCCACATGATTTGTATTTTTAGAAAAGAACCATGGACCTTCACAATAATTGCTCATATTTGAGAGAATCTGGAATAAACGATTTATACATTTAGTCCTTAAGCATAATTTTTTCTTCTTTTGGAAAAGAAATAATCGAGGTGCTCCCGTTTACTTTGCTTTGGGATAAATTTTTAGTCTCTCTGAGTTCAATCACACCAAACTCAGACTTCTGTTACTGTTGCCGCTTCTTTCCGTAGCATTTTCACTCGATGTTTGTGTCATATTATTACTTATGCTACAATGTAATTGTTCATGTTATTAATTTTATTTTGTATTTTACTCCAAGGAGGTGTAAAAAAACTGAGACAAATGTCACGAAACCCCAAGTATGAACATGTAATTATGCGCCGAAAATGGCTCGTCTAGCTAGTAGCTAATACTAGTTCTAACCCATTTATTTGTTAGGGTTGTGTGAAGTTTTCTCCATTTTTTTTTTCAATTAGATTTGCATGCACTAACACTATGGGGTTATAAGTAGAATATGACCCGTGATTTTTCTACTTACGGGCGAATTTTTTTGGGGAAAATTACGTACAGGTCCTAAAGACTAGAAATAATTATCATTAGATCTCTTGAAATCACTAAATTACACATAAATCTCAGCTCTAGGGACTTTTTTGATATTATTTATATTAACAATAGAAAATGTCATATTTACAATAGAAAGTGCCATATTTACAACAACATTTAAACACCTGACTATTTACAATTTTAAAAAAAGCTATATTTACAAAAGAAAGTGTCATATTTACAACAATATTTAAACACCCGAATTTTGTTTCAAACTCAAGTCTCTAAACGTATTATGAGGTTATTTACAACAACAAAAAGTCATATTTACAATAGGAAGTGTCATATTTACAACAAAATTTTAAATTTAGTTATTTACAACAGAAAAAACTATATTTACCATAGGAAATGCCATATTTACAACAAAATTTAAAAACCTGGATTTTGTTTCCATACAAATAATATCAAAAAAGTCCTAAGGACTTCTGTATAATTTAGTGATTTTAAGAGATCTAATTGTAATTATTTCTGATCTTTGGGACTGCACATAATTTGCCCATTTTTTTGCCGTTGGTTGTAAGATCACAGGCAAGTTAATGAGGGCAATCTAAGTGGCCCCACAGTCTTTATTGGCTGTCTGCCACAATCAGAACAAACATCTCAATTATGCGCGTGTTTGGTTTTTTTATATCAAAAAGTGGCCCTCCAAGAAGATAAATCTTACCACTACCAAACACAGCCTCCGTCACCTACTCCTCCTAACAGTAAAAAAGAATCAAAGATCATATCATCCAGCTTCCCGCCATCCGGGTAGCTCTAAGTGGGAAATAATTGCATGAAGACAAAACTGCCGCAATTAGATCTTTCTAGATCCCATTTATTGCAAAAACAAAAAAAGAAAAAAAGAAAAAGAAAGATTCAGATGCATGCATACGCGCGCACTCCCATTCATGTGGGATCGTCTTCTTTAATTTCCAATTCATTATTATTGCTTTATTCTTCGAATATGCTATTGCACGCTCATACCCGCCAATCAACGCCTGCTCACTACAAAAGCCTAGCTTCAAAATGTTTGTTAAGAAAATTAATTTTATTAATTTAGATTCAAAATACACAAATGTCTTTAAAATTAGTCTGATTTAGTCCAAAATTGACTGGACCGTTGTGACCAAATTATAATCAATTCATATCTATCTTTTTAATTTACGCAATAGATGACCAGAATGCAGTTTGATTGTTGCAGCCCACAATTTTGAATCCAAAATAGAGCAGCAAGAAAACATTTGAAATGGAAATTAAAGTAGCTACTAGAATGATTTGATACTGTCATAGAAGCTCCTTAATGGGAATCGGGCACACACAACAACTTGTTTGTACCACTTAGGCCCCGTTTGGTTGACGGAATTGCGGCAGGTTCCAGGGAACTTAAACCAGTTCCCTCGTTCAGGACGTGTTTGGCGCGCCATCTTCTCGGTAGCCGTGGTTCCGTGTGTCGTGAAGCTCCCGAAACGAAGGAAAAGGGGATCCTTCCCAAAATGGCGGGATCTTGAAATTTCACCCGGGAAAGTGAATTTGAGGACTAAAAAGCCCCTGTGAGGATATTAAAAAAAGCTGAAGCGCGACTGGAGCTGGAAGAAGGAGCAGACGAAGGTTGAGCTCGTGCGAAGGAGTTGGCAAGCAAGATCAAATCGAGGTAAGCTAATACCTTCCTGTGCTTGAAAACTTTTGTGCACTGTGGTGGGGAACAATGGCGCTGTGGTTGAGTGCTTTGCTGTACAGGGGGAAAATTTTTCGTCTGCTGTGTAGGATGCGTAGCTGTGGGAAATGCAGAAGTTTGTCACGTTTTTTGGGGTGGTTTGATGGGTATTGTGAAACATGTATATAGGTTGAAATATTTGGTTTTTCCAGTATGTCCTGTATGTTTGTGGTTTAAGCAACGGTCAAAATGACGATATGAAGCTATTTGTTGCCTTTCCATATTGATCGTGCTTCGGTGATGTGAAAAATTTTGATGTGCATGATGATTTTTAGTTGTGTGTTATATATCTTTGTTTGGTAGAATGCTTTTACGGTGACATGGCTTGTTGTGATTAATAATTGATGTTGTCAATTAAAGTAGATAGGATGAAAAAAGTTATGTTTGAAGATGTAGTTTGTAAAGTGGAGTAGTAGATGACATTGAAGGGCAAATGGGTGTGGGAAAAATTGTGTAGGTATGGACCAAGAGGCGGAGGAAATGGTTGCAATGTTGGTGGATGCTTAGCTTTGCTTATAGCGGTGAGGACGTTCATTGTGAATATGGTAGTTGCAGTGGGAGCAAGTAGACCGAGGCACCTACCGGATAGGTCATATAGATTAGACTTTCATGCCAAGAGAGCCAATTTGAGGGCAATGATATATAGTAGTGATACAACCTGCTTCAACCAAATTAGGATGTATCGGCAACGTTTGATAAATTGTGTCACATGTTAGAGACAATTGGTGGATTGAAACCAACTAATCATATGCTAGTTGATGAGCAAGTGGCGATGTTCCTTCACATCCTAGGTCATCATGTCAAGAACAGAGTAATCCAATTTGAGTTTGGAAGGTCGGGGAAACCATTAGTAGATACTTTAAACTTGTGTTAAATGCTACCATTAGACTACAAACATTGCTGCTTAAGAAAGCGGAGCCTATTCCAGAGGACTCAAATGATAATCGATGGAAGTGGTTTAAGGTACGTTGCATGTGTTTTTGTGTGACACGTTAAATTCTGCATATATAAATAAATAATGGTTTGACCACATGCCTTGTTATTTGTTTATGTTTGCAGGGTTGCCTTGGTGCATTAGATGGGACGCACATACGCGTACAAGTCCCTGTCGAGAAAAAGGGGAGGTACAGAAATAGGAAAGGAGAGGTAACAACAAATGTTTTGGGTGTATGCTCACCGGATGGTCAATTCATATATGTCTTGCCTGGATGGGAAGGGTCGCTGCGGATGGTCGTGTTGCGCGATGCTATACGAAGACGACATGGTGCGCGAGTACCACAAGGTATACATGCTATAGTTCGTGCAATATAATTACGTATAGTTCCTTGTTCAGCTTCTTAAGAATCAAAATAATGTGGGATGGTTTGTTTCCATAGGTAACTACTATTTGGTTGATGCGGGGTACACAAACTACCAGGGTTTCTTGGCTCCTTATAGAGGCCAGAGGTACCACCTTAATGAGTGGAGACATGGAAGCCAACCCCGAACTCCGCAAGAGTGCTTCAATATGCGACATTCGGCTGCCCGTAATGTCATTGAAAGGTGCTTTGGCATAGTCAAGTTACGTTGGGCAATCCTCCGAGTGCATCTTATTACCAGTGAAGATCCAAAACAGATACATCCTTGCTTGTTGTCTTCTCCATAATCTGATTCGTCGTGAATCAGTTCAAGATCCACTTGATGAGCAGCTGGACTCATTTGAGGGTGGACCTCCCACAATCGAAAACACCCCCACGGTTCCAATGGAAACTACTGACGTGTGGAATAATTTTAGGGAGAATGTTGCAAATGAGATGTTTGTTGCCTTTGTCACATGTACTGATAATTGATGATGTTGTACACATATTTTAATCAGGACAATATGTCGTATTATGTTATGTTGGCTTATTAGTATGAACTCCAAATTCAGTTGTCACTATAATGAAACAATTTGTGTCACACTTGGTTAAATCTGTGTCATATTTGGTATATGTTTATGCTGAACCTAATGCAAATAAATATTTGCTATTGACTGTGCCTTTTTTAGATGGAGCAGGTTGATCAAGCTGCAAAGGGGAAACAAAAAATGTGGACGCTTGAGGAGGACAAGGTCTTGATAGACTGCCTTGTAACTCTGAAGGTTGACCACAGGTTCATAGCTGATAATGGCTTCAAGAGTGGATTTGCCAATGCGCTCCAGCTTATGATGGAACAAAAGCTTCCCGGATGTGGGATCAAGGCATCTCCGCATATAACATCCGACTTAAGACCCCGAAGAGATTGTGGCAAACCGCTCACGACATGGTCTATGGAACCAACACATCGGGCTTTGGTTGGGATCGACACAAAGTGTGTCACAGCTGACAAAGAGGTGTAGGATGAGTATATCAAGGTATGTTGTCCCATTTGTCACTCGTATGCATGACACTTTACTTATAATGACATTTAAAGTTATCCCCGTCGTTCTCACATATATGGTGAATTCACG
Organism: Acacia acuminata; assembly: GCA_019022655.1. NCBI lineage: Eukaryota > Viridiplantae > Streptophyta > Magnoliopsida > Fabales > Fabaceae > Acacia > Acacia acuminata. Next base: position 747,192 of record JAFJYI010000239.1, read on the forward strand.
AGGCTCATTCAAGGGCGGCACAATTTCGCTACGTGCCATTCCCAAACTTTGAGTCCCTCACCATGGTATGGGGTAAGGATAGGGCTGTGGGTGAGGATGTGGACTCCCCGTGGGGATGGAGGAACAAATTAATCTAGAGGATGAAGAACTTCCGTAAACACCGAATCTTGTTTCTGCTGAAACTGTTTTCACACCAATGACAAATGTGATACCACAAACTACATTGAATGGAGCTGAACCATCTAGCAGTCGACAGAAGAAGAGACACTTGAACCACTCTGAAATCATGGCTGATGCATTGAGGGACACAGTCACCTCATTGGAAGGGACAATGGTCAGTGTGGTTGTGTTCGCCTCGCAAGTGTACGAGTTTTCGCAAGTAATAAAGTGATAAGTAAAGTATCGTTCCCACGAGGATTTGTTTAACAAATTGGTCAAGCAAGAGGCTTAGTGAATTTCATCAAGTTGAGCTAGAACAAAGTTTTGATTTGGAAAGAGAATTTTTAAAGACTATTTCTAAAACTTAAAAATTAATAAAAGCAAATGACTTTTGACTTCAAGGATAAAAAAGCCTAGGATTCTTCTTCCCCTTTTTCACTTCATAAAACTTGGTCAAATACCTCTCTAGTAGCATTTCAATACATACATGTGTTAGTCTAAGGTTCACAAATACTTGACCCGCTCTCTCAAGTCAAAATCAAGTTTCTCTTCTCATTAAAATGCACAATCTCTTGCTACAATTAATGAGAATCAATCTTTAAGCAACAACCCTAATGTGACAATGCAAGGTTAGTAAATATATCTCTATTTTACCAACAAACCATCCATTTATCAAGTAAACTTCAAGACAAGCATGATTTCAATCAAGTTCTACACCTAGATTAGCTCTCTCGAGTCAAAACCTATGTGAATAAATCATCTAAATGGAGGCCAATCACTTAGAAGCATTAAGCCAAGGTTGAAATCAACACGTGTGTATATTTATCTACCGAAAGAGAGGAATATTCAAGTTTTAATCCATACAAAGGGTAAGAAGAACCCTAGAATGAAAGGTTTAGCTACTCATATTCAAATACAAAGAGATTCTAAGTAAAGGAACTGAATACATGAAGAAACTAGGAAGAAAAGAGAAGAAAAGAGGAAGAACCAAGGTGAAAACCCCAAAATCTCTCTTAGGTTGAGCACCCAAGCCTCCAAGATTGTCCAAATCTCTCTCCCAAGCTCTTCCCTTGTGTGCCCACTTGTTTCCTTAGGTCAAGAGTGTGTTTTTCGGCCCTTCCCTTTAGGTTAAATAGGGTTTTTCTGTTTCTGAAATGTAAAACGTGCAGCTGTACTTTCTGCATTTTTTTCCGACTTTCCACGGAAAGTTGTCACTTTCCGCGGCCAGTTGGGACTTTCTGTGGAAAGTGACACAGAGAGCACTTTCCACAGCCAATTGGGACTTTTCGCGGAAAGTGCTGTTGTCAGTTGTACAGATTCTTCTAACTTTGCACTGCTTCACCTCTTTTATTTCTTTCCTTGTCTCTTGGTTCTTATAGAGCTTCAAACTTATCTCCATCTTCCTACAAAAGAGGAAGCAATTATCAATTCTCAATTGAATCATAAACTCTATAATAACAAGGATTTCTTTGATTTTTGCCTTATACTTCCATATGCACATTTTCCTCTATAACTTCATTTCTATGCACATTTTGAACCAAAAATAGGTAAAAGGAGAGAGAAAATGTCTTTGGAATGTTGTCAATTTCTAAGAGTTAACACACCCCCAAACTTAAATATTTGCTTGTCCTCAAGCAAAAACATGTATCTTCACTAAATTTCTTCAGTTTTTGTCATTGATGCATGAATAAATTTATCCTCATCTACTACTCAAAGAGTTATATAAAACAGGAATCAACTAAATATGCACAAATGGACACTTCATAGTTTTAAAACATGCTTTTCAAGAATTTCCAATTGTGAGTGTGTGAATGGAGTTGACATGTACTGTTTTGCACCGCTAAAGTTAAAAGCAACAATTCAAGTCATATAACTATATTCAAACAATCAATTCCATCATTCTCTAATTTCCTCCTCTTTTCTTCTAATTCACTTCACTTGACTTAAAAATCAAAGGGACATTTCAGCTTGTAATGGGGCCGGGGTTAAGGTTCTCAAAAGAAAAGGTAAAGGATAATCAACAAATACCTCAAGATAGATGATAACCACTTAAGGGGTTTCTTCCTTTTTCTCATTAAACACACTCCCCTAAACTTGAACCAAATTGATATTTTCCTTATCAAGCCTTCTTGGACTTTCTTTCTTTCTTTCTTTCTTTTTTATACACCATTTTTTTTTGGCTTGATTTCTATACATTGTGAACCCTTTTACTTTCTACATTATTTTCTAATCATTTGACACTCTACTCATCACTATATTCCACAACCCCAATAAATTATCATCTATCTCAAAGCAAAGGAATCATGGTTTTTCACATTAGCCAAGGTAGGTAGATGTTAGGTCTTTCAAAAAGAATCTATAATTGGTTTTTCATTAAGGCTCAAAATAAGGGTTCAAGAGGGAATATAATCAATTAGGTAGGCTTGAAAGGCTCAATCGCATTTTATGAAGTGCCCTAATCCTTTCTTTAAATCTTATGAAATAAATCAAAAGCTTTGAAGAAGTCCAAAGATTATTTTGAAATCAACAGTTTGAAACAAAGGCATATAACCTAATTTGCCACAAAGCCCTTCAACAAAAACATCCAGAATAAAGTTCACTCCAATAGTGCTTTCTTAATTTGAAAATTCCGAATGGCATGATTTATCACTACAATCTATCCATCAATACACATTAAACAAAATTTCCTATCAAACATAAAAGATTAAGCAGTAATTTCTATCATCGGGTCATTCAAGCAACTTTGACAAATACCTAGAATTTCAGTTCATTTTTAAAATTCTTCACAAACAAAAATTTAAGCATGAGAAATTTCAAACATTCCAACAATTTTCTTTCAAAAACTATTCAAAATTTTCACTGTGCACTCATCAAAGTTTCAAAAAATTTCAAAATTGCAGCAAACTTTCACCCCCAAACTTAAAACAGACAATGTCCTCATTGTCAACTAAAAGAATGGGAAAGTAAGCAGTAGCACTGCATTCGATTCGATTCAGCTCATATTCACAAGCATTTACAAACTAACAATTGGGCCCTCGTAGACCAGCCACAACATTTTCAAAATTGCTTCCATTACTAGCTATCAATGACTAGGATATTAACAACACAAGACAATTCATTGAAAGAGAAAATTATCTAAACCACTCAAACTAGCCATCGTAGCTAGGAAAGTAAGATTCACAAAGCTAACAAGAGTGTCAAATAGTAGAAGGATGGAAGTGAAGCGTTGCCATGAAGAGATTAGGGCTTGATGGAGATGGAGGGAAATTACATTTAGGATTAGGGTTTTGAAATTGAGAATGAATGTGGTCCCAATGGTGGGCCGATTCATTGGGTAAAATGGGAATTAAATTAAACAACAAAGGGTGAAGTAGGAAGAGAAGGGGAAAAAAGTAAAATTTAAAAAAAAAAAATTGGTTTTCTTTTTTTAAAAAAAAATTAATTTTTTTTGAATTTTTTAATATATATATATATATATATTTTTTGAAAACGAAAATATTAAGCCCGCCACTTTCCACGACCGGTGGAAACTTTCCGGAAAGTGAACATAGAGAGCACTTTCCACGGCCGGTGGAAACTTTCGCGGAAAGTGACACGAGAGCACTTTCCACGGCCGGTTGGGACTTTCCGCGGAAAGTGACACAGAGAGCACTTTCCACGGCTAGTTGGGACTTTCCGCGGAAAGTGACACAGAGAGCACTTTCCACGGCCAGTGGGGACTTTCCGCAGAAAGTGACACAGAGAGCACTTTCCACAGCCAGTTGGAACTTTCCGTGGAAAGTGATGCTGTCAAAAACAAAACCACACAGCAGAATTGCAGAACACACTAAACATCCCCAAATACCACAAGAATCACCCAATAAGCTTTATACCAATCATTATCAACCAAATTACTCAAGATCAAGCATTTTAAACCATCTAAAACCATAAGGCACACATACACACATATTCATAGGGAATACCACATCACATCAAATTTTGAGCACTCAAGTTATAGTCACAAGTGGATTTCACATAGAGACTCAACCAAATGATCATAATAGCCATAGTATTACTCAAAATTGACCAGTCATCACAATTTCACCCTAGAATCATATATATATGAGCTTAGAGTCAAATAAACTTCCCTCAAAAGCATTTCCTTTAGAGCTCATGAATTCTTCCTCCTTCAAAAATACTCCTCCCAGTGCACGGTCAATTCTACGTTGCGTACCTTTTCTTCCTACAAAACAAAAAGATCAAACATAAACCTACTAAAAAGACACACACACAAATTGAAAAGGTTTAGCTTAGAACTTGGGTTACCTCCCAAGAAGCGCTTAGTTTATAGTCTTTAGCTTGACTCTTCATGGTGGTCACTCCTCATTAACTAAGTAGATAGTGGACACAAACCTATCCACATCTCCTCCTCAATAATGCTTCAATCGTTGACCATTAACCTTGAATATCCTTGCATTCTCATAGGCATTTAGGCAAAATTCATCTAACTCATTGAGTTGAAGTTGCCTTTTCTTCCTCACAGCTTTTGGATCAAAATTTAGCTTTTTGATAGCCCAATAAGCTCCATGCTCCAATTCCATCGGTAAGTGGCGTGCTTTCCCAAAATAAGCATACTTGAGATGAGAAGGTAATGGCTTCAACTCTAGAACCGGAGGAACTTCAATAGAAGGCTTCAATGGAGTATTTAAGGCATCAGACACCTCAAGTGGTTCAAAAGTCCTTGGTTTAGAATGAGAAATTGGGTCAAAATGAAAGATTTCTTCAACAAGATCTTCATCAAACTTCTCAAAGCTCTTCTCACCAATCAAGAATGTCTCTAAAGGGTCTTTGATCATAGAAGCATCTGATTCCTGAGGAATAACTTCATCTAATGTATCTACAAAAGAACATTGAGCTGAATCATCATGAAATTTCAAGCCCTTTTGCATGTTGAATATCACTTGCTCATCATCAACCCTCAAAGTGACCTCACCCTTCTTTACATCAATGAGAGTCCTTGTGGTGGCTAAAAATGGACGCCCAAGGATGAGAGGAATTTTCCAATCAAGCACTACAAAATCTACGCGGAAGATAAACTTGTCCACTTTAACTAGGACATCTTCAATGATTCCTCTAGGTTTAGAAATGCTACGATCGGCCAAGAGCAGAGTTACCATAGTAGGTCTTGGCTCTCCCAAGCCCAATTGGTTGAAAACAGCTAGAGGCATCAAGTTAATACTTGCACCCAAATCACAAAGAGCTTTACTATTAAAGTTGGTCCCACTGTTGCAAGGGATGTAGAAGCTCCCTAGATCTTTAAGCTTAGCCGGTAACTTCCTTTGAATGACCGCACTACACTCTTCGGATAATGCCACATCTCAAATTCATTGAATCGCCGCTTCTTAGACAAAACATCTTTAAGGAACTTAGCATATTTAGGCATGCTCTCCAAAGCTTCAAAGAAAAGGAATATTCACATGGAGTTGTTTGAACATGTTCACAAACTTTTTGAATTGAGCATCTTCCTCCTTCTTCTTGAATCTTTGAGGAAAAGGTAGTGGTGGCATAAAAGTAGGAATGGTTAGCTTTCTCTTTTCTCATCATTCATCTCTTGCTCCACCTTCTTTTGTTTGCCAACATCTTGCAAACTTTCTTCAATTTGCTTTCTCTTCTTAGTGACATCTTCTTCCATTGCACTTTCTTCATCAACATCAACAATCACTTGATCATCTTGCTTTGGTCGAGGAGTACTTGAGCTAGGCACATCCGGTAGTAATTTGCCACTTCTCAAGTTAATGGCATTGCATTCCTCTTTTCCAACTCGTTTTGGATTAGGAATGGTGTCACTAGGAAGACCGCTTCGGACATAACATTTATTTGTGTTGCTAACTGCCCCATTTGCACTTCAAGATTTTTAATAGCCGTTTCATGGAGAGAAAAAGCCAGCATCTTGTCTGTTTTAGACTCCTCTTCCTTAATAGGAAGCTGCCTTGTTTGCATTTGAAAACCGGGTGGAATAGGCTTAGTGCCAGATGTAGACCCACGTGCTTAATTCAGACTATTAACTTGACTCCAAGAAAAATTGGGATGAGTTCTCCAAGCACTATTGTAGGTTTGTGAATAAGGGTTGCCTTGAGGATTTTGAAACTTGCCCATGTAGTTGATGATTCGGTGGCCATGTAAAGAGGACAATAGTCGCATATGGACATCATGGCATTGATCACATACAATTGGTGTGGCATGAACAAAATGCACACCTTGAGAAGTTCTCTTTTGCATTTGAGACTCTAGCACATCAAAACGCTTATTCAAAGCAGATAAGAGGGTTGCAATTTGTGACGAAGAGTCTTCTTTTGCATTAGGCATAGCTTGGTTAGTCCTCCTATCATTGCCTTGGGTATTGTTTGCGACAACCGATCCAACAATCGAATCACCTCATTCAGGAACATTTCAAGTATCCTCCATTGGTCATAGAATCAACCATTGCTTTAGATTGAGGATTAAGTCGAGTACAAAAAATTTGGACTACAACCCATTTGTCCACCCCATGATTAGGACATTGCTTCATTAACATCTTGTATCTCTCCCAAGCAGCGTAAAGATGCTCATCTGGATATTGTTTAAAGCTTAGAAATTCATCCCTAGCTTCCACAGATTTATCATCAGAAAAGAAACGAGCTCTAAACTTAGCTTCAAGATCGGCCCAAGAATGGATAGATCCTTTTGGGAGATTGTTGAACCAGTCTCTAGCCTTTCCTTGTAGAGAAAGAGGAAATAACCGTAGCTTCAAAACATCTTGGGGAACTCCATTTTGCTTGAAAGAATCACACACTTCCAAGAAGTACATCAAGTGCTTGTTGGCATCTTCATTGTAAAGACCATGGAACATCCCATGCATTTGAAGCATTGTTATCATAACCGGCTTGATCTCAAAGGTACGTGCTTGCATGTCCGGCATCCGAATGTAAGATTGAGGGCCTTGCATATTCCGACTAGCAAAGTCATTGATAGTAGCTCTATCATATTCATCGTCTGCCATGGTTTCAGATGCAGATTCAGTCTCTTCTTCAATGAGAGGCACTTCGTCAACTACCACTACCAATCCGTCCGGATGCAAGTTTTGCATATACAAAGATGGTACCTACAAGAGAAACAAGCAAGAGCGAGTATCAAACTAAAACAAAAGATAAATAAAGGAAAGCGACAAAGAAAAATAGTAAACCTAACTAAAAGCTCAAGCGAAATTTACTAACAGAAGCCAAAGGTTGACCAAAGGATTTGTTTGCACAAGTCCCCGGCAACGGCGCCAAAAACTTGTTCGCCTTGCACGTGTACGATTTTTCGCAAGTAATAAAGTGATAAGTAAAGTATCGTTCCCACGAGGATTTGTTTAACAAATTGGTCAAGCAAGAGGCTTAGTGAATTTCATCAAGTTGAGCTAGAACAAAGTTTTGATTTGGAAAGAGAATTTTTAAGGACTATTTCTAAAACTTAAAAATTAATAAAAGCAAATGACTTTTGACTTCAAGGATAAAAAAGCCTAGGATTCTTCTTCCCCTTTTTCACTTCATAAAACTTGGTCAAATACCTCTCTAGTAGCATTTCAATACATACATGTGTTAGTCTAAGGTTCACAAATACTTGACCCGCTCTCTCAAGTCAAAATCAAGTTTCTCTTCTCATTAAAATGCACAATCTCTTGCTACAATTAATGAGAATCAATCTTTAAGCAACAACCCTAATGTGACAATGCAAGGTTAGTAAATATATCTCTATTTTACCAACAAACCATCCATTTATCAAGTAAACTTCAAGACAAGCATGATTTCAATCAAGTTCTACACCTAGATTAGCTCTCTCGAGTCAAAACCTATGTGAATAAATCATCTAAATGGAGGCCAATCACTTAGAAGCATTAAGCCAAGGTTGAAATCAACACGTGTGTATATTTATCTACCGAAAGAGAGGAATATTCAAGTTTTAATCCATACAAAGGGTAAGAAGAACCCTAGAATGAAAGGTTTAGCTACTCATATTCAAATACAAAGAGATTCTAAGTAAAGGAACTGAATACATGAAGAAACTAGGAAGAAAAGAGAAGAAAAGAGGAAGAACCAAGGTGAAAACCCCAAAATCTCTCTTAGGTTGAGCACCCAAGCCTCCAAGATTGTCCAAATCTCTCTCCCAAGCTCTTCCCTTGTGTGCCCACTTGTTTCCTTAGGTCAAGAGTGTGTTTTTCGGCCCTTCCCTTTAGGTTAAATAGGGTTTTTCTGTTTCTGAAATGTAAAACGTGCAGCTGTACTTTCTGCATTTTTTTCTGACTTTCCGCAGAAAGTTGTCACTTTCCACGGAAAATACTTTCCGCGGCCAGTTGGGACTTTCCGCGGAAAGTGACACAGAGAGCACTTTCCACGGCCAGTTGGGACTTTCCGGAAAGTCTTTGCCGATTGTACAGTTCTTCTAACTTTGCAGACCGCTTCACCTCTTTTATTTCTTTCCTTGTCTCTTGGTTCTTATAGAGCTTCAAACTTATCTCCATCTTCCTACAAAAGAGGAAGCAATTATCAATTCTCAATTGAATCATAAACTCTATAATAACAAGGATTTCTTTGATTTTTGCCTTATACTTCCATATGCACATTTTCCTCTATAACTTCATTTCTATGCACATTTTGAACCAAAAATAGGTAAAAGAAGAGAGAAAATGTGCTGGAATGTTGTCAATTTCTAAGAGTTAACAGGTTGACAAAGTTTGCAACCAGATTTCTGCTCAACAAAGGCAAAGACAAGCTGATATTGATGCTCAACAAAGACAAAGACAAGCCGAGATTGATGCAAAGGGTGATGATCTTTTTATGCACCGGAGCTTGAAGAACTGTCATGCGATGAGAGGAACCAGGTTCATATCAAGATGCTTGGCAATGAGAGATTGTTGAGTGCCTTTGGGAAAATGCCTCCAATATATAAAACCTCATGGATCCGTAGCCTCCTTCAATAATAGAGGTTGCCATCTAAAGTTAATACTGCTTTTTTGTGGGTGGTCAGGGTTAATAGAGTTGTGTCATTATACTGTGGCGATACTCTTGCTTTTGTGTTGGACACCAAACTTTGGACCATGTTCATTAGGGAAATGCGGTTACATTGAACATGGGATAAATTTTGGTCTTCCACCTATACATGTAGTAGGACATCTTTTGTTTGACCCTGCCATCTGTATATAGGCCAATGTAATAGGTTTTTTTGGGCTGTATGTAAATTCAGCTGATAGGCCAATGTAATAGGTTTTTTGGGTCGTATGTAACTTCACCGATGATAGCATCCGTTGTTGTGATTGCTTGGCAAGTGTAAAGTCCACCACAATGCAAACACTTGGTGGTTTTGAATATAAATATTCATATAACTTTCCCGATGTTATAAACCAAATGGAGCTGCTTTAATTTGTTAATTACAGGGTTATTATGGATTTACTGGTTTACATGCTGATATGGCCGTCTGTCACCTACTGGGTTCGAACTTTACGGTTACGTTCAAACTTCCTACTAAACATTCCCATCCTGACTAATATACACATTTTACATGTCAAAGTTCAAACGTAGTGTTTTGGTTCGAACTTCACTCTTGTTAGCAGAAGTCCAACGGTTGGCCCAAAAAACTTAATTTATTAAATTTAAATTTATATCGGTCAAAAAGGGCATCTGTCAAATATTGATACGAAGTCCAAACGCACGTCGATCGAGAAAACCCGCCATAACTTTTCTCTGTTTTTGCAGAGTAGGCATGTACCTATAACCGCCACTTATCTAATCCAATCGACACCCACTGCAACTGCAAAAGTGTTCCCCCATTAATCGTTCAACCCACACTACTTCAAACCCTAAAAAATCTTCAGTCGCTTCTGGTGAAGTTCAACAAAAATGGCAAGGGTGAAAATGACGACTGATCGATTGAATGAACTGGGAATCACAATGGAGGATGTCAGGATGTACAGGAAGCATATATCTTCAATCCGACGGGGTGGTCGTGCCGGGGGATCAAAGTACAAGACGAAATATGACTATGATGAGTACGAAGGAGCAGCCAAGTGGAAACGTGATAATGAGGCAAAGGAGGCGAAGAAGAGGAAACGTGCTGAGAAGGGGAAGGCAAAAGGAAAAAGGCGGAGCCCAAGAAACAGGGGAAACCAACGCCTGTTGCGAGTGAGAGTTCTGATGGGGACGACAAGGGATGGAAGCCAACTGAATCAGAGGATGGATCATCAGAGGGAAACCACGAAGAAGAGGAAAATGTAGGACAAGATAAGAAGAGGGCCAACCTGTATAAGAAACTGAAGAAAGTCCACCGCCGCCAAATAAGGTGCCCAAGTTAAGTCGACTTCAACTGGGCCCCAACTTGAAGACTACGATATCAGGTTGGTTGGTCGTAGCCTGTCTAAAATGAGTACTATTAATATGGATACATTTGAAGAAGATTATCCTTTTGGGGTGTCAGAAATCGTTAGACCTTTCAGGGGCCTACTAGAGTTGTCATTGCCTTACTGTGAGTCTGTCGTTAAGGTTTTTTACACCAACTTGAAAATGTCAAGGGGAGGCGTAGTTTCTTCATGTGTGAGAGGGCAAAGGATAGAAGTAAGTGAGAAGAAATTGTTACAGTGGTTAAGTGTGAAGTGTCCTCAGTCAAAGGACACTAAATTCAGTGGAGATGAAACCGACAAAATCCTCCTGGAAGGTGGTACAACTGACGATGATCGTGGACTATGCAGACCTAAGCAGCTCCCATATAAATATAGGGTCCTACACTACCTCTACAAAAGAGGGAATTTTGTGAACAAGGGGAAGCACTACTCATCATTGAGCACTGAAGACAAACAAATTTTGAGTTGTTTAATTCAGAGGAAGCCTTTTAACATGGGGAAGAGGATAGTGGACACAATGCTCAGAGCAGCGGCAATGGGAAAAAAGAACACAGACCTCCCGTATCCATCACTTGTGTCCCTCATATTGGATAAGAACAAAATTTGGTATCTCCAAGATGGTGACCCTCCACTATGGAGTTTCGAATTTGATGATGAGGCCTTGCACCGAATGCAAATTCCTCTTGCGGCCATAGGGCGCCAACGAAAGCATGAATCGAGGGGGAAACGGGTGTTAAGGGGAAGGGGGCGAGAGAACTCCACTGGGCCCGGCCGCACCATGTGGACCTTCACATGCCGCGTAGATGCAGCAACGGAGATGGGAGCCTGTTTGGGCAAGTTTTGGATGATAAACTTGGAGTTGTGAAAGATGAATTGCAGGCATTGATTGAATACCAAGTAGGGAGATTGGACTCAAGGTTGTCACAAATGGCGCTAGAATTTAAGGGTCTTCAAGAGTTTATCCATCTATACGGTTCAGATTTTAGAGGATTTGCATCGTTCAAGGTAATCGAAGCCGACCATGCCGGTCCGTCAACAAAGCCTCCACATACAACCGAAGAGACTGGTTCATCTACTCATGGTTTGTTCCTCCCTTTTCAGTTTTCCATGTTTCACTTTTTGCCTAATGAATTTTTTTCATCATATCTCGCCTAATCAATAGTATTTAACTAGTTTAGCCGTTTATTTTGATTGTTGTCTCGTTATAGTAAAAAAAAGAGGATTTAGTGATACTACGGTGCTTCCACTTTGTTGTTTTAGATTTAAATTTTGCAATGCATATGCACTTCCATTGCCTGCATTCTGATTCTCACTGGAAACTTTAATGCAGCAGATGAGAACCAAGAGGAATCTGGTGGTCGTGGAAATGGCGGTGAGGGGGACAGAGAAGGAGAAGAAGAGGCTGGGGAAGAGGGGTCTGATGGAGGTGGTGGGAGTGAAGGCAGCAGAGAAGGAGAAGAAGATGATTGGGAAGAGGGGTCTGATGGAGGAGGTGGGAGTGAAGGAAGCGAGAAAAAGTAGAAGAACATCATGAGGTGGAGGGATCGATGGAGGTGGTGGGAGTGAAGGCGGCAGAGAAGGAGAAGAAGATGATGATGATGAGGGGTCGATGGAGGTGGTGGGAGTGAAGGCAAGCAGAGAAGGAGAAGAAGCGATGATGATGAGGGGTCCGATGGAGGTGGTGGGAGTGAAGGAAGCAAAGAAGGAGATGAAGATGATGATGATGAGGGGTCTGATGGAGGTGGTGGGAGTGAAGGCAGCAGAGAAGGACAACAAGATCATGGGGAGGAGGGGTGTGATGGTGGTTCTGGTAGTGAGGGGGACAAAGGGAAGAGCCAAGGGGAAGGAGAGGCTTCTGGTAGTGGCACTGGGAGTGAGGGGAACAAACATGGAAAAGAAGAGGATGAGAATGTGTCTGGTGTTGCCACAACGAGTGAAGGGAACACAGGTGGAAAAGAAGAGGAGGAGGACGCTGTTGGTGTTGATGACAAGGGGACCAAAAGTCCGACAAGTGTTGACAAAACCAGTGAGCAACACGATGGGGGTGGTGACAATATGCACGAAGGTCCCACAGCTGAAAAGAAATTTGAAGAAGGCCATACTGATGGTGACAATGCAAACAAAGGTCCAATAGACGAGGAATTCGAACCGCCACCCCACTCTCACTTGTGACTCGCTCGACCCCCGTCAACCCTCCTCCCGCCCATCTAGGAATATAGTAGATGTCGTTCCCTTGAGGTTCATACCTGCTTCAAGTTTCAGCAGCAACCTGGCAGCTCAGAATTTTCCCGACATCTTCTCAGCTGAATCACGCATGCCTGCTCCACCCCCTAGGCCTCCAACCCCCATGTACATCCCAAGTTAACCCGCTCGCTCACGCACTTCATCGCCAAGACAGGCACTAGTAGGAAGTCACCACCAAGACGAAGAAGAAGAATTAGATATTAGTTTTGCTTTTTATGTTTTAATCTTTTTTTTATATGACCGTTGAAATGTTTTTGATCGATACGGGATAGTCGTTTTGGTTTTTAGTGCATGGTTCAAATTGTGTCGCTGAGTTCGAACTTCACTGTTTCGTTCGAACTTTGCTGTTAGGTTGGCACTTGAATGTGTTCTGTGACATTGACAATGCTGGTTGGGATATAACTTAGCTGATTTGTTTTACATGCTTCCTGCACTATTTGTTTGGTATTGTAATTTTTGGTCTATCGCTTTGAATCACAATTGGGACATACATGCTTTGTTAGATTGGATTTTTTGTGAAGTTTGGTTTTATGCAGGTAAGTTTTCAATCCCCTCGTGGTGGGTATTCTGCACCATTTTTGTGGATCGGTAGAAGGTCCTTCAATGAGTTTCCTTTTTTCCCTCATTTTTATGCAGCATATGACCACCACAAAGTGGTTTACTTTTACATCTTCCATTCAATCCACATTATGGTCATTTTCATTCATCTACAACCAGCCTTTTTTCATCTTAAACGTTGCTGCATTTGTGGGGTGCATTATGGTCCTTCAATGTGACTTGTTTCTTCATTTTTAAGCATTTGAGAAGGCCAAAATGGCATATTTTTACTTCCTTTAACCCACATTGCATTGAATTCAATTTACGGTGGTGTTGCTTGACATTTGGCCATTTGTGGGGTGGATTGTGTTCGTTCAAGGTAAGTTGTTGTCATTTTTTATACAAAGCATTTGAAAAGGCCAAAGTGATTTTTATTTTTTAATTCCTTTCATCCACCTTAGGTTGAATGCAATTTATGGTGATATTGCTTCCACTATAACCACGCCATTTTTGTGCATCACCTTCGCATTTGCAATCACCTTTTCTACAACCATTCACCGTCATATGCATTTTTTATACCTCGGTGCTTATTAACTTGCTCGCTTATAAACTATGATAATGGACTTGTCAATTCTGCAGATATATCCTTTCCTTTCGCTTGCTACGATAGTTTCCCGCATTTCACCTCAACTTTATCGATTGTGTTCCCACTTTCAAAAGTCGGTTTGGTTATTGTCATCTTCAAGCTCAAATGTTCTGGATAATTCTTCATGACACATTCCAAAGTCCTTTTCGTCATTTTCTTGAACGCAACTCGTTTTTACAATTACCAACATTGTCATTTTTTCCATCCATTTTACAATTTCGGGGGACTTAGCCCCGATGATTTTTAATTTTTCGTTTTTTCCCTATAAAATCAGCACGGGGTTCAATGTCCAAAAACATTTCCTTCCCTATTCCGCTTGCAAAATTCATGTCCGCACAAGATTGGTCCATTTGTGGTGTCGTCCCCCTCTTTTTCCTTCCATATCGTCCACCACCTTCGCACCTCCGGCACCGTTATGATCGTTGCGTCCCGCCGTTTCAAATCTATTTGAGGTCTCCACCATTTGCCTTTCTCCTTGAAGACGCGCTTCGATTTGCCTCTCGTTTCTCGTTCAAATCGCACGACGAACAAACAAACAAAAAACTTTCTCGCGTTTTTTTCCCGAGGGCATTAAGGGAATTTTACCAAACTTTCCCACTTAACCAACACCCAAATCTTCAAACCAAACAAATTATCTTCCCTCAACTTAATTAAATTCCCATGTCAACTAAACAGCTAATTTTTTAAAGTTCCCTCTGAATCTTCCCTTCAATTCCTTTCCTTCCTTTAAGTTCATTTCCCTCTTTAAAAGTTCCCGAACCAAACGGGGCCTTATATCTCTTAAAATTTCATGAACCCCAAGTCAAGCTGGCCGCTACAATGTAATCATAACCAACGTCTCTATTATGCTCTGGTTTTCTAATTAAAAAAAAAAAAAAAAAAAAAAAAAGGTGGCTTACCAAAAGGACAAATCTTACAACCACCAAACACGGCCTCCGTCATCAGCTACTACTAGTCTACTACTTTTCCCCGTAACGGGAAAAAATGAATCAAAGAAAATCTCACCCCAATTTTCAGTCTTCCAGAAAGTGGCTCTACAAAGGGTAATAATTGTTCGACGACAAAACTATCGACAATTTCGATACGGAAAACATTGGTTAGATCTTTCTTTCTAGATCCCGTATTCAACTCCACTTCCACCTAGTAATAATTCTAAAAGTGGATTTATTTAAATTAATCATTGCAATAACCAAAAAAAAAAAAAAAAAAAAAAAATCTAAAAATGGATTTATTTAAATTAATCATTAAGTAATTCACACGCGCACTCCCATTCATGTGGGATTGCCTTCTTTCATTTCCAATTCATTATTATTGCTTTACTCTTCAAATATTCTGTCCCTGAGACACGAGCACTGTTTCACAAAGACCTTGGAATTTCTCTCATGGAAGATTTAGCGCTTTCTACCTCAGCATCTTCGTTTCAGTTACTCTACCAAAACATCACTCACTTGGCTACTCGTCTTGGTGATTCTGAGCAGAGCATGCCTCAACTTTGGAAAGATCTTGTCCAAATTGTTATTTCCGATTCTCCAACTGTTACGGGGGAGCCTACAGTAGAGGAGTCACTTGGTATGGTTTCTTTTCACATTTTACCTTGTGTTCTCTACTGATACATCTCTGTTCATATATATACATACATATATACATGGTTCTTCCTATATTAAAAAAAAAAAAAAAATCTCGGGTTGATGTAAACATAACCAGCTAGCCCAAATTTGCATATATTATGCATGAAATTATTCAAGCATAATATGATCAAATGGGAGAATATTGATGCCACAGAAACTCACCTCATAGAGGCATGAGGATCGATGCTGCCACATCTATTATTTCTCATCTCAGCTCTCAGACTATCACAGTAAATGTATAACTTCAATGCATTTCTAATTTGAAATCTTTGTAATTTGAAGATCCAAAGTAAAGCCTTTTTATATTTATCGTGGAAAAGGTATACATGCTTCCTTTAGTTTGTCTTTTTTTTTTTTTTTGTCATGTTTTCCTAATTTGGCTAATTATTTGTGATGCTTTTATGCTTTAGATGCATACAATGCATTATAAAACCATGCTTTAATTTGTTATTCTAGCCCCTCATCCAGAATATGTCGGGAAAAAATAATTTATGCATTTAATAAGAAATCTTTTAGTTTAACAAAATATGCTATATATATATATATATAGCATATTTATCATTCATCATTAATGATGTGTTTGCTTTCATCGGAAAAAAAATTAATATACATGCATGTAGTTATTGAAAAATGGGAAAATGACATAAAAATACCACTTAAAAATCAAAATCCTGTTGACAACAATGTGATTAAAAAGAATAGTAAGGTAACCAACTACTTGTTTTATTGAGAAATCATCTATTTATGATTTTGAAATTAAAGTAGTATTTTCCCTTAAAAAATTTGTCGTCTATTTTACCAGCTACTAATTGTGTCTTTCTATATATTTACCAATTATTAATTTTAGGATGCCGATATTTGACCATGTCACAGCTAGGATTCTTTGTAGTACTTTTGTTTCTCAGTGATGAGAGAAAAAGAGAGGCATTCCACAATTTGGATTCACCTCTATTGTCGCCTCTCTCAATCTGTTTTTACTTCAAAGGATCCATATAACTTCAGTGCATATAAGTACTGCAAAACACGCCTATCCTCTGATAAAGCAGAGGACTTTGAATCAAAGGCCTGCCAAAGGAGAAGAGTGCAAAGCCTCCAATTGGAAATACATACTCTCAAATCTCCAAATGGAGATGCAAAAAGCTGCGTTTCTGATTGGTACGTTTGGGCTCATGGTAATAATGGGAATGCTTTAGCCTTCAACTATTACTTGGTGCTTCACTGTCTCTGCCTTCCTTGTTTGTATGTTGATCTTTGTCGTTGCAAGTTTGATTAAGTGAGAGGAATCCAAGTGAACTCACGTGTTTCTTTGCTTGTTATGAGTAACTATTGTCGTTTCCGTTGTCCATTTGGTTTTCTTGGTTGTCGTTTTAGTATGGTTTTCATGTAGAATACTTAATTTGTCAATTAGCTGCTATTGAGAATTTCTGAAACTAGTTCATGAGGGACAGTGACTGACCAACAAAAGCAGAGCCACTTGTGAAAAGGAGAGGATGAAGGACTGGTGCACAATATTTTTCCTACTCCTGCTTCAGCTATGTTTTTTCCTCCATTCTTTTATGATCCTTGTGGCGTTTACGGGAATGCCAAATTATCATCTTTTCAGTTTTGGTCAAAGCTAATGACACATGGATGAGTTATGGCACCAATCACACAATAAAGAGAAGCATGATGACTGCTTCTTCACCAGTTAGCAGATAACTCAGCCATGTAAGCTTGTAGAGCAACTTATAATGGATAGGAATCATTTTTGGAAGAATTACTTTAAGGTAGACAGACTTAATTATGAAGAAGTTACAAAAATAATTGAGTAACATGTAATGATAAATTTTAGAGTAAGAAATGACAATATATTATCTTTTTGTCTCACCTCATGTTCCACTATAATAAACTCATTCCCTTGGTTTTACTTAACTGGTCTAGTAAAGCTCAAATATGAAAACGAAACAAAAAAACATAAGTTACTCACAATGTGACAAACCAATGTTCAAATTCCCTTCAGAAGATGTACCCACATTTAGTGTGCCACAATGCATTGAATATGATTGCGGATACTTATTCTTAAAATGAAAAAGAATGAAAGAAAAGACATTAACTTATTATAGGTTAGTTGGCAGAGCCATAATCAAGTTTGCCAATTCTATTGTAAAACATTGAAACAACAGGAATTTATAACTAATATTTTCATTATTTAGTGTTCACACATAAATTAAAGTATTTACAACTTCCTCTTCCATTATGTGAGACAAGGACAACTTGGTCTTCCCACATCATTTGTATTTTTAGAGAAGAACCAAGGACCCCACTATAATTGCTCATATCTGGGGACATTTGGAACAAAACGATTTATACATTTGGTCCTTGAGCAATATTTTTTCTTCAAAGAAACAATCGAGGTGCTCACTGTTACTTTGCATTGGGATAAATTTTGTGTCTCTCTTTTTAGTTCAATTACACCAAACTCAAACTTCTTTTAGTGTTGCCTCTTCTTTACGTAGTTTTTTTACTCAATGTTTGTGTATCATTATTACTTATGCTATCCTAATTATAGGAGCAAATTTTGGAGTTGGTTTTGGTCCTAATTATAAGAGCAAGTTTTAATTTTTATCAATTTTTTCCTATAATCCCCCTATTTATACTTTTCCAATAATAACTAAATACAATAATAATTTAATCATACACCTATATATTTTATAAAATAAATAATGTTTGCAACTCATTAATGTTATATACACCTAAATTATACTTTTTTATATAAAATAATTTTGAGCAATTTTTGTCATATTTTTCCCATTTCACCCCTACTAATACTTCTTCCACAATAATTAATTTAACAACACGCTTATATTCTATCAAGTCGATATTCAACTTTATTTTTATTTTTAAATAAAATAATTTTAATATTCCTTTAAGAATATTTTTTAACTAATTTTATTCTATTAATTAACGTTGTTTCTTCTTTTATGCATGAAACATGCCGACAGCAAAAATAATTAATTAACCTTATTTTAAATTTTGGGTAAGGTTATTTTAGGAAAATACACATAATTAACTAATTTAACTTTCTTCTTTAATCCCTCCAAATTCTGGTAATTTGCTCCTATAATTAGGACCGGAGATGAGTATCCTATTAATTTCATTTTGTATTTTACTTAAAAGCGAAAAAAAAAAAAAAAAAAAAACTAAGACAAATGTGGACGAAACCCCAAGATGAATACGTAAATATTGTATGCTGAAGTAGCTCGTGTAACTAATGCTACTTTTGACCCCGTTTTTTGTTAGGGTTGTGTGAAGTTTTCTCTCTCCTTTTTTTTTTTTGAATTAGAGTTGCATGCACGAACACTATGGGGTTATGAGTAGAATGTAACCCTTGACCTTCTACTTACGGAAGAACTTTTATGCCGTTGGTTGTAAAATCATAGGCAAGTTTTCTCCATCTGGATGAGGGCAATCCAAGCGCCCCCGACAGTCTTTAATTAATGGAGGTCCGTCCTTGGAAGCGAGGAGACGCATGCCACATTAATTGGCTGTCTGCCAATCATAACGGACATCTCAATTATGCGCCTGTTTGGTTTTTTATATCATAAGGTGGCTCTCCAAGAAGACAAATCTTACCACTACCAAACACTGCCTCTGTCCTCTACTCCTCCTCCTAACGGTAAAAAACGAATAAGAGATCACCTCATCCAGGCTACCAGCCTTCCAGGTAGCTCTAAGTTGGAAATAATTGCATGAAGACAAAACTGCCGTAAATTTCGGGATGGAAAACATTAATTAGATCTTTCTAGATCCCATTATTGCAATAACCAAAAAAGAAAAAGAAAGATTCAGATGCATGCATGCACACTCCCATTCATGTGGGCTCGGAGAGATCCAAAAAAGATAATCAAAGTAACTTGATGTCATTTTAAATTTTAAATAAGGGCATTTTAGAAAAATAAATACAATTAACTTATTTAAATATTATCTTTAATCTCTCTAAAATTAGATAAATACTCCCTCCTCATTCTTATTATAAGGCACCAACTAACAAGTTTATTTAGTCTTTTTATAAGTCACTTGCTTGTTCCCAAGGAGCATTAATTTTTTTTTTTCATGTATGCCTATAATTAATAAGGGTAGTGGGTGAGAGAAATAATTAATATAATATTGGAGTTTAATGCAATTAGTAGGGGTAATATTGAAAATCACTAAAATTATAGGATAACTTTATTGACTTTGACTATTTTTGTTTGTTTGTGAGAAAAGTTAGTTGGTACCTTATAATAAGGACTAGAGATAGGATGTCCATTAGCACCTAGGAGGGAGTAGGCAAGTTTCTCGGCCTCGTTTGTTACAAAGAAAGTTTGGAGGAGGAAAGGAAAGGAAAGGAATGGAAAGGAAAGGAAGATTTGAAAGATGAGGGAAGATGGTTTGAGTTGTTTGGTAGGAAGAAAATGAAGAGGTGGTAATTGGTAAGGGATTAGGAAATGTCTATTTTACCCTTAAAAGAAATTAATTCAAAGTAAAAAAGGAATTTTTTTTTTTTTTTGCTAAAATATATTTTCAAAAAATATATTCTTGTTATGTTTGAACTCGTGAAGAAAAAAATTTGCCAAATTCAAACTTCCCGCCAATATTTGAACTTTCCGTCAAGTTTGAACTTCCGCCAAATTTGAATTTCGAGGGGTAAATCATCAAAAGACACTTTCTGGGAAGATTATAGCTTTCCTTCCATTTTCGAATGGAAATCATCTTCCCTCAAATAAGGAAAGATTGAATCTCACTTTGGAAGATCTTGTTGGACTTTCTCCGCACCAAACACCCCAAATCCATGGAAAGATTAGGATCTTCCCTTTCCTCCCCATACTTTCTTTATAACAAACGGGTCCTCAATCTTGGGCAAGCGAAGAGTGTCCCCACAGGCTTAATGGATGCATGTCCGTCGTTGGAAGATCTCAATTATGCGCCTGTTTGGTTTTTAAATCAAAAAGTGGCTTTCCAAAAAGACAAATCTTACCACTACCAAACACGACCTCCGTCATCTACTCTTCCTCGTAACGGTAAAAAACGAATCAAAGAAGATCTCATCCAGGCTTCCAGCCTGGAGCCTTCCAGAGGTAGTAGTAGTAGCTCTAAGTGGGAAATAGTTGCATGAAGACAAAACTGCCGCAAATTTCGGAATGGAAAACATCCGTTAGATCTTTCTAGATCCCATTTTTGCAATAACCAAAAAAAAAAAAAACTAAAACTAAAACTAAAAATCAGATGCATGCATGCGCACAGCGCACTCCCCATTCATTCACGTGGGATCGTCTTCTTTAATATCCAATCCAATGTTACTGCTTTATTCTTAGAATATACTCTAAATTTCAAAATCTAAAGTAAAGCTTTGATCTTTGTTGTGGAAGAGGTATACATTCTTTCTCTTTTTTTCTTAAAATTTCCTTTGTTTTCATAATTTGGATAATGATGCTTTTACTGCTTTAGATGCATACATAATGGATTATAGAATTGTACTCTAATTTGTCTTTTACCCCCACCCCAATATATGTCGGCCAAAAATAATTTATGTATTTTAAAATAAATATTTCTATTTTTCACTTGAACAAATTAATCCATTGCCTTCAATTCAGTTAAGAATAAAATTTGTTGAATTTAGCCCTTTGGGACTTACTCAGTAGCCAGAAATCAGTCAACACTTGAAATCAAAGACCAACAAATTCACCCAAGTTACTACTTGCATATTTATCAATTATCATTCATTCATATATGCATTTTACATGATGGAAAATTTTGCAGTAAGTGCTACTAATTTTGCCATTCTATATATTTACCAATTATTATTTTATCTAATAATTTCATACACCGATACTTAAAAATGTCACAGCTAGGGTTCTTTGAAGTATATTGGTTTTAAAGTGATGGGAGAAAAAAGAGAGGTATGCCATTGTTAGGACTCCTCTCTATTTTCCTCTCACTAAATTTACTTCAAAGGATCTACATAAATTCAGTGCATATCAGTACTACGAAAGACTACACCTTCAAGAGGACTTTGGGCCTGCAAGAGGAGCAAAGTCACGAGAGCCTCCAATGGAGAATCGAACTTTCAACTCTATTTCAGATATTTGCCTCCACCTTTTCTCTTCAATCTACTTAAACCATTGCATTCATATTCTATTTGATTCCACTGAATCCAAGGTAAAGTTTTTAAATGTTTATCTATCTTTATCACAGAAACATGACACATTGCCAATGAGCTTTTATGCTTTAATTAGCTTTAGTAAAATTGAGGTAGGATGTTATTTCTCTTTCATATACAATTTAGACTAGTTATTAAACTAATTGTGCATGTTAGAAGTGATTGTATTATTATGCATCAATTTCTTAGTAAGTACAAATCAATTAAGGTTAGTTAAGGTTTTATCAGTTTAGAAATATTTTCTCAACACAGTTATGTATGTCTGTTTAGTTATTCTTGAAAGGATTTGTATGTACAGGAACTAAGTTGGAGGAGTTGGAGAGTGTTGATGAACATGAAGAGCAAACTCAAGATCTTAATGCTACCATAATTAATTCTAATTACTCCCATAATTTGTCCTCAACCACATCTACCATAGAAAATTATGACAACACTGTTACTCTATATAATATTAAGTTATATTCTTAGGTTCAGGTACTTGTCAATTGCCACTCTAGGACTTGTCAATATAGTCACATACACTTGTTAACTGGAGCTGTTTTTGTATTGGAAAATGACAATAGTTAACTTATATGGGCTTTGTCAATGGTCATTCTTTGACTTGTCATTATAGGCACATAAACTGGTCAAAATAGGCACGTACACTTGTCTATGTATAATTGTCATTATAGAACATAAACTTGCCAAAATATGTACATACACTTGCTAATGTATAACTTGTCAAAATACACACATAAACGCTTCAAAATAGGTACATAAACTTGTCAAAATAGCCACATATCTTAGCAACGTATAACTTCACATTATAAGCACATAAAGTTATCAAAATAGACGTATCAACTTGTCAATGTATAGCTTGTCAAAACACACACATGGACCTAATGTCAAAACCCTCTTCTCCAACCATGGTTACAATAGGACAAACAGATCAATGTGTGTACTTTGACAAGTTATATATTGGAAAATGTATTTTGATAAGTTTATATGCAAATTTTGACAAATTCATGTGCCCATAATGACAAGTTATATATTGGCGAGTGAATATGCATATTTTGACAAGTTTATGTGCGTATTTTGATAAGTTATATTAGCAAGTATATGTACATATTTTCTCAACTTTATGTGTCAATTTTGACAAGCTTATGTGTTTATAATGGCAATTATAAATTGCTGAGTGTATGTGCCTATTTTGACAAGTTTACGTGTCTATAGTAACAAGTTTATGTGCCTATAATGACAAGTAAAAAGTGGCCATTAACAAGGCCTATCTCTATTAACTATTGTCATTTTGCAGTACAATTTAAAACAACTCCCGTTGACAAGTGGACATGACTCTATTGACAAGTCATAGAGTGGCGATTGAAAAGTACATGAACCTAGTCATATAACTTAATATCATATAACATCTAAATATCAATTACTAAGGGCAAGAAGGTAATTTCACATTCAGAATTTATATCACTGAGATCCATAAGGGTTTTTTTTTATAAGGGAATCTATCATGAATTTTCTTTTTTGTTATTTTTTCTTGTCCTTAGGACCTAAGTTTGCTTTTCCCCAAAAGATTTGTAAAGGAGAATTTTAGACTTTGTGATGCATCCTATAATAGAAGCAATGACTCAGATATGTACGTTGAATATATTAAAATACAATAAGTGAAGCCGGACAAAGATAACTGCTCCTTATATAATGCCAAATGATACTCTGTTTTTTATTATAAAGAAACAGAGATAAACTTCATGAAAACGAAGCAAGATAATGGCACTACCTCATCACCTTGGGTTTGACAACAATTATGATTTGTGAAGCATGCATTTAAGTAAGGACGCACATGTAAGATACTTGCATCACATCCAAGACTGCCTATACAACATTATGCATACAAATATGTTGTTAGAGACTTTCAAACCATGACAGGATAGAAAGACCTATGAGAAAATTCGTCATCATACCTCTTCTTATCATTGAGTTTGGTTTTGACTTAAAGTTTGCCGGAGGATCGAACATTTACTCTATTTATTCTTTACTCACAGGAAATGCTTGAGACTGTGATTTCACATTGGAAGTAGAAGGTTGGGAAAATCTATATGAGGGTCTAATTAAGCAACAAAAGATAAAAAAATGCCCAAATATAATTCGCATGTCAGAAAAGATCTTAAGGCCTTTTTTGACATGTGAATGTAAAGTGAAATGACGTTGATGCCCCTAGGATTAAAAAGGAAAAAGGAAGGTCTTCATCTTCACCCTCTCCTTCTTCCTCTCGCTCTATACAAACTCGAGAAATATTGGAGCGCAAATGATCTAGAAAGGAGAGCTTAGATCTTCATTTTTCACTCCCTTCACCTTAGTCGACGACAACCTCCATTGTCGCCCGTAAATGTCGAAGGTGTGAGATTGAAGTTAAAATATTTGAAAAATTTTGAGTTCCAACGACCGGTTTTCCAAAACCAGTCATTATAACTATAAATAAATAAATTTAATAAATTAAACAATATAGTATCTCTTTTTATGCACACACCGTATTTTCATTTTGTAAAAAATAAATAAAATAAAACCAGTTCTTAATTTTATTTTATTTGTAAAAAAATAAAATCAATTCCTAATTAAATTTAATAAATTAAACAATATATTTCTTATATACATATATAAATGATTTTATCTCATATTTATAGTCATTTCCTAGTATATGTAACATCCCAAATTTTGGGATTTTAAAGTTTGAATAAGATAGGGAAATTAATTCTAAAACTTTGGCTTAAAATAATTATGAGAATAATTATTGGAAATTTATGCTTATTTTCCCCTTAATTAATTTTGCTTGGGAAAAATAATAAATTTGAGTAAGGAATCATTTAGGCCTAAAAAAATTATGGAATTGATGTTGTATGACTGAAAGAAATTTAGTTGAGAGTGAAAGTCCTTAAATGGAATTAAGGATGAAATTTTAATAATTATACAATACTTGTAAATATAAGTCTTAAAGGGTCAAGTGGGATAATTTTATTGGGCCCCACAACCATCAAAATATATCTTTCTTTTTATTTTATTTTGACAGGCCTCAATTTTATATATATGCAATGGCCCAACAAGTAAAAACAACCAACCCATTATCCCATTTACCCATTACTTATTTTTCTCATTTTGGTTCGGTTGAGCACGTGACAGTTGAATACACACAGCTAGCTACTCCTCTAATATCCATCCAATTGAACACGTTAAACAGGGTCAGTAAAATAACAACAGCGTCGATTACGGCACCAGCACAGGGTACTGTTCCTCTCACCTTCCCCCTCTCTCATTTTCTCTCACCTTCTGATCTGGACCATCCAAATCTTGATCCAACGGTCCAGATCTTTACAAAAAAATTTTCGCAAAACGACAAAAACAAAACTTTTTTTTTTTTTTTTTTTAGATCGGGACCGTTGGATCCAGATTTGGACGGTCCCGATCGAAGGTGAGAGAAGATGAGAGAGGGGGAAGGTGAGAGGATCCTCTCGCCACCAGCACCATATCAGCAAAAAAACAGCAAACCCACACCTCCCTCGTCAGCATATCCCTTACGCAGTCTCGACTGTTCACACGACAGCAGACCTTCATGCTTCTCTAGACCCTTCCCATACTCCCTCGAGCTCCACGCCGTGAACCACTGGTCACTCTTCACCTCGGACTGGTACCTCGATTCATTATATAATCAAACTCTTTATTTCTTTAATCATTCACGTTGAAAAAGAAAAACCAAAACTGAGTCTGAAAATAAGAGAGAGAAAGACGAGGAAGGAGAGCGAGTGAGTCGAACAATGATCATTCACTCTTACTCGCTCAATGACTCCAAAGCAAAGGTGTTAGTGTCGGTGAATCTCACAAGCCAAGAACTAGAAGTAAGTCATCGAGGCCTCTTTTCCTTTAGTTTCTCGTCACTTTCCAACACCAATAACTAGGTGACAAGCCGTAAGGAAATAAAACAGTGTGTCTTTGCTAGAAGGACAATGAATCAGGGACTTAGGATTTTATATATATATATATATATATAGCTGCTGTTCGCCCGCAAGTGTACGAGTTTCGCAAGTAATAAAGTGAAAAGTAAAGTATCGTTCCCACGAGGATTTGTATAACAAATTGGTCAAGCAAGAGGCTTAGTGAATTTCATCAAGTTGAGCTAGAACAAAGTTTTGATTTGGAAAGAGAATTTTTAAAGACTATTTCTAAAACTTAAAATTGATAAAGGCAAATGACTTTTGACTTCAAGAATAAAGGAGCCTAGGATTCTTCTTGCCCTTTTGCACTTCATAAAACTTGGTTAACTTCCTCTCTAGTGGCATTTCAATACATACATGTGTTAGTCTAAGGTTCACAATTACTTGACCCGCTCTCTCAAGTCAAAATCAAGTTTCTCTTCTCATTAAAATGCACAATCTCTTGCTACAATTAATGAGAATCAATCTTTAAGCAACACCCCTAATGTGACAATGCAAGGTTAGTAAATATATCTCTATTTTACCAACAAACCATCCATTTATCAAGTAAACTTCAAGACAAGCATGATTTCAATCAAGTTCTACACCTAGATTAGCTCTCTCGAGTCAAAACCTATGTGAATAAATCATCTAAATGGAGGCCAATCACTTAGAAGCATTAAGCCAAGGTTGAAATCAATACATGTGTATATTTATCTACCAAAAGAGAGGAAACTCCAAGTATTAATCCATACAAAGGGTCAAAAGAACCCTAGAATGAAAGGTTTAGCTACTCATATTCAAATACAAAGAGATTCTAAGTAAAGGAACTGAATACATGAAGAAACTAGGAAGAAAAGAGAAGAAAAGAGGAAGAACCAAGGTGAAAACCCCAAAATCTCTCTTAGGTTGAGCACCCAAGCCTCCAAGATTGTCCAAATCTCTCTCCCAAGCTCTTCCCTTGTGTGCCCACTTGTTTCCTTAGGTCAAGAGTGTGTTTTTCGGCCCTTCCCTTTAGGTTAAATAGGGTTTTTTGTTTTCGAAATGTAAAAACGCGCAGCCTGTACTTTCGCATTTTTTTACGACAAGCGGCTACGGCCGGTTGTGACTTTCCACGGAAAGTACCGGCTACGGCCGGATTGTGACTTTCCACGGAAAGTACTTGGATGCGACGATTGTGACTTTCCACGGCCGGTCACATGAGTTCTTCTAGCTTTGCACCGCTTCACCTCCTTTATTTCTTTCCTTGTTTCTTGATTCTTATAGAGCTTCAAAACTTGTCTCCCTCTTCCTACAAAAGAGGAAGCAATTTTCAATTCTCAATTGCATCATAAACTCCATAGTAACAAGAATTTCTTTGATTTTTGCCTCATACTTTGATATGCACATTTTCCTCTATGACTTCATTTCTATGCACATTTTCAACCAAAAATAGGTAAAAGGAGAGAAGAAAATGTGCTGGAATATTGTCAATTTCTAAGAGTTAACACACCCCCAAACTTAAATATTTTCTTGTCCTCAAGCAAAAACATGTATCTTCACTAGATTTCTTCAGTATTTGTCATTGATGCATGAATAAATTTATCCTCATCTACTGCTCAAAAAGTTATATAAAACAGGAAATCAACTAAACATGCACCAATGGACACTTCATAGATCTAAAACATGCTTTTCAAGAATTTCCAAATGTGAGTGTGTGATGGAGTTGACATGTACTTCTTTTGCCCCTGCTAAAGTTAAAAGCAACAATTCCAGTCATATAACTATATTCAAACAATCAATTCCATTATTCTCTAATTTCTTCCTCTTTTCGTCTAATTCACTTCACTTGACTTAAAAATCAAAAGGACTTTTCAGCTTGTAATGGGGCTAGAGGTGAAGGTTTTCACAAGAAAAGGTAAAGGATAATCAACAAATACCTCAAGATAGATGATAACCACTCAAGGGGTTTCTTCCCTTTTCTCATTAAACACACTCCCCCAAACTTGAACCAAATTGATCTTTTCCATATCAAGCCTTCTTGGACTTTCTTTCTTTCTTTCTCCTTTTTTTTTATACACCATTTTTTTTGGGGCTTGATTTCTATACATTGTGAACCCTTTTACTTTGTACATTCTTTTCTAATCATTTGACACTCTACTCATCACTATATTCCACAACCCCAATAAATTATCATATATCTCAAAGCAAAGGAATCATGGTTTTTCACATTGGCTAAGGTAGGTAGATGTCAGGTCTTTCAAAAAGAATCTACAATTGGTTTTTCAATAAGGCTCAAAATAGGTGTTCAAGAGGGAATATAATCAATTAGGTAGGCTTGAAAGGCTCAATCGCATTTTATGAAGTGCCCTAATCCTTTCTTTAAATCTTATGAAATAAATCAAAAGCTTTGAAGAAGTCCAAAGATTATTTTGAAATCAACAGTTTGAAACAAAGGCATATAACCTAATTTGCCAAAAAGCCCTTCAACAAAAACATCCAGAATAAAGTTCACTCCAATAGTGCTTTCTTAATTTGAAAATTCCTGAATGGCATGATTTATCACTACAATCTATCCATCAATACACATTAAACAAAATTTCCTATCAAACATAAAAGATTAAGCAGTAATTTCTATCATCGGATCATTCAAGTAACTTTGACAAATACCTAGAATTTCAGTTCATTTTAACATTCTTCAAAAACAAAAATTTAAGCATGACAAATTTCAAACATTCCAACAATTTTCCTTCAAAAACTATTCAAAATTTTCACGTGCACTCATCAAAATTTCAAAAATTTTCGAATTGCAACAAACTTTCACCCCAAACTTAACATGGACAATGCCCTCATTGTCAACGAAAAAGAATGGGAAGGGAGAAAAGTGGCAAATGTACCTAGTGCAGTTCATATTCACAAGAAGAACAAAGAAATGAAGCGAGAAAATAGTCGAATAAATCTGTCGGGTTTCCACAATCGCCCAACAAGTATGAACAAAAACAACACCATCATGGTGGAAAAATGATCTGTGTAACTTGTGACCACTCAATTTGCTTTGTACAAAAATGTTTCAAAATATTCACAAGCGAGAGAGATTTACAAACAACCCTAAAATCTTGAAAACATGTATATATCAATCGGCTCAACATAATCATGCTAATAAGTCCCAAAAACAAACAGATCCAAAGCAAAGTGTCACGGTGACCATCGTAGTCACCACACCACGCCCACAAGCATGCAACACAATTTCATATGCTAAAACAAAAACTATCAGTTCTCAAGGGATACAGAACCCCACAACACACAGAAAAGCAAACACAACATTAAAATATTGGTTAGAAACAGTAGCATCAGTCATCCTCCTCGTCGAGAGTGTATAGTACGAATCGAATGATTTGGATGCCTTTCTTGAGCTCGATCCCGTCTCCCTCTCCCTCTCCTCATCATCATCATCCTCATCTGTGCTGCGGATATCATCATCAGCACTCTCATCTTGCTTGTCACCATCCACATTGTTGGTCGGTAGGCCATGATGATGGACCAGGCGAGTAACAAGGGCATTGAGGTGGCCAATGGCAGCGGTGAATGTGTTTTCCAGCCTATCAATCCGGGCAGTCATGGCCTCAAGTTGTAATTCCAGTTCAGAGCGAGGCCCTTCCTGTCTAGCCCTCTTTGTCTTTCTCTTTTCAGGGGTTGGTTGAGATCCCAAATTGTTGTAGGTGAATGGGCGATCAGGTTCAACAAGGATGTCAGCAGGCAATTGTTCAACCTTAGCTTGAAGGAAAAGAGAAGTAATGGTATGTGGAAAAATTAAGCGCGTATGATGTTTGTCCCTGCACTTGTAGAGGGCTTTGTACATGATTTTTCCTAGATTAATAGGCTGATTTTTTTGCAAAAGGTAGATGAGGAGGGCCAATTTTTTTGGTATGTAGGTGAGGTGGGAAGTGGGCTTAATATTATTACTTTGCCAAATGAAGCCAACATTTTGCTTCCCGTGTTAGATCACTTCGAGCCGGGTATTTCTTCCGGCGGAAACGAACAAACCAAGTGTTTTCCCCATTCACCACAATCTCCTTAGCTATGTCCTCATAGGGGAAACGACTTCTTGTCGGCGGTGATCTTCGATACATACGGTCATTGTTGGATACGTTGGGTAGGTTGTAATCTTTGGTTCATTGTATCAGCATTGATGACAACTAACTTACCCCGGAAGGTCACGAGCCCATTATAGAAGATGTGTTGAGTGTAGTATTGGTGGACAAACTCAACATTCACCTTCCTCTTCCTTGCCATGAGTTTCCCAAGATGTCGAGCACCAGCTTGCTTATAAAAGTCATATTGGGCCGTCTTCCGAAACTCCCGTTCCCTATGAAGCTTTCTGTCACTGACCATTTGTTGGACTTTGGCCAAGGTGAGTGGAGAGGGGTTACGGGATTGGTTCTTTTGTTTCTTGCCAAGATTTTTCATGATCTGCACACAAGAGAAGGAAAAACACACCAAAACAAGGCACACTTATCAACAAGCAAGCAAAAACCAAAAAGAAACTTATTCAACCTATCCTAAAAAGAAAAGGAAAAGGTCCCCAAAACTTAGAATCAAGCTAAAACCAAGCATCCAATCAATATTCCAAACCTAATCCTAACCTCACTACGCGTGAATAAAAACTCCAGTGCAGAAATAAGTCCCAGGCTAACCAACCCTCAGTAGTTGCTAATAGCTAATCCTCACATCAAAAGTCAAATTCAAGCCTAATTCTCAACACCAATTTAGAGCATTTTGTATCAAAACCAAATCCAGAAGCAAGCTTGCGTACTCACAAATGCACAAAATTCAGAGTGTAAGACTTGGCAAAAAGACTCAACAGGGCAGCAATTGAGTGTTTGAAATCACAGAAGTGCCAAAATTTGTGCAAATCAACTTTGGGAGTTTAGACCGCAATTTTTTTTTTTCAAGAAGTTTCAGCCCATAATAGCAGCCATAGGATTCAAAATTCATTTTCACTAAGTACAACTTGTGCCCTCAGTTCAATGTCTCAATCAGAATTCGGTCACAACAATAGGCATTTCAAAATGCAGCAAAAGGATGGTAGCTAACAGCAGCTTAACCACCAATATCACAGCAAGCAAAGCACAATTCTGATTTAATTTTCAGCAGCAAACAGCTAATATAAGCCAGAAATGAGTTTCAATAAGATTAGCTTAAGGAAGAGGCCAAAATCAAGGGCACAACTGTTAAACTCAATCAAGAATGAGGACAACTTCCAACAATACACTGTCAGACAGCCTAAAATGTGGCCAAAGTGGTTTTTTTTTCTTTCTTCGCAAAACTGGTAAAAACTTGCAACAAACCCCATTTCACACAAAGTCAAACAACAATAGAGAAAGGCATGCTTAAGTGTAAGCCAACCACATTCAAAAATCTGCTTTCAGTCAGTGTAGAAATGCTAATCAGAACCACATGTAATTAGAACATCAGTTCCATCCCACCACATTTAACCGCATTAAATCAGAACCACATTTAATAATGATCTAATCCTCAAACCAACCACATACGTTCAACCCTAAATGAAAAATGCTTTGATATTTAATGAAAACCACATATGCTTCAAACAACTACTGCCATCAACCTTAACACTAATCCAACCAAATCCCAGCTAAAAATAGAGAAAGGTATGAGCTTTACCTCAATGTCGTTGGAAAATAAAAATCAGAGAAACGATCAGTGCAGCTGGAAAGGGATGCGTAGAACAGAGCATAATAGCAAAGGACTCCAGCACCACGAATCTAGAACGGAAAGGCACAAAAGCCGCTGTCGTTGCTCTTGTGACGATAAATAGAGAGCTCACAACGGTAAGAGTCACACAGGGAGCTCGTGACTGTGAGAGTCGCACAGGGAGCTCGCGAGAGGAAGGTAGGTACACAGATCTGGAAATACTGTGAGCTTTTGCTTGTTATGGCCACAAGAACAGAGCAAGCGAGCTGTCACCGATGGTGAAAGATGAAGAATGGAGATTAGCGACTACGACGGTGATGGAAGGAGGGAAGGGCGAGAGAAGTCGACGGTGGAAGTTATGGCGATAGAGAAGAAGAGGAAGGAAGATGGCGACGTGGTGGATTGCGATGGGAAGTCCGACGGTGGACGGGGGTGGAAGGGCAACTGTGGGGGAGAGAAAGAAGAGGTGGTGGTGGGTCTCGGTGATGGCTGACCTAGGGCTGGGTGAGAGAAGGCGGTGGTGAACGGAGGGAAACCAGTGGCGGAGTGGAGCTATGGAGAGAGGAAGGTGGCCGAGCGACTTGGAGAGCTACCATGTCGCGATCCGGAGGGTGGGTCGCGAGATTTAGAGGTGAGAACGATAGTTTCAGATTAGGGTTTGGGATTTGGGGATAGATGGTGGTGATGTGCGGCTGGCTATGGAAATGACATTTGGCAATTAGGGTTTTGGAAATTTGGGATGAATGTGGCTTCAATTGGGGTTAAATTCATTTGAGTAAAATGGGAATTAAGATAAACAATGAAGGGATTTTATTTATTTATTTCTTTTTTAAAAAAAATTGATTTTTTTAATATATAATAATAATTTTTTTTTAAAAAAATTAATTACTCCCGAGGCAAGTGAGCACTTTCCACGGCCGATTGGAAACTTTCCGCGGAAAGTGAACGAGAGCACTTTCCACGGACTTTCCGGTTGGGACTTTCGCGGAAAGTGAACACAGAGAGCACTTTCCACGGCCAGTTGGGACTTTCCGCGGAAAGTGAACAAACCAAACAGTAGAATTGTAAAACACAAAAAACATTCCCAAATACCACAAGAATCACCCAATAAGCTTTATACCAATCATTATCACCCCAATGACTCAAGATCAAGCACTTTGAACCATCCAAGACTATAAGGCACACATACACACCTATTCATAGGGAATACCACAACACATCAACTTTTGAGCACTCAAGTCATAGTCACAAGTGGATTTCACATAAATAATCAACCAAATGATCACAATAGCCACAGTATTACTCAAAATTAACTAGTTATCATAATTTCACCCCAGAATCATATATATATGAGCTTAGAGTCAAATGAACTTCCCTCAAAAGCATTCCCCTTGGCACTCATGAATTCTTCCTCCTTCATTGATATTTCTCCCGGCCTACAACAGTCCATATCTAAGTTGGGTACCTTCTCTTCCTACAAAACAAAAAGATCAAACATAAACCTACTAAAGAAAAATAAAGACATACACACACAAAAGGAAAAGGTTTGGTTTAGAGCTTGGGTTGCCTCCCAAGAAGCGCTTAGTTTATAGTCTTTAGCTTGACTCTTCATGGTGGTCACTCCTCATTAAATAAGTAGATAGTGGACACCATCCTATCCACATCTCCACCCTAATAATGCTTCAATCGTTGACCATTAGCCTTGAATTTTTCACCCTTCTCATTTTCCAGCTCCACATCACCAAATTTAGATGCTTGAACCACAGTGAATGGACCGGACCATCGGGATTTTAGCTTTCCCGGAAATAACCTCAACTTGGAATTATAGAGGAGGACACTTTGACCGGGTTCAAAACTCTTGGGTACGATTTCTTGTCATGATCCCGCTTGGTCTTCTCCTTGTATATCCTTGCATTCTCATAAGCATTAAGGCGAAATTCATCTACCTCGTTGAGTTGAAGTTGCCTCTTCTTCCCACTGACTTGGGGATCAAAATTTAGCTTTTTGATAGCCCAATAAGCTCCATGCTCCAATTCCACCGGTAGGTGGCATGCTTTCCCAAACACCAAGCGATAGGGGGACATACCAATAGGCATTTTGAAAGCCGTTCGGTATGCCCATAGAGCATCATCCAACTTGGTAGACCAATCCTTTCTCGTAGTTCCTACCACCTTCTCAAGAATGTTCTTGATCTCGCGATTGGAAATTTCTGCTTGCCCATTACTTTGAGGGTGGTATGGCAATGATACCTTGTGCTTGACACCATATTTCTTCATCAAAGCTTGAAATTGGTGATTGCAAAAGTGAGAACCACCATCACTTATAATTGCTCTAGGTGTTCCAAAGCGAGTGAAAATGTTCTTCTTGAGGAATTTCAACACCGTCTTGGCATCATTGGTGACACATGCAGTGGCCTCAACCCACTTGGAGACATAGTCAACTCCAACTAAGATATATTCATTATTAAATGACTTAGGGAAAGGGCCCATGAAGTCAATTCCCCAAACATCAAAAAGTTCAACTTCAAGCATGCTAGTCAATGGCATCTCATTCCTTCTAGATATGTTCCCTACTCTTTGGCATCTATCACATTGAAGAGTGAAGGCATATGCATCCTTGAATAGAGTGGGCCAATAGAATCCACTTTGGATGACTTTTTGTGATCTTCTCTCCTCCAAAATGTCCACCATATTCGGAAGAGTGACAACAATGTAGAATACATTCTTGTTCATTTTCTGGTACACATCTTCGAATGAGTTGATCAGGACACCTCTTGAATAAGTATGGTTCATCCCAGAAATATTTCTTCACTTCATGTAGAAACTTACACTTTTGGTGAGAATTGAAATCCGGAGGTAACACTCCACAAACTAAGTAATTGACAAAATCAGCATACCATGGTGGGGGTGATGCATCAAAAACGAATAACTGCTCATCCGAGAATGATGCATGAATCATATCTGAATCATCAAGTTTAACTTCAGTACTCAACCGTGAGAGATGGTCAGCCACTTGATTCTCGGTGCCTTTTCTATCGATGATGTTCAAATCAAACTCTTGCAGTAGAAGCACCTATCGAATTAGTCTTGCCTTAGAGTCCTTCTTTGTGAGTAGGTATTTAAGAGCTGAATGATCGGTGTAGATAATGACCTTAGTACCCACAATGTAAGGCCGGAACTTCTCACAAGCATAGACTATGGCAAGTAGTTCCTTCTCAGTGGTGGTATAATTAAGTTGGGCACAATCAAGAGTCTTGCTAGCATAGTAAATGGGATGAAATAACTTTTCCTCCTTTTGCCCAAGAACAGACGCCCTCTTGCATAATCACTAGCATCGGCCATAATAATGAAAGGTAGAGCCCAAACGGGGCTATCAAGATAGGAGAAGAAATGAGACATTGTTTCAACTCTTCAAAAGCTTTTATGCACTCCTTATCAAACTTGAATTCTACATCTTTTTCCAATAACTTGGAAAGTGGCTTGGCAATCTTAGAAAAATCTTTGATAAATCTCCTATAGAACCCAAAGCATGACCAAGGAAACTTGAATACCCTTTACACTAGTAGGAGGAGGCAATTGCTCAATGATAGCAATTTTGGCTTTGTCCACTTCTAGACCCTTCTTGGACACCCGATGGCCAAGTACAATGCCTTCTTGCACCATGAAGTGACATTTCTCCCAATTAAGAATCAAATTTGTTTCTTCACACCGTTTAAGCACCGCATCCAAATTATGTAAGCAAGAATCAAAAGATGGACCAAACACAGAGAAATCATCCATAAATACTTCAATGGTCTTCTCAATCAAATCAGCAAAGATGGACATCATGCACCTTTGAAATGTGGCAGGAGCATTGCAAAGTCCAAAAGGCATTCTTCTGAAAGCGAATGTGCTATAAGGACAAGTAAAAGTAGTTTTCTCTTGGTCTTCCGGAGCTATAGCAATCTGATTGTACCCAGAATAACCATCTAGAAAGCAAAAGAACTCGGCCGCCAAGCTTGTTAAGCATTTGATCAATGAATGGCAAAGGAAAGTGATCCTTCCGTGTAGCAGTATTAAGCTTAGGTAATCCATGCACACCCGCCATCCGATCACCGTGCGAGTGGGAATCAGTTCATTTTTTGTGTTAGCCACTACGGTCATGCCACCCTTCTTAGGGACACATTGGTGGGCTCACCCATGAACTATCGATATGGGATATACTATTCCGGTGAAAGCCATTTAAGAATTTCCTTCTTGACCACTTCTTTCATAATCGGATTCAAGCGCCTTTGATGCTCAATGGAAGTTTTGTGATCGTCTTCCAATAGAATCTTGTGCATACAAATAGAAGGACTAATTCCCTTGATATCGGCAATGGTCCACCCAATAGCATGCTTGTGTTCTCTCAAGACTCTTAGTAGCTTCTCTTCTTGCAAATTAGAGAGGGTAGAAGAGACAATCACCGGTAGAGTGTTAGAATTCCCGAGATAAGCATATTTGAGATGAGACGGTAGTGGCTTCAGCTCTAAAACTGGAGGAACTTCAATTGAAGGCTTTAATGGAGTACTTAAGGCATCAGACACCTCAAGTGGTTCAAAAGTCCTCGGTCTTGAGTGAGGAAATGAGTCAAAACGAAAGAGCTCTTCAATAGCATCTTCATCAAACTCTTCAAAGCTCTTCTCACCAATCAAGAATGCCTCTAAAGGGTCTTTAATCATGGAGGCATATGATTCTTGAGGAATAAAGCGCATCCAATATATCTACAAATGAGCATTGAGGAGAATCATCATGAAACTTCAAGGCTTTTTGCATGTTGAATATCACTTGCTCATTATCAACCCTCAAAGTGACCTCACCCTTCTCTACGTCAATAAGAGTCCTTGCGGTGGCTAAGAATGGACGCCCAAGGATTAGAGGAATTTTCCAATCAACTTCACAATCAAGCACTACAAAATCCGCGGGAAAGATAAACTTGTCAACTTTCACTAGGACATCCTCGATGATTCCTCTAGGTCTAGAAATGCTACGATCGCCAAGAGAAGAGTTCGTAATAGGTCTTGGCTCTCCTAAACCCAATTGGTTGAAAACTTGACTAGAGGCATCAAATTAATACTTGCACCTAAACCACAAAGAGCTTTACCATTAAAGTTGGTCCCAATATTGCAAGGGATGTAGAAGCTTCCCAGATCTTTAAGCTGAGCAGGTAACTTCCTTTGAATAACCACACTACACTCTTCAGTCAATGCCACAGTCTCAAATTCATTGAATCGCCGCTTCTTGGACAAAACATTTTTAAGGAACTTGGCATATTTAGGCATGTTCTCTAAAGCTTCAGCAAAAGGAATGTTCACATGGAGTTGCTTGAACATACTCACAAACTTTTTGAATTGAGCATCTTCCTCTTTCTTCTTGAACCTTTGAGGAAAAGGTAGTGGTGGCATAAGAGGAGGAGTAATTGGCTTTTCGTTTTCTCATCATTCATGTCTTGCTCCACCTTCTTATCTTTGCCAACATCTTGAAAATTGTCTTCAACTTGCTTGCTCTTCTTAGTTGCATCTTCTTCCCTCACACTTTCTTCTTCAACATCAACAATCACTTGATCATCTTGCCTTGCTTGAGGAGTACTTGAGCTAGGAGCATCCAAGAGCACTCTTCCACTTCTCAAGTTAACGGCATTGCATTCCTCTTTTCCACCTCGTTTTGGGTTAGGAATGGTATCACTAGGAAGCGCTTCTCGACATAACATTCACTTGTGTTGCTAATTGCCCCATTTGCACTTCAAGATTTTTAATAGCCGTTTCATGGAGAGAAAAAGTAGCCTTAGAAGATTCTACTTCAGACAAGATTCGAGCAAGCATCTTGTCCATTTTAGACTCCTCCTCCTTAATAGGAACCTGCCTTGATTGCATTTGAAAACCAGGTGGAATAGGCTTTGTGCCAGATGCCGATCCATATGCTTGATTCAAACTATTACCTTGACTCCAAGAAAAATTGGGATGAGTTCTCCAAGCACTATTGTAGGTTTGTGAATAGGGGTTGCCTTGAGGATTTTGAAACTTGCCCATGTAGTTGACAGATTCAGTAGCCATGTAAAGAGGACAATGGTCAGGCATATGGACATCATGGCATTGATCACATGAAATTGGTGTAGCATTTGAATAGAATGCACACCTTGAGAAGTGCTCTTTTGCATTTGAGACTCTAGCACATCAAAACGCTTATTCAAATCGGATAAGAGAGTTGCAATTTGTGAGGAAGAGTCTTCTTTTGCACTAGGCATGGTCTGGTTAGTCCTCCTATCATTGCCTTGAGTATTGTTTGCAGACAACTTATCCAACAATCGAATCACCTCATTCACAGGAATATTCCGGTATCCTCCATTGGTCATAGAATCAACCATTGCTTTAGATTGAGGATTAAGTCGAGTACAAAAAATTTGGACTACAACCCATTTGTCCACCCCATGATTAGGGCATTGCTTCATTAACATCTTATATCTCTCCCAAGCGGCGTAAAGATGCTCATCGGATATTGTTTAAAGCTTAGAAATTCATCCCTAGCTTCCACAAATTTGTCATCAGAAAACAATCGAGCTCTAAACTTAGCTTCAAGATCGGCCCAAGAATGGATAGATCCTTCTGGAAGATTGTTGAACCAGTCTCTAGCCTTACCTTGTAGAGAAAGAGGAAATAACCGTAGCTTCAAAACATCTTGGGGAACTCCATTTTGCCAACATCTTGGGGAACTCCATTTTGCTTGAAAGAATCACATACTTCCAAGAAGTACATTAAGTGCTTGTTGGCATCTTCATTGTAAAGGCCATGGAACATCCCATGCATTTGAAGCATTGTTTTCATAACCGGCTTGATCTCAAAGGTACGTGCTTGCATGTCCGGCATCCGAATGCAAGATTGAGGGCCTTGCATATTCCGACTAGCAAAGTCATTGATAGTAGCTCTATCATATTCATCGTTTGCCATGGTTTCAGATGCAGATTTAGCCTCTTCTTCAATGAGAGTCTCTTCTTGAATGAGAGGCACTTCGTCAATGAGAGGCACTTCATCAAGCACCACTACTAATCCGTCCGGATGCAAGTTTTGCATATAAGAAATTGGTACCTACAAGAGAAACAAGCAAAAGCGAGTATCAAAATAAAACAAAGTAAATAAAAGACAAAAAGGGAGAAAAATTGTATTCCTAACTAAAAGCTCAAGTGAAATTTACTAACACAAGCCAAAGGTTGACCAAAGGATTTGTTTGCACAAATCCCCGGCAGCGCGCCAAAAACTTGTTCGCCTCGCAAGTGTACGAGTTTCGCAAGTAATAAAGTGAAAAGTAAAGTATCGTTCCCACGAGGATTTGTATAACAAATTGGTCAAGCAAGAGGCTTAGTGAATTTCATCAAGTTGAGCTAGAACAAAGTTTTGATTTGGAAAGAGAATTTTTAAAGACTATTTCTAAAACTTAAAATTGATAAAGGCAAATGACTTTTGACTTCAAGAATAAAGGAGCCTAGGATTCTTCTTGCCCTTTTGCACTTCATAAAACTTGGTTAACTTCCTCTCTAGTGGCATTTCAATACATACATGTGTTAGTCTAAGGTTCACAAATACTTGACCCGCTCTCTCAAGTCAAAATCAAGTTTCTCTTCTCATTAAAATGCACAATCTCTTGCTACAATTAATGAGAATCAATCTTTAAGCAACAACCCTAATGTGACAATGCAAGGTTAGTAAATATATCTCTATTTTACCAACAAACCATCCATTTATCAAGTAAACTTCAAGACAAGCATGATTTCAATCAAGTTCTACACCTAGATTAGCTCTCTCGAGTCAAAACCTATGTGAATAAATCATCTAAATGGAGGCCAATCACTTAGAAGCATTAAGCCAAGGTTGAAATCAACACATGTGTATATTTATCTACCAAAAGAGAGGAAACTCCAAGTATTAATCCATACAAAGGGTCAAAAGAACCCTAGAATGAAAGGTTTAGCTACTCATATTCAAATACAAAGAGATTCTAAGTAAAGGAACTGAATACATCAAGAAACTAGGAAGAAAAGAGAAGAAAAGAGGAAGAACCAAGGTGAAAACCCTAAAATCTCTCTTAGGTTGAGCACCCAAGCCTCCAAGATTGTCCAAATCTCTCTCCCAAGCTCTTTCCTTATGTGCCCACTTGTTTCCTTAGGTCAAGAGTGTGTTTTTCGGCCCTTCCCTTTAGGTTAAATAGGGTTTTTCTATTTCGAAATGTAAAAACGTGCAGCTGTACTTTCTGCATTTTTTTACGACTGGCTACGGCCAGTTGTGACTTTCCACGGAAAGTACTGGCTACGGCCAGTTGTGACTTTCCACGAAAAGTACTGGCTGCGGCCAATTGTGACTTTCCACGACCAGTTGCACAGGTTCTTCTAGC
This sequence comes from Acacia acuminata, assembly GCA_019022655.1. Lineage (NCBI taxonomy): Eukaryota > Viridiplantae > Streptophyta > Magnoliopsida > Fabales > Fabaceae > Acacia > Acacia acuminata. Next base: position 787,017 of record JAFJYI010000239.1, read on the forward strand.
TTTGCACTGCTTCACCTCCTTTATTTCTTTCCTTGTTTCTTGATTCTTATAGAGCTTCAAAACTTGTCTCCTCTTCCTACAAAAGAGGAAGCAATTATGAATTCTCAATTGCATCATAAACTCCATAGTAACAAGAATTTCTTTGATTTTTGCCTCATACTTTGATATGCACATTTTCCTCTATGACTTCATTTCTATGCACATTTTCAACCAAAAATAGGTAAAAGGAGAGAAGAAAATGTGCTGGAATATTGTCAATTTCTAAGAGTTAACACTGCCCTAGGAAAATGAAAAGAAAGGAAATGAGTCTTGGTTGCTGATACGTGTGTGTGTATAGCGTTGCACCTGAAAAAAGAAAAGAAAAGAAAAAAGGAACATGTTGTCATATATATGCAGTTGCTTTGAAATATATATATATATATATACACATATATATTATTTCACTATATTATGATCTAATATATATGTAGTTGGTACAACTAACTCCTATATAATACGATCTAATCTAACTCATCCCTATATTGTTTCACTTATGATATTATTTACAAAATAATATATACATATAGTTGTTCCTCTATATATATATATAAAGCATATTTTTATATGGTGATTGGTTTTATAATCTTCTAATTTAAAGTGTTAGGATAGCCAATAATTATAGAGAAATAATAATAATAATAATAATAAATAAATATTATTATTAGTAGGATGCTTACACGAAGCATCGAATGACTCGTGGATGTAGGATGCTTGATGCTTGCCACCATGGTTCCGAACTCCAAAAGATCTCGGAACATATGGAGGCTCTCAAGATGATTGTACATCTCAAGGAAATGTTCCAGCAACAGGCAAGGCAAGAGAGGTATGAGACCACTAAGACGTTACATTCCTGCAAGATGGTTGAAGGTGCATCAGTTAGTCCTCATGTTTTGAAGATGAAAGGCTACATTGATCACCTTGAGAGGCTAAGATTTCCCATGAGCCCGAGTTAGCTTCTGAGGAATGATCTTGAACTCACTCTCAGAAAGTTATGACCAGTTTGTCATGAACTATAATATGAACAATAAGGAGAAATCAATTTCTGAATTGCATGGGATGCTCAAAACAACTGAGCAGAGCATTAAGAATAAGTCCAGCACTGTTTTGATGGTTCAAAAAGGAAAAGGTATGAAAAGAAAAGGCAAGGGTAAAAGAAAGGGTACTGACTCAGCTGGTAAGACCATTGAGTCAAAAAGGCCTTAATCTAAGCCTACAGCCAAGAAGGCAAAGCCTCCGAAGGATGGGATCTACTACTTCTGCAATGAACCAGGTCATTGGAAGAGGAATTGCAAACTCTATCAAGAAGGTCTGAAAAAGAACAAGAAGTATAGTGGGGCTATCGCTTCAGGTATCTATGTCATAGATATTCATTTTTCTACTTCCTCTACATGGGTATTAGATACTGCATGTGGATCTCACATTTGTACACATCTGCAGGGTCTCAAGGACAGTAGAAGATTGAAGAAGGGTGAAGTTGACCTACGAGTTGTAAACCAAGCAAGAGTTGCTACTTTAGCCGTAGGCACTTATGAGTTAGTTCTGCTCAGTGGGCTTTTGTTTATTTTGAACAATTGCTTTTATGTTCTTGCTTTGAGTAGTAACCTTATTTCACTTTCTTATTTGGATAAGGAAGGTTATACTTCCATTACTAGGAACCGTAAATGTTCAATTTATCATAATGATATTTTTCATGCTCATGGTGATTTGCATGCTGGTCATTATGTACTTAATTTAGAACATCCTAATAATGGACGAATCTATGACATAACTACTAAAAGGTTCAAGTCAAATGATTTGAATTTGACCTACTTATAGCATTGTCGTCTAGGCCATATGAATCGAAACGCATTTCGAAACTCCATCAAGATGAATTTCTTAACTCATTTGATTTTGAATCATTTGATACATGTGAGTCTTGTTTATCAGGAAAGATGACAAAGACACCTTTTACTGGGCATAGTGAGAGGGCCACCGATTTATTGGGCCTCATGAATACTAATGTGTGTGGACCAATAAATACATCTACCAGAGGAGGTCATTTGTACTTCATTACATTTATATACGATTTTAGTAGATATGGATATATCTATCTAATGAAACATAAGTCTGAATCTTTTGAAATGTTCAAAATATTCCAAAATGAAGTGCAAAATCAACTTGGCAAAACAATTAAAGCACTTCGATCTGATCGGGTTAGTGAATATTTGAGCAAAGAGTTCATTGACCATCTTACGAGTTATGGGATCATCTCACAACTTACTCATCCAGGAACACCTCAATGGAATGGTGTTTTTGAACAAAGGAATCGAACTCTATTAGATATGGTTCGATCTATGATGAGTCAAACGGATCTTCAACCTTCTATTTGGGGTCATGCCCTAGAAACAGCTGCTTTTACACTAAATCGTGTTCCATCAAAGGCAGTTGAAAAGACACCATATGAGATATGGACTAGGAAGAAACACAGTTTGTCATTTCTTAAGATTTGGGGATGTGAGGTTTATGTTAAACAACAAGCCTATGATAAATTATCATCCAGATCCTCAAAATGCCTTTTTGTGGGGTATCATAAGGAAACTAAAGGATACTATGTCTACAATCCCACAGATCACAAAGTGTTTGTTATTTGGAATGGTGTCTTTTTGGAAAAAGAGTTTATCTCTAAAAGAACCAGTGGGAGTAAGGTGTACCTCGAAGAAGTTGGAGAGCCACAAGACGACATAGAACCACAAATGGAAAATGGAGAAGACTCACAATAAGTTGATGAGCCTACTCAAGTAACACAAGGGCCACAAAGGCCCTGATAGATCACGGCTACTGCCTCAGAGATATGGACTTCTGATTACTGGAAGTCGTGATGTTTTGCTCATTTAGTAGAATGAGCCAACTACCTATCAAGAGGCCGTGGTGGGACCAAACTTCAAAAGATGACTTAATACCATGAAGTCTGAAATGCAATCCATGTACGATAATAAGGTATGGACCTTAGTCGATCCACACGAAGGTGTAAAAACCATTGGGTGCAAGTGGGTTTTCAAAGAGAAAAGCGACATGGATGGCAAAGTAAATATCTTTAAGGCACGACGGTTGCAAAAGGATTCACTCAAACCGATGGTGTGGACTATGATGAAACCTTTTCCCCAATTGCAATGGCCAAATCAATCAGAATCCTTCTTGCCATTGCATCATATTATGACTATAAAATATGACAGATGGACATCAAACTGTTAGTTCTCATGTTTTTGATGATTTGATGATAACAATTATAATTAATCTTTGATATTCTATGAAAATTTGAAGTTTCAAATTTACCTCGAGTTAATTGATTATGTGCCTCTAGTTATAAAGTTCATGTCATCAAAGGCAAAATGTTTTCATCTAGTTACCTTGAGTTGAATGGCATTTAACTTGGAGTAAATAAGTTTTGTAGTTAATTGCCTCTAGTCAAAATCATTTTACCTCCAATTAACTTATTAAAATGTTTTAAATCCATTTTCGTGCCTTAGGGATACCCCGAGTCTTTTATTTATTTACCTCGAGGTAATTGATTCTCTTGCTAAAATATTTTGAACTCTTGATGATATGCCTCTAGGAACTTACTTTATGGCTCTAGGCATTTCACTTTTGAACTCTAGGCTTTTCACTTTTTGACTCAAGACATTTTCTTGACGTATCAATCTATTTGCCTATTAATGGCAAACATGTAATTATGCTGAAGATCCACTTTTAATGGCAAAATCTTAATTATGCTAAAATCCACTTTCTGCCTCTAGTCAATTAGTGACTTGCCTCAAGGCATTTCTTTTCACTCCAGGCATATGTTTTGAGATCCACTTTTTGCCTCTAGTCAATTAGTGACTTGCCTCAAGAATATGACTCAAGGCACCTATTACATGACTCAAGGCAAAACCTCTTGTATTTTTCTCAACTAACGTCTTTTACGTAAATTGCCTCTAATCACTCCAAAGTTGCCTCTAGTCACTACAAAATTGCCTCTAGTCACTCCATAGTTGCCTCTGGTCACATGACTCAAGGCATCAACTAAATGACTCTAGGAAAACTTGCCAAACCCGTCAAACATGCTAAATTCGACTTTGCCTCTAGCCAAGTATTAGTTGCCTCTAGGCACATGACTCAAACTCAAGGCAACACTTAAATACATAAGTGTTTTTACCAACCTACATTTCACGTTCAGCATGAGTGACGCCTGGTAATTCAATGATATCTCCTAAACCAGAGATCAGATTGAGGTGAAACTAATTTTTTTGGAAACTAGACTTCCAATGAAACATTGTGAAATAAAATTCAAGCTCAAAGTAGGTCAGATGAAGGAGCTATGAATTTGTGAAGATGACAGTGAAATCAACGTCACAAAGCAAACCAAGCTTTGGTATTTTAGGTATATCTCACAAACTAAAAATCCAATTGAGCTGAAACCAGTGCCATTGGAAACTAGACTCAAATACCATTTCAAAAACATCAAGATCACGAAAACATAAGATCAATTGAAGGAGATATGATGTTTTGAAGTTGACAATCAGTTCAGAAGGTTGTAAAAACGCTGGAATTATATTGTATTGAGTTGAATGCCTGTCTGCCTCGAGTCAAGCTCTCTTGTTAATAGGTAACTAAGTTTTTCTACCTCACGTCATCTTTTCTAAAGTCCATTTGTCTTAAACCATAAGTTTGCCTCTCCAGTCAGTTTGCCTCAAGGCAACTTCCTTTTAACTCAAGTTAAACTTCTTTGATTTTCAAATCATCGTCTTCGGAAAATCTAAATCAACTGATTATGATTCTATCTTTTCAAATCATTACTCATTACTATTCTTAAATGCTTTTAATCAGTTTGCTAAATGAGTTTCAGATGATTTAACCTCGGATTAACAACAAATTGTTGTAAAGCAATTTGTGTGTCAGCCGCATTAAATGCAATTACCATATCGAGACACAATCTCAACAACAATTCTTCTGAACATTGAAAGATCTTCCTGCTATTCCTATCTCACAATAAATGTTATTTCACAACAGGCAAATCAAAAGGAATGAAAGAATGTCATGACGGTACAAATCCACCTGAATCATTAACGACGAAAGTATTAACCAAGTTTCATTTGTCTAACGGCTATATTCAAGAGTCACAACGGTTAATCTTCAAGCTTCACCAATGGTCATTAATTACAACAACTATAAATACTAGAAGCATTGAATGGTGGTACGGTAAGCTGGAAGAGCTCTAAGTAGAGCACTGTAGCTGATTCTGCAATAGAAGATGAGTATATAACAGCATCGGATGCAGCTAAGGAAGCCGTTTGGATCAGAAAGTTCATCACTAAACTTGGGGTGGTTCCTACCACCTCAAATCCAATAGACTTGTTCTGTTACAATAGCAGCGCTATTTCGCAGACCAAGGAGCCGAGTTCACATCAAAGGACTAAGCATATACTCAAGCGATTTCATCTTATCAAGAAATCAATGAAAGAGGTGATACAAATATATGCAAAGTACCAAGAGAATACAATGTAGCTTATCCTCTTACTAAGCCGCTTGCACAAGCAAAACATGAGCGTCATGTTAGGACAATGGAAATTAGAGTAATTAATGATTGCACCTAGTGCAAGTGGGAGTCTATCGGAAATTATGCCCTAGGGGCAAGTCATTGTACTTTAAACGTTTATTTTATTTAAAGTATTCTCCTCTAGTTATCATTTCATTTGCATGTTTATAATGAAAACTGTATCCTTGGATATATCTTATAGATTATCCTAAATGTCCTTGGTCGATCATTTACGTGGGAGCGAAGATGAGATAAGACCAGTATGACTTTGATGAGGTATGGATATACAAATCAAAGTCATGGGCACTTGTAAAAGTACAAGGTGCTGGACCGACCCGCTATGAGAAAGTTTCATGGATTTAGTCATAAGCTTATCTCATGTATAACCGTGTTACAACGCCACTTTGATTCGAGATCACCATGGAAACCTACATGATGAGTCGCTAATCTTTGGCTTAGTCAAAATCACCTTTGACCAGGTGATGGTAAAGGCTTGGATCTGGATCAGTGGTTTTCATGCAGAGGAATGTGAATGGTCAAGATGGAATTTATCCCTCACATTTGTAAAGAGATAATACTAAACCCCTCGATGAGTGAGTCTGAGAAATGTATGACCATACTACAATGGAAAGGAGTTTCCATTTTAATTATTAGACTACTCGAGAATCGAGAAAGTAATGGTCAAGAACAGGAAGTTGACATTATCCATGCCTCATCCTTGACCAAATTATCACGTGGCAAAAGGGATGTGACATGGTTGTATGATAGGTTGTATCGTATTATCGATCCCTATATGAATTGAATAGTCGCAATGTCTTGCTAGAGACCGCTTGTGACTTGTGGGCTGGTACAGTATTGGTCCACTGCCAATCTCATGTGGGCCTATAGGGCCACACACAAGAATAGCCCAAAACGAGCAATAGTGTCGATTCATTGAATCTTAGATATGTCTAAGATTTAATTAATACCGTATTTTAATCTAGGATGGATATATATATATATTATTAAATTCGAAATAATATAATAATATTATTTAATAGAGGTTATAATATTATTATATAATATTTGTTTTGTATTTAATTTATTTGATAAGTTAAATATCTAAAACAAATAGAGATATTATATCTCGATTTAATTTTTGAATAAAGATATCATATATCGATTTAATTAGAATTGAGATATAGTATCTCATATTTAATTAAATAGATAAATGTCATATCTCGATTTAATTTATAGAGATAAATTAAATCAGAATGCTTTTAATTGGGATTAAATAAATAGATTTGATTAGATCTATTGGATAAATTTAATTAATATATTATTTTAATTCAAATTCATATTTCAAGATTAAGATGGATTAATTTTGTATATATATAATAAGCCTATGGAGTTTTGAAAAACCTACAGAACATTTTGTCAGACATATTAGAGAATCCGCAAGAAACCCTAGAGAGAAAAGGAGAGACGCAAAGTTTGAAGGCGCTAGCACACTGCCGTCCGTGTTCGAGTGCTGTTCGGTGTGAATACTGGTAGAGGGAGTGGACTCACAGAGTCGGCTCCTGTTGATCAAGTAGGTAGCCCACAAGTTCAAATTTGAAATAGACTCACACCAGTTCGTATAGGTATGATTTGGTTCTTTTCTAACTTGATTTAAACGTCATTGATAGATCCTCTCAAGGGATTCGTAAGTTTTAAATGGATGAAAATCCTTCCGCTGCGTGTACGGATTCCAACACCAATGTATAGAGATCAAGCAAATATATATATATATATAAACTTACCCAAAACAAAAAAAGTCCAAGAAGGCTTGATATGGAAAAGATAAATTTGGTTTAAGTTTGAGGGAGTATGTTTTATGAGAAAAGGAACAAACCCCTTGAGTGGTTATCATCTATCTTGAGGTATTTGTTGATTATCCTTTACCTTTTATTTTGAGAACCTTAACCCCGGCCCCATTACAAGCTGAAACGTCCCTTTGATTTTTAAGTCAAGTGAAGTGAATTAGAAGAAAAGAGGAGGAAATTAGAGAATGATGAAATTGATCATTTGAATATAGTTATATACTTGAATTTTTTGCTTTTAACTTTAGTAGAAAAGGAGTACATGTCAACTCCATTCACACGCTCACATTTGGAAATTCTTGAGAAGCGTGTTTTAAATCTATGAAGAGTTCATTTGTGCATGTTTAGTTGATTTCCTATTTTATATAACTCCTTGAGTAGTCAATCAGGACAACTTTATTTATGCACAATGACAAATACTGAATAAATTTAGTAAGAATATATGTTTTTGCTTGAGGACAAGCAAATATTTAAGTTTGTGGGTGTGTTAACTCTTAGAAATTGACAACATTCCAAAACATTTTTTTGTCTCTTTTTACCTATTTTTGCGTTCAAAATGTGCATAGGAAATGAAGTGTATAGAAGAAAATGTGCATATCAAAGAATCAAGCAAAAATCAAAGAAATTATTTTTATATCCTATAGAGTTTGTGATTCAATTGAGAATTGATAATTCTTTCCTCTTTTATAGGAGGATGGAAACAAGTTTTGAAGCTCTATAAGAACCAAGAAACAAGAAAAGAAATGAAGAAGGTGAAACAGTGCAAAGTTAGAAGGAATTTGTACAACTGGCTTCAGCAAGTTGACCAACTGGCCATGGCAAGGGAACAATCTTAAGAAGTATACTCTACGTATTCACGGCACTGACAAGTTAACAAACTTGCCGTAGCAAGTCAAGAAAAATCGCTCTCTGTGTAAACTGGCCGTAGCAAGTTGACTAACTGGCCGTAGCTAGTCATGAACAGTACAGTTGCGCATTTTGACTTTAGCAGCAAAAAAACACTACTTAACCTAGAAGGAAGGGCCAAAAAACACATTCTTGGCATAAGGGAACAGTGGGCACACAAAGGAAGAACTTGGGAGAGAGATTTGGACAACCTTAGAGGCTTGGATACTCATCCTAAGAGAGATTTTGGGGTTTTCACCTTGGTTCTTCGTCTTTCCTCCTCTTTTCTACTTAGCTTCTTCATGTATTCACTAGTTTTGTTTAGAATCTCTTTATATTTGGACATGAGTAGCTAAATCTTTCATTTTAGGGTTCTTTTGACCTTTTGTATGGATTAATACTTGAATATTCCTCTCTTCTCCAAAAAGGACAATATCACATTCCTAGTCTTGTTTTGGCTTCTCCTTTCAAGACTAAAACCATAAATGATGGACCAGTCAACCCAAGAGATATCAAAAATCTCATGGAACAAAATAACTACACCAATCAATATCTTCAAATTATTGGAGATCATGTCATTAAAATTCCTTCATCTCTATCATCTTCAAAATCTATCTCTATAAGTCAACCTCTGTTCAAACCTTTTCAACTTGATCCAAAAATCAAAGCAAGTCCGCAAAGGAAGTTCACCGCGATCTTATGAGCCAAATTGATCAACGTTTACAACATCAGAACCAAGTTACTAATAATCTTAAAACTTCTCTAACTCAGTTAAAACAAAAAAATTGTTCCTGAAACTCCTTTTGAATCTTCTTATAATAAACAAGTTATGAATTTTGAACAAATTTCTTGTTACACCCCTACCGGCCTCGCCCTTTCAAGTGGCGGGTTAGAGGGATTCCTTATAAATTGTTACATTTCCTTGTTTATTAGTCCATTTTGATTATATATATCAGAGCGCGCACAATAGAGCATATGACCGGTTTGGACAACTACTGTACTGGTAAAAGTAAAATAAACAGAAAGTGAAAGTCCTCGAAGGGTTAAGGGTACGTCATCCAGAAATAAACACCAAAACACATACATACATCACAAGATATGAATACAAAATATAATAGGGCATCCCCTATTCTTCAACTGCACCGGTACACGTACCTTTCCAAAAAGGTCTTTCTAGATTAGGCACGTCCCCCTACATCTACAAAAGCTTCTGGAGCCCAATAATGGCCCCCAGAGTAACCATCAATACTTAAATACTAAATGTGAAGAGTGTATGTAAGTAACCATGTAAGATATAAAAATACAAGAAATATGCCAATCATACCAGATACGCAAACAAAAACATACACATCACCAACTACCACGTGCCGTCAGGCTGCCTTACCAAGGCAAGCCTCAGACTTACCGGAGTCATGACCCATAAAGCTTCCGCACCAGGACAGCCCCGGACCTATCAACCTGTATAGCCTCCAATAAGGCCAACCACGGACTGATCATTCTCAGTGCTAGGAACCACATAACTCTATATGCATATTTAGCAAAACATATACAAAAACACACATGGCAAATACAAACATACAACAAACACATAAAGATATCTGAGTAAAGCGGTTACTACTTGGTGGGGTATGTACTGTCTTACAATCTTAATATGCCTGCTAGCTCTCCCAAGTATGCTTTATCCCTAAATAACAGCAAAACACCTTATTTTTTGTATTTCCAAAAATACCCTTGCATTTTCTTGTTAAATTCCACAAAAATCGTATTTGCATCAAACCAGCGCCATTTGAACCCTTGAAAATTATATTTTTCAGGAAAAATATACCCAGACCCTGAAAGTACACATAGTTTGGCGTGGGGCTCAAATTTCACTCTCTGGTCCAATTTGCTCCCCTGGTTCCAGACCCTTTTTCAACAATTTATTTCACCCAGTATTTTCATTCAAAAGTTATCATATTATATATCTAAATTCATGCCCCGGATGTCTAGTTTCTTCATGTAAAATTTCAACTCAAACAAAGTTCGTTTACCCTTCAAAAACATGTTTGAAGCTTCACTGCGTAGATTCCCGGAAAACTGGCAACAAGCTCTTAGTTAGAGTTTTTGACTTCAGAAACTCAAACCATGACTATACCCCCTACAAAACCACGTTCCAGAGACATTGTATACCTTAGAAATGCAAAAATCCAACCATGACACTAAGCTTCTACCTCATGCACGAAAATACCTTAACAAGAACTCAAGAAAGTAGAGTTTTCGGGGTTACCTACAATCGGTGAATCGGTGGATGTTCTTGAGATCTTGGTTTTTGAGCTTTCAGCTATGGTGGCTTGCTGGTCCCTCTCCCTGGCTTGTGGAATTTTCACCCCTTAGGGTGAAAATGAAGGGTTAAATTGCATTTTTAATAAAGGTAATTTGATCCTGTACATTTAGAATTAACATGCGTAAATTTCTGGCCATTGTGGAGTAAATTGGATCTGCTTTTCTTGACTTTTTCTCCAAACATTCTAGAGAATTCCAGGGGCTTCTAAGGTGCTGACAAGTGGCGCAACCCCCTTTAAACAGTGCATATTTTTGTTTCCTTTTGGGGCAAATTACTGTTTTGGCCCGAAACTTTTATAAATTACAATTTTGGCCCAGAACTTATTAATTATTGCTGACTTTCCCCATGTAATTTCATCTTCCCAAAAGGACATATGTGGCACCATTTAGGGCCCACATATCTGCCCTAATTACTTTTTATACCTTTATTCCCATTTTACCCTTTTTGTTTGAAACGTGGGACCCACGCTTTGACTTTTACCCTGGTTTCTTTTCTTTCTCTCCAAGTAAATATTTTAATAATTAGAGGGGATTGTGTGGCGCATAAGGGGGCCCACAAATCTGATCCCCTTCTTTTGTTTTCCCTTTTCCCCCTTAATCGGTCCAGTTCTTAGTCCACGGCCCGTGTAGGTCCCGGTCAACAGGGGTAATCCCCTTGGCACTTGTTCTTCATCTTTTCGAGATATTTTCCCCTTGAATAGACTCTCATACATGGTGCCCTCTAAACTTCCCAAAGTGGCCCCACACTTCTCCCATTCAAATTCCAAAAGAACCCTTAACGGTCCCCATCAGTCCGTTTATCGGTCAATCGCGGTGGGACCCGCATTTAAAGTTTGGACTTGAATATAACTTAAATCACTTGGTTTTCTCTTCTCTCTCATGGTTGACGAAATTCAAGGTTAGAAGGACAAGGAATTAACCATTTTGCCCTTGCTTTTGCTCTTTTAGATCATTTCTCCAATTGAATTGTTACAATAAAATAATAATAATCGAAAATAAAGCTTCTCATTAATTCAACAATAATTACAAGTACAATAATTACAACAAACGGGGTATTACATTTCGATGTTGAGTCTTCAAAATCTGATCTAAAAATCAACCATCAACATTGGAAAAAATCTTCTACAAATGTTTTCGAAAAATTATCATAGTTATATTATCCAAGGGCCAGTCCTTTAGATATTTTAACTGAAGAACGCCAAGATCAAACTTTCAAATCTTTCAACTCCAACAACATCTATGAATGGAACATAGATGGTCAAAGTGAATCAAACATTCTACAAATTCTTCAACAAATGACTATGGTAAATACTGCTTATCAAACAACAAGTGATTACTCGGATACGTAAATAACTAATCTTTTAGTTTCGGGTTTCTTGGACAACTTAAAGGTTGGTGGGATTATTATCTATCTTCTGAAGAAAAATCAAACATTATTTATGCTGTTAAAACTGAACTCGATGGGACTCCTATTATTCACAATGGGGAGCCTATTCCAAATTCTATTAATACTCTTATTTTTACAATCATTAAACATTTTGTTGGTAGTCCTAATATTTGGAAAGATCGCTCTTCGAACTTCTTTCTAACATTCATTGTCGGACATTGTCTGATTTCAAATGGTATAAAGATACTTTCCTAACCCGAGTTCTCACAAGAGATGATGCCAACCAAGGTTTTTGGAAAGAAATGTTTTTAGCTGGATTACCAAAGTCTTTTGGAGATAAAGTTAGAGACAAACTTAGACATCAATATAATGGCAACATTCCTTATGAAAACTTGACATATGGAGAGTTGATTTCCCTTGTTCAGAAAACTACTTTAAAAATTTCTCAAGATGATGGAATTAAACATCAACTTGCTAAAGAAAAGAGTGTTAATAGAAAAGAATTGGGTTCCTTTTGTGAACAATTTGGTCTTCCTTCGTGTAAAAAGCCCAAACCCAAATCTTACAAAACTCCTCATTTTAACAACTCCTTTTCAAAAGGTAAACGTTTTCATTACAGTAAACGTCCTTATCAAAAGGATGAGAGATTTAGTTCTATTAATAGATTACCGTTATCTGTTCAATACAAGATTTCTAATGTTGTTGTTCAAAATGAAAGTTTGCAAATTAAAACTCCATTTATTCTCATGAAAGACATGGGTACACAAATTATTCTTGGAGAACCATTTGCACAACTTTTAATTCCTTTTGGGATTGAATTTGACGGTCTTTCAAAACAACATTTTGGAAAAAACCATTTTCTTCCCTTTTACTGAAAAACCCAAACTTAAAGAGTTAAATCCTCTCTTTCTTGAACAAAATCAAATCAATTATCTCAAGGAAGAAGTCTCTTTTAAACGAATTGAGCAACAACTTCAACAACCCGTTGTTCAACAGAAGATCCAATCCTGTCTCGACATGATTCATCAAATGGTTTGTGCCAATTTACCAAATGCCTTCTAGAACTGAAAACAACATTCGGTAGATCTACCTTACGAACAAAACTTCTCTGAAAAATGAATCCCAACAAAAGCTCGACCCATTCAAATGACTCAAGAACTCCTTGAAACTTGCAAAAAGGAAATTCAAGATCTTCTTGACAAAAAAACTCATTCGTCAGAGTTGTAGCCCATGGTCTTGCGCTGCTTTCTACATCAACAAAAATGCAGAAATTGAACATGGAATGCCTAGGCTTGTTATCAATTACAAGCCATTGAACGAAGCTTTGCAATGGATTAGATATCCAAGTCCAAACAAGGCTGATTTACTAAAACATTTGCATTTTGTAAAAATCTTTTCAAATTTTGACATGAAATCGGATTCGGCAAATCCAAATTTCAAAAAAAGATAGGTATAAAACTGCTTTTATTGCTTCACTTGGTCAGTATGAGTGGAATGTTATGCCTTTTGGTTTAAAAAATGCCCCTTCTGAATTTCAAAGGATTATGAATGAGATTTTTAATGATCAAGGTCAATATATCATTGTTTATATTGATACTTTTTAATATTTTCAAATTCCCTAGAAGATCATTTTCGAACATGTTTCAAAATTTATTCAAGCTACGAGAAATAAATGGTTTAGTGGTTTTGAAACCAAAAATTAGTTTTTAGCAAACCAAAGTTCATTTCCTCGTACATTGGATTTGTCAAGGAACCATAACTCCCATTGAACATGCAATTCAATTTGTAGAAAAATTTCCAGATTAAATTCTTGATAAAAACCAACTCCAAAGGTTTTTGGGATGTTTAAACTATGTTGATGAGTTCATCCCACAACTCAGTAATTTTGTCAAACCTCTTGATCAACATCTTAACAAAAATCCTCTTCCTTGGACTGATGTTCATACTGGTATTGTCAAACAAATTAAACAATAGGGTAAGGAGCTTCCTTGTCTTAGCCTTCCTATCCCTTTTGCCTTTACAATAGTCAAAACAGATGCTTCTAAATTAGGCTATGGAGGTATTCTTAAACAACGTCTTGACCGTAAAGAACAAATTATTTCTTTCACATCTAAACATTGCAATTCTGCCCAATAGAATTACTCTAGGATCAAAATAGAAATTTTGGCATCAAAATTTCAAGCTAATCTTTTAAATCAAAGGTTTTTAGTCCCTATTGATTGTAAATCTACAAAAGATGTTTTACAAAAGGAAGTTAAAAACCTTGCATCAAAACAAATTTTTGCCCATTGGCAAGCAATTTTGAGTGTCTTTTTACTTTGACATTGAATTTTATCAAAGGCGATTCCAACTCTATCCTAGCCTTCCTTACCCGTGAGTTTTTGCGGGGTAGGACTTAGTTCTGAGTAAAAACTTTCTAACCCATAAACCTCTTTTCTCCAGAAATGCCGAGAAAGAAAAAACCTAGTGAAGAGCTAAGAAATGAACAACCCCTCCAAGAAGAGGATGATCAAAGCATCGTCTAGGATGCTCAAAGCCCAATCTCGAAGAAGATTTGAAGGAGATTCTTAAATAGCTGCTTCAACAACAACAAACTCGGGGATCTACCGGTCAATCGGTTCCCCAAACACAGGATTACGATTGTAAACAAGGTCTCAATCAAAATCAAGGTTATCTACCCCAAAAACCCAAATTGAGTCTTCTACCCAAAGGCTCTCTTCCACCAAATCCGATAAAAAGACTATCGAGTCCTATGCTGAGAAACCTCCAACCCAAACTTGGGAAGAAGTATTAGTCCAAAAGGACCAAAAGAAACAAGCCCTTAAATATGATAGAGCACTCGCTTTGTCATTAATTGCCTTTTCATAGCAGGCAATCAGTAAACAAGAGTATGATTTGGATAATGCTGAATTTAATCTCCAACTAACCCAAAAAAAGCCTTCTCAGGTTACTAAACTATTATTAGCTACGTTAGCTACTAATCCTATGGATACTCCTTACACTCCAAAAGAAAATAAGGTAAATAATATCCTACAAATAGAACTTGAGTTTTTCTTTCAAACAACCAACCAGGTAGCATTAAAAGTCTTCTCTTCGGGATTTCATTTTATTCCTACCAGTTTAGAAAAAACAAGAGAATATTATGAGTTAATATTGGTTCATTCTCAATCCATTGAGTTATCTCGAAAAATGGATAAAGATGAAACTTTCATAACTCATTCTACTCTCCAAATTTTAAAAGTTCTCACACCTTCCTAGTGGGGACAAGATTTAAATAAACCCAAATGTTTTAAGATTAAATTTGAACCTAAAGGATATACTTACTGGGATTATTGTGATGCCTGGTATAATGTCTTTTGGGATCAAAATAAAAATTTTAAACATACTTGGTTTATTTATTTTAAACAAAAAACCAAGTATACATTTCATCAATGGTTTCAACGTTGGTAGGAGTTCTTTAGGCCTATTCCTGAAATTCTTCCACCTAATGTTCAGAAAGCATTGAAGCTTTTTCAAACAAAATTTAACCGTAATGGAGATCCTTTTCCAATTGATCTTCATTACTTTTCAAAATTATCTGTATCCTGGATTTTTTCTTGGCAATACAAGTTTTCTCATTCAAACAGGGAGTCTCCCAACTTGTTGATCCTTCAAAGGTTATGCTTTGTTCGTTGGTGGGAAAAATTTGATCAATCAAAAGTGGACTTCAAAGGTAGAATTGTGGTTCAAAGAAAATCCAAACTTCCTTTGTGCAACGAGAACAAAGCATGCTTTTAAACCGAGAAGACCTATGTTCAAAGCACTCTTGCCTCTGCTGCAGATAAATCGGAGTACATCAAACAACTCAGCCTCATGTTCATACAACTCCAACAGGATGAAGCTGAAGCCATAAACCAGGATAATTCTTTAAAAGAGGAAGATCCAACCCAGAGTGATGATCAAGATTACGTTGTCAACCTAGGCGAAGATTAAACCAACAATTTTTTACAGAAGCACCAAACATAGTAGCTTTCATGTATAAAACTATATAAACTATTCCAATATACATTACGGTAGTGCTAGATATTTTCATTGTAGCACCAAACACTGTAGTTTGTAGATCACAATAGTTAGTTATTGTAGTGTTGGCAGGTGTTGGTCGATTTCCTTATTGGCAAGTGAACCAGTCGAACAAGTAATAAAGAGTAAGTAGAGTATCATCCCACAGAGACTGAGATACTGATGATGACACATATTCACGCAAACAGTTGTGTAAAGAAGGTAAAATAAATATGATTGATTTTGGGATTTTTGTGACTACTGAGCCCGGTTCAGGAAGTATGACATTTTCTGGACAGATAAAGGTCCTCTGCATGTTTGAGGAAAATAGGAAGAGAAAACCAGATGATTTTAGTCATACTCAGGCCTAACCACGAAAGGCGGGTCCCATAGGTGATTGACCAACAGAAACAGGACCGACAAGGACCAGTTAAGGGTTCCTTTGGACAGAGTAGGTCAAGTGTGGGTCCACTCTAGGGAGTTTGAATAGTGTCACATAGGAGTGTCTATTCAGGAAGGAAAATTTTGAAAAAGGTAAAGAAAAGTGTAAAGGGAACCACCCTATTGACCGGCGGGACCCACACAGACGGGTAGATCGGGAACTGGACTGGCAAGTGAGGAAAAAGGGAACTAAATACCAGAGACCAGGTATTTGGGGTCCCCTAGGCGTCACACACTCCCTCTAATTGTTAAAAATATTTACTTGCAGAAAAAGAAAGAAAAATCATTGTAAGAGTCAAACCGCAGGTCCCATATTCGGAGAAAAAGGGCAAAATGGGAATAATTGGACAAAAATTAATTTGGGCAGAATTGTGGGCCCCAAATGGCACATAAAAGGTCCTTTTTGGCAGGTGAAATGATGGGAAAATTTGGTAATTATTTGAAAGTTCTGGGCCACAAATTGTAATTTTCAAAAGTTTCGGGCCAAAACAGGTAATTTGCCCCAAAAGCAAAAAAATATCCAGATATTTTTGGGTGAGGGATGCATCACGTGGCAGAACCCTAGGAGGCACTGGAATTCTCTGGAAAAACTTGGAGAAGAAGTCAAAAAAGTCTGATACAACTGGACAGGAATTTACCACAGTTACTTTGGACTGTTCAAATTCTTTTGCAATTATTAAAAACTCAAAACACTCGCTCTCTTGGCCATGGGAGCACGAAATTTCCATAGGAGAGGGAGAGAGAGATCTGCAAAAACACCATATCCAAGCTCAAGACTCAAGCCACCAAGATCATCCATCGTTTCTCCGATTCAAGGTAACACCGACAAACTTATCCTCTTGGGTTCTTGGTTAAGCATTTTCGTGCATAAGGTTGGTGCTTGGTGTTAGGGTTGGATTCTTGAATTTTTAGGGTCAACCATGGCTCTTGAATGAGTTTTTGTATAGGGTATGGTCATGGGTTAAGTTGCCGAAGTCGAAAACACCGAAAACACTCAGTTTAGGTTGCTGCCAGTTTTAGGGGAATCTGGGCAGCGAAGCTTCTAACGTGTTTTTAAGGGTGTAAATGAACTTTTTTTGAGGTGAAAGTTTAAATGTGAAAACTAGACATCGAGGGCATGAATATACATATATAATATGATAAATTTGGATAAGATTTACTGGGTGAAATAAATGGTTGAAAAAGGGACTAGAACCAGTGACCCGAATCTGGACCAGAGGAGAGAAGATAAGCAACACGCCAAAATACAAGTACTTTCAGGGTCTGGATATATTTTTCCTGGAAAATATACTATTTAATGGTTCATATGGCACTGGTGGCATGCAAAAATGAGTTTTTTGATATTTATTAAAAATCCTGGAAGTTGGGCTAAAATCACTGGATTTTTGAAAATTCTGTATTGAGCTTGGTTTTAGGAAAATAAATGTAAGGGCATTTTTGTAATTACTGAAAATGGTGTACTTTAATGTTTTTAGGTCAGGGGTATTTTTGGAAAGACCACCAAGCATAAACATAATAAAAGCAGTATTCACCACACCAGGTAGTAACCACTTTACTCCGGCACTTTTATGTGTTTGATGTATGTGTTGCTTGCCATATGTCTTGTTTTTGTATTGTTTTGCCAAATATGCATACAGAACATGATTGTCATTGTGTCCCTAGCGCTGAGGGTGCCTTCCGGGGCCTGCTTATGTGGCGACTCAACGAAAACGGGCGGTGCCTGTTGGGGTCTACCTGCGAGGCGACTCAACGGATTCGGGCTTGTGATTCCGGTAATTCGGGCTGCCTTGGTAAACTCGGACAGTGCGAAGACGTGTATTTGTGTGTGTTTTGTTTGCATATTGTGGTGTATTTGGCATACTTTTCTTTGTTTACGTATATACATGGTTGCATGCATACACATCACACATTTAGTGTATGAGTATTGATGGTTACTCTGGGGGCCATTATCGGACTCCAAAAGCTTTTGGTGACACAGGAGATCGTGCCCGATGTGAAGAACATTTTTGGAAAGGTAGAGCGTATCAGTGCTGATTGAAGAGTAGGGAATGCCCTATTATACTTTGTACTTATTTTGGGATGAATGTACATATATATATATATATATTTGGTATTTGATTTTGGATAACTGTACCTTTAACCCTTCGGGGACTTAATTTTCTGTTTATTTTACTTTTACCAGTATAGTAGGTTGTCCAAACCGGTCAAATGCTCTACTGTGATAACTCTAATACGTATTAAATGGACCTAATAATGAGGGAAAGGTAACAAGTAAAAGGAATCCCTCTAACCCGCCACCCGAAAGGGCGAGGCCGGTAGGGGTGTAACATATCATAGTCGTAAGAAGATATCAATAAAAGATAGCTTGAACATCAGATTTTATCCTAAATGCATTAATCCCCCGGTTGCCTTAACGTATTGCTATAACAATTATCTTATGACTTCCGCAATGCTACAGCATAGCTGCCTTTCACAACATTATCCAGTTAACCCACCATTAAGTTATACAGAAGCTTCCGTGTCCTATACATACAACCTAAACTATACTTCTCCCATATGCCTATGGCGATTTTCTAGTTAAGATTATCTTTTCAAATCAAGGTGTTAAGGTTATGAACAGTAGACCCATGCCTAAAGCCTATAATGATAGGTCAAGCCTTGAACCAGCTTGCCCAGCAAACATTGCTTATCAGATGTCTAACCTCGACTCCCTTCCAGTAAGCTGAAGCCACTAATCTAGCCCTTAGCTTCCACTAACCGACAGAAATTAAGAATATTGACAAATAAACTGAATTTATAAAATTAAGTACTAGCAAACCGGGTTTATTTTACACTCAAGAATTCATCCTCGCTCAGCCACAGGAGGTTTAGTTCATGATTGACGAGAGAATCACTAAACAGACCACAGCAAAATAACCCATGACAAAAGATTAAGTAGAATTAAGAAAAGAAAAAAATAAAGCTTGGCAGATGTTTCGACAGCATAGGAGAGGCCTATCACTTGACAACTCCACATCTTCTTCTCTTTGTCTTACTGCAAGAAAGGAACTGAGTTCTCATGGAGTTCTCATGCTTAGTGCTTCTCTCCCTCTTCTTTTGAGCCTGGCCGAATAGGAATGTTCTTTGGCTCTCCACGACTCGACAGCTTTTAGGGTTAACCATCTTTTCCTTTTATAGTCAGGTTTACTTGTGGTGTAAGTTCAGTGATCTAGGCCTTTCCAAATCTGTCAGGTCCAACTGCTTTAACTTTCCAAATTCGATAGATTGCTTCAGCTGATTCTGTGGGATTCTCCAAATCTAAATCTTCGATCCTCCGCATCTTCTATTCCAATCTGTTGACAATCTAATCGTGAACTAATGTCCATCCATCAACCTGCACTTAATTCTTGAAAAAGCCTCAAAGAAAAGTTAGAACATATGACACACAACATTGCTTCATTTACTCTGCTATAGCATATGAGTTGCATTGTATTGTAGTTGGACATGGCTAAGCCGATGCTATAGCATTGTATTGGCAGTAGTATGTGCGTTCATAATAAACCCTTAAGCTTGCCTTCTTCTTATGCACATGTACAGGATTTTTGTGCATTCGTCGTAACTTATGAGATGTATCCTATATCTCCCTATATGCGTGAATTATGACATAATTGCTCAGATAACATGCTTTTAGGCTCATATTTAACTCACAAAACAGTCACACAGTATAGGGAAAACATGGCATAAATAGTACTCATCAGCAGGCACTGTAGCTAATTATTAAAATAATACCAAATAGTACCTGTCACCAATCAGAATTGTTTAAACAGTGTCTTGAGTCTGTCTTTATAAGCTGAAGCTCCATTCAGTTTGAGGCAGGTTCCGAACCAACCCCTTCTCTCTACCCTTCTCTCTACTCTCTCTCTCTCTCTCTCTCTCCTCTGCCTTCTCTTATCTTTCTCTTTTCTTTGCTTTCGTTTGTAAGTTTCTAAATTCAATAAACTTGTGTTTCTTTATGTCTTGCATTTGCATATCCTCCCTTTCCCTCGATGAGTTAGGATCCGGCAGACTTTGGATTACCTCCGTTCCTTTCTCATCTTCTTTGTTTCTTTTGCACGTTTATTTTCAGTACTTTATTTTTGTTTTAATTTATTTACTTCTTTCCCTACTTCGCTCGCTCCCATTCTCCCTTTCCTCTTTGATCCTTTTAGGGTCTGTATATACATATACATATAAATACATACACACACACATACATATACACATACATAGATACATACATACATATGTGTGTGTAGATATATATGTGTGTGTGCGTGTGTGTGTGTAAATATATATGTATACATATATATATAGGTGTATATATATGTGTATACATATATATATACACATCTATATATGTGTGTGTGTATATAGGTATACATATACATATACATGTGTATATATATCTTTCATATAGGGGTACTTTTATAGAGAGTATAAATCTCTCAAGCCTTCCACCTTCAGATTATACTCAGCACAGCCTTCTTTCGTTTCCTACAAGAGGCATAACTAGAACTTGATTTTATGGTTTTTATATGATTATAACTAAATCTTAACCTTATTTGAACATATAACCATGTGTGTCTTACAAGATCATAACTAACGAATTGCTAGTAATAATACTCACATACATATATATATAGGGGTGTGTGTGATATATATATGTGTATACATATACATATATGTGTATACACACACACACACATATATATAGAGGTATCATATATGTATATGTATACACACACACACACATACATAAATATATACACACACATATGTATACACACACATATGTATATATATATATATATATATATGGTTCTTCTTATATAAACAAACTCTAATCTTGGTTTGATTTATACATAATTAGCCAGCCCAAATTTGCATGTTATCCATGACCGTTCAAGCGTAATATGATTGAATGGGTGAATATTGAAGCAATAGAGATTAACTCACCTCAAAGAGGCATGGGGATCAATATGCTACTACGTTTATTTTTTCTGATCTCTGTTCTAAGACTAGCTGACTACTAAACGCATAATGCGAATGTTTTCTTCATTTGAATTCTTTCTAATTTGAAGATCTAAAGTAAAGCCTTTGATCTTTGTTGTGGAAGAGGTAGGTACCTATACACAAGGTTGTCAAACTCGTGAGTTTAAGCAAACTTGTGAGAGGGATGTAAACTCGGAAACGTAAACTCGTAAGAGTTTACCTATATTAATAAATAATAATTAAAATTATATAATGAAATAATTAAAATACTAAAAATGACAACAATTTAGTTTAAATATATTTGAAATCTAAATAACTGAAATTCATAATTTATCATACTTAACATAAAAATTTATGTTCTAATATAAAGTCACTAAACATAATTAAATAAAACTAATTATAAATTTTACAAAGATAATCAAATGTTGGGTTATTATTACCTCCATTGTCTTCAAATTCTTCTCTATCACCATTATAATCTCCATTTGTATCACCCACGTCATCATTATCATTATAATTTGCCCTAACATCATCAATGTTAAAATCAACACCAAATAATGGATTAGTCATATTCTCATCAATTTCATGAGGTTGAAGAACCTCATCATCCTCTTCCTCCACATCGTTTCCATCTATCCTTCCTTCAGTAATCCATTCATCATCCGAATATATATCATCAAAATCATAATTGAAAGCTCTACTCTTTTGCTTCCTTGTGAGTTTCAAATTGCACATAACAAATGCCAAATCATTCATCTTTTTTTGATGCAAACAGTTTCTTCTTTTGTATGAATCTACAAAAAAATTGAAGGGAAAAAACTTCATTGTTATTCTAACATTCAAGCAAAGTTACTTTGAAAATTAAAAACAAAAAAACAAAAAAGTAAAAATCTTATCATCTCAAAAGCACTCCAATTACGTTCACAACTATAAGAGCTGCAACATAAGCTAAGAATACGAATTGCAATTCTTTTAAGTTCTGGACATCCATCTTCATAAGAATCCCACCATTCTACTTGAGGTAGCTTTTTTCTTAATGCTTGTGCAGTTTCACGCCCAAACATATCTCTTTTGTTACGAAAGTCAGTCAATTGAAACTCAATTTTGTTAAGCTCATCTTGATCCCCAACCATCCTTGACAAACATGTATAACCCTTGTTTGATCATATAATGAGGCTTAAAATTAGTGTCATAATGGAAATGAGGATTGAGGTAGTATGCCGCTGCATGTAAAGGCTTATGTAGTTGAGCTTCCCACCTTTCATCAATTATATTCCATATAAGCTCATAATTATTACAAATCACAATCAATAAAAAAAAGGTCATTCCACCAAAAAAAATTCAAATTATAAAAACATAAAAATTGCATAATAACTTAAGTACAAAAATTTAATTTAATACTTGCCTTTTTTTAACACTATTAAAATTTTGTTTGATCTTTTCCTTCGCACTTTCCATGGCTTCATATATGAATCCCATAGCTACCTTCTCTTCCGAATTTACTAAGCAAAGAGCTTTAACAAGAGGGCAGCACCTTTAAGGCATGTCACAATATTCGTCCACAAATTATTGTCCATAACACTTTTTGCTACTTCTTTTCCATCTTTGGTAGATGAAAATTTGCTATCCTTCCAATGTTGAGAATTAAACAAATTTACTAGGTGTGCTCTATACTCATTAAGACAAGACAAAGTCATATATGAAGTGGCAAATCGAGTTGCAAAGCAGGCCTAATTAAATCTTTTTCATTTGTGTATTTTCTCAAAAGGCTAATGAGCATTGATCTTGCATAAATATATATTGTAATTTTTCTACCCCCGCTAATAGTTTCCTCGTGCAATATAATTTTTTTGTCAAAATCCTCTAACATTAAGTCAATACAATGGGCTGCACATGGAGTCCAATACAAATGTTTTCTTTTCTCCATTAATTTTTGCCCAGCTGCTTTATAATTTGCAGCATTGTCGGTTACTATCTCCACCACATTTTTTTCACCGACTTTCTCCTCAACCTCATCAAGCATCTCAAATACTTTATTAGTTGTCTTAGAAATCTCAGAAGTATCTAATGAATACAAAAATACTATCCCTTTGGGACTATTCACTAGAAAATTGCAAATTGAACGCCTTTTTCCATTAGTCCACCCATCGACATTATTGAACAATCTGTTGTTGTCCATTCATTCCTAAAGTTCTCAAGCAAGGCCTGTGTGTTTTTTAATTCCAAGTTTAAATATTTTTATCTAATATCATGATAAGAAGGAGGCTTAAATCATTGACCAAATCTTCCTATAACTTCACACATCTTTGTAAATTCAGGATTTTTTATACAATTAAAAGGTATAGCACTTGTATAAAAAAATTCGACCTATTTGTTGACAAGCCTCTTCCCTCAAGTCTCTCTTAAACATATGATTAATTGTTGATTGCGTGTTGCCTACCCCTTTGCTGTTATTTTTTGTATTTCACAATAAATTCATCAACCCTTTCTCTGAATTTTGAAACTCAACTTGTGCATGTGCACCTTGATCATCTTCATCACCGATATCAACCCATACTTTTTTTTCTTTTAGATGAAGCACATTTTGCATCATAAACAAGTTGCAGTATTGTGGTCTTTACTTCTTCAAGAACATTGACACAAACTTCAACATCTATTTTAGTGCATGCTAGATGATGTTTGAATCTATAAATACTCCCATTAACAATTTTCCCACAATAGTTATACTTCACTTTTTTGCCATTCCGATCAACATCCATCCCATGTTTCCATCCTATATCAGATCTATTACCCGGATAGTTTCTTCTTGCAGCAATAACTTTTTTTCCGGTATTTTCCTTTATGCTTGAAGACATCTTCAATTTAATATACTACCTAATTAATATATAATAAAAGAAATTCTAAAATTGAGAAAAAAGAGGCAGTCAAAGAAGATATCTAATATCTCAAGGATAAAAAAAAGTTTCACCTTAATTTATTAGCTCGTCAAGAACATAGTTTGTTTAATATAGGATTGTGTTTAATAAATAAAATACTATGATAAAGATCATATTAGACAATAATAAAACAAGGTTCTACTATCACATTGTTAAAAAAAAAAAAAAGAAAAAAAGATTTCACAAGAAAGCTCCCAACTTTCTCATGATCTCCGTAAAAGTAATTAGTAAAATATTCAATAATTGAAAGCAAATAAAAGAGGTGAATGAAAGGACGAAGTAGCTTACTCCTGCATGTATACAGTGGTCTGCTTCAAGAGTGAATACTCCACATTTAAGTCCCTACACCCAAACCGAGAAGAAATTTTATAATAAAAAAATTGTAAAGAATGGAGCAAAAAGGGGCGTACAGACTATAGATTAATAAGCCTAGACTAAATCACGTGATGCCCCATCAGGATATCAAGCTCTTCGATCCTCACATACACGATTCACGAGAAATAAAGGGAGTAAGGCGCATGTTAGTAACTCAGGATATCACACTGCTCAATGCTGATACTTTACATCTTGCATATTTCAAAATCAAACACCCACTTTTCTCAATTGTTTCTCTTTCTTCTACCTTCATTCCCTCTGCTTCTTCGTCTTCTCTCTACTTCTCAAAAACCAGCCAGAACAAACAATGGCGGTGAAGATTGAAGAATGAAAAATAGAAGCTGCAAACTTGGGAAAGAAAGACGGTGCGGCGGCACAAGGTCTACAAGTTTAAAATAGGGCAAGTTGTATGAGTTATGTATTTTTCTTTTTTACTTATACTAGCTTTTGTTTTTTGTTTTTTTTTTTGGAAGATTTTTAGTCCGATATGATCCAAATCTCTGATTTCTACCCCCATATCTCTAACTCATTAAACTGGTTTTGGAACGGCGAGTTCACCGAGTTTGACCGAGTCAAAACCGACTTTGACCGAGTTTATGTATAGAACGATTCTATGAGCGAGTTAACTCGATTTCATTAGCTAAAAACATGAACTCGTTAAACTCGGCGAGTTGACTTGTGAGTTTGACAACCATGGGTATACATACTTTCTAGAATTTTGTCTTTTTTTTTCAATTTTTTGTATTTTCAAAATTTGGCTAATTATTTATGGTGCTTTTATTGCTTGTGATGCATACAACAAATGATATAAAATTAGGCAGTTCAATCCTTGACCTTAAATATAGATAAGGACAATAAAAAATTTGTTGAATCATCCTTACTATATACTACTTAGGGCCATCTTAGGTGGCTCATAAATCATAAATCAGGTTAAGACTTAAAACAAAGACCAAAAAATATAATCATCCTTACTATATACTACTTGCAACTTAATCAATTATCATCAAGGTTATGAAACCGAGACCGGACCGCGATTCGGGACGGAAAACGTCGAACCGACCGGAAAACTGGTTCGAGTCAGGGGGTGAATCGGGGTCCCGAGTTGACCCGGAGTCAACTCAGTCAACTCATCCTGAACCAACTGAGTTGGCCGAGTCAGATTTAAAAAGGTTGGTTCTTTTTTAAAAAAAAATTGACTGAAGAAGAACGAGAAGGGGGAGAGTGTCGGCGCCTCAGCGATGGCTGGCAAAGATCGTGATCTAGATTTGTCGTAGATCGAAGGTCAGAGCTTCTTCGGTCTAAATAATGGAGACGGATTTTGACCGATAGAATTTTTTAGTTTACAACCAACAGCTCCGCGACGCCTTTTCAATGTCGAGACCGAACAAGAAGGAGGAGAGACAGAGAGAGAGAGCTCTGAATCTTAAGAGTTGAAGGAGAAAGAAAGAAGGAAGAGGGACTGAGAGAGAAGGAGAGATCGAATGAATGAAGAATTGAAGGAGGGAGATAAAAAGTTAAAAACACCTCAACACAAACTAGACGACGGAAAACCAAACGTATGGCTAATGGCTAACATTACTAATTAAACAAAAAAATCAAAAAGTCGAATGCCCATATCCTATACCCTGTAGCCTATAGCCCTATACTTGCCATGGGCACATCACATTTAAGATTTGGGAACTCTACACGCCGAACCATGATCTGCTTTTCTTTTTTCTTTTTTTCTTTTTGAAAAAACAATATAGTATTATATATCTTGGAAAAAACAAAAAGTTATTTATCTATCACATCATATCCTATTATAAAATATTGTTTATTATTGAAATATAAATATTTTTACTTATTTTAATCAAATTTTATTTTTAGTTAACACCGGTTTGACTTCGGTTTAACCCATTGACCCTTAACCCAAGTACCCCATCGATTCAATGACTGATCCGGTTTTTAGAACCTTAATTATCATACATATATGCATTTACGTACACATTGTAAATATTTTTTTGTCTATTTTACCATAGCTACTAATTTTGTACGTCTTTCTATATATTTACCAATTATTATTTTAATTTATTTAATAAATTAAGGTACTAATAATTATCAATGCTACTGACTAGGATTCTTTGAAGTATATTTGTTAAAAAGTGATGAGAGAAAAAAGAGAGGCATGCTACGGTTTGGATTTCTCTCCATTTTCATTTCAATCAGTTAGGGATAAAGCAAAGGATTTTGAAACAAAGGCTTGTAGAAGGAGAAGGGTCAAAAGTCTCTAATGGAGATTCAAACTCTCAAGTCTCATGATCAAATTTGATCCTCTCAGAGATTTGCTACCACCACCATCTCTCTTGAACAAAACATTCATTCTGATTATTCACTCTATCTAAACCATTTCATTCATATACTCTAACTACTTCCTCGAAACCCAAGGTAAAGTTTTTACATGCATATTTATCTATCTTGGTAAGAAATGGTCACACATTACCATTGAACTTTTACCCTATGTTAGGATGGAGAGAAAATTAGGGGAAAAATAAAACTAAGAGATAAAACTCTCAAAAATAGCTTCTTTTTTTTTTTTTTTTTTTTTTTTTACAATTTATGGAAGTTTTCAAATCTAGTATTTTCTTCCCCCTATTTTTTCTCGTATCCAAACATAGCATTATTTTTTTTTTTTTTGGTTGCGCATCCGGTATCTAGAGCTTTGCCCCGACTAATCTGAATCCGACCCGGGTCGACACCTAGCTATGGTGGGTGAGTCTTCCAGCGGGACTTTTCTGCATTCACAAGGCTCGAACTCGAGACCTTGCTTAAGCGACACAAGCTGTTACTACTTGTACTAACCCCCCGTTGGTAAACATAGCATTATTATTTTATTAGCTTCTGTAAAATCGAGGTAGTATTTGTTCTTTGTCCTTTTTGTGTGTGTTAGACTAGTTATTTTTATCTGAGATAGTACTATTTTCATCAATCAATTTGAAAGTATATATTGTCATCACTATTCTGTACGTCTGTTTAGTTAATCTTGGAAGCATTTGTAAGTACAGAATCTAAGTTGGAGGAGTTGGAGTGTGTTGGCGTACATGTAGAACAAACTCAAGATCTTAATGTTTCTACCATAATCAATTCTAATCACTCCCATAATTTCTCCAAATTCCTCTGTTTCTCCTGAAATGTCAGTCCAACAAGTTAATCCTACAAGGCCTAATAATGTTCCCTCCAAGGAAAGTGATAATTATACCATTAATATGCCTATGACTCCTTTTACATCACCACCACATGAAGACAACAAACTAGGCTTCAGAATTTTTGTTGTTGAAGTTGTAGGTGATCTCACCAATTTGGCTATGTCATCAACTGATGTTGTGTTAAATAAGAAAAGGCCTATGATTGCCAAGAAGATGGAAAAAGCTTCATTTCTTATTGGGACGTTTAGATTCATAGGAATAATGTGAATGATTTGACCTTTAACTATGACTTAGTGCTTCACTATCTCTGCCTTCCTTATTTGCACATTGATGTTTACCATTGCAAATTGTTGAAGTGAGAGGAATCTAGTTGAACTCTCACATGTCACTTTGCATATTATAAGTAACTACTATCGTTTCCCTTTGTCTATTTGTTTTTCTTGGTTCGTCTTAGTATGGTTTTCGAGGATAACACTTGATCTTGCTAATAATTGCATAATTTAGGTTGGATATATATATATATATATATATATTGTAAGAGTGCATTTTAGACTCTATAATGCATCTTATAATAGAACCAATGGCTCAAGCATATACATTTAATATATAAGAATACAGAAAGTGAAGCAAGACAAAGATAATTGCTCTTTCTACAAAGTCAAATAATACTTTGTTTAATTACCTATGTTTTTTATTATAAAGAAACAGAGATAATAGCTTTGTGTCACGCACTCACAAATCATTTGACATTATATTGTAAGTCTCGCACACACATAAATAAAAACTATTGGCTTAAAAACAAACTCAATTGACAAATATATATTTGAACATGCATTGCAATAGAGGTTGTTTCACTCCGAGACTACTTGAATAACACTATCCATACAAATATGCTCTTGGACACATTCAGTACATGATTTTGTTGCTAACATCTTCATCATAAACCAAATAGATAAGTGTGTTTTTCACTCTCAAATCACATGCAAAAGTGACTATAAGCTCCACTCTGTTACCAGGCTCCAAATTAGAAATCATTTCTTGCCAATTATCTTCATCATTTAAAGCAGTTATTGCATCTTTATGGTAGAATTTAATGGTAGCCTTTGTATGGTTTGATACCAAGACACTAACTGGATATACAAATGTCATGTTGTCTTGAGAAGACATATGGATTATGCACATAATCAATCCTTTCAAGCTTTTGCCCATAATTTGAGGAACTTCAAAAAATATTGAAGATCCTTTTCCTTTGAAATTTTGCCAATGAGGATAATTGTCTCCAGGAAAAGAATTAAGTCCAAACCCTCTTTCCTTGCATCCCTAAATTATGTACATAACGAGAGAAGAACCTAATTAAAAAATAGACAAATATTTACATAGATGGACACACTACAGGAAAACCGAATTTTAGCGGCGGTTTTTTTTTTCATTTAGCGTCGGTTTGAACCGCCGTTAAAATAATTGATGGCATTTTAAAAACTGACGTGGAAATTGGCGCCATTAAATAATTTAGAGTCGTTTCACACAACCGCTTAGGAATAACCGTCGTTAAAAAACCACGCTAAGAAAGAGAAGAGGAGATCCTTAACGTGGCTAAGAAAAACTCCAATGCATACCTTTCGGATCGTGTGATTGAGATTTCGATGCAAATAAGAAGATAGAAAGTCTCTTTAAAGTAGAAGAGAGGTTCAAAGATAGGCGAGGCGCACCGACCGGAAGTGAGGAGCCAGAAATCTCAATCGAATGTGAGATGAAGACGATAGGTTAGCAAAAGGCAGGGACGGAGCGAGACCTATTCAAGCTGCGAGCAGAACAGGATCTCATCGCTCAAGTCCTCCGACAGCCCTATGTAAGGCTGCGAGCGAAACGGGCTTCAATCGAATGTGAGATGAAGACGATGCGAAGGGGTAATGGCTTCAATCGAATGTGAGATGAAGACGATGTGTAATCGAAGAGGATTTGGGTGCGGCGCTTTTTAGGGTAAAAATGGGAAGAGGATAATCGAATGTTAGCGCTTTTTTTCAATAGGGATTCAATCGAATTACTCAGCGCTTTTTTTCCCCCTTTTTCTAACCGCCTCTGAGAAACCGCCGCTAAAATGTGTTTTTGGTGTAGTGACATCTAAATACAAACGTTATTAGTACTCACTCTTAAATATGTATATGTTAAGAGCTAATTAAAATGTTTATGAATGCCTTAATTGATTAACTCAAAATGATTGAGAGTGAGATATGGATATCAAATTATTAGGGTAGATTTATTTCCAAATTAATTAGAGGAATATATCTTCAAATGAAGTCAAATACATTACTAGCCAATATTTGAATATGTTGTGCAGTATAATTTAAAGCCTTACGAAGCATGCATAAGCTATTCAAAATTCCATGTATCCTTATGTTGTTTACATATTGCACGTATGGCACTATTTTAAGTATAACTAACACTTGCTAAATGATTTTAAAAACTTTAAAGCATAATTATTATACATTTTTAAGCATTTAAACATGCACTTAGTCACTTACATTATTATAACTGCACACTGCTCCACGCGCATGCACACATCATGATATTAATAAAAGCACGAACTAAGCATTACGTTATGCTTGGATGAAGAAAAAATTAAGATAAAAATAGATGGGGGGAATATTAGGAGGGACAACTTCCAAAAATGGTTTTTTTTAATCATTTTTTGGAGTATTCCCTCCTAGTGTTCTTTCCACCAAATTTTTTTCTCAATCCAAACATAGGGTAAGTTAAATATGTATGACCAAGGAATTCTTCCAAAAACCAAGCAAACTATATGCAGTTGTGGTAGTAGAGAGATCAAGAGAATAACCTGTGAAATACTCTTCAAAAGTGTATCAAAAACTTCGTTGAATTTGCCTACGAGAATAATAATAGAACTCATGAATGTTTCTGATGATTCCTTATGAACTTCCTCATGAAAATCAGTCAGTGTTGGAGTCATTCTACATGAAGATTGAGATGTTCTTGGTATTTCTCTAAACATTTCACAACTTTTTGTAAACAAAGGATGTGAAAGACCCTTGATTATCGATGGCATGATTCCAAATTGTTGAAACGAGGACTTTGAATAATTTGTCAGGGGCACCAATGACAAAGGAAGAGATGGAAATACATCACATGACAGTCCTTCATAACCACATAAAGAAACATATTTAATGTTCTTCATTCTCACTAATGAGATGGGTACTTGTGTTAAAGCAGTTTGACTTGCCACCAAAGTCGTTAAAGATTCCATTTTCTCAATGTCTTCCTCCAACCTTTCAATCTTGGAACAACCAAAAAGATTAAGTGTTCTCAAAGATTTCAAGTCATATATACTTCTTGGGAGATGCTCCAGGCCATTGCAATTCTTTAAATTTAACAAAATAAGATGTCTAAGATTTCCAATGGAAGGGTGAATCATAGACAAACGTGGACAATCTTTAAGTATCAACTTCTCAAGATATGGTACTTTTGAAAAGTCAGGTGTTTCTGTTAGGTAATGAGAATGACTCAAATTGAGAATCTTCAATGATTCCAAAACCTATACAAAGAGATTAACTCAAAATAAACATCATAATAAATAAAACAATAAAATAAGTGAAAAAAATAACACAAATCTTGTTAGTAATATTTATTTCCAAACGTTTGCAAATACCTTGCTTTTCTCCCATACTTTTGTGAGATTACTCCACTTTAAGTCAATGACAACTGTCTTTTCAAGATTGAAGTTTCTTGGCAAGCTTTCTAAGAGAAATCCATGCCAACAAAGCCATCTCAATTCTTTTGATAGATAAGCATAGTCTCCATTAAGTTGTACATGATTAAAGTTGAGTAATCGAAGCCTCTTTATCTTCTTAAATGCATTGGTACTCAAGGTTACTGAATTGTTGCTTGGCATGTTTAAAGACAATCCCTTGATAGCTTTTGTTCCCTATGAAATACGAAAAGATGAGGAAAAAAATATAACAAACAATCAGTAATTCAAGGAGTGCATAATGCATAATGAAGAAACAAGTATTAAGATTTAAATTCAAGAAAAGTTAGTAAATGAGAGAATTGCGCAATAAAGTTAATCGAAAGAATTCTTACAATGTTGTTTTCTAACACATTCAACACGTCATCATTAATCCATAATCTTGTACGCTTCTCTGGATCCTCTGGTGATTGCTCTCGAATTATTTCTCTTCCCATATCACGGAGTAAGTCATCCATATCAAGTATATTTTTGTTTCCAAATTTTACAACTTTTACAAGGCTCCGCTCAATCAGATGAATAATTCCACTTTCTGCATGAAGTCCACAACCATTTAATATTTGTGTAGCATAGCTTCTGTCCTTCCCAATAAAAAAACAACATATTTCTAAGAATAGCTCTTGCTCCGTTTTGTCACTCAAACCATCAAAACTTATTTTTAGAATTTCATAGATTTTACCATTTGGAGTTTGTTTCAACCTATTCAAAACACTTTCCCAATAAGGTATTTCCCTATCAAACAAAGATGAGCCAAGAATTTCAAGAGCTAGTGGTAGCCCTCTACTATATGACACTACCCTTTTTGAAAGTTCAATGAAGTTTTTTAAAGGAAGCGCTTGCTTAAACGCATGCCAACTGAAAAGCTCAATGGATTCATTATCATCCATTCCTCTAACACTAAATATTTCATCCACTTGAAGGATTTCGAGTAGACGTTTATCTCTAGTAGTGATAATTATTCTGCTGCCTTGGCCAAACCATTCACGACTCCCACACAATACTTTGAGTTGGTCTTCATTACTTATATCATCTAATACAAGAAATACTCTTTTCCAACAAAGAGTTTCTTTGATTAGAAATGTCCCTCTTCCTGCATTTGGTACCTTGATCCTTCTTGTCTTTAAGAAGCTAGAAAGAAGATGTTCTTGCAAATAAACTTGACCATTATCTTGCTTCCACACTTCCCTAATATTTGCAAGGAAACTCTTTCCCACAAAACTTTGGCCCATTTCATTGTAAATAGCTTTAGCCATCGTTGTTTTACCCATCCCTCCCATCCCCCAAATACCTATTATCATGATCTCATTTGATTCGCAACTTAGCAATTGGATGATATCATGCACGCGAGACTCCAAACCCACTGGATGGTGAGCAACAAACATATATTTGTTGTTGTCTAGCCTCATTGTGATAGTTTTAACAATATCGTCAAGTAACTCAACCTCAGTTCTGGAGACAACAATAAATTAGTTAACTAGAATTCTATTAACACGACCATAAAAGCAACACAATGACATAATAGACGTGTGGAATTAGCCAAAACAAGTAATTGAATATCACAGTAGAATAGGGACCAATTTTTGCTGCTAGTTTCATCTTTGTTTCTCTATTTGGTGAGTATCATTGATTAGATCACCATTTATTATTTCTTTCAAGGTAAACAGAGCATCAGCTCAGCAACTATGACCTAGCTATAGAAAACTTGAGCACGTGAGATGCATATGGTGCATTATATGCTTACCTATATACCATAGATCCCTTTGCATACATGGAATTTACTTTCACTTATCTATGCATCTATACACAACTTGATAATTTTCAGTGTAAATAAGACATAGACACATTTTATATATGAGAAAATGAACAATGTTAAATGCTGTATATTAATTAAACAGAAGTTATAGATTTTCCCATTTATTTCTAAACAACGTTATCAACACCCTTTGATTATATATACGTCATAAATAATAGTAAGTTGTGTGCCTGTGTCTTTCTTTATTGACAGGAAAAAAGGGGAAAACGTACCTTTTCATCAACTACCATGATTTTATGCATTTAATAGGCACTCAACTGGTGTCCACATAATATGCTACCTTAGTTTACTTTTGGCCGTCATATCCTATCTTTGTTAGTTACAATTCTTTGTTACATTGGGGGGTTTTGAGTGATCCTCAACCTTTAGTTACACCTTAATTACCTTGTTTTTATTATCTAAACTACCTTCTGATAGCTTTGTTAATGGAAAACTCACCTTGCATCATTCTTATCGCCTAAACTTGTTTTCCGTGGCTTAGTTATATACATTTTATTCCTATCTATTTGTTTTTCAACTATTTTTTTGTAATCTCGAGCTACACGTGTATAGGATATACTAAGATTTTTGTTTATGAAACATATCAAGATAGCAGTTTTTACTTTAATATATTCTAGATAGCCAATTGTAGTCTCAATGCTAGGATATATTTCCACCTATTTCATGCTACCCCGTTTTCTACCATAGTCACTACGAAAATCTCAAAACGAAAAAGATTAATGTAATATAATTGTGCAAGGTCTATCTCTAGTTTTTTTAATGTTCCTTGCCTCATTAACTATCGGTAGGTAAGTATGTAAAAGTAGCTTAATCATGAATCTACCCATGTTAAAAACAAAATTAAGAAATTCAATCATAAATAGAAAAATAAAATTAATTAATTCGACCATTTCAAATAATAAGTAAAAGAAAATACCAATACCTATAATTTTGCATATTCCATCCCGATAAGTTGGCAGCTTCAATAAGGGCTTTCCTCCGGTCCTTGTTGAAAGGGAGTGTCGTTATAAGCTTTTCCCATGCTTTTCCAAAGGCATTTTGTTGTTTACGAACATCAGATGGTTCCACATCATAGAATATAGGGAAAACCTCTTGATAAGTTTTTCTGTAACACTCCATGATTTTCTCTAATTCTTGCAAGCACCAACTAGAGCCTGCATAATTTGGGGAGAATATGATGATTGAAATTCTAGAATTTTCAATTGCCCGTAGTAATGAACCTGAAATGTGCTCTTCCCTTGCAATCCCTTCTTCATCCATGAAGACCTTGATTTCAACTTTCTTCAAAGTAGTATAAAGATGCGTAGTAAATGACTTACGCGTATCCTCACCTCTAAAGCTTAAGAATACATCATAGATATATGTGAACTTCTGTTTATCTGTAGTGATTTGATGCATGGTAGACTCCAAAGCCACTGGATTGTGAGCAACAAACATATATTTTTGCTTGTCTAGCCTCATTGTTATAGTTTTAACAATATCGTCAAGTAACTCAACCTCAGTTCTGAAGACAACAAGAAATTAGTTAACTAGAATTCTATTAAGACGGCCATAAAAGCAACACAATGACATAATAGAAGTGTGGAATTAGCCAAAACAAGTAATTGAATATCACGGTAGAATAGCTAGGGACCAATTTTTGCTGCTAGTTTCATCTTTGTTTCTCTATTTGGTGAGTATCATTGATTAGATCACCATTTATTATTTCTTTTAAGGTAAACAGAGTATCAGCTCAGCAACTATGACCTAGCTATAGAAAACTTGAGCACGTGAGATGCATATGGTGCATTATATGCTTACCTATACACCATAGATCCCTTTGCATACATGGAATTTACTTTCACTTATCTATGCATCTATACACAACTTTTTAATTTTCAGTGTAAATAAGATATAGACACATTTTATATATGAGAAAATGAACAACATTAAATGCTGTATATTAATTAAACAGAAGTTATAGATTTTCCCATTTATTTCTAAACAACGTTATCAACACCCTTTGATTATATATACGTCATAAATAATAGTAAGTTGTGTGCCTGTGTCTTTCTTTAT
This sequence comes from Acacia acuminata, assembly GCA_019022655.1. Classification (NCBI taxonomy): domain Eukaryota; kingdom Viridiplantae; phylum Streptophyta; class Magnoliopsida; order Fabales; family Fabaceae; genus Acacia; species Acacia acuminata. The sequence continues at coordinate 822,661 of JAFJYI010000239.1, forward strand.
TGACAGGAAAAAAGGGGAAAACGTACCTTTTCATCAACTACCATGATTTTATGCATTTAATAAGCACTCAACTAGTGTTCACATAATATGCTACCTTAGTTTACATTTGGCCATCATATGCTATCTTTGTTAAATACAATTCTTTGTTGCATTGGGGGGTTTTGAGTGATCCTCAACCTTTACCTTCACCTTAATTACCTTGTTTTTATTATCTAAACTACCTTCTGATAGCTTTGTTAATTGAAAACTCACCTTGCATCATTCTTATCGCCTAAACTTGTTTTCCGTGGCTTAGTTATATACATTTTATTCCTATCTATTTGTTTTTCAACTATTCTTTAGTAATCTCGAGCTACACGTGTATACGATATACTAAGATTTTTGTTTATGAAACATATCAAGATAACTTTTTTACTTTAATGTATTCTAGATAGCCAATTGTAGTGTCAATGCTAGGATATATTTCCACCTATTTCATGCTACCCCTTTTTCTACCATATTCACTAAGAAAAGCTTAATGTAATATAATTGTGCAAGGTCTCTAATTTTTTTAATCTTCCTTTGGTCATTAATTATAGATAGGTAAGCATGTAAAAGTAGCTCAATCATGAATCTACCCATGTTAAAAACAAAATTAAGAAATTCAACTCATAAACAGAAAAATAAATTTAATTAATTCGACCATTTCAAATAATAAGTAAAAGAAAATACCAATACCTATAATTTTGCATATCCCATCCTGATAAGTTGGCAGCTTCAATAAGGGCTTTCCTCCGGTCCTTGTTGAATGGGAGTGTGGTTATAAGCTTTTCCCATGCTTTTCCAAAGGCATTTTGTTGTTTACGAACATCAGATGGTTCCACATCATAGAATATAGGGAAAACCTCTTGATAAGTTTTTTACGTAACACTCCATGATTTTCTCTAATTCTTGTAAGCACCAACTAGAGCCTGCATAATTTGGTGAGAATATGATGATTGAAATTCTAGAATTTTCAATTGCCCGTAGTAATGAACCTGAAATGTGCTCTTCCCTTGCAATCCCTACTTCATCCATGAAGACATTGATTCCAGCTTTCTTCATAGTAGTATAAAGATGCGTAGCAAATGACTTACGCGTATCCTCACCTCTAAAGCTTAAGAATACATCATAGATATATGTGAACTTCTGCTTATCTGTAGTGATTTCATGCTCGGGAGACTCCAAACCCACTGGATGGTGAGCAACAAACATATATTTTTGCTTGTCTAGCCTCATTGTTATAGTTTTAACAATATCGTCAAGTAACTCAACCTCAGTTCTGGAGACAACAAGAAATTAGTTAACTAGAATTCTAGTAAGACGGCCATAAAAGCAACACAATGACAAAATTGAAGTGTGGAATTAGCCCAAACAAGTAATTGAATATCATGGTAGAATAGGGACCAATTTTTGCTGCTAGTTTCATCTTTGTTTCCCTGTTTGGTGAGTATCATTGATTAGAACATCATTTATTTTTTCTTTCAAGGTAACTAGAGTATCATCTCAGCAACTATGACCTAGCTATAGAAAACTTCACGTGAGATCCATATGGTCTATTATATGTTTGGCTATGTACCATAGATCCCGATGCATAAATGGAATTTACTTTCACATATCTATGCATCTACACGTAACTTCTTAATTTTCAGAGCAAATAAGATATAGACACATTTTATATATGAGAAAATCAACAACGTTAAAATGCTTTATATTTATTATACAAAAGTTATAGTTTTATGCATTCATTTCTAAAATTTTATCAACACCCATTCATTCTACATACATGACATATAATAGTAAGCTGTGTGCCTGTGTCTTTCTTTATTGACATGAAAAAAGGGGGGAAAGTGACGTTTTACCAACTACCACGATTTTATGCATTTAATAAGGACTCAACTGGAGTTCACATAATATGCTACCTTAGTTTACTTTTGGCCATCATATCCTATCTTTATTAAATACAATTCTGTTACACTGGGGAGTTTTGAGTGATACAATTCTTTGAGCTGCATGTGCATAGAATCCTAAGATATTTTGTTTATGAAACATACCAAGATAACTTTTTTTACTTTCATGTATTCTAGTTAGCCAATTGCAGTCTGAATGCTAGGATATATTTCCACCTATTTCATGCTCCCCCTTTTCTTACCATATTCACTAAGAAAATCTCAAAACGAAAAAGCTTAATGTAATATAATTGTGCAAGGTGGTTCTCTCTAGTTTTCTTATTGTTCCTCTGGTCATTAATTACAGGTAGGTAAGCATGTAAAAGTAGCTTAATCATGATCTACCCATCTTAAAAACAAAATTACGAAGTTCAACACATATACAGAAAAACAAAATTAATTGATTTGACTGTGTCAAATAATAGTAAAAGAAGATAACAATACCTATAATTTTGCATATCCCACCCTGGTAAGTTGGTGCTTCAATAACAGCTTTCTTCAAATTGTTTGCCTCTTTCATGCCCTTGCTGATTGAGAATGTCGTTATAAGCTTTTTCCATGCTTTTCCAATGGCATCTTCTTGTTTATGAACGTCGGATGGTTGCACATCATAGAATATAGGGAAAACCTCTTGATAAGTTATTCTATAACACTCCATGATTTTCTCTAATTCTTGCAAGCACCAACTAGAGCCTACATACTTTTGTGAGAATATGATGATTGAAATTCTAGAACTTTCAATTGCCGTAGTAATGAACCCGAAATGTGTTCTCCTTTGCAATCCCTTCTTCATCCATGAAGACCTTGATTCCACTTTCTTTAGAGTGGTATAAAGATGCATAGCAAATGACTTACGTGTATCCTCACCTCTAAAGCTTAAGAATGCATCATAGTTATATGTGAAATTCTGCTTATCTTCAGTGGTTTGCTTCCCTATTTCTTGTAGCAAATCATGCACATGAATTTTGTCATTGACAACCTTTACAAGGCTACACTCAATAAGTACTTGCATTCCCATTTCTATGGGGAATCTCGAGCCCTTAAACAAATTAGTAACATCACTTTTCCTCCGGCCCACATGAAAGCGTGCTATGTCACAAAATAATTTTTTTTTCGAATCGCTAAAAAGTCAAAGCTTATTTTAAGCATTTGTTTTATTTCGGAATGTGGAACTTCTTTTAATTTATTCAGAACTTTTTTCCACTTTGAAATCGTCTTATTATGCAAAAGGAGCCTATAACTTCAAGAATCAATGGCAGCCCTTCACAAGAAGTAATTACTATCCTAGAAAGATTTACAAAGTCATTTGGTGGACCAAAGTTTTTAAATGCATGCCAACTAAAAATCTCAAGAGACTCACTATCGTCCAGCTTTTCCACTTCATATAAAATGTCAACAAACTGATTGAGTAAACCCTTATTTGTTGATGTTACGACAATCAAACTCCTTTTACCAAAGTACTCTGTATTTCCACACATTCCAGTGAATTGGCCTCCTTGATTTACATCATCAAGTACAATTAAGGCTCTTCTATAAGGTTCTTCCTCCGTACAATTCATTTGAATATCAGAAAGAAGTTGCTTTTGTAGAAGCAATTGACCATTATTATTCTCCCATACATCCTTGATATTAGCAAGAAAACTTCGCAATCAAAATGGCCACCAAGTTGGTCATAAAGAGTTCTAACGATAGTAGTTTTACCAATACCTCCAACCCGAAAATTCCAACTACAATTGTATTTCTTGGATAATGATGACATCTCCGGGCCAATTGGTGAAGCAGTTTTTCACACGAAGTTGTACCCCTACTTGTGAATGTGATATGTATTTTTCAATGAAATCATTGACGGCTTCTTGATCACTTTGGAAGCAAGTTAGAATTATATTAAAATTAATGGAGGAACATGTTTCGAAAAAAGATATATTAAACTATATTCACATATATTAAAAAAAAAAAAAGTGCAATTTCTATATAATTTGATTTACAAAAGCTCATATTCTCACTAAGAAACAATTCTGCTCATATCTTTTGTTAGAACTTAGAACCCATACAAGCATATAAACAGTTTATAAAAAAAAGGAGTTTTTGTGGTTGCATAATATATTGCAAATCAATTGCAAAATTCATTACTAAAATAGTTTCGATGGATTTTTTCTTGATTAGTAACGGAATTATGTATCACTAAATGGAGATAGAGAAGGTACTGGCCGGAGATGGAGGAATGAGAACACAATGGCGGATGTGGAGATGAAGGTTAAGGTAGCAACAAACTCCGATGGAGAAGGAAGAAGTCATGGCTTGAATTTCCATACGGAGACTAAAAAGGAGAGGGTATTTTGGTCGAGAAAAGTTTCAAACGTACGCTTGGAATTTCAATCCCACCTCCCGCTCCCCCCTTTGGGTTTCAACCATTCCCTTGCGCTAGGGATGTCCATGGATTAGATTGGACCTGGTTAGGGATAAACCCGAGGTCTAGTCCAGGTAGGAGGTTAGATTGGAAAAGCCAGCCCGATGTCTAGTCGGTCCAAAGACTAACCAACTCCGGAACTGGACCGATTTGGACCGAGACCCGGCCCAAGGGATCGCCTAGGCGGTCCCAGCGAGTCCAGGATATATTTTTTTCAAGTTCACATGACTCTGACTCCTCTTCCCTCACCCTCTTTTGTCTCTTCCCTCACCCTCATCTTTCACTTTCACTCTCTAGTCTCTTCGTCATAATCATCTATCACTTTCTTTCTTTTCCAATGACTCCCTCCCTCTCTCTTGTCTCTTCCCTCACTCTCTAAATTCTAAAGGAGAGGAGACCTCCTCAACTCTCTATTGAACGACGACCATGACAAAAACGAAGATGGAAAAATCTTGGACGACGACCTCTTCAAAGCTTCAACTTTGACTTCATCTTCTTCATTTGGCTTTGACGGCAACGAAGACGAAAAATCACATCTTGGTTTCTTCGAAGGATGTGGAGTGTCCAGATCTGAACTCCGGTGAGTATGTATTTCCCGATTATGCTTCTTGAAGAATTGAATCTACTCTCAACTGTTCCGATCTTGAGCTTCCACCTTCAGATCGGGGTACTGAGTCTTGAGCTTTAACTAATCCAATCTTGAAGGTGGCTGAACAAGCATAATGAGTGCAAAGGTATTGACCCTTAATCGGTGGATTTGAAGTATTAGATATGATTAGTTTTGATGATGTCTTATATAGATGCCATTATTAAGAGCAAAAAGCTTGTATAGATATATTTATCTCCTACATTGACTAACTACTATATTTATTGTAGATTAGTGTAAATTGAGTAGAGGATAATGATCAAGAGAAGAGAAGAAAGAATGAGTTGAGTTAAGGGTAACAATCAAGAAGGAGATAAGAGCTCACGTGAGAAGAAGAACTTGAGAAAATGTCAAGTTCAAGAAGAAGAAAAATGATGAGCCCAAGTTAAATGATAAAGAATGATCAAGATGGGAGATGGAAGAAGGAAGAACTTGCTGAATGGAATGAAGATATCATTATCCAAGTTCTAAAATTGATCCTAGAAGTCTCCATGATCGAATGGAAGTTGGAATGGCTCAAATCGGAGTTAAAATAAGCAAAAGGGAGCTTCAGGATGATATAACTCGAGTTATGAACTCACAACTCGAGTTAATAAAGTTGCTACAATGTTTTCCCTCTTCTGGAATGAGTTAACTCAAGTTATGTATGAGTAACTTGAGTTAAAATGTGCTCTCGCGTTTTGGACAAGAGTAACTCGAGTTACCACTTAGTAACTCAAGTTACCGTGATTTTCAGCACCCTCTGTTCTACTGTTTCACGTTTTCAGCTGGCGAGGTCTGGTATTTTGATGATATCTCTCAAACCAGAAATCGGATTGCAACAAAACTAATGGCATATGAAACGAGACTCTCAATGCGTCATTTTGATATAAAATTCAAGTCCAAATGAGTTCAGATCAAGGAGCTATGAATTGTTTAAGTTGGGACTGAAATTCACGCCACACTGCTGACCAAGCCTTAATGTTTTGAGTGTAACTCACAAACTACAAATCCAATTGAGCTGAAATCGGTGGCATATGAAAGTAGACCCAAAATTATTTCCATCAATATTTGAATGGACCAAAACGGAGTTGATACCAAGGAAATATGGCCTTCGAAAGTTTCAGTCAGTTCAAGATTGTTCAAAAGAGCTCAACATACAATGAGTTTGGATTGAGTTGTTAACTCGGCTTGGATAACTCAAGATTAGGACTAGAAACTTGATTCAACAACAATCATAGAGGCAAACAAGAGAAGAATGAATATTGAGAAGAGATTACAACTCGAATCCACAAAGTAGCGAGCCTTTGTTCACAACGTCTCCGAGAATTCGAACTTGTTGCTATCAATTGATTACTACTTGTTATACTCTTCCAACGTTATTAATAATCTTCATGAGCAAGTTTCAGTTGATCAAAAGCTCGGATTGAGGATCAATGCCAACTGTCAGATAAACGATTTAACTCGAGTCAAGGCATGGCAACTCGAGTCAACCTCTGACAGAAAGAATTCAGAATTCTGGAATTCATTAGCAACTTGAGTCATGACCACCAACGCGAGTTATTCAAGAAGACAAAAAGTAATTGGAGCACCTGGCAACTCGAGTTATGAAATTAACTCAAGTTGTGAGTTCATAACTCGAGTTATATCATCCTGAAGCTCCCTTTTGCTTATTTTAACTCCGATTTGAGTCATTCAAACTTCCATTCGATCATGGAGACTTCTAGGATCAATTTTAGAACTTGGATAATGATATCTTCATTCCATTCAGCAAGTTCTTCCTTCTTCCTTCTTCCTTCTTCCATCTCCCATCTCCCATCTTGATCATTCTTCATCATTTAACTTGGGCTCATCATTTTTCTTCTTCTTGAACTTGACATTTTCTGCAAGTTCTTCTTGTTGTGAGCTCTTATCTCCTTCTTGATTGTTACCCTTAACTCAACTCATTCTTTCTTCTCTTCTCTTGATCATTATCCTCTATTCAATTTACACTAATCTACAATAAATATAGTAGTTAGTCAATGTAGGAGATAAATATATCTATACAAGCTTTTTGCTCTTAATAATGGCATCTATATAAGACATCATCAAAACTAATCATATCTAACATGAAGGTGGAAGCTCAAGATTGGAACACTCCCAAGCCGGAGGTCGAGTATTTGACACTAGGGAGATAGACGACAAGAGACGAGAGAAGAGATGGAGGTCAAACAAAAGAATGAAGAGGAAGTCGCGTATTTGGGACTAGGGAATAGGGATGTTGAGTGGTGAATGCAATGGTATTTTCCAAAAAATAAAATAAAATAATTCTTTCGGGTCGGACGGACCGGTCCCAAGGGATCGAGCCCCTAGACCGAGGTCCAGTCCAGCCCGGACTGATAGCGGTCCGGTCATGTAATCTTGTCTCGAGACCTTTTCTATTTTTTTTCATCGGATAGGGTCGGGCAGACCACCGGACGTCGGGTTTTTGGACATCCTTGCCCCGCACATGGGATTTTGTCACTCCAAGTATGCTTTTTAATGGAGGGGAAAGAGAGAGGAGGGATTTTTAATGTAGGGAGAGGATGTGAAGGACTTTAATGTCACAATGACGTGGAAGCAGATTTCCTCAACGTCGTCAATCTCGTATCCCTCAAAAGCACGCAGGTAAGCCGTTGATCTCTCATAGTTAAATCTGATTTGTCCATTTTAATACCTTCAAAACAAGTTTAGAGTCCCGAAAAAATATTTTATGATTTTGAAAAATATCCGAGGTATATTTTCGATGTCGTCAAGATCCTAAAATATTTTTTCATGATCCTTAAATACTGGATTTGTTCATTTTAGGATTTTGAAAAAATATTTCGGGGTATTGACTGGTACAAAAATGATACTTCAGGATAGTGGCGATATTAAAAATATACTTCATGATCTTAAAAAATTATTTTAGGTTTTTGAAAAAATATTTGAGTCTTTGAATGGTACTAAAAATATACTTTAAAATATGCCTGGTATTACAAAAATAATACATGATCTTAAAAAAATTATTTTAGGATCGTGAAAAAATATTTTAGGATACTGACTGATACTGAAAATACACTTCAGGATATTTTTCAAGATCATAAAATAATTTTTCAGGACCCTGAACTTGTTTTGAAGGTATTAAAATGGACAGTCCAGATTTAACTATGAGAGATCAACGGCTTACCTGCGTGCTTCTAAGGGATACTGAGACTAACGCGCTGAGGAAATCCACTTCCCATAGTACGCTTGGATAGGCAAGAGAGAAAGGTAGAAATGTTAATATGATCTAGTTTAAGAAGAGAGAGAAATAAAAATATTTTTATATGGATAACTTTATGGTGATAGCTAATATATAATATACAATAATATATATCAAATCCTGGAATTATACTTAAAATCTATGTATAAGAATTATAAATACTATAATTATAATAATATAATAGTTTAACTTATAACATATAATGATTATGAATATTATAATCATAATATATATGATGATTATACTAGGATATGTATACTAGGATGGCCTCCCTGCTTTAGTAATAAGAAAACAGAGCTATTTGAGGCACGATATCTGCAGGAAATCTAACAAATGGAGAATTTAAATAACAAGCCAGGATTCTAACATCGCCAAGCCAACCAATGCCATTGGATGATCAACTCCCAAAGTTCCTGATGATTGTCTTGAATCGCCATGGAAGACGCGTCACGCATCATCAGGGCAGCCCATCCAATGCAAAGGCAAGTGACTATTTGGGATGAAACATTTGCTTGTTGTTACCCATGAAAGAAGCCCCTGGTGATGGAGGATGATTATTTGGGACACTGTCATGGTAGCACAACCAATGTCTTGTGAAGCTCAGATTCGCATCATATACCTCTCTGTCACTGTGACGTCACATTCTGGTGGATGAAGGTTTGGCGGTGTCCAATTAATTAATACTTTGCTATTGTTTCTACCTAAGAGCCTTGCCTTTTGAGATTCCTTTTTGCGGGTGTCGAAGAATCCTCCGGAATTTGCCCAAGAAAGAAGCCACGAGGTCCGAGTCGATTTGTGGATTTTGTTATGAGACTTAATGCCGGTTGGTTCATGTAAAGAAATGACGATAAAGGAATAAGGACAAGTAGGATGTTTTCGGGACGGGACCGGGCATGTTCCCTAAGTTTGGTTTGAGGGGAAGGAGAGAAAAAAAAATTAGGGGGAGAGAAAAGCGTAAAAAAAATTGAGTCTAGTGGGGCCCACAATTTCCCCTCCCCTCCCCTCTTTTCCCTCCCCTCCCCTCCCCTCTCGTTCCCTCAAACCAAACTTACCCTAAGAAAGGCTTGAGAAGGAAAATTACTCCCGATCCTAATCCCGATAATTTCGTCCCGGTCGGGATTAGGATTGTGATTAGGATTTCCCAAAATTTTAGCTATTTTCTTCTAATGGCTTTGGCTCAATTTTGACTTGAATTGGGTCCAATTTCATTTATTTCCTTTAGAAAGTTAAGATATAAATATATTATTGCACCAATTAGTCCAATATATACATTTAAAGCAAATTAAAATTACAAATTCATCCAATATATATATAGGCAAGAGAGTTTAAGTTATTTTTTAAAAAATCTAATATATATTCGGGATAGGATGGGGAAGTTTCATTCACGATCCCAATAACGGCTCCAAATATAATTTTTCCCGATTCCAAATTTTCCAGTCTCAATTTGCCCGGGATCAGGATAGGATGACTGAGACCGGTAAATCTTGCACACCCTTGTGGACAGGTTGTGAAGAGTGTGGGAGAATACGGCAAGAAGAGCTATTATTTCACGAAAAGCTTCATCGACGGGGGACTAATGAAATTTTAACGGTGTTAGTACTTATTCGAAGAGAGGGACTAATCGACCTAATAAAAAGAAGGGAAAATCCATATGGGGGCTCTTTTTGGAGAAAAATCCCAAAAAGGGCCCCAAGATTCGAAAATCCCGAGAAAGGACCATTTTTGGGATTTGCGTTGACAACTAAATCAGCCACATTTACAACAAAATCAATACCCGTTTACAACTAAATTAGTCGCATTTACAACAATATTGTAACAACTAAATCAGCCACATTAACAACAATATCAGCCTCTGTTAACAACTATATCAGCCACATTTACAACTCATGCATATTCTAAAAATCCTAGGCCCTTTTTGGGATTTTCAGAATCTTGGGGCCCTTTTTGAGATTTTCCTCCAAAAAGGACCCTTAAATGCATTTTCCCTAAAAAGAAGGTCAAGGACACCTTCAAAATCAAGTAAAACTATAGGGACTTCGAAATTAATTTTCCTTAGGCTTAGGTATACATTTAGTCCTTTATGTTTGCCTCTGATATCATTTTAGTCTCTTAAGTTTGTAAGGTACACATTTGGTCTCTTAATGTTAACACCGTTAGTATGACTTAATGGAAAATACTGACTCAACAATTTTTAGCGATGATTTGTGCAATTAAATTCGATCAAGCATGCTTATATGTTGGTATTTTAATAAATTAACATTTTAAATCTTATTAATTGAAAAAAAAAATAATCTTTACATAATGTTCTCGTGGTTTTTCAAAATTTGTGAAAATTAAATATATTTTTAAATCCTATTAATTGAAAAAAAAATAATCTTTTAAAATTGTTTTGCGGTTTTTCACAATTTCGAAAATTAAATATATTTTTTTTGTCAAAGAAAATTAAATATTTTTCAATTAATATGATTTAAAATGTTAATTTATTAAAATACCAACATATAAGCGTGTTTAGTTTAATTTAATTTTACGATCATTGCTTAAAATTGTTGAGTCAGTATTTTCCGTTAAGTTTGACTAATGGTATTAGCATTAAGGGATCAATTGTGCACTTTACAAACTTAAGGGACTAAAATGATACCACAGACAAATATAAAGTACCAAATATATACTTTAGCCTATGTAAGAGATATAATGGTAAATTAGTTATTATCAACTCTCGCCTCCCCTCTTAAACTAAACAGGGATCCCTCCTCTCCCCTCCAACATGTAAACCTCCTCCCTCTCTCTCCTCCTTCCCCTCCGCTTAAACCAAACTAGCTTATTTGTGTGATCTAACCCTATCAAGAGTTATAAAAGAAAAAGAAAGAAAATTAAATTACGATACTGCTGCAATTTTGGTGCATTATGTAGTGGTGCAGTCTGTCATTTTTCTCTTGATGAAACAAAGAAGAAGAAGACAGAGAGATATATCATATCTCTTTCGACTAATTTGTTAGGTTGAAGCATGAAGTTATGAGTTTCATGAATTGTAGCAGGCAGGTAATTAAAAATCATATAAAGTGAAAGAGCCAAAAAGGATTAGTTGTTACCAAAAATCTTCTGACAATGTGAAGCCAAACAGTAAGAAACACCAGTCGAAAATCCACTCATTATACAAACTCGCCAACCGCTCACGCACATGATTCTGGTTCACTCCATAGAAGAAAGGCAACACTGTTTTGGGGTGCGACAATATATTCATCAGTCTCTCGGTTTGGCACCAAACCAAATCTGGTGTGATTAGCACCATCACAATTTTACAGCTTTCTATCATCTCCCATATGGAATAATTGGCGATGTCAGCAACCAAAGTTTTCAATCCAGCTTCCCTTAAGCGATTCTCAAGAAAAGTTCTTGGACGATCTCCGTCAAGACCATTTAAGAAAGTCAATAAGACATCGTATTCGAAAGTCAATATGGGCTCAGAGGATGATGAAGAGGCCAAGGAAGACATGGATATTGATTGCAGTATAGCTAAGATATGAAGACTTTTGAGTGAATAATTGATTCCTCAAATAACTCCCCTTTTATACTGCTACCTGCAGGCGCGTTCTCATATCAAGTAAAATTTAGTCCTGATTAAAGAATGTTATATTAATTAAATCTTATTATAAAATAAACAAACTTAAAAGATACCTCTCCACTTTCCTTTTTATTCCCATCTCTGATCAGATTGAGAAAATCGACATGACCAAACACCGTATATTGTCTTGGAAATCCAAAAGTACTCACGAGTGTTCAAAAACACAGCAAAAATTGTGACTGGTGGTGTGAGTATTGACGGGCCATGGGTTACTGTTACTGCTTGGATCGTCGACTTCTTGTTTTGCTCGTCAGAAAGGAAAAAGAGGATCACACTGTGAGTGCTTCTGATTCTTTGGTGGGCTCTTCTTCTTAGAATGGCAAAGAAAGAATCTTCATGAGGATGCGATAGGGGAAGGACTAGAGACACGAGCTGAGTGACGGAATGTCGTTCTGCTTCAGTATTCTTTTCCTCGAGGACAGAGAAGAAGAGCAGATGCCATCATCGATGAGGGAAGACATAAGCCGAACCAGAGGACTGATGGGATGATGATGTAGAACGAATCCAAAACAATGCTTAGTGATGACAGCTTACAGCTTATGGCTTACAGATAAATACAAATTTCAGTCATTCAGACTTCCGAAACCAAAAGAGAAAGAACAAATAATCCTGATATGGCACACATGGTACAATAATACCAACACAATCGGATGGGAAGTTTCCTATTGACTCCACAACCGACGCTTAAGCAACAACCAAAAAAAAACAAAAGCACCTGTGCACTTCCAACACAGACCACAACAAGAATACAGCGCACAAGAATGGCCGACTACTACAGGAGAGAAAAAAAACAGAGCCCTAGATGACAGATCCGACACACAAGCAGAGCACACATGGTTTCGTTTTTATGGATCAAACATTAAAGAAACACCTATGGAACTTTAGTTGAAGGGAGAGTCATGGTTTAATGAGGCTTTAAAGCTTACCAGCCAAAAGAGATCACCGAAGCGCAGATCGATGATACGAGGAGCTTCAACCGTAGATAGACATTTGCAAGCGAGACAAACTCCAGCGGTCTTCGATGAACAGATCGGCCAACCTCGAGTCAACACCTTTCAAAAATGAACCACAACAATCCGGCGGCCTTCAACACCACCTGCCGGAGTTGAACACCCACGCCGACTCTAACGGAGATGGAGAAGAAAACCAGAGCGACCGCCGGAAAAAAGCCCAAAACACGTAGCTGAAACCCACGCCGGAAACCAACCTTAACCGCCTACAACCAGCTGCAATCGCCGCTACGAGAGGGGGCGTCTGTGGTCTGTTCTCCGACGAAGAGAAAAGAATGATATGAAGAAGAAGGGAGAGAAAATGTGAGTTGAAAGGTTGGTGGAAATATTTAAAAGATAATTAATGTTCTACTTTTTTACGCTTCAGAAACACGAGTGATCTTGACCCAAAAAAAAAAAAAAAAGAAACACGAGTGATTGTTCCCACTGGCGCCAAGCTAGAACGATACGCTAATAGAATTGGGAAACGGGCTGATGTCTAGGTTTTAAGATTTTTGTCCTAGGGTAAGTTTGGTTTGAAGGGAAGGGAGGGAAAGGAAAAAATGTGATGAAGAGGAAAATTTTGTGGATTCTACCACACTAAATTTTGATGCAATTTTCCCTCCCCTCAAACCAAATTTATCAAAAGTGAAAGTAAATCTAAAACGATTAGTTCTATAGGGCTTGAAAAGGCTAGCCTTATGCGGCCGTATGTTTTTTTTATTTTTTATAATTATTTATTTGATGATATTATTATTAATTTTTTATATTTTATTAATAATTTTAAAAATATTTAGTTGTTAATTTTTTTAGAATTAAGTTTTATAAGAATATCTTGTATTAAGAATCTTAAAAATAAAAAAGTTATCAAATATATTTCTTATTTCATAAGTATTCTTATTAATTTTATATTTTTTGACTTATTTTCTAGTGTTTTTTTTGTTCATATCTTGTGTTATTTATTTTGTTGACTATTTACACTTTTCAAGATAAATTTATAATAATTATTTTTAATTTTGTTAATTCTTTTTTATTAAGTATTTGTGATTTGTAGTATGTGGACAATAAAACCTTTGATTATGACCTAGCGATTGTATTTGTTTGTTGCACGATATATGCTATTTAAACCTTAATGTTGACAAAATATATTTGTTATATTATAACTTTAATTGTTGTAATTTATTAAGAGTTAAGGTGTAAAAATACACATGTGCTTTCGTTAGAAGAGCGCCCGATGGCAAGTGTTTTTTTGAGGTGCAAAAGTGATTATGTAGTTACAAATTAGGTGCAAAAATACCATTTGACCGTTAAGTTTGACTTTTTATCTTTCTTGTAGCTTTCTTGAGTTATGAATTACAGTTCAAAAACCGACGCATTTAAAAAAAAAAAATCAATTTAGTCCCTTCATAAACTTTTGGAAATTTCATGTAGTCCCTTGTCAAAAATACTTTAGGTAAGATTTTGACCTTCTTCTTCTTCGTGATCGATTAGGGCGGTCATCATCACCATCGGTCTCCACTAGTTCTGTGAATTCTGCCAGGTGGTTTCTAAATCTAGATCGTATTCCTCCACCGCCGTGGACCTCAAACCACCACCAGCGACGTAGATTTTCCCAGCCACAACAGCAGAGGCGAATTTCTTTCGAGGGAAGATCATCGTCGATCTAGGACTTAAAGTGCTCTCTCGAGATTCGCATCTCTAGAACCTTCATTTTCCCTCTATTTTCTTGTTGATTTTCTCGAGAATCACTCCAAAAGTTCGAGCCACCTTTTTGTTTGGTTTTTTGCTTTGGTTTTTGCAAAAATGGGAAGTGGTCCCAAGAGTCTGAGGAGCTTTCATATCCCATGTAAAGAAGCATGAGTTCAGAGACGTTCCAAAGATTCCTTCACTCCAGAGATTCCTTCACTCCGGGTGTCAAATTGTGTTCTCCCACTTTCTTGAGAACTTTTTTCATCATCTCCTTCCCTCTAAACGCCATTCTTCCCTGTGGAACTGAAAAATTTTTTACTGATCCAAATCTCTATCAAAAATGGAAGCAGGGAGACGAAGGGTTTAAGAACCAAAACAACCAACTCTGTTGCCGTTTAGCATCAATGTATTAATTAAAATAGGTCACGTGTTAAGTTTATAAGTTAATTAAACTATCAAAATTTTGGACTAAATTACTTAGATGCAAAGCAAAATGACCATTCAATTGACGCTTGGATTATATATAAATATAGCCTCTAATTGATTGATTAATATTGGATTCTTCAACGCCGTAACTGAAAAATATATTTTATTTATAACTAATTTTTTTAATTAATCACTACTACAAAATATAGATACTATTACCTTAAAAAACGTCCTTTTTTTAAAAAAGGAAGTAAAAAGTGAAGGCAGTGGCATTGTTGTAATTATTTACTTAACTTTAAGACTTTAAACGTCCTAAATATTAATTTAGGATACCTAACAATTTTTTTGACGTCCTAAAGTATGTTCGGGACACCTAAAATCAGCATTTTTGGTGCAATTTGGGAAATCTTTTGGCGCGAAATAGGTTTTTTTATTTTTGTGCGTCTGAAATATATTGAACGTCAAAAAATTCTTTTTGCGTCTTGAAATATATTCGGGACGTCAAAAATCAGTATTTTTGACAATTTAGGATATTTAGAAAAAAAAAATTTGGCATCCTGAAATAGGTTCAGGACGCCAAAAAATTCGGTTTGACGTCCTGAAAATGCATTCAGGACGCAAAAAAATATAATAAAACATCGACCTTCTCATTTTTCACCCAACTCTCCATAGCTCACATACACTCGTCCCAACTCGTCCGCCCTCTTCTCGATCGAAATCGCTGGCATTTTCCCCTCCCTCTCCCACCGTCGCACTGCCGCCCTCCTTCCCTCCCATTCGGCCTTCCTTCTTGCTTCGGTTTGTTGTTCTTCTCCCTTCTCTGTTGAAACTCAGAAAAATCGCCCCTTCCTTCTTGCCCTAGAAACCGAGAAAAATCAAGCGCACCGATGGTCTAACCGTCCTCCGTATGGCCGATGAAACCGCGGGCGGTGAGTTCTGTTCTTGTTTGTTTTTCATATATCATGCTTTTTTTTTTTTTTTTTTTTTTTTTTTCTTTTTTTTTTATTAACTTTATGAACCGTATATCGCCTAGTATGGAATTGTTACGGTCCAACGGTGAAATTTCGGGCTGAAATTTGATTCCCAGTTGGAACCCCATTAATTGTCCATTCTTCCTGAATCTTTGATTAGTATGGTCAATCACGGTTATTTTTTGATGAAGCTTTATACATTTTTTTTTTTGTATTTTCCGGTATCATTCCATGTAAACCGCCACCGGTACTTTTCTGCGTTTACGCTTCCTTTGATTGGGGCTTCCTTTTGGTTTTGCTTCGTTTTTATAGTTGTACTAGTTGAATCCAAGAAGCTATCGGTCTTGATTGGTATTGTCTTTGGTGGAATTCTACCGATCTGTCATGTGCACTTGTAAATGGAAACTTAATGGAACTTATTTATCATCTTTAACATGTTTGGTTCAATTTTGGGATGTCAAAATTTGGAGGTCTCGATAATTTAGACCGACCATCCATACAGATTTGGCCTCTTGTAATAAATTGTATAGTCTACGTCTCTGCAAGAAATCATTTGAGACCTACACGTACTTGTTAAGATATTGTTGCTTTTAAGTTTCTTGGAAAATGAATCCTGAAGAAACAAGAATTACCTTGTAAATTTGTTCTTGTATTGAATCTCTTTTTTCCTAGTATTCTTGTCCTCCAAATGTCTATGCATATATATTCTGACCTAATCTTGTAGGGAGAATTCAAAAGTGATGTTTCTAAATTCTTTTTCCAAAAGGCAAAAGGAAGTTCGACATAATCTTACAACACAACCTAAATGTGGACATAATGTTCTTTGCATTTGTAGGTCACTTGATCCTTATTGCCTTTATATGGACATCATGCTTCTGCCTTTCAAACAATTTTTGTAATTTTCCATGTAAAACTTGAAATGTTGACATTTGACAACATTTTCCGAAGGATATTTTGTGAGAATTTTGATGTTCAATTTCTCTAAGTTGGATATTCTGGTTTAGCTTTATTGTTAGTTGTCGGGGAACTTGTTGCTTTGACTTTTTTGGTGTCATTGATATTTCTGTTCAATGCTTTATTAGGTGAGAAATGTCATGATTGAAAATATTGGCAAAGTTCTTGATATACTCTTGCTGAATTCTGTTTTAAGCAATCCCATTTCAGTGAACCTGGACAACATTCGTGAAACTTGACTATTGCATTTTGATCAACTTTCAATTTCGTTCGACACATGAAAAATTTACATAGTAATAGTGTTAATTATAATTTTTATGATTTGATTTGGGTGACTTTCCTATTATTACTTTTAACCGGATCCCCATATTGATTATTTCATTGATTGTAATTATTCGAGAATACTATTTTATTTATGAAGATTGCTCTTATATACACCCTTTCAAATAGTTTGTAGTGGGTATTTGATATGCATATTTTAGATATACTCTTAGTAACTTCATTCTAAAACAAAGAATAGTGTGGCCACTTCATGTAGAGTGTATCTGCTCAAAGAGTTCATGTACCTTATGGCCATCTATTGTACTAGGTTTTGGTGCTATTGGGATTTAATATATCGAACAAGCCGGTGAATAAATTTATTCACTCTTGATTCTCCAAGTTACTTTCTTGTTCTCTGTTTTACTTGATTTTCATGTTACTGCTAGAAGATGGGGATATTATTTGCTTTCAAAAAGCACCCTCGTCGGGTATAATTTGTGGCTTTGGTTTCATGCAATTTGTGTGGCTATATATTTGGTGTGCATGTATGTGTGTGTGAATTGAAACCTACCCATTTTTCTGTTGTTATTCTTTACATACTCATTTCACTTTACTTCCATCTTTTTTGTGTTTGGAGGTGGGTGGGTTGGAGCCATGGATTGACCCTACATGATGTTACCCTACGTGCCAGAGGAATAAGTAAGTTGCACAAACTCTTTAAAATGAGATATTATTTTATGGAAAACTGGATGTTACCCTACGTGCTCGATCTTTCCTCTATCTCTTTCCTCTATTTTATCTCCTTTTCTTCATGCAAAATGTTCAGCGGTTGTAGTACTAAACAAAACTGAAACATTTGCATCTTCTAATTTTCACTCTAGCATTGATTTGCTTGGCTTTTCTGGGTTGCTTAAAGTTTGAGGGTCAATTTGTGCATTCTTGTGATGTAGGTGTATGGCCTCATCGTTGGTACGAACCGGATTTGTACGAAGTTCTATGACCCAGGGAAATGGTTGTTATCGCCTGCATTTATCAATAATTCTTTAGAGGTATGCTGTATGGTTTATAGTGAACTGCCAATAAGTGCTCCTTTTTGGATAATGCTTTATTTGATCATATTTCTATCTAAAGTTTGGCAGCAGTTTGAATCTATTTGCTTTTAATGATGGCATGTCTTGATAGTTTATTTCCTTAATATGATAGCAATATGGACGGAGGCACCAAATACTACCAAATTTGTTGTGTACTAATGAGAGAAAACCTTTCCTCATCTTAATAGTGTATTTCCTTTACAAATTTTAGTTTCCTTGAGGAACCTTTCCTCATCTTTGTTCTTCTTCATCGTTGTCATCATTATCGGCCATATGAGAGACACAAGAAAACAATTTTTTTTTTTTGGAAAAAATTAGGCATTTACGGCGTCCTGAATTTAAATTTAGGAAGTCACAAGTGGGACTTACGGCGTCATAAGTGAGACCTGAATTTAAATTTAGGACGCCGTAAGTCCCACTTGTGACTTCCTAAAATTTAATGGGGACGTCATAATTTTAACTTCCCCGGATATACGTCTCTTGAAAAAGGGACGATAATTGGGCCAAATTTAGGATGTTAAAGCCCTTTTTTGTAGTAGTGAATAAAATAGCAATTTTATTCAAACATAAGTAAAATGATGCATAAAAAATATTGGGCCTTTACAAGAGTATGTGACCGATACAAAGTGGATTAGCCTAATGCAGAGCAAATAATACAAATAACCTTATAATCTAATACAAACTAAAACATAAGAAATGAGGTGATTTTAGTGAGGGTGTGATGTTGGCGGGGGTGGCAGATGGAGTGAGCAACGATGATGAGTAGCGATGTCAGACAATATCAGTGAAGGCGGTGATGGCTGAAGGTGGTAGAGGGCGAACAGGAGGAAGAAGGTGGACAAAATCTGACCTAAACTATTTTTGACCAGGGACTAAAATGAAATTTTTGGAAGTTTATGGAGGGACTAAATTGAAAATTTTTGAAATGTGTTTGGGGCTGAACTGTAAATCATAGCAACTCAAGAAAGCCACGTCAACAAAAAAAATAATTCAAACTTAATGGTCAAACAAATATTTTTGCATCTAATTTGTAACCACGTGTACACTTTTATACCTAAAAAAAAAGTACTTGTTCTTGGGCGCTCCTTTGATCAAAGCACATATGTATTTTTACACCTTAATCTATTTATTAATTATATTTCTTTAGAAAAAAATATAGGAAGAATAATTAAAATATAGAAAAATGGCTTCTCATCCTAGCTCGTACGTTCATGGACTAGGCCTTAAAAAAAATATGCTTTTCTTACCCCGAATCTAAAAGAATTTGCCCTTTTAGGCCTTAGCCCTTCAAGAGCGGACCCTTTAGCCCTAATTCCCAATTTGAGATACTCAAGCATTGAAAAGATTAGTTTCCATTTTTTTTTAAAAAAAATAGTATCGCAAGGATTAAAATTATTTATTAAACGTTAAACACCAAGTTTTAAACTGTCAATCAAATCTATTATCCATAGCAATTAAATTCCACCTATCAAAATTTAGATATTAAGTGTGATTGAGTCTTGGACCATTGGGTTTGTGGGCTGGAGCTTTTTTATTTATTTATTTTTTTTTAAAAAAAAGTATCTGTGAGTTTTGACTTCTCTAAGGGCCTGTTTGGTACGGCGAAAATTGTGGAGGGAAAGGACGGGGGAAAGAAGATTTTGAAAGATGAGGGAAAAATAGTTATTTGGTAAGAAGAAAATGAAGGGATAGAAAGTAAAGAATCAAGAAATGTCTATTACCCTCAAAAGTAATTAATTCAAATTAAAAAAATTGCTAAAATACATTTTTTAAAAAATATGCTCTTATCAAGTTCGAGTAAAAACATTTCTCGCCAAGTTCGAATTTAAATTTGAACGTTCCTACAAGTTCAAATTTGAGAGATAAATTTGTCAAGAAATGTGATGTGACGTAGGAATTTAAGATCCCACCAATTTTGGTGGGATCGATCTTCCCACATATAAGAGAAGATTGGTGAGCCCAAGAACCTAGCTTCCCAAGAAGATGGGTCCAAAATGCGTATCAAATGGAGGAACTTTCTAATTTTCCTTTTCTTTCCCACTAAGTCTCCATGTACCAACGGTTCCCCCCGCCCGCCGGGCCAGCGAATCGGATTAACCCAGTGATCTGACGGATATTTCCAACTCTACCACGGGTAAATTTCGGCCTGATCTACTCCTTTATTTTGGCCCCACAATCATTATTTTTTGTTTTTATTTATCATGATGACAGCTGCTTCATGGTTTTTTAATTAATCTTCTTTTGTTCACTGAATTAAAGTTGGTCTTTGTTGGCTTAAGTGTAATTTACCCGAAAAACAAACACACCTTTCTATTTACAGCTTTCTATCATCTCCCATGTGGAATAATTGACGATGTCAGCAACCAAAGTTTTCAATCCAGCTTCCCTTAAGCGATTCTCAAGAAAGGTTCTTGGACGATCTCCGTCAAGACCATTGAAGAAAGTCAATAAGACATCGTATTCGAAATCAATATGGGTTCAGAGGATGATGAAGAGGCCAAGGAAGACATGGATCTTGATTGCAGTATAGCTAAGATATGAAGACTTTTGTGTGAATAATTGATTCTTCGTATAACTTCTCTTTATACTCCTACCTGCAAGCGCGTTCTCATATCAATTAAAATTTAGTCCTGACTACAGAATTTTATAGTAATTAAATCTTATTATAAAATAAACTAACTTAAAAGATGCCTCTCCACTTTCATTTTTTATTCCCATCTCTCTGTCATGAAGTTTGAGAAAATCGACATGTTTTTCTACTAGATTCTTATTTTGGTCACTGCTATTTCTCAATCACATGATCACCTTCCACGAAGATCACAGAGAGCATTTTGTAATTTGGGCATTTTGTAATTTGGACTTTGATAAAATTTAAATCTTCTTAATGCAAACCTGTGTCAATTTAGTCAATCCTATTTTCTAAATTACATGATCACCCTCCGCCTAGGAAGCCTTACTTACAAACTTTGTTAGTTTCTCTTTCATTTTTAAATTAAAATAGGGTAAAGATGCAAAAAAAATAAAATTACTCAAATGTACTAAACACCGTATATGTTTTTGGAAATCCAAAAGTACTCACGAGTGTTAAAAACATAGCAAAAATTGTGACTGGTTGTGTGAGTATTGACGGGCCATGGGTCACCGTTACTTCTTGAATCATTGACTTCTTGTTTTGCTCGACATGGCAAGGAGTGAATCTTCATGAGGATGAGACAGGGGAAGGACTAGAGACACGAGCTGAGTGAGGGAACGTTGTTCTGCTTCAATATTCTTTTCCTTGAGGATTGATAAGTCCTAATTCTGTCATGTATTTCCATAGCTTTTTGGATGATTTTATTCGGATTATCATAGTTAAAATGCCATTGCTATGATCAATTGTGATTAAGATTGATTAGGTGAAAATAATGATTGAAAGTGCTTAAATGATACATTTTATAATTTATCCTGAGTGTTGACAAAAGAGAGATTAAACTGCTGATGTTGCTGGGCTTAAGCATTGCTTTTCACTGCATTGTTGTAGTGTTGCTACAACATCAAAACGGTACTGATTGATAAAAATATGCAGTAGCATCTCTTGAGGTTAAATTAATTTTCTTTCTTGAGAAAATACAGGAAATCATTGCAGAAATTGGGCTAGACGCTTAGTTGGACCTTGTAGACTCAAGATAGATGCAAAAAGGGCCACGTTGTCACACCCTGGAAATTAATGGGTGACAAGCTTGGGATATGAGAAAATTCACATTCCTTCGGCTTATAACATATAAAATATCTTGCACTCGCCAGTAGACTCATGTACCTTATGGAATACAGATTCCTCGGACATATTTTTTTTTTATATGATTGTTCTAACAATACTTACAAGGTTCTTATTAAATTGGAGCTCCACTCCACATCAACATATATACAAAACAAGAGTAGGGTGAGGATCCTATCTATAGCTTATGTGGAGTGTTACACCCGGCCCCTACCGGCCTTGCCCTCTTGGATGGCGGATAGTGTGATACTCTCAAATTCTTACCCTTATTATTAAATCATGTTACTTAACGTCATGCATCAGAGTAATTTACGCAGTAGAGCATGCAAGCGGTTTGGACAATAAATACTCGTAAAAGTAAATAATTCTCTCAAAGGATAAATTCCCATAGAGTTATCATACAATCATCCCAAAATAAATACTAAATCAGCAAAAATAATATATAGTCCTCCAAAATATAAAACATAATGATAACAAGTCTTCACCAACAACCTCCTCAAATTTCTCATCTATGCTCCATGTCCTTTCCTTTAGCCCCTTGATTAGCTCCAAAAGAACTACATGTATCCTTATAATGGCCTAGGATTTATAATTGGATCCCAGAGTAACCATTAATCTCATATACAAAGTATGAAAGCAACTACAAATAACATACCATATAGCATCCAGTATAATGCACACAACAAGGCACACAGCCAATCCCAGAACTAGCAGTCCTAATAGCACACATCACAGATTGCAGGGCACGGCACATTGCAAGGCCTTAAATGCACACAGCACAATTCCGGTTCCATAGCGCTTGAAAATTGACAAAACCGAATGCGTACATATTCATGGTAAAAACACACATAGGGAGACATACAAAATACATGATATTAAAGTTACTATGTGTCAGTCAACTAAATATGGGTAAACTTTCCCGACGTGCAAAATAGAAAAGATAATCCTAGAATAAGAATATAAATAAATCTCATCACTCATGAAAATTCTCCTCAATGAATATTTAATTGCTTGATTTGAAATAAGGCTCTTTTAAGCATCCAAACCCTTTAAATTCCTTTTCTTAATAAGGAATTTATTATTGGTAAAATCTTCTTCATTTTCGACCTTATAAAGAAAATTCCACAAACAATCACCCAACCTCAAAAAATTCATAACTAATTATAGAAAAATCCAATTTAGGTGGTTCAAAAAGCTAATTGACCCTTAGCATTTATATTTTTAGCCAAATGTACTTTAATTGACTAGTCACAATTGCACCTTTTTTTACAAACCAAAACATCACCACTGGTCAGAATTACTTTCCAGGTTTAGGGTCAATCTTCCAAAATTCATATCTCATAATATATAACTTCAAAAATTACGAATGACCTATCAAATTAAAGCTTGTCATGTCTGCTTTATATCTGGAAAATTTTATTATTTTTGGAGTCCATATACTATGTCAAAACTCATGCACAAGCTGACTAATTTATAGGGTTTCTCACAAGACAATTTTTACAATATTTTGATATCTTCCTTTATTGCCTCCAAAATCATGTTCTTTACTCATCCTTATATAAAATCTCATTCTAATCACTTTAAATCATCAAAATTAAACCAAAACACCTTCATTTAGCTACTGTCTTAAATCCTCTTTTAAGTAAGCATGCAAAGTTTCCATTTTCTCATCATTTACTTCCTATTTCATGCTTATTCTTCCTTTCTTAACCATAAATATTAACTTTAACCCTTTTAATCATCCTTTTGATCATCTAATCAGAACCCCTTTTAAGTATGAAACTCAAAATAATAACTATTTCCAAGCCAAACAACTACAAAATCATAAGGAGGTTGAATAAGAAACTTACTTGTCTTGGATTCTTGCTTTTCTTTGAAATTTTGCCTCCTTGAAACCCTTTAGCGTTTTTGGCCTTATACTTCTTTGCCTAACTTCTCTTAGCTCTTAGATCTTCTCAAGCTTGCCTTCTCTTCTCTTGTATGCACTAACTTTTTTTTGGCATGAAAAATGAAGAGAAGTCCTTAAATAATTGTTAATGAGTTGCCAAAATATCTCTTTTACCATTTACCATTTTTATCCTTGGATTTTTCTTCCTTTTTTTCTTGAATTCTCTACTTGCTTCTAGAGAATTCTTGACTCCTCTTGACCTTTCTTTATTTTGTCTCCCTTGTGGCCAAAATTTATGGCTTGAGAAAGAAGACATTTGAGTTTCAAATACCATTAATTATGCATGTCCAAGTATCTTTATCAAAATCATCTTTAAATCCTACGAAAACACTTAGCAACCTAGGTACTTTTCTCCTTAATTCTTATAATCTTTTATCTCATTTGTATCTTTCTTTCCTTTGTTTCATCTTGGCTGTAATATTGGACCTTTGAAGAAGATAATTAAGTCTTCAAGTTGCACTAAATACATGTAGATAAGTGTCCTTTTCACAAAGTCAAACAAGTTCATTTTATGACACTTGTATTTCTAGGGTTTTCTAGATTGTCTTTTGCTTCAATCTTGTGTCATATGGCCTTATCTTCTTATTTCTCCTAGGTTGGACAAAATTCTTCTCCTATTTAGGAAGATTTTTGTGTCTTTTAATTACCCTTGGACTTATATGCATAAGTCAACTTATGATGTCATCATATTACCTAGGCATGACATATATATATATATATATATATATTCTAAAGTCACGAGTATTTTCTATGTGAACTTCTTAACTAGCCAAGTGTCCTTCTTCTTGAAAATTCTCTTTCACTCCTCCTCTTCTCTTTTAACCAAAATATATGGCTTGTGGGAGAAGGATTTGTGTCATCATCTTGTCTTAATTATCCATGCTTAGGTGTCTTCTTACTAAGTCAACATGCTACCTAACTTTGACAAGTAACAAAAGGAAATTAATTGTGTGTTTTTTTTAACAATTCTATTGAATATATTACTTCGAGAAACCTTACATCAACTCGTACTACAAAAGCGGTGAGACGGGACCCACGTACTAAAGGCTTAAGACAAAAGCAAGACAACTGGAAATTGGGAAAGCAAAAGGAGAAAAAGTCCTGATAGGACGAAAAGACTACCACACACAAAGAAACAACAAAGAAACTAAACTGAACTGGGACCTCCAGCGTCTTCTATTTCTACGCGTTTGGGCTGCTCAGGAACCTGATCTCTTGGACTCCTAATGGCCTTCGCTTCTTCTTCCAAAAATGAAAACAAAGGGGTTAAGGGTAGATCTACCTACCCAATTGGGCATACCCCCTTATTGGTGAGTGCAGCAAGAAGGTCAGCTGCCTTGTTCTCCTGGTGAGGAGAGAACTTGATCGAGAAACTAGATTCTGAGCGAAGTAAATTCAGAATGTCTTCGAGGATCCCATATGCCTGCCATTCACATAGATCTGGTTGAGCCTATTCCAAACACCGCATAAGGGATTGACAATCTGATTCGAAAATGGCGTTCTTATTTCCCAGATCTTGAGCTAGCGTTAAGGCTCGTTTCATTGCTAACACTTCGGTCATGAACGCGGAAATGGACTTATCTGTAAAGGCCCAAATCATCTGACCCTGGAAATCTATGCATAAGGTGCCAATAGCAGCTGATTGAGTGGATTTCTTGAAGGCACCATCTAAGTTAACTTTGGTTTTGTGCTTAGGTGGAAGACCCCACACAACTTTAGCTTTGGGCTCTTTCACTACCTCTTCTTCATTTTTAATTTGATAATTTGCCTTCCGATAGGAGTGAACTGCCTGATTTGCATGGTTTAACACAGCAGCGGGGTCTGAGGGGTCTCGTGGAAAACAAATTCATTCCTTTCCTTCCAGATATACCAGAGGATCCAGCAAATCTGTGCACTATCAGAGTCAGTAAAAGGGCTCGTAGGTTACATAAACTCCACCCACAGTTTCCTAAAGTTGTGTATTATACTAGGATCATATTTCAACGTTAAGTTGCAGCCAAACCAGATGCTCCTGACCGAGGTAATTGGAAAAAGAGATGCTCTATGGTCTCAATTGCTTCTTGGCAAATTGGGCAAACTTCAGTATTACTCCGTTTCCTCTTGAATAGCGCTTCAGTAGTAGCTATGGCGTTGGATAGTATGTGCCATTGAAAATTGATGACTCTCGGTATTACCTTTATTTTCCAAACCTTCTTCCAGACCTCACTAGTTAGCTAATCTGAGGGCCCAGCAGTCTGGGATTTCCCATTTGAGGCAGTGCCACTAAGATGGTAACCCAATTTGACTGAGTACATACCATTTTTAGCTGGTGTCCACAACATCTTGTCTTCTATGGCGATTTGTGGTAAGGGAATTGAGATGATAGCTTCTCTGGTGGGATCATCAATATACGGTCTAATTGGGGTTATATCCCATTCTCTGCATTCAATTGAGAGGAGAGTTGCAACTGTTTGGGAGGAAATTAATTGTGTTAACTTTCTACTTGTAACATGTGATAAATATCAAGGCCTCATTTAATTCTCTTCTTTGACTTCTTGCACATAATTAATTACAAATTCATCTTGAAACCTTATCATGACAAGTGGCACAATAGGATAAACTTTGTTGACTTTTCCTTTTAACATGTGCCAAAATATCTCAACATGATCTTATCCTCTTCCATTTTCTCAAAAACTTAGGGTACATATGTCTGTCCAGGAAATGTCATATGTAAACTTATACTGGCACATTTTACTCAACCAATTGTGCCATACATTATAATATAATTGGGTAGCATCTCCCTACCAACCCAATAACACCGTATAAGCGTTATTATGCCCTTCTGCACTGCCATACCTACAAAACTTATACTGGCACATTTTACTCAACCAATTGTGCCATACATTATAATATAACTGGGTGGCATCTCCCTACCAACCCAATAACACCGTATAAGCGTTATTATGCCGTTCTGCACTCCCACCTTAACTCTTCGGCCTACACATACTAGGTCCACTACCCAGTATGGTCGTATCATATAGCCCTCGAGAGACTTTCTATCTCCCGACATTCTTAGGACTCTTCACGATTTGAGCTTAGTTGTCCACCTACTTTAGGCTTATTCTCAAGTCTCTATGCCCAAAATTTAGGATATTATATGAAGCATCTAAGTTGTAAAAGCAAAGGTTTACATGGATATTAACTAGAATTTGTTCACCAAGAATCTACAAGCTTTAACTCAGTAGAGATACCCTCACTGATCACGAGATGCACAGGGTCAACAATTGTTGAACCAAAAGATGTAGATTTTTTTGAATATATATTTCCTTTGAAGGTTGAGCATATTTCTAAAAGAGTTGAAAATTCTTCTACTTCTTCTTGATGAAATTCAAACGAAGTTTTGATTGAAGATTTAAAGAGAAGTAAGAGACAAAGAAATCAACATCGTTTAGAGATGATTTTTATACTTACTTAGTACAAGATGAACTCAACAATTTTTGTGAAGCTATTTCTTCTCCGGGTGAATATTTTTGGAAAGAAGCAATAAAAGCTACAATTGATTATTTAGATCAAAATAAAATGTGGGTTTTGGTAGACTTGCCTCTAGGGGCAAAGTCTATTGGTTGTAAATGGGTTTTTAGGGGGAAAAAGGTATTTTCTTAATTGAACTATTGATAAATAAAAGGCTAGGGTGGAAGCCAAAGGGTATACTCAAATAGATAATGTTGACTATTTTGACACATTCTCTCATGTAACTTGGATTCCTTCTGTTAGAATCCTAATTGTCTTAGATTCTATTCATAAACATTTCATTCATCAAATGAATGTTAAAAACAACCTTTCTAAATGGTGATTTAGAAGAGGAGATGTATATGGTGCAACCTGAAGACTATATTATCCCTGGGCAAGAAAATAAAGTTTGTAAACTTGTTAAATCTTTGTATGGTTTGGAACAGGTGCCTAAACAATGGCATGAAAAACTTGATCCAGTTTTGTTAAGTGGTAGTTTCTCTAAAGTTGAGGTAGAAAGATGTGTTTATACAAAATTTATAAATGGTGATTGTTGTTGGTCGATTTCCTTATGGCAAGTGAACAAGTCAAATAAGTAATAAAGTGTAAGCGAGTATCGTCCCATAGAGATTGAGATACCAGGAGGTGACGCTCGATTGCTATGATAGTTGTGCAAACAGAAAGTAAATATGATTGGTTTGAGAGGTTTTTGTGATTATGCTATTAAACAGAAGTAAACATAGTATCGTGGTCGCAAGAAGATATCAGTAAGAAGTTAGGCTGAACTTGGAATCACCCTTAAGTATCTCAATTCCCCAGTTGCTTTACTCATTGCTATAGCATCTATACTACACAGCTTCCGCAATGCTACAACATAACTACTAACTACAATACTATTCAGTTAATCCACCACTATAGTCTATCGAAGCTTCCGTGTCAGAAACTTCTAATGCTAACTTTACTCCTTCCATATGCCTGTGACAATTTTCTAGTTAGATCAACACTACAAAACAGCGTGTATTGGTTATAAGCGATAGACCCATTCCTGAAGCCTACAATAATAGGTCAAGTCTTGCACCAACTTGCCTAGCAATCATTGTTCCTCAGAGGTCTAATCTCGACTCCTTGCCAGTAAACCGAGACCATAAATCTTGCCCTTATGATGCTACCAAAATTTAACTAAGCACCGCAAGTGTACGGGTCATGAAAATAGTGAGTGGTAAATCAAGGTCATCCCACAGACTCGATCAAACTAGTGATTAGGTATTAAATTTCCTTTTTTTCATTTAAGTTGAGAAAATCAGAATTGTTTCCAATAATAATAAAAAGAATTTTAATAAAAACAAGAACTTTCAAAAGAGAGAGAATTCAAATATCAAGGGGGACAACTTAGAGATACTAATCCCTTGTTTGTTTCTTAGATTTTATTCCCACTAAATTAATTCTAACTTAACTTCATCAGTTAATCTAGAGTATTAATGTTTATAAGTGCTGTCGGTCCACTTATACACCTACCTCAAATAATTATGCAATGTCTCACACAATTAATTAAGGTGCAATTTAATTCGGGCTCATTCTAATTTGATTATGTGGAGCTTCTAGGTATATGTCTATCCTAGACGCAAATTAGATTAAAATCTAATTCCACATTATTTAATCCAAGGTCAATTTAAGATTTCCTTCGTCAAGTTTAATCCTAAATCCCCAAACATGTTTAATGGTGGCCAATCACTAAACAATGAATAATCAAAATAAGATTAAATAAACTGAATTACCATTAAGCAAAACTAATTAGTGGGAACAATTTCTAAGTCTCAAACAAGTTCATAATACTCTAAGTTGCAAAGTAAATTCAGCCACACATGGCTTCAAATATCATCACAAAGAACAATAATATTCAGAATCGAGACATATGGTAAATCGAGAAACGAACAGAGTTAAATAACAAAACCAAGACAGACTCAAGAACAACTTTTCTTGTTCTATCCTTCCTCCAAACCGTCACCTTTGATCCAGCTCAACAAGGAAGAAGAGAATGTTGAACAATGGAAACCCAGGCGCCTTCTCTTTTCTTCCCCAAAACCGGAATGAACAGTGCTCGCCTCTGCTCCCCGTTTCTCTCGTTCCGACATTAATGGATCATGAAGCTCCAAGCGAAAATGAAGATGAAGCTCCCAAAACCGAGAAAAATAAATCGTTCTCTCGCGCTACTCGTTTCTTCGCTTAGTCCTCCCACTCTTTGATCCTTTTTTTCTCTTTTTCTTTTTAATATCTCCGGTAGCCTCCCGTTGCTTCCTCCTTCATTAGGTCAATTTGATTCCTTTTCTTTCTTTTTTTCATTTCCTAAAACGGTGTCGTGAATCCCAAATCTGATCTCTTCCTTTATTCCAAACCACGTCACATCTTTAATCAATGAAAATTGTTGCGTCTACGTGCTCCTTTCTTTTTCCAAAGCCCATTGTGTAGCTTTTAGGTCTTTTCTTTGATTCAAATCCACCAGCCCAATTCATTTAATCTCCAAAGTCCAAAGTGCGCATGTGACTATGGAAAGGAAAACAAAGAATTAATAATATAGTAATAAAACAGAATTTTATTTTTAAATGTCTCATTACTATTTTTTTATTTCCTACACTAAAAAAAAACTTTTATTTTAAATTTAAACCTCACAAGATGCACCACTTTGATTTGATCTTCACAATAATATAATCTCAAAAATCTCTCAAAATTGCATAGATAACTCTCCAAATATCTTTAAAATATACTTTACAATACACTAAAATTGGAGAGTTATCACACCCCCACGCTTACATCAAATCTTGTCCTCAAGATTTTTAAATTCTAAAACAACCAATTCCAAGAAAACCATGGAAGCAAGATCTTTAAAGCAAACACTACAAAATTGAGGTCAATTTAAATTTTTCTCAAAAAAAACTTTTTCCACCTTCCAAAAATGCAAGTAGCAAGATAATTAATTTGGCAAAGATAAATCACAATAGAATGTCTCTCACAAGTCAAGTGTTTACACTCATCTCTCAAAATATTCAAGGGCTTGTGTTTCACTCAATTCCACCTATTACAACTTATCTACCATAAGCTTGTTTATCATCTCAATCTCCACTATATATTATCCAATTGCACACTCAAATCAAAAGGACTTTCTCAAGGTTTTAATGATCAAGGTAGGCTAATGAAATGAAAGTGATCAAATGGTATGAGAGAATACTTTAATTAGTGCTAAGAAATTTAATGAAATTCATGATAAAGAATGAAGGAATACCCACCAAGAGAAAACAAACTCATTAACACTATATATAAACAACCTTTATTCTTTTGACCTCAACAATCTTTTTCTTTCTTTCTTGGATCTCTATTTTCTTTTTTCTTTTTTTTTTTTTTTTTTTTTTTTTTTTTTTTTTTACTACCCACACATACTCTTATGGTGTTGACTTCCTAAGTCCTTCACTCTTTTAAATTGGTTCACTTAGCACTTACTAAAGTAATAAAAATGAATGGGAAGAAAAAGATATAAAATTGCATATCTCAACAAAGGGCTATTTATTCTATGCAAATTTCTTTTTTTTTTTTTTTTTTTAAAAAAAAAAGGCTCAAATGGGGTAAACAAATGATGTTCATGTGATAAGGATGGATATTTGGCCGAACTAGCTATGAAATGAATGCCTAAATCATCTTTGTGCATGCAAAAGGATTTCACATTTCAAAAGAGATTCAAGACAAGTTCTAGAGATAAAATCACAATAGGTGTACTCCTCTTGAAAGAAATGAAACTTAGGCTCAAATTCCTTACGAGGTTCTTTGACATCCTAAAGTAAACTACCAAAACCAAATTTTTACCACTTTACTAACATTCAAAGAACATGAAACCAATTTCTAATCAAATTTACTCTCTTCATGTTCAAATCAAACCCAATTGTACTCATGAATAAAATTCAAACTTCCATAAGATTTTTTTTTTTTTTTTAAGAAAATCTGAGGACAAGGAAAGTCATGTACAATCCAGGATACCCTCACCCCCACACTTAAATGTCACATTATCCTCAATGTGAACAAGTAACAAAAAGTAATGGAAGTGAAGAACAACCATCTATAAGTGTAAGGGTAACACCAATTTCAGAGATTTCAAATTTTCACCAATTAAATGCTCAAGTGCTAGGTTAGTCAATAGTCATCACAAACGGTCATCACATGCAAATCCAACTAAGACCAGCACTCATTCCCAAGCAATATATCATCAACAATCAAATAGAACAAATCAAAGAAAAGTAGAAGAAAACTCCCTATTTGTCCTTGACTTGCACTCGCAATCCTTGCTACCAAAGTGGAACACCTTATTAGGAGCTTTCAACAGTCCTACAAAATCAAACAAAGCATCAAATCAAACCTTGGGTTGCCTCCCAAGAAGCGCCTGGTTTATAGTCCTCAGCCAGACTATACCAACAATCTAAGTAGGTGATGACAAGTGGTGAACCATTTTTTGCCGGTTCACTTCACCACCATGGTAATGCTTCAATCTTTGCCCATTCACTTTGAAGCAATTTCATTCTCTCATCTTTAACTTCAATTGCACCTTTTGATGACACGAAACCACTTTGAAAGGACCGACCACCTTGATTTAAGCTTCCCAGAAATAATTGAAGTCTTGAGTTGAAGAGAAGTACCAACTGCTCCGGCTCAAAAGAGCGCTTCAAGATATGACTGTCATGCCATTTCTTTGTTCTTTCTTTATATAGCCGTGCACTATCATATGCTTGAAGTCTGAATTCTTCCAATTCATTCAGTTGAAACAACCTTTTAGCTCCTGCTTGATGGTGGTCCATATTTAGCTTCTTGATTGCCCACCATGCTTTATATTCCAATTCAAGTGGTAAATGACAAGCTTTTCCGAAAACCAAACGGTATGGTGACATGCCAATTGGAGTACGAAAAGCTGTCCTATAAGCCCATAAAGCATCATCAAGCTTGTCAGACCAATCTTTTCTAGTTGGACCCACAGTCTTCTCAAGAATCCTCTTAATTTCCCGTTAGTCAACTCACACAAACCATTAGTTTGTGGATGGTATGCAAGTGACATCCGGTGGTGCACTCTATATTTTTCCAAGAGAGCCTTGAAATTCTTGTTGTTGAAGTGAGTCCCTTCATCGCAATGATTGCTCTTGGGGTGCCAAATCTTGTCAAGATATACTTCTTCAAGAATCGAAT
Organism: Acacia acuminata; assembly: GCA_019022655.1. Classification (NCBI taxonomy): domain Eukaryota; kingdom Viridiplantae; phylum Streptophyta; class Magnoliopsida; order Fabales; family Fabaceae; genus Acacia; species Acacia acuminata. The sequence continues at coordinate 855,333 of JAFJYI010000239.1, forward strand.
CACCGTGTTAGCATCATTAGCTTGGCAAGCCATAGCTTCAGCCCATTTACTCACATATTCCACAAAGAACAAGGATGTATTTGTTTCCTCTTGAAGATGGGAAAGGACCCATGAAATCCATCCCCCAAACATCGAACAACTCCACCTCAAGGATTCCAGATTGAGGCATCTCATGTCTCTTAGAAATATTACCTGTTCTTTGACATCTATCACACTTGGTAACAAATTGGTGAGCATCTTTAAACAAAGCAGGCCAATAAAAACCAGATTCAAGAACCTTTGATGCAGTTCTTTGCCCCCATAATGTCCCCCATATGCAAATGCATGACATGCATTCAGAATTTCTTCTTGTTCTACCTCAGGCACACATTTTCTAATAATCAAATCAGCACATCTCTTAAAAAGAAATGGTTCTTCCCAAATATAGTAAGCAACATCATGCAAAAACTTCTTTCTTTGATAGAAATTCAAATCAGGAGGTAATACTTCACACACAAGATAGTTCACAATATCAGCATACCATGGCAAACCACAACTACTTACAACAAACAATTGCTCATCAGGAAAATATTCATTCACCAACAAATCATTCACATGATCAGAAGGGTTCACAATTCTAGACAAATGATCAACAACTTGATTTTTAATTCCTTTCCTATCAACTATATGCAAATCAAATTCTTGTAGCAACAAGACCCATCTAATCGTCTAGGTTTAGACTCTTTCTTCCCTAACAAATATTTAATGGCAGCATGATCGGTGTGAACTATAACCTTAGCACCCATCAAATATACCCTAAACTTTTCAAAAGCAAACACTATAGCAAGCATTTCTTTTCGGTGGTAGAATAGTTTAGAGCTGCTATTAGTGGTCCCGCTCGCATAGTAGATAGGATGAAAGATCTTCACACGCCTGTCCCAAAGGCCCACAAAAGATAGTCACTCGCATCACACATTACTTCAAAAGGAAGTGACCAATCGGGAGCTATAATGATAGGAAAGCTGAAGTCAATCTTCTCTTCAGTTCTTCAAAGCCTTCATACACTCCTCATTAAATTGAAAAGGAGTGTCTTTCTCCAAGAATCGTGAAAGAGGCTTTGAAATCTTGGAAAAATCTTTAATGAATCGACGATAAAAACCAAAGCATGGCCCAAGAAGCTTCTTACGGCTTTGACATTAGAAGGAGGAGGAAGTTGTTCAATCACGAAATCTTGGCTCGTCAACCTCTAAACCATTTTTAGAAACTTTATGACCCAAAACTATGCCTTAGGTCACCATGAAATGACACTTCTCCCGAGTTGAGCACTAAGTTTGTCTCCTCACATCGCTTCAACACCTTTTCCGATTGATCACACTCTTCAAAATGATTCTCCAAATACCGAAAAATCATCCATAAATACCTCCATTATCTCTTCTATCATATCGAAAATATACTCATCATACATCTCTCGAAAAAAGCGGGAGCATTGCATAAACCAAATGGCATTCTTCTAAAGGCAAAAGTGCCATAAGGACAGGTAAATGTTGTCTTCTCTTGATCTTCAGGAGAAACCACAATTTGATTATACCCTGAATACCCATCCAAGAAACAAAAGAATTCTTTACCAGCCAGTCGGTCTAACATTTGGTCAATAAAAGGAAGTGGGAAATGATCTTTCCTTGTAGCATCATTCAACTTTCTATAATCCATGCAAATCCGCCCAACCAAGTAACTATGCAGTGGGGATAATCTCATCTTGCTCATTAGTAATCACTGTCATACCCCCTTTTTAGGAACACATCGTTAACCGGGCGACCGTGAGCTATCGAAATGGGGTAAATGATCCCAAAGATCTAACCATTTGATAATTTCCTTCTTGACCACTTCTTTCATCATAGAATTTAATCTTCTCGATTTCGGATAGATTTCTTGTGATCATCTTCCAAGAGTATCTTGTGCATTACAAGTGATGGGCTTATACCTTTTATGTCTCCCAATTGTCCAACCTAAGGCACCCTTGTGGCTCTTGAGAACTTTCAACAACTGTTCTTTTTGATCTTCAGATAAGGAAGAAGAGATGATAATAGGTAGTGTCTCAGATTCACCCAAGTATGCATATTCAAGATGTGATGGTAAGGGTTTAAGTTCTAGAATTGGTGCTTGTTCAATGGAAGGCTTCAAAGAAGTAGTTTGCCTTGATTCCATCTCTAACAACTCAAATTCTTGTGGTGATTTCCCGTAATAAGGAGAGGCTTCAAGTAACTTCTTACATTCAACTATATTCTCTTCTTCAATTTCATCGAGGTCCAAGTAAAACAGATGCTAAGGTTCTTTTATAGAAAATGACTCTAAAGTCTCTTGAATCATCTCATCAAACATGTCAACCCCGAAGCAACTGTAACATCCCTAGGATACTTCAATGCCTTGTTCATGTTGAATATAACTTCTTCATCATGCACCCTCAACTTGATCTCTCCCTTTTCAACATCAATCGGTGTTCGAGTAGCAAGGAAAGGTCTTCCCACAATGAGCGGTAGATCTCTATCTTCATCACGGTCAAGACAATAAAGTCGGGGGAAAATAAACTTGTCAACTTTTACCAAAACATCTTCAATGATACCCTTTGGAAAAGCTAAACTTCGATCGGCTAGTCAAGTGTCACGTGTTGTTGAGCTTCACCTAGTTGCAATTTTCTCGAACACAGAGATAGTGGCATCAAGTTGACACTTGATCCTAGATCACATAAGGCTCTTCCCCGAAATTTTTCTCCAATTATGCAAGGTATGGAAAAACTACCTGGATCTTTTGTTTAAGGGGTAGCTTGTTGAGAAGAATAGCACTACACTCTTGTGTTAAGGCTACGGTTTCGTAGTCACCAAATCTCTCTTTTTACTCAACATCTCCTCGAGAAACTTCACATATTGAGGCATTTGCTCTAACGCTTCAAGGATAGGGATGTTAATGTGTAGTTGCTTGAAAATCCCCAAAAACTTCTTATATTGCTCCTCTAAAGCTTTCTTCCTGAAATCTTTGAGGGAATGGTAAAGGAGGTACCCATTTAAGATTCTCCTGGTTTGCCCTCTTTTTCACTTCACCCTCTTTAGACTCGATCTCAACTTTCTCTTCATTGACTTTTCCATTCACCTTCTGTATAACCTCTTCATCGGTGACTGTAAGATGTGTTTGATCATTAGAAGCTGAAGGTTTCTTTGGTTGTGGAATTTCAGGTAATTCCTTTCCACTTCTCAATGTAAGAGCCTTGCATTCCTCTTTCACATCTCTACGAGGATTAGGCACAGTATTGCTGGGCAATTCTCTCTGTTGTAAAACATTCACAAGACATTTGCAAGTTGTCCCATTTGTACCCCAAGATTTTTGATAGATGAATTTACTCTCGCAATAGATGAATCTACTCTTGCATTAGTAGCAGCTTGCTCCCGAGCATTCTTTAATTGAAAACTTATGAGCCGAGATATCACCGCCTCTAGATCGATTTAGGTTCTTGGGTAGGAATAACTTCCTTTTCAAATTGATAGAACCCGGAGGTTGCACTTGCTTGGTACTAGAGGTTGATGCTTCATTAAGAGTTGCACCATATTTCCAAGAGAGGTTAGGATTCTTACGCCACCCGAATTGTAGGTATTCGAGTATGGATTGTTAAGTTATTGGCTCGATAGTTTCGCATAGTTGTAGCTCATTGTTGAGATATGAGGCATTGTCCATTATCATGGCCATTTCCACAATAATCACAAGAAGCATGAATAGCATTGACTCCCATCTGTCTACCATTAGATCGGTTTACTTGAGTTTCTAAGTGATCAAACCTCTTGTTGATTGTATTCAACATTGCCATCAATTTGTGAAGAAGGTTCCTCACTAACTTTATCAACCGATTTCACCGGCCTTCTTTCATTGTTGTTCTGTATAAAGTCAGTTGATAAGTCATCCAAGCATTTCAGGACATGATTCACCGGTTGCTTTGTAATTCCCCCATTAGTGACAAAGACATTTAATTCGATTTAGATTCGAAGTCAACCGAGAAATCTTGAAGATTTGAAGTAAGACCCACTTCTCTAGATTGTGACCAGGACTCGCCTAACAAGCAACTTGAACCTCTCCAGGCTTCATACTGAGATGTTCCCCAAATTGTTGAGAAATTAGTAAGAGCGCTCTTGCATCCACCATCTTGTTATGTGGGAAAAATCATGATCGAACTTTTCTTCCAATGTCTCCCAAGAGGTTATACGCCTCTTTTAAATTGTTGAGCCATTCTTTAGCTTTCCCTTGTAGAGAGTAAGGAAAAAGCCGAAGACGAATCACATCATTAGGAACGCCATTCTCGCTTGAATGAGTTGCAAACATCAAGGAATTGTATCGATGCCGATTTGGATCCTCCGAATCGTTTCCGAATATCGACCCGTAGTTCAAGCATCTTAAGCATAGTCTCCGCTTGATTTCAAAATTGTTGGCTTGAAAATCGAGGCACTCGATTCTCGATCGATAGCCCCGAGATTGTCTTCCCGTAAAATCATTGATACACAAATTATCATTCTCATCCTCACCATCTCTTGGGCCAAAGATGTATTACTTCCTCCTCTTGGATCTGAGGTGTTGTAGCTTCCAAAAGCTCTTGGATACTCCTTGTTTTCTGTGGTGTTTTAGTAGCTTTGGCTCTACGGGTCATATATCAATGTACCTGCAAAACCAAACAAATCTCAAAGTATCAAACTAACACCACAAGCTAAAAAAAATAACAAATAAAATAAAATAAAATAATTACTCAAACTAAAACTACTAAAGGATTTCTAATACTAATCACCAGTTGCCTTGAGTCCCCAAGAACGGCGCCAAAAACTTGATGCTACCAAAATTTAACTAAGCACCGCAAGTGTATGCGGGTCATGAAAATAGTGAGTGGTAAATCAAGGTCATCCCATGAGACTCAGTCAAACTAGTGATTAGGTATTAAATTTCCTTTTTCATTTAAGTTGAGAAAATCAATTGTTTCCAATAATAATAAAAAGAATTTTAATAAAAACAAGAACTTTCATTGAGAGAGAGAATTCAAATATCAAGGGGGACAACTTAGAGATACTAATCCCTTGTTTGTTTCTTAGATTTTATTCCCACTAAATTAATTCTAACTTAACTTCATCAGTTAATCTAGAGTATTAATGTTTATAAGTGCCTGTCGGTCCACTTATACACCTACCTCAAATAATTATGCAATGTCTCACACAATTAATTAAGGTGCAATTTAATTCGGGCTCATTCTAATTTGATTATGTGGAGCTTCTAGGTATATGTCTATCCTAGACGCAAATTAGATTAAAATCTAATTCCACATTATTTAATCCAAGGTCAATTTAAGATTTCCTTCGTCAAGTTTAATCCTAAATCCCCAAACATGTTTAATGGTGGCCAATCACTAAACAATGAATAATCAAAATAAGATTAAATAAACTGAATTACCATTAAGCAAAACTAATTAGTGGGAACAATTTCTAAGTCTCAAACAAGTTCATAATACTCTAAGTTGCAAAGTAAATTCAGCCACACATGGCTTCAAATATCATCACAAAGAACAATAATATTAGAATCGAGACATATGGTAAATCGAGAAACTGAACGAGAGTTAAATAACAAAACCAAGACAGACTCAAGCAACAACTTTTCTTGTTCTATCCTTCCTCCAAACCGTCACCTTTGATCCAGCTCAACAAGGAAGAAGAGAATGTTGAACAATGGAAACCCAGCGCCTTCTCTTTTCTTCCCCAAAACCGGAATGAACAGTGCTCTCGCCTCGCTCCTGTTTTCTCGTTCGCACAGCATTAATGGATCATGAAGCTCAAGCGAAAATGAAGATGAAGCTCCCAAAACCAGAAAAATAAATCGTTCTCTCGCCGCTACTCTGTTTCTTCGCTTAGTCCCTCCCACTCTCTCGCGATCCTTTTTTCTCTTTTCTTTTTAATATCTCCGGCCGCCTCCGTTGCTTCCTCCTTCATTAGGTCAATTTGATTCCTTTTCTTTCTTTTTTTCATTTCCTAAAACGGTGTCGTGAATCCCAAATCTGATCTCTTCCTTTATTCAGCCACGTCACATCTTTAATCAATGAAAATTGTTGCGTCTCGTGCTCCTTTCTTTTTCCAAAGCCCATTGTGTAGCTTTTAGGTCTTTTCTTTGATTCAAATCCACCACCCAATTCATTTAATCTCCAAAGTCCAAAGTGCGCATGTGACTATGGAAAGGAAAACAAAGAATTAATAATATAGTAATAAAACAGAATTTTATTTTTAAATGTCTCATTACTATTTTTTTATTTCCTATACTAAAAAAAACTTTTATTTTAAATTTAAACCTCACAAGATGCACCACTTTGATTTGATCTTCACAATAATATAATCTCAAAATCTCTCAAAATTGCATAGATAACTCTCCAAATATCTTTAAAATATACTTTACAATACACTAAAATTGGAGAGTTATCACCTTAGCATCCGCTAATCGACAAGGTAATTAAATCACTGATAAGCAAACTGAATTTCTTGAATTAAGAACTTGCAATGGGTTCATTCGAAACTTAAAGGTTCATCCTCGTTGAGCCTTAGGAAATTTAGTTCATGACTGACGAGGACACACTAAACAGACAACAACAAAATGACCCGTGATTAAAAGATTAAAGTAAAAGAAAACAGAAAGCTTGACGAAGTTCCGACGGCGTGGAAGTAGCCCGTCACGTCACCACTCCACGTCTTCTTCTCTCCACCCTACTAAAAGGAAGGATGCTGGGTTCGCTTGGAGTTCTCGTGCCTCGTGAAATCTCTCTTTCTTCTTTCAAGTCTGGCCGAATGTGTAATCTCGTTTTGGCTCTACACGACTCTCTCTAGGGTTGGCTTGTTGTTTCCTTTTATGGTCAGGTTTTCTTGCGGCACAAGTTCCAGCGAGCTGGGCTTTCCAAATCTATCGAGATCCATCGTATCTTCTAAATCATAGTAGATTGATTCTGCTGATTCTATGGGATTCTTCAAATCTTTTAGTTTCGATCCTCCGCATCTTCTATTCCGTTACGTCAGCAATCTACCTGTCTTTTCTTGACCTTCGCAATTATTTCCTAAAACAATCTTGACAAAAGATTAGAACGCATAGCATTGCGTCGTTTACTTTGCTATAGCTTCTATGATGCCTTGTATTGCACTTTGTTATCTTTGCTAGAATGCTATAGCATAGTATTAGCTTTGCTATACGTTCTTTCCATAAAACCTTGTCCTTTGTTCTTTTTTAGCACATGTTTAGGATGTGGCTTGTTTTTATCCTTCAGTTCCCTATATTCATGAATTAATGCCTTTTCACTTGGATTGATTACAATTAAGCCTGTATTTACCATACAATTCAGTCATAAAACATAGGAAAAATATCGCATAAATTGTGCTCATCAAATACCCCCACACTTAGCTTTTTGCACTCTTGGGCAAAATAAGATGAAGCGAACAAAACCTCATAGTCATAGCATTTCTATCTGTATAACTCCGCTTACACAACTGCTTTCAGTTCTCCTCCCCTGTTCCGCAATTCCACTGCCGAGTACTAGAGTATCGCGATGTGTGGTATTGCTTAGGTGAAGAAGTGTCAAAAGGCTCTCAGGTTTGGCTCTCTTACCCAGGGGATTTTAGCTTTCTCTCTTGTCGTGCTAACTTAGAGTTCCATAGCCTTGTCAAAGTTCTAAGATTGCTACCTAGCATCTGAGTCTCCATTCTTCCAAAGGACTTCTTGGGTTATTATGGTATGGGTAGCTGAGTGTTGAGTTGAAAAGTGCTAGTAATGCTATAGCAAGATATTTAGACAAGTCTTTTTTGAATGCCTTCCTTTCTTACCTTGTATTTATTGCTGCCCTTTATTCTTTTTCTTTCTTTCTCTTTTTCTTTTCTTTTTTTTAAGCATAGGGCAAAACAATAGCTCTTTTTTCAGCATTTGCAGAGCACTCTGTCCTAGCATTTTTCTTCACACTTGTCTTTCTGACTAGTTCTGCTTATAGTACTATCGTGTAGGCTCAATGGGGTAGCAAAATGGGAATGATGATAAATGGGTTGTGTATGGGAATGAAGGGTATGACATGAATGCCTTTGTCCAACGAATTTTGCACTCAGATGCTAAACAGTTTATCGAATAACTAAGACAAATCAAGGATCATACATGGGCTAGCAGACATGCACACTAGAATAAAACAATTAGGCTCAAATAAATCCTTCCATTGTAGGTTACTCTCTCTAAACTTTCTCGCTGCCACTTTACCCCACATCAGATTAGCTCGTTCTGTCAATTTCCTAAGCCTAAAGGTTCAGTTTGCTTAGGAAATCATGCTATACTTCGTCATACAAACATTCATGCTACTGCTACAAAATCCTGTTCATGCTTCATCATGCAATTTTTTTGAAAAAAATTTCTGTTTGTGCAAAAGCTAAATTTAGGGCAATTAGGATCAAACACACATGGAGATAGCAAAGTGAGACATATCACAAATTAAACTATTCATCCGCCCCCACACTTGAACGATGCAATGTCCTCATTGCAGCAACAAAAATAGAGCAAAAATCACAAGCAAGGTGCGCAACAAGGGGTGACAGGAGGGAAAAATAAGAGCAAGGGAACAGAATTAATCACAACATCATTCACAAAATGGCCCTGGGTAATCGCCCAGGGCATTAGCATAATGTCAGCTAAAATAAAAAGAAAAATAGAACAAAAACAATAAAAGAATGGGTAACTAGGGGGCAGGAGGAGGAAGAGCAGGAGAGCTGGTGGTGGTGTCTTCCTCAGCAGACGAGTCATCCAGGGTGTTAACCACTGGGATGGTCGAGTGGGAGCGAGAGAGAGAGACAGCTCTTGGGAGATGACGGTGGTGGGCTTCGATGTATGCCCAAGAGTCACGCCGGAGTGTTTTGAGCTCTGTACGAAGCCGACAGAGGCGATGCAGAAATTTGTGCATAGACTTTCCATCAGTGGCCGAGTGCCAGTAAAGGGGGCATGGGTGAGTATGTAGGAATGATCAGATGAATCCGTTGTGCTTGACACCGGAGAGGGCTCCGTAGATGAAGAGGAGGGAGAGGAGACCGCGATGGCAATGGGTGGCAGCGGCACCGGAGGCGGGGTGCAAACGAGCGGTTGACGAGCGTAGGCCAGTGGGGGCACCCGACCACGTCATGCCGCACATTTGACCCGAGGCATGGTGGGTCTGTGAGTGAGAATCGTGAGGAAGTGGAAAGACGCAGGAGTGGAGGATGGAGCGAGTAGACAGGATAAAGGCAGAATTTGAATGTGAAACATTATGACTCTTTGGTAATGAGTTAAACGGAGTTAGCGCATAGTGGGCCCAGTGGAGATGGCCCATTATTTAAGAACTCATGCACATAATGTTTACTTGAGAGGCGAGTGTGTACCTTACTACCTTGTAGTGGCCTTCTGTCGCATGGTTGTGCTGGACCGAGGTGCCTCTTAGCATGCTGTAGTATTTGTCCATGCCCCAACTCGTCCCTTCTGCTGTTATGCCAATACAAAGAAAAACAAGAGCTGGGCTGCCTCCCAATAGCGCTTGTTTTAAAGTCTTCAACCAGACTTTGCCATAGCAATTTAATGCTGAGGCATTACAAGAGGACTGCGGGCTTCGTTACTGCCTTTGCCGTCATCTTCAGAGGTTAAGTACTTCTTAATTGGGTCTTCAAATCTCTCAATTTTTTGGATTGAGAAGGTGACCAGATTGTCATTCACTCGCATAGTAAGTTCGCTTTTTTCCACATCGATCAGCATTCGCCCAGTTGCCATGAAAGGTCTTCCCAGGAGAATTGGGACTTCACGGTCTGCTTCGAAGTCAAGGATAATGAAATCTACAGGGAAGATGAACTTATCCACCATTACCAGGACATCTTCAATTTTTCCTTCAGATAGAACAATGGAACGATCTGCTAGTTACAGTGTAACCATTGTGGGTCGGGACTCCCCAACGACCAATCTTTTGAAATAGATATAGGCATGAGATTAATGCTGGCACCAAGGTCGCACAGGGCTTTCCCTGAATATTGAGGTCCAATTGCACATGGTATGGTGAAACTCCCAGGGTCTTTTAATTTCGGTGGTAGCCTATTTGTTAGCATAGCACTGCAGTCCTGGGTCAATGCCACTGTTTCAAATTCTTCTAGTCGCCTCTTTTTGGCCAAAATCTCCTTCATAAATTTCACATAGCTAGGCATTTGCTCCAAAGCTTCTACCAAAGAGATATTTATGTGCAATTGTCGTAGCATATCAAGGAATTTCTTAAATTGTTTCTCTTGCCCTTGCTTTTGAAGCCTTTGGGGAAAAGGTGGGGATTTCTTTAGCATCATAGAAGGCCCGAGATCATGGTTACTTTTTGTGATGATGCGCTAGCATTCCTTGGTAGGTGTTGCACGTGATCGTCTAGTGCGGCAGTAGAAGGCAATGTCAAGGCATTGATATTCTGTCCAGGTTGTGATAGCCTTGGTTGCCTCTGCTCGTCTTCTATGTTGTTCAATACTTTCTTGTCCCTCGTTTCGGGTTACCCACAACCGTAGGTGGCTTGATTACTCTCATGGGTTCTAGACTTTTGCCGCTTTAGAGCTCTATTAACTTGACTTCCTCTTTTCCCTGGATTCTGGGGACTTCAGTTTCTAGGTAGAGATCCTGAGGGTCTATTGTTGAGGGCGGTAGCTATTTGTCCCACTTGGTTTTCAAGGTTTCTCAGGGTTACTTGCTGATTTTGAATGATTGCATCATTCTTTGTCATATATTCCTTTAGAAGGGCCATCATGGAGTGCTGCGGTTCAGGATCACCACCCTGCTACCTTGCTTGCTGGGTAAACCCTGGTGGGTTTGATGTTACTTGAGATGGTTGTACGGTTCTCAATCCTTTCACCATATTGTGGACTTGATGGTTGTCCCGCTGCTTGTTGACCTTGAGAATTCCACGAAAAGTTGGGATGCCGCCTCCATCCAAGATTGTACGTATTAGAGTATGGATTGTTGCTGTTATTACCCATGTTAAAGTTGTTGACGAAGTTAACTGATTCAGGGTTGGCGAGCTTTTTACCGAGAATACGGATGCTCTCCGCCAGCTTACACAGTCGTTGATCTGGAATGTAAACACAAGCTACCTGAGATGGTTGTGGCGAAGTGTTGCGTGATGGAAGGGTCAGTCTTTTCACCATTCAGTCTATTCATAGCCATGTGCTCCAATAAACCGTGGGCTTCTTCATAAGACTTCATTAGGATGGATCCTCCAGATGAGGCGTCAACAATTGATCACATTTATCCATTGAGACCTCTGTAAAATGTTTCTAACTAAACCCATTCGCACAGTCCGTGCTGTGGGCATCTTCTGAGGAGGTCTTTAAATCTGTCCCAGGCTTCATAGGTAGATTCTCTAGACTTTTGTTGAAAGTTGGTGATGTCTCCTCTGAGTTGAGCGTTCTTAGTCGGTGGGAAAAATGTTAGTAGGAATTTGCTCCCCAAATCATTCCAGGAGGTGATTGAGTTGACTGGTAAATTGTTGAGCCATGTTTGAGCATTGTCCCTAAGTGAGAATGGAAATAATTTAATCCAAACGGTATCGGTCGTGACTCCGGAATGACGAATGAGTCACACACCTCCATGAAGGCCTTTAGATGTAAGTGAGGATCTTCATACGGAGTCCCCTAAATTGTCCGGCTGCATTTAGCATCTGAATCATGACACCCTTGATTTCAAAGCGTCTTGCATTTAAGGTCAGTAGTGTGATAGTCAAATTCAATTTGTTTGGATATGGAATCTTGAATTCCATGATTGCCTTGTTAACATCTGGATTAGGAGGTGGAGGCATCTGATTGTCCCGTTTATTACTATTGACTCTCGTCGATCTTGCTTATAGTTGACAGGCATATCCGCCATGCTTGCTGAGTCAAAAGGTTGACTTCTTCGCTTCTGCTTTCTGCGCCTTTGCTTGTAAGTGCGTTCAATTTCTGGATCGTAAGGCTCTAGCTTGGCTGAAGGCAAGTTGCACATGCATTACAGAATGTACCTGAAAATCAAGAACACGGGATTAGTGAGCTTTCTCAGATAAATCAACCCTATTTAGCAAGAGGGCGTTGTCACTAAGGGTATCTACAGTCCCCGGCAACGGCGCCAAAAACTTGTTGGTCGATTTCCTTATGGCAAGTGAACCAGTCGAACAAGTAATAAAGTGTAAGTAGAATATTGTCCCACAGAGATTGAGATACCAGGAGGTGACGCTCGATTGCTATGATAGTTGTGCAAACAGAAAGTAAATATGATTGGTTTGAGAGGTTTTTGTGATTATGCTATTAAACAGAAGTAAATTGAGTATCGTGGTTGCAAGAAGATATCAGTAAGAAGTTAGGCTGAACTTGGAATCACCCTTAAGTATCTCAATCCCCCAGTTGCTTTACTCATTGGTATAGCATCTATACTGCACAGCTTCCGCAATGCTACAACATAACTACTAACTACAATGCTATTCAGTTAATCCACCACTATAGTCTATCGAAGCTTTCGCGTCCGAAACTTCTAATGCTAACTTTACTCCTTCCATATGCCTATGGAAATTTTCTAGTTAGATCAACACTACAAAACATGGTGTATTGGTTATGAGCAGTAGACCCATTCCTGAATCCTACAATAATAGGTCAAGCCTTGCATCAGCTTGCCTAGCAATCACTGTTTCCCAAAGGTCTAATCTCGACTCCTTTCTAGTAAACCGAGGCCACAAATCTTGCCCTTAGCTTCCGCTAATCGACAAGGTAATTAAATCAATGATAAGCAAACTGGATTTCTTGAATTAAGAACTTGCAACTGGGTTCATTCGAAACTTAAAGGTTCATCCTCGTTCAGCCTTAGGAAATTTAGTTCATGACTGACGAGGGACACACTAAAGAGACAACAGCAAAATGACTCATGATTAAAAGACTAAAGCAAAAGAAAATAGAAAGCTTGATGAAGTTTCGACGGCGTGGAAGTAGCCCTGTCACGTCACCACTCCACGTCTTCTTCTCTCCACCCTACTAAAAGGAAGGATGCTGGGTTCGCTTGGAGTTCTCGTGCCTCGTGAAATCTCTCTTTCTTCTTTCAAGTCTGGCCGAATGTGTAATCTCGTTTTGGCTCTACACGACTCTCTAGGGTTGGCTTGTTGTTTCCTTTTATGGTCAGGTTTTCTTGCGGCACAAGTTCCGTAAATGAGCCGGGCTTTCCAAATCTATCGAGATCCATCGTATCTTCTAAATCATAGTAGATTGATTCTCGCTGATTCTATGGGATTCTTCAAATCTTTTAGTTTCGATCCTCCGCATCTTCTATTCCGTTAAAGCAATCTACTGTCTTTTCTCGACCTTCGTAATTATTTCCTAAAACAATCTTGACAAAAGTTTAGAAAATATGCCGTATAGCATTGCGTCGTTTACTTTGCTATAGCTTCTATGATGCCTTGTATTGCACTTTGTTATGCTGCAGAATGCTATAGCATAGTATCAGCTTTGCTATACATTCTTCCCATAAAACCTTGTACTTTGTTCTTCTTTTAGCACATGTTTAGGATGTGACTGGTTTTTATCCTTCAGTTCCCTATATTCATGAATTAATGCCCTTTCACTTGGATTGATTACAATTAAGCCTGTATTTACCATACAATTCAGTCATAAAATATAGGGAAAACATGACATAAATTGTGCTTATCAATTGTATGATTATTTGTTTGTATATGGATGACATGCTTATATTTGGTACTAGTTGTTGGAAATTATGCCCTAGGGGCAAGTCAATTTTCTCCATTTAGTTATCATTTCATTCACATGTTTATAGTGATAACTGTATCCTTGGATATATCTTATAGATTATCCTAAATGTCCCTGGTTGGTCATCTACGTAGGAGCGAAGATGAAATACGACCAGTATGACTTTGATGAGGTATGGAGATACGAATCAAAGTCATAGGCACTTGTAAGAGTATAAGGTGCTGGACCGACCCATTATGAGAAAGGTGCATGGATTTAGTCATAAGCTTATCTCATGTATAACCTCGTCACAATGCCCTTTGACCTGAGATCATCATGGATTCCTACATGATGAGTTGCTGATCTTTGACCTAGTCAAAAGTCACCTTTGACTGGGTGATGATAAAGGCTTGAATCGGGATCAGTGGTTTTCAAGCAGAGGAATGTGAATGGTCAAGATGAAATTTGTCCCTCACATTTATAGAGAGATAATATTGGGCCCCTCGATGAGTGAGTCTGAGAAATGTATGGCCATACTACGAAGGAAAGGAGTTTCCATTATTAGACTACTCAAGAATCGAGAAAGTAATGGTCAAGAACAGGAAGTTGACATTATTCATGCCTCATCCTTGACCAAATTATCGCGTGACAAAAGGGACGTCACATGGTTGTACGATAGGTGGTATCGCATCATCGATCCCCACAAGAATTGGGTAGTCACAATGTCTTGCTAGAGGCCGCTCCGACTTGTGGGCTGGTATAGTATTGGTCTGCATTTGCCAATCTCATGTGGGCTCAGGTCGAGATAAGAATAGCTCAACACGAGCAATAGTGTCAGATTCATTGAATCTTAGATGTGTCTAAGATTTAATGAATGCTTTGTATTTAATCTAGGATGAAATATATATATATATATATATCAAATTCGAAAATAATAATGATATTATTTATAGATATTATTATTATTATATATAGTATTTAATTTATTTGATAAATTAAATAACTATAATAAATTGAGATATTGTATCTCAGATTTAATGTTTGAATAAAGATATAGTATCTCGATTTAATTAAGTAGAAAGATATCATATCTCGATTTAATTTATAAAGACAAATTAAATCGTGTTGGCTCATAATTCAGATTAAATAAATATATTTGATTAATGCTAGGCATTTAATTAATATATTATTTTAATTGAAATTCGAATTTCAAGATTAATTAGATTAATTTTGAATATTTTAATACGGCTCATTAGGGTTTTAGAAACTCTTTAAATAAGATGTTGATCTAGTCATATTAAGAGGATGGATGAATTAGAGAAGCCACAAGAATCCGTAGAGTGAAAAAGAGAGACGTAAGGTTTGAAGGCGATAGCATGCTGCTGCCTGTGTTCAAATGTTGTTCATGTGGATACCGGTCGAGGGAGGAGATTCGTAGAGTCTGCTCCTGGTTGATCGAGTAGGTAGCCCACGTGATCAAATCGAAGGAGACGCTCACTAATTCGCATAGGTATGGTTTCTAATGAACCTTGATTTAAACGCGGTTGAGTGATCTTCCGAAGGGATTCGTAAAAGTTCTTTTTATTCCGCTGTGTGTACAAATCCCAACACTAGTATGGATGTTGTGCTTGAGGAAAAAACATTTTCTATCTTCTAATTTTGATATGAAAGATTTGGACTAATGAATGGGGCAAGAGGAAAAATGGACTCACAGGCGCAACAACGGACAACTGAAGGCAAACACTGTGGAAATCCAACCATTCCCCTTACATGCGAGTCAAATATGGACTAAGAACTTTTTGTCAAATATTTTTTGGAAAACTCTAAAATTTATTTTGTGAAAAAGGCTTAGCAGAAAAACCAAGTTTTTGATTTATTTGAGTTTGAGATCTCAACGTTTCGGTTACAAAGGCATTAACCATATTTTATTTTGTTTAGTCGCCATCATTACCAATGTTCATGTTGCAAGCCATTATCTCCGATTCTAAAACTAATTAGTAAAATAATTTTAACCACTAGTTTATTTGTGTTTATTACCATTGATTTCTAATTTGCCCAACGTTTGAGTGCATGAAAGGCCTATAAAAGGCATTGCTTGCAAGAGGTTCAGGCACCTCGCTCAAAAGTCTCGAGCACTCTTTTCTTCCTGAGGGCTTTTATCTTCGTCTCATATTCTCTCCACCTTCTAGTTTCTTTATATTTTGCTACTTTGTTTACCTTGTATCTGCAGGAAGAATCCGTTTTATCTTAAGGAGTGCCTCTTTCAATCAGCCTATGATAACAGAATAGCTCTTAAAAATAGTGTCCTTAGACGTGATTCGGATTACACGGTATATTCATAGGAATTTCGCCAACAAAAATTACATTTAATAATATTAGGTGATTAAAATCAAAACCTCATACAAATTTAAAGGATAAAAATATAAACTATTGAGTATTCCGCAAATCCTTGAAAGTCTCAGTAATTCTAATTTTTGACAAATCGAGTGGGAACATTGACTAAGCAATTTACACACGGAAAAGCGTGAAAAAATATTAATGATCCACTCGTGTCATTCTTTTTGTTTAGCAGATCCACGACTTTTTGACCATTTTACCCCTAATTAAATAATTAATTACCGAGTAATGCCCCCGTCTCTGGAAACATATAGAAGCTCCTACTAACACCAGCAATGAGGGTGTGAAACAGACAAATCAACGGGAAAATCGTGGGTCATCCTCCTCTAGGCCACAACAACATGAGCTCGTTGTTGATCTCCCTTTTGGTTATTTGGTTGATAATGATACAACACAACATGCACGATTCATGGCTTCTTTGGCTAACAAACCCATTTGCAAGATGAATTCATTAGATATGGTGTTCTTTGCGAAGGAGGGATTTGATAAAACATCGTTGTTGGAGGGTTCCTATTTGAGATGCTTGGCGAGATGGTATGTCCCTACTCGAGGTTATGGTGAGAGCTTTCTACCATAACCTCGGCTACATAAATGGTGATCTGAGGTCTCGCGTCTGCGATGTTGACATATTGATAACGGCTCCCATCTGGATGGAGTTACTGGGATATGATTTTGATGCGAAGGATACAGTTGAGTATGATGGGGATAGCAATGCCCCATTGATGGATTTGTTTGAGCTTAGGCTGTGAATGAGGCCAGGAGGTCAGGAGGTCATAGAGCTATATTTCGTAGGCCGGTGACTATTGATGCTCGTGTCCTCTACTACGCCATCACCCACATATTGTTCCCTCGGCCTCACAATCATTCGAGGGTGTTGGAAGGTGACATTCCTATTGTGTGGGCTATCCGTCATGGCATACAGGTGAATTGGAGGCACTACATTTGTTGGATGATGTATAATGCCAAACAAAAGGATAATGCCTATCTGGTTCAGAGGATATTGGAGCATTTTGGTGTTCCTATGCACACTGAGCAAATGAAGAACCTCACAATGTGGAATGCTAGGTTTAAACAGCGTCTATTAGAGCAGCGCAAGGTCTCCAAGGGGCCAAATGGTATGTGGCAATTCACTACTATCGAGGAGGAGGTACCTAATGCTGGCTCGGCTGCACCCATGGTTGCTGCTGAGGTCCATGATGATGATGATGACGATGCTGATATGGAGGACATAGTTGAGCCGAAGGGTGGAATAGTGTGTGGCAATTCACTACTTTCGTGATGTCATGAAAGGCATTAATGCTACCCTGAAGAAGATAGGTAAGATGGAACTAAAACAGAAAAGAGGTAGAAGAGCCACATTGATAAAGAGAATGAAAGGTGGAGGTGGATGCAAGGTCGGATGAAGGGGTTAGAGGATAGGCTTGGTCATTTGCAGCTTGGACGAGAGTAGGAGGCA
Source organism: Acacia acuminata (assembly GCA_019022655.1). Lineage (NCBI taxonomy): Eukaryota > Viridiplantae > Streptophyta > Magnoliopsida > Fabales > Fabaceae > Acacia > Acacia acuminata. Next base: position 872,931 of record JAFJYI010000239.1, read on the forward strand.
GCCAGTGATGATGACCAGGGAGCTGATGTTTCTGAGGAGGAGGAGGATACTGACACATCTAAAGAGGAAGATTAGATTCAGGGTTCTTGTATTTGTACTGGCATTGGTGTTTTTTTGACTTAATGTTTCTTTTGACTTGATGTTGCTTTTGTTTGTGGGGTTAAACTTTTTCAATTTGTACTGACATTGTTGTTTTTTTTGTAATGAATGTTGCTGCTTTCAGTTTATGTGGTTTTAATTTATCCATTTTGGTATTGATGTGTTATAGACCTAAAATATTGATTTCGGACATCACACTACGTCATGTATGTTAACCAATTGGGCAAGAATGCATATGATTCCTCCCAATCACCAAATAACTTCACAATGGCCTTCATTTTTGCCTTCCAAGCCTTCCTGTATGTTACATTATATCCATACAGATGTCGTATCCTCTCTTGTATCAGCACTAGTTTTAAAGCTGGATCTTCTCTTAACATACCTAGTGAAAACAAAGCAAATTCTAAATGTATTGTCAATAAAACATAGAAAACATACTAATAATGGCTGCATATATAACATCTGAATCCAGATGTCTATGATCCCGACCGAGAATCTGGTTCACGTAGGTGTGATCTTTACCCCACTTACGAACCACCCAATTATTTCCATTCTTGGGGACCATTGCCCTTATATACCAGGGACAATCGTCAGCATGATTTCGACACCTCATCACAAACCTATGCTCATCGCTTTTTTCAACTATGGTTGTATGATGAGACTTCATGCAATATAATTTCACAACATGTTGCATTTCAGACTTAGAAGAAAACTGCTGATACAAATATAATGGATTACTTAAATGCCAACCACCTTGCCCGTCATCATCACCACAGTGCGCTCAATTAATGACAGAATAGTGCGGGCTTTTGTTCCAAAATGGCTCAATCTTAGGCCCTACATCTATCAAATTTTTTTTTTTGTCAGAACCACCAAATAAAAATTACAAATACAAATACAAGTTTACTGACTTACCACTGCTAATTGGGTCAACACAAAGCGATGGCATTGCTGTAGTACTCGGGTTTAATGGGTTCGTGTGAGCATCAAAATCACCCTCCACATCAGTATCTGAGGTGTCACCTAGTGGAATAAACCTCTCTGATTTTCCCTCCTCATCGCTATGCATATTCTCGTCTTCCCCATCCTCCTCTTCCTCCATCAATGTTATTTGACTTAAGATTTGTGAAGGTGCATATAAACCAACAGCTTTGTCTTCTTGACCAAAATATTGTGGGGATCTTGTATGTATGGGTACAGATGATGATTCACAGATTTAAGCTCAACTTATATCTCAATAAAATTTTGTGATTTTCGATTAGCAAATGCATCTATGACACACTCTATGTCTTCATCATCAGAGACATTGTTACTAATGTAGTATACACTATCCTTACTGACTATAGTCTCCACTTTGGCAATCAATCGATAAATGCATTGGCTGCCATGTAGCCCAAATTTTCATAAATTCTTTCTTTGAGCTCGTTGTACGTAGCGCCCGTTTGATCTTCATCATTTTCATTTTTCCTTCAAATCGAACACCATCGAGACCTTCAAAATGCCTCCCACTATGGTAGCTTACAATAACGTGCGTGTTTGAACTTGAACTCACCCTTCACACCAGAAATTGGGAGCGCAAAAGGGTGGGTTTCAGATTTTTATTTATTTATTTTTTTTTTTAGAAAAAAAAGCTTAACAAAGTGAAACTACAATGATTACACAACAATAATACTTTCAACAAGGTGGGATAGTATTAAACTTTGATGGGTTGCACTAAAACTGAGAAAAGAGATAGCATTGGCGGGGGTACGTTGTGATAAGGGTTCCGATTTGGGCCAAATGGGTTTTTAAAAAACTAACTGTCGCGATGTAATCAACTAAGCACCGTAGCTTAGTTGATTACATCACGAGACAACTAAAACAAAATAATGGGAAAATCCATATGGGGGCCCTTTTTGGAGGAAAAATCCCAAAAAGGGCCCCAAGATTCTGAAAATCCCAAAAAAGGCCCAAGGGTCTTTTCTGGTATAAATTCATTAAACTTTAACAACTAAATCAGCCAAATTAACAACAAAATCAATACCCGTTAACAATTCAATTAGCCAAATTAACAATAATATTTTAACAACTAAATCAGTCACATTAACAATAATATCAGCCCCGGTTAACAACTATATCAGCCACATTAACAATTCACTAGATTCTGAAAATCCTAGAAAAGACCCTTGGGCCTTTTTTGGGATTTTCAGAATCTTGAGGCCTTTTTGGGGATTTTTTCTCCAAAAATGTCCTTTAAATGCATTTTCCCAAAAGTGATTCGCCCTTGTTTAGTCGACTACATATCCCATATAATCGACTAAACAGGGGCGAGTAATGGTGATATCTTTTCGACAGGGGCATTTTGATAATTAATTATTTAATTAGGGACAAAATGGTCAAAAAGCCACAGATCCCCCGTATCATTTTTTCCCTTTTTGACCTCGACACCGTATCATCCTTTGATTCTTTCTTTTTGTTTTTGGAGATTACATCGAAAGAAGGGAACAACTTCTGCGTTCAGCTTTTGACTCCAACTGCAAAAAGCAAACGGCAAAAGCCGAAAGCATCATGTACCTTTTGACTCTCTTTAACTTTGGATTAAGTTACTTCTTGTTTTTTTTAAAAGATAAATAAATAAAGGTGAGCTCAATTTCTCATAGCTCGGGATTGGAGTTGACGATGTCAAAGAAACCCTTAAGAAAATAGAAAATGGTAAAGTGTTGGAGCCGATAATATTCCTATTGAAGTTTAGAAATATTTGAGTGGAAGGGTATATTGTGTTTACTAAGTTATTTAATGAGATTATAAACTATGGAGGAATTAAGCTTATAAGTTATATTGAAGTTGTGGAAATAGGTGATTGAACACAGGTTGAGATTGGAGATTGATATTTATGAGAACCAATTTGAATTCCTGCTCAAATGGTCTACAACAGAAGCAATTTATTTACTAAGAAGGCTAATGGAAAAGTATCGGAGTAAATGACAAGATTTGCCTATGATTTTCATTGATTTGGAAAAAAAAAAACATTTGACCGTGTGTCAAGAGATATACTTTGGAAAGTCTTGAAAAAGAAGGGGGTGCTTGCATATATCAAAGCCATTTAAGACATATATGAGGGGGTAACAACCAGTGTTAGAATGCCTGGAGGTGAGACAAAGGACTTTACTATAAGGATTTGTTAGTTCTCTATGTGTTTTGATGATGAGTGACAATTGTAAACCAGCTGTGAGTTCTGTCTTGGGAAGTTGAAAAGATTTCCCACAAGACAAAAACTCGAGTTTTGTTTCAAAACTCGAGTTTTGGTCTTGGGAGAAAAATGGTCAATTTCATGATCTAAGCAAAACTTGAGTTTTGAGTAGAAAACTCGAGTTTTGACAGAACAAGAACTTTTAAATTTTCAAACTCGTCTCGCGCCTTGTCATCGAAAAAAATGAATTATTATGTTTTCACATGATAAAATGAAAACTCGAGTTTTGACATTAAAACTCGAGTTTTGGCCAACCCAAGAGCATTACAAGTTTTCAAGATTTTCATGATAAAATGAAAACTCGAGTTTTGTTTTCAAAACTCGAGTTTTGGTCAACCCGAGAGCATTACAAGTTTTCAAAGTTTTCATGATAAAATGAAAACTCGAGTTTTGATTTTAAAACTCGAGTTTTGGCCAACCCGAGAGCATTACAAGTTTTCAAAGTTTTCATGATAAAATGAAAACTCGAGTTTTGATTTTAAAACTCGAGTTTTGGTCAACCCGAGAGCATTACAAGTTTTTCATAGTTTTCATGATAATATGAAAACTCGAGTTTTGATTCCAAAACTCGAGTTTTGTTCAAGCAAAGAACAACTCACTTTATCGAGCCTTTGAAAACTCGGGTTTTGTTTTGAAACTCAAGTCTTGGAGTTTTGGACTACAACATACTATTTTCTCTAACAATCCAAAACTCGAGTTTGGTTTTGGAAACTCGAGTTTTGAGATTCATTCAAACTTTGGTCCAAAAGCTCGAAACACGACTTTGCTCGGAAGATGAAAACTCGAGTTTGAGTTTTGAAACTCGAGTTTTGGCTTAAGTGTGCGTTGAAAACTCGAGTTTTGATACACAAACTCGAGTTTCTAACGGTGATTTTGAAATTCGATTTCTACGTTTTTGCAAAATGTCCTGTTTGATCCTAATACTTTCCAGAACATTCTCTCTATACCTTGCTATGTTTAATGATCTTATTAATGAGTCTCGTGTGATTTAAAGAATGATTTTGGAGTGATAAAGCAAAAAGCAAAAATGGTCGAACATTAAATGCCTTCGGATGAGAGTTGCATTACTTTGGGTATTTGATCTCGCACACGATTGCAAAGCATTAAAGAATGTTTACTACATCAAGCAACTGTGTTTCCAACGGATATATTTGCGTAAGATCAACACAGCTCTTCTTGCCCACTGGATTAAGCCGAGATTAGAGAGAGAAGATGCCTAATCTCACTTCCTAACCTTGCGTAGTTTCTCCAACGGATCTATTGAAGTTGCAACGGTCATCTACTCGATCTCTCGAGTATAAATAGGACTGCATTCAAGTCCTCCCAACTAACACAAGAACCGAAAACGCACAAGCATTCAATTTTCTCAACTACTCCGTCGTTTTCACTTGTATTCGTCTTTTGACATTATAAGCTTCGAGTGTTTATTATCATCTACTCTTAGAGAGAGTTTCTATCTGTAAATCATTTATTGATTGAGATAACCACAAGTCAGGGGACTTGGTGGTTGGGTGTATTGATTACAACTTGTAAGGGGGAGTGAGTTCTAGAGAGAGAACTACTCTTGAGTACAGAGTGTGTAATCGTTTGTGAGTATAGTGGATTGAAAATCCCAAGTGTGACTTGGGGACTGGATGTAGGTCAAAGATAAGACTGAACCGGGATAATTTCTATTGTGCAAGCTTTCCTTTCCTTCCTCTTTCTGTCTATCTCGATTTCATTACTTCAAAACAGAGCATATTTCTAAAAGTTTTTAAAATACCCAATTCACCCCCTCTTGGGTATATAGCTCCATTTACATTTGGTATCGAGCAAGGTCTTCTCTTAAGAGCTTAACAACTCGAGAAGGATCATTATGGAAGGTATCTTACCTGACGGAGCATCTATCAACCGACCACCTGGCTTCAATGGAGAGCACTACTCCTTCTGGAAGGCCAAATTCAAAGTGTTTGTTATGGCAACTGAGTATGGTCTCTGGAGAGTATTTGAAAGAGGAGACTATGCTCCTTCAACCCTTGAAGATGGAGTGAGAGTTCCTAAGCTAGAAGAAGAATATGATGAAAATGACAGAAGAAATGTCACACTCAACAGCAAGGCTGTGTTACTGCTCCAAAGTGCTCTAAGTCAACAAGAATACTTTCGTATCTGCACCTTATCATCTGCTAAGGCCATGTGGGATGCTCTAGAAGTAGCTCATGAAGGAACAGCTGGAGTAAAACAAAAAGAGTCAATACTCTTATGACCGAATATGATCTTCTACGAATGAAGCATGGTGAATCCATTGGTGAGTTTCAGCCGAGGTTCACCCATCTCATCAATCAACTTGTCGCCTTGGGAAAAGAATATGACCAACCAGTCCAAGTAAGGAAGATCTTGAATATCCTTAACAAGGAATGGGAAGCAAAGGTCACAGCTATTGAAGAGGCTCGAGGAGAGTCAATGACGACGTCGAGGCCGCTCTATTCGGAAGTCTCTCTCGAGTATGAGGCTAAACTCAAATTCAAGAAGGGACTTGATGAAGTTCATGGCAAGAACAAAGGAATTGCCCTCAAGGCCGCAAGAGAAGTTAGAGATTCAGATGAGGAAAATGAGAATGAAGACGAAGATGAAGAAATTGGCATCTCGGTCCGAAGATTCAAGAAGTTCTACAAGAAGGACCAAGGCTTTAAGAAGTTTCACAAGGGTAGCTCCAGTTTATGAGGCAAAGAAGCCAATCATTTGCTACGAATGTCAAAAGCCCGGCCACATCAAGTCCGAATGCCCTCAACTGAACAACAAAGATAAAGAAAAGAAGAAGTTCGACAAATACAAGAAGAAAGCTTATGTCTCCAAAGATCTCGGGGTGATAGCTCATCCGATGAAGACGATGAGGATGAGGAAGAGAAAGCCAATATATGCCTAGTTGCTTTGAAGAAGAAGAGCAACGTGCTAAACTTGAAGAGGTATATGATTGCAAACCTCCTTATGATGATCTGTTTGATGAATATATGACTGTGCAATGTGAATTTGAAAAACTTGCCGAAAAATATTTCAAACGAAAAACAGAAATCTTACTCTTGAATCTCAAGTTGAAAAGTTGTCTTCTTCGTAAAATACTATTTGTAAAGATTGTCGATCTGAAGAAAAAGAATTCATATCTTACAAAGGCACTTGAGAAATTCACTAGAGGAAGTGAAATGCTCAATGTCATTTTGAAACAAAGAACGTTTTATAAATGATAGATCGTGCATTGGTTACGTACCGTATTTTGATAAAAAGAAAGGCAAGAAGAAGAGTGGTCGAGAAAACATACATGAACTATTTTACAAAATCAGTTCACTCTTCAAATCCCTTTGCACATTGCAATTACGTAATAAGAAGGGTCATTCTACTTCATCTTGCTTTCATAAAAAGGAAAGAAAAATTAAACCAAAGTAGGAAATTATCAATGGGTACCAAAAGGAACTTATGTTCCTAAGGTCAAAACTAACTCCAAAGGACCCAAGAAAAGATGGGTACCTAAGGCTTGATCCCTTGAAAATTGCAGGTTTGTCTTAGAGCATCAAGACCCAACAAGTGGTACATTGATAATGGGTGCTCAAGACACATGACTGGAGATGAATCAAAATTTCTCTCAATCAAATCAAAGGATGGTGGTAGAGTCACATTTGGGAGGAGACCAATCGGGAAAAATTGCTGGAATTGGTGAGATAGGAAACAATGAAGGTCCTCTCATCAAAGATGTCTACCTTGTAGAAGGATTGTGTCACAACCTCCTAAGTGTGAGCCAAAGCACCGACAAGGGTAACTTAGTTATCTTTGATTCAAATGAATGTTTGATTGTTAGAAAGGATTTAGTCCCCATTGACGATTTGAAAACTAAAGCCTTATTTAGAGCACCTAGAGATGGAAATTGTTACACTCTTAACCTCTCTAGCAATGCTTGATTTCGAAAATTGTTTCGTTAGTAACTTGAATGAGAGTTATTTGTGGCATAAACGATTAGCTCATGTTAACATGTTTCAACTTGACAAGTTCTTTGAAAAAGGATTTGGTCATTGGTATTCCTAAATTGAATTTCAAAAATGATATAGTATGTGATGCTTGTCAAAAAGGAAAACAAACCAAATCTTCTTTCAAAGCAAAAAATGAGATTTCAACTAGTAGACCTCTTCAATTACTTCATATGGATCTAGTTGGACCGCCTAGAGTAAAAAGTCTTGGTGGAAATCTTTACACCTTGGTCATAGTTGATGATTACTCTAGATTTGCTTGGACGATATTTTTGTCATCTAAAGATGAAACATTTGATCGTTTGTTACCTTTGCCAAAAAGGTCGAACGAGAAAGGCTTTGCAATTTCAGGTATAAGGACCGATCATGGTGGCGAATTTGAAAACAACGCCTTCGCCGAGTTCCGTGACAATGTGGGGATCGATCACAACTTCTCGGCTCCAAGGACTCCTCAAAAAACGGTGTGGTTGAGAGGAAGAATAGAGTCCTCACCGAGATGGCAAGGGCAATGTTAAATGAAAACAACACTTCTCAAGTGTTTTGGGCTGATGCGATGAGTACGGCTTGCTACATCTCCAACCGAGCCTATTTGAGGAAGAAAGCGAACAAGACCCCATATGAACTCTACAAGGAAAGAAAGCCAAATCTCAGCCACCTACATGTCTTTGGATGCAAGTGCTATGTGCACAACAATGGTAAAGAGAATCTTGGTAAATTCGATTCCAAAGCCGATATAGGTATCTTCATTGGTTATTCAAATAGGAGTAGAGCCTATAGAGTCTTTAATACTCGCACACGTATTGTTGAAGAGTCAATACATGTTGTTTTTCTCGTGAATCCAAATCTGATAAAGCTTTGGACAATGAAGATGAAAATGTTTTCAAGAATCAATTCTTTTCGAAAACTACTCCCACTTCTACCGAAAATTCTGAAAATGTTTTTGAGGCCGATCCCCAAAATAATATTGAAAATCCCGATCGACTCAACCTAGAGCTTGGAAATTTATTAGAAATCATCCTTTAGACCAAGTTATAGGTGATATTAATCAGGGAGTAAGAACCAGAAATAGTACCTTGAATGAAGTAACATTCTCTACATTTATATCTCATATAGAACCCTCTAAGATTGATGAAGCCCTTTCGGATAATGATTGGGTGTTAGCAATGCAAGAGGAGTTACATCAATTTGATAGAAATCAAGTTTGGGATCTGGTACCTAGGCCCAAAGACCATCCGGTCATTGGCACCAAATGGGTATTCAAGAACAAACGTGATGAGTCCGCAATCATTGTCCGCAACAAGGCAAGATTGGTTGCCAAAGGCTATAATCAAGAAGAAGGAATTGATTATGAAGAAACTTATGCTCCAGTGGCAAGATTGGAAGCCATAAGAGTACTTCTAGCCTTTGCATGTGTAAAAGGATTTAAATTATATCAAATGGATGTGAAAAGTGCTTTTCTGAATGGTTTTATACAAGAGGAAGTTTATGTGGAACAACCTCCGGTTTTGAAAATGAACATTGTCCCGATCATGTGTATCGTCTCAAGAAGGCTCTATATGGTTCGAAACAAGCTCCTAGAGCTTGGTATGAGCGATTAAGCAAATTCCTTCTAGATCAAGGCTTTGTTAGAGGAAAAGCGTACACAACTCTTTTCATAAAGAGTAATAAGCTAAATGAAATTTTAATGGTTCAAATATATGTGGATGATATTATATTTGGTGCTTCTAATGATGCTTTGTGTGAAGAGTTTTCAAAGACTATGCAGGAGAATTTGAGATGTCCATGATGGGAGAGCTCAACTACTTTCTTGGACTGCAAATCAAGCAAAGAAAAGATGGGATATTTATTTCCCAAACCAAATATCTCGAATGATTTGCTAAAGAAATTTGGGATGGACCAAGGTGCAATGGTGCCGACACTCCTATGAGCTCAACCGCTTCACTCGATGCCGATGAGGAGGGCAAAGATTTCAACATCACAAAGTATAGAGGAATGATTGGATCACTTCTCTATCTTACAACGAGTCGCCCGGACATCCAATTCGGTGTTGGGATGTGTGCAAGGTTCCAATCCGCTCCAAAAGAGTCCCATGCTTGAACAAGTAAAGAGGATATTCGAGATATCTCTCGGACACAAAGACTCTTGACGTGGTTTCCCAAAGGTCAACCGAACACTTGGTGGCATACTCGATTCGGATCATGCCGGCTACAAGACAGATAGAAAGAGCACAAGTGGCCAATGCGAATTCTTTGGCAACTCACTTGTCTCTTGGTTCAGCAAGAAGCAAACATCTCGTGGCCGTGTCCTCTACCGAAGCCGAATATGTGGCCGCCTCAAGTTGTTGTGCTCAAGTTCTGCTATGGTTGAAGCAACAACTTGCCGACTTGGGAGTTCACTTGAAGGAAATTCCCATTTTGTGTGACAACACAAGCACAATAAGCTTGGCCAAGAATCCAGTTCAACACACTCGGACCAAGCATATTGATGTGAGGCATCATTTTATAAGGGATCACGTTCAAAAAAGAGATGTCAAAGTAATGTTCATCCCAACACATCTTCAACTTGCTGATATCTTCACAAAGCCATTAGCTAAGGAACCATTCAATTTCATAAGAAGAGAATTGGGAATGGTAAATCCCAATGAGCCGTAAGTTATCTTTCACCCAATGTTAGTTTAAGTTTTGATGATTGAATGTTACCGACTTAAGCATCGGAGTGTCTAGTAATGTCTTTTGCGGACATTTTACAAAATCGAGTTTTCGATAAGCGGAGAAAACTCGAGTTTTGATCCAAAACTCGAGTTTTGGTGAAGTATCTGGGAGAGAGAAAGAAGCTTGATTTTCGAAGGAGCTCAAAACTCGAAGTTTGTAAATTGGAAACTCGAGTTTCCATCGACAGAGAGCAACTTAAAGTTTTGAGGAATGAAAACTCGAGTTTGGAAGGTAAAACTCAAGTTTTGATCGAAGAATTTCAAAAGTTCACATTACACTTTTGAAGTCCGTGTAGGTATTCTTCAAAACTCGAGTTTTGAAAGTAAAACTCGAGTTTTAGTCGAGGTATATATATTTGATTTTCACTTATTTTCCATAACTTGCTTCAAAACTCAAGTTTCGCCCTAGTTTTCACTATTCTCTCTCTCGACTCATCTCTTCTTTTCCCTCAATTCCTTCAATCCCTTCGACCAACTCCCATCAAAACCCTAAATGGCGTCGCCCCTTCCTCCAACCCCAAAGGAGGACCTAATCCTACTTCCTCTCCTTCGAACGACCGGTGAGATTGAAGACTCGGTCCTCTCGTCTTAAATTTGGAGTCGACAAGAAGATTAAAGGGATTCCGACGACATCTCTCCGGCAAAGTCACCCACCACTAAGGGTGTTTCTATTGACGATAGGCCTGAGCTTCGAACCAAGAGAAGACATGACTCTGAATCTTCCCCAAAAGAAAAAGGGAAATCAACGACAGCAGACCCTCCAGAATTTCCCAAACCTCCTAAGGCTAAACGATCCAAGACGTTTTCTGTTCCAGAAAAAGGACAAGGGTCCTCGGTGCCTGACTCTGCTCCTGGTGCTCCTGAACTCCCTGAGGTTATGGAAGACGCCATATCGAAATCTACAATCATGATTCGCTCCGCAGGGCTTTTCAACTACTCCTACCCGAGATGAATCAAGAGGGTGCCGACGGGTTTAAGGAATTCTTTCTTAACAAATCATTTTGTCCCTTTGTCACCGTGGATTTAACCAAAATGAAGGAAGACCACAACTTAGACCTCTCACCCGGCTCAAAGATTATGAATCTTTTATTTCTGTGTCCGCTCCCTACTCCACAAATTTAGTTAAAATTTTTTACTTCAATATGGTGTGGGATAACATTGAGGATTCTGTGGGCAACCTGGTAGAGCAGAGTAACCACATCGCTTAAAGGTGTTCGGTTCACATTATCTCGCAAACATCATCAACAAGATCCCGAAAATCGCTCATCCACCCAATGTCCCTGAGATAAGATTGAGCAATCGTGACATCTTCACCACTCTTTGTCCCCACAAACCTCTTCCTGATAATCTGCTCATACCGTCCTTCAAACCATCTCGATATGCCTACCACCAACAGAATTCGTGGTACATTTACTCCGTAAATTTCATTCGAAAGGTGGGAATTACACCCATTTTACTTAAAAGGACTTCCCGTGTTTGCGCCTTTGTGAGGCAAACTTCATTCAATATTGGCCATTTCGGATTTTTCAAGAAATGGTTAAGTTTAGATTTTCCTCTCGTCGACCTTCTCATATTCCCTATCCATCCCCGATCTCGTCATTCGTTCTACCACAAGGTCCGGCATGTGGGTCCTCCGCATACCATGAGAAAGCCACCCATTTTTGGAAAGAATCGGCTTAACTACATGAAAATATCTATTGAGGGTGAAGGGTCTCGGTCAATCACATGTTCCCACCGGATCCCACACACAAGGAACCTACCCCAAACTCAAGAGGCTCAATCGATCATGTTCAACCTTCGTTCCCTCGCATTTCGAATCCCGAATCAAAGGAATTGTGGATAGAGCAGTTGGTCGCTATGCAAATTCGAATGGAGTTTGAAATGGGTAGAATTTTGAATGAGATCACCAGAGGAAATAATGAGATCATTGCCTTTCAAGATCAACTGAAATCTCAAATCACAAGCCTGTCCAGCCAGTATACTGAGTTAACACAGCAACTTAAGGGTGTGCACTCTGAGCTCTCTGATCAGTCACATGATTTGGATGCCAAAATCTCTTCACAATGGGTGTCAATTTGCAGTTCCAATGACAAGCTTGATAGGATCATGAAGCACCTAGGGATTGGTCTCTCCTCTCGCTAGCACCTCTCATCCTAAGCCCGAGCCTGAGACTCCTTCTTCCCCCTCCTTCACTTTTCCTACAACCCAACCTAACCCATCTACCCCTGCTACCATCGTCCTACCCTCCCTCTCCACTCCAACTACTGAAATCCTCCCTGATTCCTCTACCTCCCCTTCCACTCCTCCCACTGAACCTTTTCTTCTCCATACTGATCCTCCCCAATTTGAAGATGACAAAGGGGGAGAGAAAGTGGAATAATTTGGAAATTTTTGGGAATTTGGCGCTTTTTGAACTGGCTTAGCTTTAGTCTCGAATTTAGCCTCTCGCATGATAATCTCTTTTACTTGATTTGGTGTTTATGTCATTCACTAGCTATTTGCTTTCTTGTTCTTAATGAATTGTACAACTCTAGCTTTATGAATGAAACTCATTGCTTTCGTTGTCTATCTCGATTTGCATAAGTATTGAATTCTATCCTTCCTAATTTCAAAAGTACATGATTTTCTTTAATTTCTTGGAAGCCGGTTTACAAGTGTTGTCATCATCAAAAAGGGGAGAATGTTAGTTCTCTATGTGTTTTGATGATGAGTGACAATTGTAAACCATTTGTGAGTTCTGTCTTGGGAAGTTGAAAAGATTTCCCACAAGACAAAACTCGAGTTTTGTTTCAAAACTCGAGTTTTGGTCTTGGGAGAAAAATGGTCAATTTCAATGATCTAAGCAAAACTTGAGTTTTGAGTAGAAAACTCGAGTTTTGACAGAACAAGAACTTTTAAATTTTCAAACTCGTCTCGCGCCTTGTCATCAGAAAAATGAATTATTATGTTTTCACATGATAAAATGAAAACTCGAGTTTTGACATTAAAACTCGAGTTTTGGCCAACCCAAGAGCATTACAAGTTTTCAAGATTTTCATGATAAAATGAAAACTCGAGTTTTGTTTTCAAAACTCGAGTTTTGGTCAACCCGAGAGCATTACAAGTTTTCAAAGTTTTCATGATAAAATGAAAACTCGAGTTTTGATTTTAAAACTCGAGTTTTGGCCAACCCGAGAGCATTACAAGTTTTCAAAGTTTTCATGATAAAATGAAAACTCGAGTTTTGATTTTAAAACTCGAGTTTTGGTCAACCCGAGAGCATTACAAGTTTTTCATAGTTTTCATGATAATATGAAAACTCGAGTTTTGATTCCAAAACTCGAGTTTTGTTCAAGCAAAGAACAACTCACTTTACCGAGCCTTTGAAAACTCGGGTTTTGTTTTGAAACTCAAGTCTTGGAGTTTTGGACTACAACATACTATTTTCTCTAACAATCCAAAACTCGAGTTTGGTTTTGGAAACTCGAGTTTTGAGATTCATTCAAACTTTGGTCCAAAAGCTCGAAACACGACTTTGCTCTCTCGGAAGATGAAAACTCGAGTTTGAGTTTTGAAACTCGAGTTTTGGCTTAAGTGCACGTTGAAAACTCGAGTTTTGATACACAAACTCGAGTTTCTAACGGTGATTTTGAAATTCGATTTCTACGTTTTTGCAAAATGTCCCCTGTTTGATCCTAATACTTTCCAGGAACATTCTCTCTATACCTTGCTATGTTTAATGATCTTATTAATGAGTCTCGTGTGATTTAAAGAATGATTTTGGAGTGATAAAGCAAAAAGCAAAAATGGTCGAACATTAAATGCACCGAGAGAGTTGCATTACTTTGGGTATTTGATCTCGCACACGATTGCAAAGCATTAAAGAATGTTTACTACATCAAGCAACCGTGTTTCCAACGGATATATTTGCGAGAAGATCAACACAGTCTTCTTGCCCAGCCTGGATTAAGCCGAGATTAGAGAGAGAAGATGCCTAATCTCACTTCCTAACCTTGCAGAAGTTTCTCCAACGGATCTATTGAAGTTGCAACGGTCATCTACCGATCTCTCGAGTATAAATAGGACTGCATTCAAGTCCTCCCAACTAACACAAGAAGCGAAAACGCACAAGCATTCAATTTTCTCAACTACCTCTCGTTTTCACTTGTATTCGTCTTTTGACATTATAAGCTTCGTGTTTATTATCATCTACTCTTAGAGAGAGTTTCTATCTCAGTAAATCATTTATTGATTGAGATAACCACAAGTAAGGGACTTGGTGGTTGGGTGTATTGATTACAACTTGTAAGGGGAGTGAGTTCTAGAGAGAGAACTACTCTTGAGTACGAGTGTGTAATCAGTTTGTGAGTATAGTGGATTGAAAATCCCAAGTGTGACTTGGGACCGGATGTAGGTCAAAGATAAGATCGAACCAGGATAATTTCTATTGTGCAAGCTTTCCTTTCCTTCCTCTTCGTCTATCTCTCGATTTCATTACTTCAAAACAGAGCATATTTCTAAAAGTTTTTAAAATACCCAATTCACCCCCCTCTTGGGTATATAGCTCCATTTACGGGATTGACCTATATCAAATGAGCCCTTAATTATTTGTTTAATCTAGTGGTAGACTTTCTAATTGAGCCTATCCAAAATGAGATTCCTAACTGCATGCTTTTTGTTGATGATATAATTTCATTGGTTGGATCCAATGCCGAATTTAATTCTAAACTTAAGGTATGGAAAAGGACTCTGGAGTTGAAGAGCTTTTGTGTGAATATAGGGAGGATTGGTTCTCATCCCTTGGATATTTCCGATCTCTTGTTTGATGAAGATGATTAACAACGGATATTAGCATCATAATTGTTGCCTTTTTAACATATTAGGGGCAAAATTGTACCATTAAATATTTTAGGAAGTTGGATATACCTCCAAATATAATTTGAAGTGTTGGATGCATCTTATCCCAAAAATCTAATGCTATTTAAATTAGATTCAACACTTTTTATTAATGAGATTAAGAGTGTTAACAGACCAAGACTAAAATGAAAATTGATATAAATTCAGAAAACCAAATGCATCTTTTATCCTCTCTTTTTCAATAGTCCTCTCTAATCTTGTTCTTCAACTCAACATGCTTAATCATTACGGTGATAGGTTAATTAAAATCATAAACCCTATAATAAGTATATTAATTATGGGTGAAGGAGCGATTTTACCAAATAACTATTAGTCCAGGAGCGATTTTGCCAAATAACTTTTAAAGAGACCAAAAAAGCCAAAAAACAATTAATTTTGTTAAAAAAATACAACACCGTTAAATTCTTTCTAACTCCGTTAGATTAAATGCCAACTCACAGAAAAACTGGAAACTGTGTCGAAAAGAAGAAAAGAAAATCTCCTTTGGCTTCACCTTCTTCTTCATCTCCTCCATAAATAACCCTACGTGCTCTCTCTCTCTCTATATAGCCTTCTTTCATTCTCTTCTTCGCTCTCTCACTCCTCACCCATGGTCCCCAAACCCTTTATAATATCTTCTCCTTCCTCTCCTTATGTCCCTCGTCGTCTCTCCATTTCCTGTGTCAAAATCGAAGACATACCCCAGTCCCCAACCGTCAGATGAACCCCACCCGCCGCCGTAACTCTTCCCTCACCACCACCCACAAGACTTCATCTTTCTTTCTTCTCACGTAGCAACGTACAAACACACGCCAATATTAAATAAGTTTTTCCTTGGTTTCCTAACATAGGCTCTAAGTGGTATATTTATATATATACAGATGGCAATTTAAATGCTTTGGTTCTCCAGCATATGCTTCACGGACTCATGCAGTAACATGCATATATATTAAATCATGAGCTAAGTTTCCTCTTCCTTTTCTTAAGTCGATATATACATGTACCGCATACATATATATATAGAACCAAAATCTATATTTATTCAACACAACCCCGTTCAAGGTTTATTTAGCAAAGAATTCTTGGGTTTATTCCTACAAGTTTGTTACTCAAAAGTTGCATTGGGAAAATGACGAAAAAACTAGAGGGCGAAAGGAAAGCTTAAACTTACCTCTGTTTTTGTGAGTTTGAAACGAAAGCAGATGAATGAGAGTGATCTCTCTCTCTCCCTCAAGGTCCTCGCTCTCTCACTCACAGTTTCTTACTCTCGGAACTTAGCTCTGGTTTTGCTGAGACAATGTGAATGAGAGCAAGCTAAGAAATAGTGTTTATATAATATCCTAAGGGTCTGGTCCGAGATGCAAGACGCTGGTCCGAGGAAGAATGGTCCGATGGTTATTTGGTGCTTGGCTCGAGAGATAAGGAGGTTCTGTGTTTTCTAATATAAGAAGCAAGGAGCTGCTGGTTTGCTGATATAACGCAAAACAGGGGGTGTTTGGTATCGGCGGAGGTCACACCTTACAAGACGTCACCTTGATAGTTCTTCATTCTCATTTAAACCTCATTCTTTCATTTTGGCCCGAAGCAAAGGAAGCTAAATCCGAGAGTGAGAGAGCTCGAACTTTCATCTTACTCGCTTTAGATTAAAACGGCCGAGAACGTAGAAGATCATAAACGAAGAGTTTTCTTTCATAACTCTCCATCAATTTACAGGAAAATGTGGGAAACAAAACACAATGAGTCAATAAGAAGAAGAAGAAGAAAGCTGGGTTGACGACGTTGGAGGCGGAAGGCAAAGATGAGGAGAAGGAAGAAAGGTGGAGAAGCAAAAGCGAATTTGATAATCCAAAAGCAAATGCCACGTTGGCATTTAATCTAACTGAGTCAAAAAGAATTTAACGGTGTTGTATTTTTTTAACAAAATTAATTGTTTTTTTGGCCTTTTTGGTCTCTTTAAAAGTTATTTGGCAAAATCGCTCCTGGACTAATAGTTATTTGGCAAAATCGCTCCTTCACCCATTAATTATTTGAAGTCATTAGTTGTGCAATTACGTGTATCAAGTATCCACCTAAGCTTTCAACTTTAACTTTCTCTTTTTCGCAAAAAGAGCCTTCAACTTTTTCTTTTTGTTTATATTTAGGGTTAAGGTGAAACTTTGCCAACTAACTATTATCCGAGGAGCATCGACACAAAAAACAATTGAGGGTACCAAAATTACCAATCAACAATTAAAAAGTGAAAAAAAAAAATAATTAAGGTGCAAATTTACCAACGAACTATTACCCCGTCACTGTATTAGTGTCTCCGTCTTCCATTGACTGTCATAGTGTCGGCGACGTCAGCGTCTCCAAAGCTTCCATTATAAGTATGCAGCTTCAGGGCAAGAATCACGCACCGAAATCAAATCCAGCAGTCCACAGCTTTCAACCGGTACGCGCCTTGCACCTTGGTTCCATCCCTCCGATGTCACAAGCGCCGCACGCCGCTGCAAAGTGCTCGCTCATATGGGTCCCATCTCTGTTGGTGTTTGCCTTATCCAACAAGAAGGCCTAACCATTCTTTTCTCCAACATCTCCGCCACCGTCCTACGCCAATGTCTCATATTTTAATGTAATTGTGATAGTTGTTTTTTTTAATAGTTATTTGGTATTTTTTTTTCACTTTTTAATTGTGTATTGGTAATTTTGGTACCTTCAATTGTTTTTGTGTGTCAAATGCTCCTCGAGTAATAGTTGGTTGGCAAATCTGCACCTTAACCCTTATATTTATCTTCCCTTTTGAATCCTTGGAGCATTTGTCTGCAGGTTATTGGGCTCCAATATATTCAGACAAAGTCCTATCGTAAGTGGAACAATTAGCATTGCCCCACTCATACTTTATTTTAATTTATTTGGGTTAAGCTACGTTTAGCACTCCAAAATATTTTTTTGAATGCACCAGTGTTCTAAAATATTTCAGGTACAATTTTAACCCTTAACTAATTTTTATAGTGCACTTTAATCCAACCCTAACAGAATGTTAACTTTGACCATTAAAATGGTATTTAGGCGAGCTTTTGACTAAAAAATATCCAGATGCATGTAAGTTGGAATGCTTGTGTGGCAATCTGAGTAGAAGGATTCTTCATCGAAAGAAGATTCTGTGGCACTGCTGTCGTGATAATACTAACTGGTAAGGGAGGATTATAGGTTGGTTAATTAAGTTTCAACAGGTAGAATCCGCCGTTGGTCTTTTTGGTCAGAGAATCAAAGGATAGTTTATCACAGTCGGGAAATCTGTCACCAATAATTTATTTATTTAAGAGAAAAACTCATTCTTTTGCATAGAGAAATAGATTTCTTCCATTTTTCCGTACATGAAGATATGTCATTGTAAGGTCTCTTCTCGATCTCATTTGTGGTTCTCTCGCAAATGGATATTAGCACTACTACATAGAGAAATCGATTTCTTCTACCATTCTGCTGAGGTTTTGTGCAAAGCCCAAATCATTATCTGGATGCAGCATCAGACAGTTCTCCATTGGGCTTCTCGCCTCAGGGGAATCCGATTGTGTGGAGAAAAGATGCATCGAAATCTCTTTCTGATTTTGGCTTCTTACCCTGGGCTTCAACTAACCAAAAAAAAAATAAATTAAATTTTTAGTTCATTATGAAATATATATTTCTTTTTCTTGGTTGTTTTATGCTTTATTCACACCAGGTATGGAGACGGAAGAGTGGAATCGGCGGTATAGAGGTCCAGAGAAAAATTTTCTTATTGCGTGAGGTTAAAAGACCCTTAGGTTGGGTATCATGAACAAAGGAATTAAATGATAAAAGAAGATTGTAGTAAAGTTCATGAGCAAAGAAGAAAAATTCACAGTAAATGAACGAAGAATCAAACTCCGAAACTCGCAAAATCCAAAATAATAAAACACATATCAAACAAGTCCGAGGCTCTGCAGGCAATGTCAATTTCAAATTTCTTGCCTATTTTTAAGGCTCGGCCCTTGACAAAGCGTGGGCTTAAACTGGTCGCTTGTGGGCCGCCCGATTTCCCGGCTCTAGACTAGGCAAGGATTTGCAATAGTTGGATTTTGGGTGGATTGCATATAGACTTTTTTGTGCAGGGCACTCTTGGAGTAAAACTTTTTTTTTTGTCTTTGTGTGCTTCGGAGTAAAAGTTCGTTGGCTAATCGTCGCACCTTAGATAACGAGACATTATCTTTTTCTAATAGCGTTGTGCTTACTTTACATTTTTAAAAGTTTTTTGTGCTAACTACACATTTTTAAAAGGTTTTTGATATTTTTTGTCAACTTAAAAGTTATTTATGTGAACGCTTCTAAGGTAAAAGTTCGTTCGTCAAATTGCTTCTTAACCCTACTTTAAATGGGGATCAAAGTTTTGGTTGAAGATTTAAAGAAAAGTAAAAGACAAAGAAATCAAACATCTTTTAGAGATAAATTTTATACTTACTCAATATAAGATGAACCCAAAAAATTTTATGAAGTTATCTCTTTTGTAGATGAATATTTTTAAAAAAGCAGCAATAAAAGCTGAAATGGATTCTTTAACTCAAAATAAAACATGGGGTTTGATATACTTGCATGAGGAGCAAAGGCTATTGGTTGTAAATTGGTTTTTTTTTTTTTTTTAAAAAAAAAAAGCATTTTCCTAATGGAACTATTGATAAATACAAGGTTAGGTTGGTAGCCAAAGGGTATACTAAAAAAGAAAATGTTGACTGTTTTGATAAATTCTCTCCTGTAACTAGGATTTCTTTTGTTAGAATCCTAATTGTCTTAGCTTCTATTCATAAACTTTTCATTCATCAAATGGATGTCAAAATAGCCTTTTTAAATAGTGATTTAGAATAGGAGATTTATATGGTGCAAAATGAAGAATGTATTGTACCTGGGTGAGAAAACAAAGTTTGTAAACTTGTTAAATCTTTTTATGGTTTGGAACAAGTGCATAAACAATGGCATGAAAAACGAAATCAAGTTTTGTTAAGTGGTGGTTTTTCTACAGTCGAGGTAAAAATATGTGTTTATAAAAAATTTGTAAATAGTGATTGTGTGATTATTGGTCATCAGTGGATAACATGCTTATCTTTGGCACTAGTATGGGTGTTGTGCTTGAGAAAAACATTTTCTGTCTTCTAATTTTGCTATGAAAGATTTGGGCTAAAATATGGTGGGCCAAGAGAAAGAGCAGGCTCGAGAACACAACAACGAGCTACCTGAGGCAAACACAGTTGAAATCTGGCAATTCCTCCTTTGCGTGAGTTAAATATGAACTGTGCACTGTTTATCAAATATTTTTTAGAAAAATCTTTTTTTTTTTGGGGTGAAAATGCCTTACTGGAAAAACCAATTTTTTGATGTATCTGAGTTTGAGATCTCAACGTTTTAGTTACAAGGGCATTAACCATATTTTATTTTGTTTAGCCAGCAATCATTACCAACGTTCAAGTTGCAGGCCATTATGTCTAGATTTTGAAATTGATCAATAAAATATTTTTAACAGCTAGTTTTATCGTGTTTATTGCCACTGATTGTCACCCAACATTCGAGTACATGAGGGGCCTATGAAAGACATTGCTTGCAAGAGGTTCAGGCACTTCGCTCAGAAATCTCTAGCAATATTTCCTCTCTTACTTTTCTCTTCACCTCATATTCTCTCTATCTTCTAGTTGCTTTATGTTTTGCTGTTCTGTTCACTCTGTATCTGCTAGAAGCGTTCATTTTATCTTAGGAATGTTACTTCCAATCCGTCTATGATTGTGGAATAGTTTTTAAGGACAGCAGCCTTGGACGTTATTCAAATTATAGAGTATATTTACAGAAACTTTGTCAACAAAAAGTACATTAAATAATATTAGGTGATTAAAATCAAACCTAATGCAAATTCAAAATATTTGGCCATTTGGCTAAATATTGATTCCTCAAGTCACTTCTCGCTTTTATTATTCTGGTAGCTGCAACCACCTTCTTTGGTTGTTAGGCACGTACAATTAATGCCACGTTAATGCCTAATCTTATTATTTTTTCTTTCTTTCATTTTTCTTCCAGGTCAATGCTATTGACTCAATCACATGATCTAGCGCCTTCCGTGAAGGTCACACACGTTTGAATTCTTTCGAACAATGGGCATGCTTTTGCCAGCAAATACCAACGTGGTGGGGTTTGCTTTTTTTGCCTTCCTTGTTTGACCGTTGTCTGATGATTTTGATTAGATTTGGACAATTGATCAGATTTTTTATATTTTTACGTAATTTTAGGACAATTTTATTAATATTAACTGTTTTTTATTTATTTGTAAGAATTATTAATTAGTGCTTATAATAAAAAATGGAGGGAATAATAGATTTTCAAAAGTATAAAAAATTGGCTTATGAAAACTAGTAAAAGTTAGACTGTGAAAATAGTCGGTGTATCCACTTTTTGACAAATCAGAGTGGGAACAATTGACAAAGCAATTTACATACGCAAAACAGGGAAAAAATATCCATGGTCCCCTGTGTCATTCTTTGTTTTTTTTGGGCAGATCCACCGTATGATATCATTTTTTTTTTTTTTTGCCCTGCCACCGTGGTCCCCTGTGTCATTCTTGGGAGATTGGTGCATAAAAAGAAGGGAACAACTTTTGCTTTTAGCTTTGGACTCCTCCAACCTCAAAAAGCAAACAGCAAAAGCCGAAAGCATCATTGATGCCATAAGCCCCCCCCCCCCCCCCCCCCCCCCCCGGGACTCTCTATTTTTGGATTAAGTTACTTTTTTTTTAAAGGTGAGCTCAATTTCTCTGAGCGCACGTTTCTGTTTTTCGATTAAGTTACTTTAAAAATAAAATAAAATAAAGGTGAGCTCAATTTCTCTGAACGCAGATTTTTAGTTGACGAGGTAAAAAAAAAAACTCTTGAGAAAATGAAAAAATGGTAAAATTTTTGAAGCTGATGGTATTACTATTGAAACTTAGAAATATTTGGGTGAAAAGGTGTGTTTGTGGTTTATTGAGTTATTTAATGGGATTTTACAATATAAAAAATTGTCTGATGATTAGATAAAAAGGACTTCGATCTCTATTTATAAAAATAAAGAGATATTTAGAATTGTACAAATTACGTAGGAATTAAGCTTATACATCATATAATGAAGTTGTGAGAAAAGGTGATAGAACATAGGTTGAGGTTGGAGACTGATATTTATGACAACCAATTCTAAATATCCTGTTTGAAGATATTTGTTTGCTTGTCATTTCTAATACGCATATATCTTCTTTAGCAAGAATCTTACGTGAAGGTGGAATATCACCTAGAGGGGGGTGAATAGGTGATTATGAAAATTCTTTCGCTAATTGCTCAAGAACACTTAAAACAGAGATAGAGAAAGAGCAATGAACACAAGAGGTTATACTGGTTCGGTCCAATTCTTGACCTACGTCCAGTCCCCAGAAACACTCTAGGATCTCACTATCTCAATCCTTGATTACACACTCTGTAACTCTCAAGTAATCCTCTCATTAGGACTTACCCCTCTTTACAAGTTGTAACCAAATAACTCAGATACAATTACACACTCTGTAAACGAAGGATGATCCTTTTACTCTCGGACTCACTCCCCCTTATAAGTTGTAATTGTACACCCACTCAAGATACCTCTATCTTGAGATTTGAATGAATTGTAATACAAATGATAAGACTCTCTCACAGAGTTGATAAATAATAAACACTGAAGCTCAATGATATCCTAAGATATATACAGAATAGCGATTGAACACTTTGTATTGTTTGTCTGTGTATGTGCTGGTTCTTGTAGATGAACTCTCTTCTTCGTGAATTTATAATAGTTGGAGAAATAGCCGTTGGTAGGATTTCAATTCGTCCGTTTGATTTTGACCGTTGGTAGCATTTAACCATTCGCGCTAATCTCGCCTTAATTGGATTCAATCCGTTGTCTCTGTTCGAAACTATTGCTGACCGTTGCTAAATCATCTGAAAATTACTCAACATTATGATTAATAATATCACAATAAATGTTGAGTAATGTTTAGAAGTAGTATAAGTTCATTTGGAATTCATCGGATGTTCTTGATGAGAAGCCAAGATTTCGGACACGGTGAGTTTCAAAAACCACAGAGGCTAACTCGAGTTGATCTTTGCTTGACTCGAGTTGCTTGATTCCTTGATTGCTTAATGACTCGAGTTGCACCTTGTCTCCAAACTTCTGGTTGCTCTCTGTCTGGATGGTGACTCGAGGTACCAATGCCTTGACTCGAGTTATCGCATCATTAAATTCAAAGTGAGCATTTGAAAATGCCATCTGACTCGAGGTGAGGAAGGCTTAGACTCGAGGTGAAGGAAAAACTCGAGGCACATACTCGACTCGAGGTAAAAGCTTCTCTCCATTGTTCAAACTCTCGGGAAGGCCATTTGACTCGAGGTGGAACTTCGACTCGAGGTAAAAAGTGATCTCCATTGTTCAAACTCTCTGTCTGCTCCAAAAACTCGAGGTAGACTCTTTAACTCGAGGTAAAAAGTGTTCTCTAAAGTGAGATATAGAAGAAACCTGAGGCTGTGCTGAATTCTTTCCAGAAATTCATGTGTCACCTTTAGAGGGCCATATCTCCTGGTCTTGGCTCCGTTTTGGTCCATTCAAGTCTTGTTGGAAATCTCTGCGTGTCAGGTTTCCAATGGAACCGATTTTAGCTCAATTGGATTTGTATTTTGTGAGATACACCCAAAACATTGAAGCTTGGTCTGGACTGTGACGCTGATGTTTGTGTCAACTTGTAAAATCCATAGCTCCTTGATCTGAACTCATTTTGGCTTATATTATATATCAAAATGACGCTTTGGATGTCTAGTTTCATATGCCACTTGTTTCACATCCATCAGATACCTGGTTTAGGAGATATCATCAAATTACCGAAGGTCGCCAGAAGCTGAACGTGGAACAGAGTGCACCAGAGTTGTTGTAAGTGGCTGAAACTCGAGGTACATGAAGCCTGCCTCGAGGTAATCATCCCAGAAAGCCAAAACTCGAAGTAAACAGGTCCTGACTCGAGGTAAACATCCCAGAGACCAAAAACTCGAGGCAAATAGGTCCTGACTCGAGGTAAAACATGTCTGGGAGCGAAAATCACTTGGAAATCATCCTGACTCGAGGTGGGGATGTTCTTGACTCGAGGTAATCATCCTAGATGCCCAAAAACACTGTAGCAAGTCATTAACTCGAGGTAGTTAGTCCATAACTCGCGTTACTTAGTCTTGAAGCTCGTTTTTACTCATTTTAACCCCGAATTGAGCCGTTCCAACTTCCATATCATCGTGGGGACTTCTAGAATCAATCGAGGAACTTGTATAATGATTTTCTCATTCCATTGAGCAAGTTCTTCTTTCTTCAATCTCCTTTCTTGAATAATTTTCATTATTAAACTCCACATCTACATTAAATATAAGAATTAGACAAAGTAAAACATGAATGTAGTATTCAAGCTTTTTGCTCTGGATAATGACATCTATATAAGACATCATCAAAACTAATCATAACCAACATTACGTACCTTCTATATGTTGTACAGATATTGCTCTGGCAGAAGTGGAGAAAGAGAAAAAGTTGTTCTACATTAAGGCATGGGAAGAAAGTGAGAAAACCAAAATAGATAACAAGTAAGACTTTCTTCAGTTCTCTTGGGGCTTTGTTTGATTGGAACGTATTTTCTTGGAAATATTATTTGATCTAAAAGCAGCAACAGATTAATGCCAACACTTGTTTATTTTGCTACTCAGTCTCATGCAACTCAATTTCCTATGTCAAAAATGAGCAAAAAAGCCACACTACTACAAAATACCTAAAAGACGACCTAAAAAAGACCCAATTAACGTCCTTATTCTACGGGATGTCGGGGAGAGCGTAGTCGTTTGTTGTATATGAGGCGACCTGAAAAGAGTTGGGTCGCCCCATATGAGGCGACGAATAGAGTTCAGTCGCCCTATATGAGGCGACCTTAATAGAGTTCAGTCGCCTCATAAGAGGCGATTTGATTTGTGTTGGTCGCCTCATATGGGGCGACTGTCCGTCGCCTTATATGGGGCGACCTGAACTCTTTTCAGGTCACCTATTATGTATGGGGCGACCTGAACTCTATTCAGGTCGCCTCATATGGGGCGACCTGAACTCTATTCAAGTCGCCTCATATGGGGCCAGGTTGTTATTTCCTGCCATTTTAGGCAACGATTAATAATCGGGTTGCCTCATCTTTAGTAATAGGCGACGATTATCTATTCTCGGGTCGTCTCTTATGATCCAAAGACGCCCTGAATTGATTTTCAGGTCGCCTTAAATTATTATTATTTTTTTAAAAAATGTGCTTGCTGTTTTGTTTGGCCAATTTGCTGCAAATACTTCACAAAATAATTAAGCGCATATGCAGTGAATGACAATAGATAATATATTATGACTGTATGAATTATATGTATGTGCATTCCATCAAAAGAAGGTGAAATAACAATGAATACAACAAGGTTCAATAAGAAAATTGTAAAAGTGACTTCAACAAAAGAATATTGGCTACACATACAAGATCATACAAGAGAATGACAATATAGATGTTCAGACGTATTCAGCTCAGATCAGTTAAACAAAATCAATCAAATTCACAACTTAGCTTCCAACATAACCATGAAGATGCAAGAATATCAACAACTCTGATCCAAAGAGAAAACTTCAACTGAAGAGTCTAAGAAGACAAGTTCAGGAAAGTCACCTGATAATGAATTAAAGTGTAGCAGTCAGAAACTTTCAGCAAATTCAACAGCAGAAAAGAAAGAAGGTATGACCTAGATTTAGGTTACTAAAACTAGACCAAAACAACAAACAAAGCACCACTATGACAACAAATTTTTCTCACATTTGGAGGCAATTAATCTCCAAAATTTCACAATGACTTTCACAATTTAATGCGGCAATTAGATAGCATCAACATTCCCTTCAATTGGCAATAACACAGATATGCGACAAGAGGCAAATATATATAGCAACAATGACTTTTGCACACAAATCTTAACAGAATTTCAAAGTTTCAGCATACAGAATTTAGCTCAACTCTAATGCTAAAGTGAATGAGAGCCACCTAGTAATGATCACAAGTACCACACAAGCAAATCAAACACCTCCCAAGCAAGAAGCACACATAAAACTTTCAAGCAAATCGTTATGATGGTATGATTCAACAAAATTCTCAAGTCTTGGTTATTGGAAAATCAAATGCAACAGGTATAATGGCAAAATCAACCCTCATATGACAGTGATCTATTTCCAGAATTAAACAAGTGATCTAACCTCATATTCCAAAATCAAACCTCATATGACAGTGATCTATTTCCAAAATCAAACCTCATATTCACAGCAATTAAAGTGGCAAATTCAAGAGCAGCACCAATAATTTATTTAAAAACCGAAATCAAAGACACTGACTTAATAAGTTTCACATTGACAATCACCCTAACAAGTAATGACATGCCTATATATTCACAAGTGAGCCATGTTCAAGAAGATATCTAGCCATCATGTCTCGAACCGAATCGATGTCATCCCGTGAGTACGGATCCTCGGTCACGAAAAAAGCGTAAATTGGAAAACAAGGTATAATTAACAACCGAAGTACCACAACAAAAAATATCATTATTTGAGGATCACGGAGCATTACGTACGTTTTGCAAGCCGAGGTAAATGCGTCCGGTGGAAACGATAGATTGCATCAATTGATAACGTAGTATCCGCACTCGGTGTTCCCTGGTTGTCGATGGCACTATAAATCAAAAACAAATTGTTAAACGTAAAGCTACCGTGTCTCGTAAAAAACTTGAATTGAAACTACTTACCTTCGGATAAAACCACTTCGGTCTACTCCCGCTCTCGTGCTCCAAAGAATCTGTCTATATGTCCTAAGACCACTATCATTAAAATGGAAATTACGAGACATCAAAACAATTCATTTAAAAAAAGAATCGATGATTTAGACAAAAATTTACTTACTCGGCAAACATGTCTTTGATATCCTCGGTTGGCCTGCCACCTATGGAATCGAACCAATAACATGCGTTCTTGGCGGGACAAACAACACAAGGGTCCAATGAGCACTACAACATATACATATTAATATTAAACTAAGATAAAAAAACATTTTATCCTTAAAAATCTTATATAGACAAAAAAAAATACGCACCTTTCATGAATTGGCGCTAGATAACAAGACGATTTTATGTCGCCCATTGTTAAACCAACATAAATGGCCCTCCTGGCTAAGATATTGCGAGCCGAAGCTGTGGATCCAGGACATAAATGGCCCTCCTGGCTAAGTTAAATCGGTCTCCCTTTTTGCATATGTCGTGGCAGACACTATGATCGAAATAAAATGATAAGTGTTGTTGAATATATTAAACAAAAAAAAGAGTATTGACATAATTAAAGGGTAAAAAAAAACTTACAAGATTGCAAGTTGAAGCCATTGTATATCTAAACAGTCCATATGCATAAACTCTGTCAAATCTTTCTTGTCAATTGATATCAGATATGTCTTGTCCGCACCGACAATGCCGGAGGGATCGCAAGCCTATAGAGACGATGTCCTGGTAGAGCTCTCGCATTTGTGATAAGTATGGAAATCGCCCGCATGACTTGTTCATGCTATGAAAACATAATAAAGATTATGAGGGGTTAGCAATGAAAATCAATCCTAAACCCTACTCATCGTCAATCAGTAATGTATTTCCTACCATTGGAGGTGTCGTCCCCACCTCAATAAGATGATGCGTCCAAAGGATGAACGATGTGGTGGCAGCGTCTAGCGTGGGAACCTCCTCATCAACAATCGGGATGGCTGTCTTTTCTTCCCCTCTCGCACACTTGTCGAGTCACCCTACGTTAGTCTTGTGGAATTTGCATATTGTGGTGTGTGGTTTGTTCGGGTAAACAAGACCATCTCGCAACAATACGCCGGTGTGGGTCATCCAAATATAGAGTGTAGGGTTGTCCCCCCGTGGAGTGTGAGAAGGCTCGCCAGCTCGTCAATAAGTACATCGGAGAGTGATGAGAAGGTTCGCCAATAGGTACATCGGAGCGTGAAAACTTTCTTTCTTTGCTTGGGAAGGCCGGGATTCCTGGTTTGAAGGTTGCGTATTTACCTTCCCTTGTATCATCTCCCTCATTTCACCCCCGTAGTTGTGCCATAACCTCATCTACGAGGGACGCTCGAATTTTGGCTACAAGCCGAGAGGACTAGGGTTGTCATCGTCATGCGAACAACTCGAACGCCATCCAAAGTATTTCGCGACACTAACTCCCCTCGGCTCCCCACGAAAGATCGGGGTAATCAGGCTTCCCAATCGCCGTGGACAAAATGTCCATCCGTGTACCGGCGTGAATGAACCTTGGCCGCTTTCTTGCTCAAGCACATCTGTATCATAGGATTTTTCATAAATAGTAACTAATTAAACTCTAAAAATATGAAACAACCGAGGCTATATAATACTTCTAATTTAACTACTTACAATCTTTGAAGAAACCTCACCACATCTTCATTTATGTATTTCTCGCCCTTCATCCTCGAGCTATCCATTTTTTGTGGCGAGGAGGACGCTGAGGGGCCCGGATAACGGTGGAAGGATCGGATTGAGCGGCTTCCTTCATTTTCTCGCAACTCTTCTTCCATCAGCCTCCGTTCAAGCTTCTTATAGCCACCCCTAGACATGCAATGTGGATACTTATTTCTCGCTTGCCTCTCTCTATTGGCCTGACTTGTTTTATGTGACACGAAAAAAAAAAACTGTGCCTTCGATGTCAAATAGATTCAACTAAAAGATAAGATATGAAAGAAATTTTACAAGAAATTCAGGATTCTGGCGTGACGCCACAAACTCCCTCCAGTCCTCTGGAGAAATGTAATCATAGTCCTGACATGGGTCCTTGTCCCTCTTTACCCCTCGAATATACTTTCTAGTGAGCTTGTTCTTAAAGTCTTTCCAACGTATACGAACCTCGCCCATCCAATGCTTGTTCATGGCCTTATTGTTAGGCACATCATACGTTTCTTTGCAAGGTAAAAGAGAAGATATGAAAGAAATCAAGTGATAAAACTAAAGATACAAATGCAGAAGATATCGAAAGTGAGATACCAAAAGTTGTGCCCAGATCAACTCCTTCGTTTTAGGAGGAACCAACTTCCAATGAGAGAATACAATGCGAACATTGCTTCGAGCCAGATAGCCTACGTAGCTAATGAAATTGTCTTCCTCTGGACCAATTGGATTCATATTGGCATCGAACTCCACATGCAGCCTCTTTTTTCGATGTCACGACGTGCAATTAACGCACCCATATGTGTGCTACCTCTACCCTTTCTCCCCATCGGTACATCATTCCCACCATCACTCGATGACTCGTCGAGCTAGACATATTCTGTTCATCAAAGACAAATCAATAATGTTAGATAGAGTTATTATTAAATAATAAACAAATGAATAAAATGAACTAACATGTTAAACCTGTACAAAAATAACATAGGACTTTTTCATAACTAAAGATCTTACTTTATATGGTTTCCCATATTCCTTCAGAACGATCCTTCCTTGGAGCATATTCTTCATCATCTACCAATTCTACTTCACGTGTTGTAGGTGGATTTGTTGTGAAAGGGAGTGTATTGTCCAGGTTCAAGGATTCTCGCACCATACGTCTTTTTTACTTTGAAGTACAATGGACATTTTGTTATTTGCGGGTGGTACGTAACATAAAACACTTGTTTCGCCCGGCTTGCTAGAATGAATGGCTCGTCTCTATGACCAAGTCTTTGAAGATCAACCGAGACAAATCCAAATTTAGGATCTATTACAACAAAGCATTATTGTTAACCCACTTACATTTAAATAAAGCAACTTTGAACTTGGTGTAGCTCATCTCCCATATTTCTTCAATAACTCCATAATAGGCCATAGATGCTAACACGGGTTTTTGTCTTTCGAACTCGAAAAGTGCGTGGATTCAGCTTCAACCATCACCCAGTTTGTTTTGCACGAGAACTTGTCATCTTGGTCTTTTGTGTAGAAAGAATATCCGTTTATATCATAACTGTCCAAGTGATGACGATAAGAAGGCCCCCACGCTAACCACTCGATTGTAGCCGACACACCGGTCTCGTGCAATACCTTCTCCTGAAACCACTTTATAAATGTCTTCTTTTGCTCATTAGCTATCTGCATGTCATTCTTCCTTGGATTCATATTCTTCAAACTCTTTCTCGTGTTCATCAATGTATGGTTGAACTTCTTCCGTATTATTCAAGATGTACATGTGTGCTTGCAACACCTCGGCACGAAGCATATTCTTCAGTTTGTTACATATAGCATTAAAGAAAATACACAATTTTGTTATAGTGGTCCGCACTTCATCTTTCATAATGCCCCTAATAGCTACTGGTAATAGTTGTTGCATCAACACATGATAATCATGAGACTTCATTCCTACTAACTTCAAATCGTCCATTGAAACACACCTTCTCAAATTTGAAGAATATCCTTATGGAACCTTAATGTCATATAGACACCCACACAAACTTTTTTTCTCTGCTTTTGATAGTGTATGAGCTGCTGGCTCCATGTATGCCCTTTTACCATCTTCCGTTACTCGTGGATGTAACCGTTCTCTTATTCCCATATCAACCAGGTCTAGTCTCGCACTAATTCCATCCTTAGTCTTCCCTGGTATGTGCAAAAGAGTTCCACATGCATCACATCAAGACTGTGTCTCACATCAAGACTATGCCAATATGGAAGATCAAAGAAAATTGATCTCTTCTTCCATATATTCTTCTCACCCGCAATCCTTTTCTCGCTTACCCAATGTGACATTGATATGCATCACCCGACTATAGACTTCCTCTCCTAGGTTAATGCCTTTGGAGCAGTTCTATGCTCCGTAAGCCGTTAAAACGCTTTCTTAACTTACGATATGGGTGGAACCGATCAAGAAACCTCCTGTGACCGAGGTAGACCGTTTTTTTTTCATGCTTTAATTGTTGGAAGTTTGTGTCAGCTTCACATATTGGACATGCTTTATGCCCCTTCACATTGTACCTGACAAATTTCCGTATGCAGGAAAGTCGTTCATCGTGGTAAAAATCATTGCACGCAACTTGAAGGACTCCTTCTTATATGCATCAAACACATCTATGCCTTCCTCCCACAACTTCTTCAAATCCTCAACCAAAGGAGCCAAGTACACATCGATATTGTTACCCAGTGTTTTGGTCCGTAAATCATCATAGAAAGCATCACATACTTATGCGTTTCATACATAGCCCGGGAGGTAAGTTGTATATTACAAGGAGCTTAGGCCATGCACTATGGGTACTGCTAAGAGTTCGATACGGATTGAAGCCATCTGTACAAAGCCCCACCAAGGTTTCTTGGCTCAATGCCAAATTGCGGGAACATTTTGTCTATTTTCTTCCATTGGAGAGAGTCGTAGGGTGCCGTAGATATTTTCCATCGGATATTCCCTCATCGAGAAGGCCATCTCAACTTCTTTCTTTGTTGCTTCACTAGTAAACAGACGCTTAAACCGAGGAATTATGGGAAGATACCACAAGGCCTTCAAAGGTTGCCTTTTTTGTGTGATCTCCGAACCACCAACTTTCTTCAATTTGTATCGTGAAGTTTTACACTTCGGACAATTACTAAGGCCTTCATACTCATTTCGTACAATATGCAATCATTAGGGCAACTGTGTATCTTTTTATACTCCATACCCATCGTAGATAAGATTTTCTTGGCCTCATACATACGATTTGGAAGTACATTATTATCTCGGCAACATATCACACAACAATTCAAGCAACGACGTGAAACGCTATCAGTCCACCCACATGTTGCCTTTAAGTTGACCAAATGTAAGGTCCCAAGTCAATCGTGTATACTTAGTACAACCAGGGAACAAAGGTGTCTCTGCATCACTCCGCACACTATCATATTCATGCGGTTGTGCAAAGGATTCGACCTCAACATCATGAATCATTCTCTCCATTCCATCATCATCTACCTCAACATCATTTTCGTAGGATGCACCGGCGAGTTACCTCCTCACCATGCCATATCCACGTTGTGTATCGAAGGTTGATTCCATCACAAATTAGGTGGTCCCTTATATCAGCAATATCCGTCGAACCCCATTTAAACAATTAACACATGGACAATAGTACATCCCATTTTTTGTAGCCACATTCCTTCTAGCAAATTCAATAAACTCTTCCACCCCATTTTCATATTCTTCACTAGTTCTCAACGCATTCATCCAACTATGACCCATTTTAATACCACCTACGACATTTCCAACAACAATCAAGTTCATATTTGACATGCTTTGTTTTTAAAAAAATTTGGCAGCATTTCCCCTTAAAAGCAAGACATCCCAAAATTTCAATAACAAGCAATTTCAGCATAATTCAACGAAACTTATAACTAAAGCAATTTAGAACAATATCAACTATTAAATCCAACAATTTCATCAACTAAGAGAACATTGGAATTATTCCTACCGACATATACTTCAATCAATAATGGTAAACCATGAAGCCATAAGACAAAAGTGTTGTTCTCTCTTAGGAAGAAGGTATCATATAAGGACAATATATGTGTGTGTCAATAAAATAAAAGCAACGACCTAATTTGGGAGCGAAGTTTGCTTCAAACCTTTGACCAAGATTTCTCAAACGAGTAGTCAAATAGATAAATATGACTCTCTTTTAATCTCTTCTCGTCTATATCGCATATCAACATATGGTTGTTCTATTAAGAACCAAGCACAAAACTTATTTGCAAGCGGTAATAGGAAATCTTAATCGATGAATAAATTAAAACTTTCAAACTTACATTAAAAAATGGTATGAGTAAAGATCGGCTTACACCATATGCATATAATTAAATAATTCCACTTCCATATCCCCTCAACAATCAAAATTCCCAATCAACCAAATGCCATGCCCAACAAAATATATATGCCCCGTGGGTCTCCTTTATAATTATAACCCAACAATTTTCATAAATTAAGCCACAAAATAACACACAATAAAGCCCGTAGGGATTTTGAATAATATAATTTTGGTTACCATCCAGCCTAACTTGCTAGCAAGTAAAAATCCTATATCCAAGGGAAGAAAAGAAAAACAAATTCACTCCAACATGGAACTTACTTTCCCTAATCGTCGAACACGACCATCTAACCGCAATATAATGTAGACATCTTCACCAGGAGTAACTCCTTGACCAACCTGGCGATCCCTTAGCCACCTAGATAAGTTAAAGAGTATTACGATTTGGTGCCCCTCGATTTTAAAAAGAAATGAGGATAAGGAAAAGAAGTGGTTGTCTCTATGTAATGATAACATGAATATATTAAATTTTGCATCTCTCACTTTTAGTGCAATTGAAAAGAATGTGTTTCAATAGATTACACCAAACGCTCACTAATTGATAATCTTTTCTATATAAAAACAAAAACAAAAACAAAAAACAAAAAAAATCTTCTACAATGAGTTGATACATGAATATTTATGCTATCGAATGAGCCTTATCGTAAATATAGTTTAAAATTGGAAATTTTATATTACACACATTGTTTTATGTTGTATGTGTTAGTTCATATGTTCAATGAAAACGTGTAAAATGAAAACTGGAGGTTTTGACCCAAAACGGCGGTTTTCATATGTTGTAAATCAAGTGCACGACCAACAGACCAAAACTCGAGTTTTGACCCCAAAACTCGAGTTTTGAACTATTTCAGGAAAAATGAAGTTTTCTTTGAAATGTTCAAAACTGGCGGTGCTTTTTGAAAACTGGAGGTTTTGTGATTTGAAAACTTTGAAACCTCTCGGCCAAACCAAAACTCGAGTTTTGCTCCCAAAACTCGAGTTTTCATGTTTTTCATGAAAACCGAAAATCTGGCGGTTTTAATGAAAAACTCGAAGTTTTGCTTTGTTCAGGATTTTCTCAGAAAACTCAAAATTGGAGTTTTCCCTTGACAGCAAAGTTTTTCAGATTTGCAAGAGAAAACTTCTCATTTTGTTTACAATTGTTAAAACATCATCAAAACACATGTAGAACTAACATTCTCCCCTTTTTGATGATGACAACACTTGTAAACAATCAATTGCTTTCAAAAATTAAATTTGATCATTTAAGCATAGAGAAAGCAAGTTTGGTTAAAACTTTTGCAAACTTTGATATTTTAATAAACACAATTCATTTCATCAAAGTTAAGCAAATAAAAATCTCATGACTAGTTAAATCATTTTATCAATTAAGAACAGTTATGATAGCCAGATACCAAAATAACAAAATAACTCATTGATGAACTCATAAACATTAAAAATTAATCCATAGAGTTCGGATGAGCATATATCGAAGTTGAAGAATATGCTACTCACATCTATGGGTCTTAGAATAATATCTATACTCTCCGAATTTGATTTTAGTTTGCACAATTCAAAAGTTCAATCAAATTTCTATGCCAAAATTGATGTATTGACATGTGTTAGATTCTTTTCTCGCTACTACTACCACCATGAACTTCATTTTGTCATCACAAGTTCACTAAACTTACAAAATTCTCAAATAATTTTCCAGGATTAAAGCATTCTTACTTAGCTATTAGAGTTCATGTCTTACAACAGAAGTATCGGGTGCTTTTTGACTTGTTGGGTGTCTTTGTCTCTTGTTGCGTAATCTAGCCTGCATTGTTCATCACATGCATATAAAAGTCAATTAATAGCTATCCACAATACCTTCATATGACCAACTAGAAAATGTCATATCTTTATCTCGAAATATAAATGGAAGAATTTCCTACAGTAACACTTCACATAAAGGGTGACAATAAAAACAACCTAGAACAAAGGTTCCCTCAAATATGGCAACACGAATCACAAGGAAGCTAGTTTTCGAAGTTATACAAGTTGATTCTTACAGATGGAGGAAGACGAGGCCGCGTGTGCGTGGCGCCCAGTAACTACGCGAGAGACAAAGAGACTGGGTCTGAGAGGATGGAGAAAGCACAGAGTCGATAGCAGACGGACGCCGAGAAGAGAGAAGACGGAGGAGACGATGGACTGTCGCGACTGAGTCGATAGGGTTCGCCGGCGATAAGGGAAGATGAGGGAAATAGCGTGGATATGAAGAGGGTTTTTGACGCAACGAGGAAGCAAGGAACTTCAAAAATAAAAAGGACGATCGCACAAAATAAGGGTTAGGTTCTAGATTTGAGGCGACCGAAGAGGTTTGTGTCGTCAAAATCAAATATAGGCGTCCGAAAGCATATCAGGTCGCCTATTTTTAAAAATATGCGACCGATATTCTTTCGTGTCGCCTATTTTTGAAACTATGCGACCTGATTCTTTTTCAGGTCGCCTATTTTTCATATGAGGCGACCTGAACGGAAATCCGGTCGCCTATTTTGGCCTTTTTTCATTATATTTTAAAAAAAACCATGTATTTTTCCTAATATTAAAAAAGAAAATCCCGAAAATAGGCGCACCGAATATAAATCAGTCGCCTATTTGGCCATTTTTTTTCATTATATTAATTATATTAAACATAATATGGCGCATGAGACAAAAAATTCTCCCATGTTTTTCTCTCGCGCCAATTTTTTGGCAGATTTTAGGCGTCTTGAAACATTATCAGGTCGCCAAAAATGATTTTTGGCATGCTTGAAAAAGTAAGTATCATGGCGCCAAACATAAAATTCTCATATTTCTCATGGCGGGAAGGAATTAAGGAGTCCCGAAAGTAATTAAGAACGTCAAAAATTAATTTTAGAAGTCCTAAACAATAATTCAGACGTTGAAGGCTTATTTTCCTTGTATATAACTACAAGATTGCCATTGGCCTCGTTTTTACTACCTTTTTCTTATTTAGGACGTATTTGAGGGTAGTAATATCAAATTTTTGTAGTAGTGCGTAACCTATAACCATTAGATTTAAATTGGAAAACTTAAAATCAATTGACCATGAAATAATTAACATGGCCTTGCAAGTAATGCATCAGAGAAAAAGGAATAAAGTAATGTGGAATATCAAAGAATACGTTAGCCAATTTTAGCGCGTTATGTAATTCGGCTTGTTTAAAGTAGGGCCTTTTCGACTGTTTGAAGTAAGCCTATTCGTTGAGGAGGCCTCGTGGCCTCTTAGCCTAATTACAAATTTTTAAAAAAATACATGCCTCTTTAACAAGCCACAAGCCAGGCCAGGCCTATATACGTGCTAGGCTTAGGCTGAAAAAAAGCCCGAATAAAGTCACAAGTCGTGCCTGTGCCACTTTGTTGCAAAAACAAAGCCTGGCTTGTTAAGGTGAAGCCGGCCTGGCCTATTTCCACCCCTATTAACGAGATCAAAGAAACTCTTGAGAAAATAGAGAAATGGTAAAACTATTGGGCTGATGGTATTTCTATTCAAGTTTAGAAATATTTCAACGAAAAGTGTGTGTAGTGATTTACTAAATTATTTAATAAGATTTTACGATACAAAAAAATGTCCGATGATTAGACAAAAAAGATTTTAATCCTTTTTATAATTATAAAGAGATATTTAAAATTGTGCAAAATATAGAGGAATTAGTCTTATAAGTCATAGAAGAAGTCGTGGGAAAAAGGTGATTGAACACATGTTGAGGTTGGAGACTGAAATTATGAGAACCAATTTAGATTCATGCTGAAAAAGGTTCACAACAGAAGCGATTTATTAAGAGGGCTAATGAAAAAGTATCAGAGTATAGGAAGGATGGACTTGCATTTTTTTTTGGGTATCTCACCTGGTTCATCGGAACCTTTGGTTCCGACTAATCTATATTTCGCCCCGCATTGGGCCCACGGTCATAGGGAAAGAGCTCCCAACACCATTTTCACCATTTCCATGCCTCGAAACGAGGACATGGACATGGTGGTGGGAAAACAAATCCTTACCACTTGTTCCTAATGGTTGTTGATATGGACTTGCATATGGTTTTCATTGATTTGGATGTATTTTGCATGGTTAGGCTAGCCCTTGGCCCATTAGGGCTGGCACTTATAAGCCATTTGCAATCTCAAGGTCAATATCTTGAGCCCATGTCTAGTATGTTTTGGATGGAAATGAGCCCCGTTTTTTAGCTCTAATAATAATCCCAACTTTTATGTGTTTGGATTAGCTTTTGGAGAATATTTTTTATGATTTACCAAGTAATAATGTGAAAAGAGTTTTGTCCCAGTTTGCAAAAAAAAGGCTTTTAAAACCACGGTTACATAAATTACCAAACACTCACTAAATTCGATTTGTGCTATGCTTGCATAGTTAATCCTACCTCTGATCCTTAATATGAGATATAGTTTATAGTGTAAATTACAATAAGATTTAGTTTGTAGTGTTTAGATCTTATAATAAACAATGGAAGTAGTGCTTTTGTCCTTTCCCCCTTAGAATAGTTAACAATTTTAGCTGATAAAATTGGGTAGCTTTTGCTTATCATTGAGACGAGAGATAGAAGATGGATCGTGGGTGAGCCCAACCCTTTCCTAAAATTTATATATATAAAAAAAAAAGATTATAGTAGTATTTAGTATAACTAACAATGATAACATAAAAAATTTATTTTAATTTTATGACAATTCAAATACTTAACTTAAGAGTTAGCTACTTTGCTTGATACATGTGAATTTGGTAAAAACATAACTTATACTTTTTTTAAAAATTATTATCTGAATAAAGGTTTCCCCAAACTTATATTTCTTTTTTTTTTTTAAATCTTAAGAAGGGTTTCTCCAAACTTATATTTTTTTAATTTGAAATCCTTTAAGACTTAGAGCATAAAGAGTTTTTATCTCTCCTAACAAGTGTGTTTCTAGGGATTTAAACATGTGTTCTCTCTTTACAAGGATGAGACCGATTACCATATTACCAACAACTTATTAGTATAACTTATATTTCTTAAAGATAAGTAGTAATAACTTTTTTTTAATTTTTCTTTAATATTCATAATTAATCAGAGTAATAAATGATGTTTGAAATGGAAGTGTTTATATTTTAATTTCGAACACAATTATTTTTTGTTGATTTATTTTTTAATGGAGTCAATCAATTGCTGACATGACATGAGTGAGGGAAACACACGTTTCTTCCTAAAACATATTAGGGGAGAGTAACATCTCTTTGTAGACCCACTCTGCCACCTACTACTTAAGCTGTTTATAATAAGTTATTTTAATTAACTTATTCATATTAAATGAGTTTTAAAGTAGAGAAAAAACACAAGTAAGCAAATTTAAGGAACTGAATCATAGAGACAAAATTGTTAGAATAAATCACTTTTAAAGTGACTTATATTAAAAACAAAAGATTTTTCTAGAAGTAATTTATTCTTCGGACCAGAGTGTTAAAAAATACAAGTCCATCGCGGGGAAAAATATATATATATAGACACATATAATATATATATATATATATATATATATATATATGCTTTTGTTCTGTTTATGACATCATGGGTTTTGAATTTTTGACCACGTTGAACAAAACAGGCTCTAGTTGGCATAATTTAAAATGGTGGTAAAGATATTATTATTTTTATTTTATTTATTTCTTAAAACAAATGTTTTAATAGGTATAAATGTTTTTGCTAAGTTCTCATATATGATTAATTGGAATTGAAATCAAACTGATTTGATAATAAGCACTATGAGTAAGTTAGTGTAAATTGTTACAGTTTATGGCAGATGGGATGTATTCAACTTAACGATGCCCAGGACCAAGTTGATAAACTCAGCAAGACGTGACTGAGGAATTAGTCTTCATTTTGATGAGTAACCATACTCATTCTGTAATACCCAAAATTTCTTGTTGGTCTTAAATACAATATTTTGATAAATAGAGTCTATTTAATAGGTGAATATGTGGTCTCAAATTTTGAGACATGTTTATTTTATTTTCTAGGAAATTTTTCCCTAGCATTAGAATAGCCAATAAGTAAGGAATTATATTAGTCATCATAAAATACCATAAAATACCACAAATACCATATCAATAAATAGCTCATGTTTAATTTATAAAAGGCCATAAAAAAATTACCAAGACACTTGAAATAATTAAGGGCAATTTTTAATAATTAATGAGCAATTAAAACTACCCTAATGGAATATTTAGGTAATTATTCAGCAACTTATATTAAAATAGCCATTGATTAAAGGTGTATTAGCCTAATCAAATGTCAAGAGCTAATAAGGGAGTCAGATTTAGCATTAAATGAATTGTTAGCAATCATAAACCACTTCATGGACCAATCATACAACAACAAGAGATAATTAAGCTTATAATTAAGTTGTTAATCAAGAATTAATCAAGAGTTGAAAAAGTCAACAATTGCAACAAGATCTAAAGGTCAAGAATTAATTTCATAAAGATTATCTAAAGGCCCTAATTAATTCTTATAAAGCCTAATCCATGTAACTAGGCAAACAACCAATTAGATAACCCCCACATGCAATCAATTAGAGCATAAAAATGCAACTAAAACTGAACAAAGCGGGGAGGGGGTCTGTTTTGGCACTTGGAGAGAGAGAAAGAGTTGCTAAAAATCAAGTTGTCCACTTGCATATAGAGGAAAAGGTGGTGAGATGAAATATCAAGAGGAAATATCCAACCATTAGCCAATGAGGTGTTTACACATAGGATAATTAGGATAATCAATGGGATTAATTCAAGATTTAATCAAAGGGAAATCTATACAAAATAAATTGTATCTTGAAATCCACTAACCATCAATCAAAGATAAGAAGTGATTATTAACAAGCAAAATTCAAGCTTCA
This sequence comes from Acacia acuminata, assembly GCA_019022655.1. Lineage (NCBI taxonomy): Eukaryota > Viridiplantae > Streptophyta > Magnoliopsida > Fabales > Fabaceae > Acacia > Acacia acuminata. The sequence goes on from JAFJYI010000239.1 coordinate 912,701, forward strand.
ATTTGACTATAACCAAAGCTATTTTCTCAACTTTTAAGAATTTGCCAATTGAGAAAATGAGAGATTGAGGTCTCTAATTAAAGCCAAAAATCTCAAGAGTTCAAAACCAAAAAGAAAATTTGAATCAAACTTCATTAAGGTCCCCAAATGAATTTTTATCTAGTTATTCTATCTAGTGGAATGGAAGAGGTAGGAAATTCTAACTTAAAAGGAAGTCAAGAAGTTGTCACAATTTAAACTTCATTTGGAATCCACCAATGAAAGCTAGCAAGACAATTACACAAATGCCATAGCCTTTTGCTATAAATAGGGGCTTTGCTCCATATTTTCTCACCAATTCACAAAGCTTACAAGCTGAAACATAGAGAGAAAGTGAGAGTGAGAGCCTTGAAGAAAGAAGGAGCAAAGTTCTTGGTAAGTTTTCTAGTTCTAGCTTTAAGTTCTTTAAGTTTTAGTTCTTAAATTCTTAGATAGAAGTAGCTTAGATCTTAAATATGGTAGGATAATTTTAGTCAGGTGTTTTCATAGTTAAAATTGCCTTTATCTCGAAAAATTGATGAAGTAGAGGTTATGGCAAAATTTCCGGAAGAAATTCATCAAAGTAACGAAGTTCCGCGAAATTTCATCGGTTTCGGAAATTCTGAAGTCAGCCATGAAAACGCCAGGATTTCATATTGAAATCATGATCAAAAAATTCTGAGAAAATTCATGGTTAAAATAGATATATAGGGATTTTTAAATATGTCAAGAACATGTCAAAATGATTTTTGTACAGAGAGATAAAAATCCTCAAAGTTAGGCTACGAAATTCTGGAAAAATTCTGGGCAGAGGTTCAAAACTTAAAACCTGGGGGTGATTCGTGAACTCTAGGCAAAGGTAAATATTTTTACTTGAAAATAGACATCCTAAGGATTCCAAGGAATTTTACGGATCCTCGTTTCGATTTTTGTAGAATTAATTATGATTTTTCAAAGTTAGACAAAATGCTGCCCAGATTTATACCAGCGTTGTTGTACGAATTTTGAGGGAATAAAGTGAAAAATAAAAGTTGTAAGGGCAAAATGGTCATTAGGGGCCAAAATATCTCTTAGGATATTACTTACAAATTAATAAATACGGTATTACCATTATAGGATCAACGCGATCACAGTTCGGATGTCAAACGTCGACAAACGCCGACGAAGGTACGTACGACGCGTCGTAACACTAACTCGATGTTCATTGTATACCTATATGTGATGAGATGTGTTTTTGAACTGAGATTCTGTTTTCAAAAGTTATTGAATGTGCACATACAGCTTTATACGGGTTATAGTCATGATAACGCCGTTAAGTTTTCCTAGCGCTGAGGACACGACCGTACATCGTGGCACCGGTGAATAGTGCATCGTAATAACATTCATATGCAGGTGTATATGGTGTGTTATTACTTGGTATATGTGAATTTTATGTGGTATCATGAATATCTGTCATACATAATTGTACTTGAACATGAGGTTAACCGTTACCGGGGTTCAATGTACTTTGAACCTCAGCTCTTACTATAGCTTGTTCCGGAGTGAACAGGAGCGGAGACAAGGGTAAGCAAAAAGCTTAGACGGACTGGTCGGGCCCCCTTTTGAAATGTATTTTGAATTTAGAACCATTTGAACTATTGTACTGTTAGTAGCAAAACATACAGTTGATGTTATCGATACATATCTTTTGAAATACTATTTTTACTTCCGGTGCTCTACTCTGATCATGATACCGTTTTAAAAAAAAAAAAAATCGCTTCCGAAATTGGGATGTGACACATTCCCATAATATGTATGTCTGACTAGCAGATTTACGTTGGGTTCTCTATTTCTACAACGGCTCGTGTTACAAAATAAAAGGCCAAAGACAGTGAAGAAGATGCAAAAAGCTACGTTTTTGTTTGCTACGTTTGGATTGTTGGGACTTGGGAATAATGGGCATGCTTTTGCCTTCAACTACCACTTGGTGCTTCACTATATCTCTGCCTTCCTTGTTTGTATGTTGATGTTCGCCGTTACAAATTTGATTCAATGAGGGGAATACCGTTGAACTCGCCTTGGTACCTTGCGTGTTTTAAGTAATTAGCTGTTGTTGTTGGCCTTGTCCATTTATTTTTCTTAGTTCTTGTCTTATGTGCAATATAATCTGTACAATTTTACACACACACAGAATGGTATAAATGGTAAATCATGCATGCTAAGCTTGATTTTGTTGTCAAGTATGCAATTGATTAATGTTGAAGTATAAATATTATTAATGAAAAGTACCACATAAATATTATAATTGATTGATAGGATAAATATTATTAGTGATGTCTTACATCAGCTGGGGAGAGGAATGGAAAATCTCTTATAAGGTTTGGATAAGAGAAGTATTTCCAAGTATTTCCACCGGTACATCTTTCTTATTCTCAAACGGCTTGGGTCTTATTGTTAGCCCATTATTTTTTTATATAGCCCATAATATAACGTGTATATGCCTTTAGGAGAACTACACCCCAAAAACTAAATGTTGTGGTTGGGAGACTTAAGGCCTTATAAGGCCCCTATTTTAAGGATACATGGGACTCGGGACAATGCCATAGTGTGGAGCTATGAGACCCCCCTCGAGGGGGGTGTGTTGTCGCGAGTGTCACAAGTGAATTCTCTTGAAAGATGTGCCTTGCAAAGACTTGGTGTAACATCCCAATTTCATGTAAATTAATGTATTGGATGAATTAATGAAATATATGAATTTTCAACAAGATTGAAGTCAATGATATTTATTTTTCTTTCAACATGAATAATTAATTAAAGAAAAAGGAAGTGGATTGATGCTTTGGAAAATTTGGTAAATTATCATTTTCACCATGGACAATTTGATATAGAAGATGACAATGGAAGTCAAAACACATTTTATTTTCCCATTTTACCCTTGAGCATTGCGCATAAAGGGAAGAACCGGATAAAAGAGTATAAAATTCTAAAAAATGCCCAAGAAGTTGTCATGGATTTAACCAAGAACTATGAGCAATTGGGCTAAGTATGAAGGACAATTTTTGAAGCCCAAAAGGGAGACCCAATTCAAAAATTTGAAAGATGAAGGAACCAAAAATTTGCTCATGAAAAGTGGATTTTTTTAAGAAGCTATTTTTCTTAAAATAAAAAATCTATGGTAACATCACATCTTCATAAATGCAAAGGACATTAGGTTGGATTTGGAGATGACAATCTCTCTTTTTCTCCTTAATTTTCGAAAATTGGCAAGGAAGAGAAAGGGAAAAAATTATGTTATCATATAATCCAGTGTACATCATTTATGAAGCAAATAAGGAGCATGGGAAAAAGAACCAAAACTCCTATCAACTCTCCCTCCCTCATTTCGGTTTTTGCAAGGGGAAAGAAGGGGGAAAAAAATGATGAAGACATCCCATAAAACACGGGTTTCAAGTACATATTAGTTTACCTAATCTATTTAGGGAAAATGATGGCTATTTGGGCAAGTACTAAGACATTAAATGAAGCCAATGGAACACTCAACTTAGTTCAAATTTCCAAAGCTAATTCTTTCCCCAAAATACCCCTCATTTTTGTTCAAAATTGAAGAGAGGAAGGAGGAAAAGTCTTCATGAAATATATGGAAATACCTAAGGAAAATAAGGGCATAGGAGTTATACACCAAAACACAAGGAACGAGCATTTTAAAAGGGAAACTCCCCTCCATTTTGGGCTGCCTATTTCATCTGATAGGAGAAGGAAAAGGGAGAGCAAGAGGTTCCATACAAGAGAGCAAAAAGAAGCTTAAATAGGAGAAGGAAGTTGAACCTAAGGTAGGTGCTTTGACCTTGGAACCTTAATCCACTCTCTTGTATCTCTTCTAATGTGGCTAAAACATTAAAGATCATCATTTCCTTGGTGTTTTGAGGTGTAGTCCGAAAATTGAAAGAGGGAGACTCAAGGAGCAAGTGTGTCAAAGATGTTAAAAAGCTAACCAGTAAGCAACTTTTGAACCTTTCTACCATTTTTCTTGGTTGTTTGAGCTAGGAAATGTCTATCTCCTTTAGCATGTTTGTATATTTGGTTGAGTAGCTAATGAAAAGAAGGAACAAAAGTTTAAAGTTAAGGTTTATGGTCTAAAATGGTAGAACAAACATAGTATATGGAAGGTATGAAGTTAGAATGAAAGCTTGACATTTTATTGATTAAATGATGATTTTCTCCTAGCTAGATATACTTGTGTTTTGGAATATATTTTGGTGTTTTTGATGGTTTTAAAGTGTTTAAAATGAGATTTTGTACAAAAAAACGTTGGTTTGTTTTTTAAGAAATTCTTGTGGAATCAGTTGGATTCTTTGTGATTGTTAACCTAGAAAATGAGCTCTAACAATTATGAAGTTTTAGAGTCAGAACCTAGACACCTCAAGGATTATTTTGGTGTATTATTTGTATTTTTTGGATTGGGAGAAATAAATTTTTGAAAATAGCCCCCGATCCTGGAATTTATTTCGCATCATTTGATGATGTTTTGGGCCATGGTTGGATTTGCGTCTGTGTCCGGCCCAAAATAGTATTTTATTTATTTATTGAAAATATACATATTAAGGGTCGTTTGCGCTTTGGAACTAACCCAAAAATATTTTTCTATAATTAATTATGAATTTTTGAAGTTCACCATTTTTTTTGGAATTTTTTGTGCAATTAAAAAAGAACAGGATTTTCACCAATTATGGATTTCCAATTGAGAAAAGGGATTTGGAGATTTTGGAAGCTTGGAAAATCCTTATTTCAATCAATAAGTCAAAAATTTATAAAAGTGAATTTCCATAATTATTAGAAGTTTATTTGTTTTATTGGTTATTTTAGGGATATTTTTTTTGCCATCTGCGTGCTGGAAAAATTATTAATATTTGAGATCGACTATCAGGTAGTGACCTTAATCTTTATATGTCGTGTGTTGCTTTGTATGTTTGATTTTCCATGATAGTGGACCCGTGTCTCGTGAGAGACATGGGTTTGTTTGTGCATTTAGTGTGGTCTGGGTTTGAGGCCCGACCACTTTTTTCTAGCGCTGTGGATCCAGGGCTTGCTATGTTGAGCGGTCCTATGATATTAGGACTTGGAGTCCTTATGCAGTATAAATTGCACATGTGTGGGGTATGCTTTTATTACTGCGCGTGAATCTTGAATGCTTGTGACTTATTATTTTTCCTCATTATAGTGACATACATGCATTGCATACACTTTTCATATGGGATTAATGGTTATTCGGGATTCATTTATGAATCCTGTGCTTTTGTAAAGGTTCGTAGTTCTTCTAAGACAGTACTCGGGGACGAAGTTAAGCGTGCAGAGCGAGACTGAGTAGTTGGTGACTTATATTACGGATATTTATTTTGGTTACCTGGATAATTGTATATTGATTATTTTGGCCTGTTGGGCGCTATGTTTGAGATAACTATATATTGATTCCTCTGGGGAATATTTACCTTCCTGCCTTTTATTTTATCAGTATATCTTGTCCAAATCGATGCATGCTCTGCTGCTTATACTTTGATACCTGACATAATTAATCTGGAAAATGGAATTAAAATTGAATTAGAAAAAAAGGACCACACTAGTCGCCACCCAAAAGGGCCAGTGCCAAGTAGGGTGTAACACTTGGATTCTCTAACCCCAATAGTTAACTTTTGAAACTTGTTTCTTTTAAGGACTTGTGCTTGTTACACCATACTTGCACTAGGCCATTCAGTAAATACACATATGTGTGTACCCGTATCACTAATCATTGATTACATTTATTCATCCAACTCACGATTTAAGCTCAATTGACTTTTTTTGGAGATGTTAAATGAGCTAAATAAGTTAATTAATCATAACATATGTTTTATTTTATTTGATTATATATCAGTTTATATAAGTCAAATAAATTAGTTTGGTATAAAAATAAAAATAAATACTCTAAAGTAATTTGTTTTGCTTCATTGATCTCTCCAAAAAATCAACTATGCTTTGTAATAGATGAAAATGCCACTATATAGTTGATACGTAACTCGGCAAAAGATGATTTGCAAATTTCTAAAGCTCGGGTGACAAATATAGGAAGATCATCTATGCAAATATGTTATAAATTTTGGAGGGAGTTGGTCTACATGAAGAGCGAATTTGATCTTTATGCTGCCACAAGTCAATTCTAATCACAAACCCCTCGTTCATCCTAAGAGGCCTAATGTAGCGTCCATGGCAAGTGATAGTTACATCATTAGTATGCCTATGACTCCTTCTGCATCATCACCACACGGATAAAACAAACTTGGCTTCACATATATCGTAGTAGAACTTCTAGGTGCTCTCACTGATCTTCTTGTTTTATCTCTAATTCTGTAAGGGGGAATTTATTCTCTAATACATCTTTTAACAGAGCAATGACTCGACATTGACATTGAATAATATATAAGGATACTAACCAAACAATACCGCAAGTAAAGTTAGACAAAGATAATTTCTCTTCACAATAGCGAAATAGAGATAAACATCAAAGATAATTTCTCTTCACAATAGCGAAACATAATAATGGTTTTGCCTCATAACATTGTGCATGCTTAAACCGTCTACCTATAACAGCTTGGATGCAACAAAAATTGTGATTTGTGAAGCATGCATATTACACAAGGAAGCAAGTTGTTGAAAATTGTATCTTTTGCTCCTTTTATCGCACTAGTGGAAAAAAGGGCTTTAAGACCACCTCATTTAGACCGGAGTAATGACGCACCGGTCTTAATAGTATGATCGGTGGCAGTTTTGTAAATATAAAGAACTTCTTGGACCGCATGCTAATGAGCACCGGTCTTAAAGTATGACCGGTGGCAGTTTTGTAAATATAAAGAACTTATTGGACCTCATCCTTTATCAATGAGTCTTAAATATATTATTTAGACCGCTTAACAAAACAAACGGTCTTAAAAATGTAATTAAAAAAAATTGAAAGTTCAAATTTCTTTATAGAGAAATTTCGAACAGGCCGACTTATATTTTCTGCGGTCCAAAATGATAAGGAAAAAATTAAATAAACTTTTAAGACCAGATATATATAAAGACGGTATTAAAGATTATACTTTTTAGACCGCACATAAATTGTGCCCGTACTAAATATACCAAAACTCCGGACTTTTTAGATATATATACCAAAACGCGGAATGAATGATAAAAATTTAGGTCCGAGTCTTCTAAAACTCCGGTCTTAAAAATTTCATTATATTTTTAGGACCGGCTTCTTTGTAATTTTACCGGCCTTAATAAAATCCAAAATACTAAAACATGTCTCTATCGTGCATAAAATTAAATTTCCCTCTCCGAACTTCTCTTGTCGCGCCGAAAGTGATTCGAGGTTATGTCTCCAAAGTGTTTGTGTGTTGCTCGTCGGTGCTTCGCGTTGCTCTCTCGACAATCACTTTCTCGGTTCCTTAGCTAAACGTATATAGACCAAGCTGTAAGAGGTGTTTCCATTATATAACATCATAATTTCCCGTCTTATCGTTCTGGGTTTTTCATGGGTTGAACGAAATCGATGAAATGCTCTTGTGGGTTTCTTTGTTGTTAATGAATAGTGTAATTTGAAGATTATATTTGCACTTTAGACCTACCCAACTGACCAACAAATGTTTTTAGGGTACTCTTGCTGTCTGCAACATCAACGTTCATGGCGGGAGAAGAAAGACTCAGGAAACGCATTTGAATTTATATGCTACAGGTGAGTCCACAAGACCTTCACGCGATGCATTTAATTTCCTTGTCATGCATTTATTTTGCTTCTTGACTTCACTGTGATACATTTATGACCAAAATTGATTCTTCGTTGTGCATTTAATGGGCAAGTTTCTCCGTAAAAAAATCAAAAAACAAAAAAAGACATATTCGACATTGAGCATAAATATGCATTTGGTGTTGCCTTATTTTATATGCAAGTGTCAATTTTTTTGGATTACGTATGTTAAATCTTTCTGTCTATAGGAATTCTACTATGGATCAAGTTGGATAAATGCTTTACGGACAAGTGTTGAATATCAGAATGGGGTGAGGGACTTTATAGAATTTGCTAAACAAAATGCCCATGATGATAGTGGGAAGTTTTATTGCCCTTGTGTAAACTGTGTGAATGAGAGGCGACTAAGTCTTGAAGTTATACACACACATTTAATTTGTGAAGGATCTTGTAAGACTTATACAGTATGGGTATGGTGAAAAAGTACCAAGTGGGTCTCAACATGGGGAAGTGGCCTTTGATGATAATGACACGGATATGGATGATCGCATAGAGGACATTATCCGTGATGTAGGAGAAGAGGCTTTTCATCAATCACATGCATATGGTAATATGTGTAGTGTGACAGAGATTTGCCGTAATCTCCCAAAATAACCAGATTAGAAAAGGATTTGCGTATAATGTAACCGGGTCGTTTCCCAACGAATTCGCAAATGGGTTCAATTCGCACAAAGAATAAAACAATGAAGTAAATGGGGGTTTTTTTTGATTCAGAATAATATTAAAGACGAAGTAACAGACAAAACGAAATAACACAGATTGAACAGAAAACAGAGGATTAAAGGATCAACCCACGATTTCGGATTCACCCACTACCCTTCCTCGAATGAAACAGCATTTATAACCGAACTCGTAATCGACTCTAGACAAACCGAAATCTCGCATTTGTCTAGAAATTCCCTCAACTGAACAATCGCTCGAATTAGTTCGAATCGTTGGCGAACCTCTCGTACGATCGCATTTAAATACTTTAACCTAGTCCCAACTTCGTCCTTGGGAAATATCGATTTGGATTTTTAATCAAAAACCCAATCCGAACCAAAAATCAAATCTGATTAAGGGATACGTAAACGAGTTAGATGGTTACCGATTAGGTGCGAATCCTCCGGATAGTGGATGGAACCCTCATCGTGGATCAATCTCAAAAATTTAGCCGAACATAATTAAGAAAGACGAAAAAATGATGAAGAACGCGAAGAACATTGCGTAGAATTTGAAAACTACTATTTTGATCCTCCGAATTCTAAAAACGTGAATGAGAATGTGTTTGTGGCTGCTGCCTCACTTAACCTAAAATGGCAAAACGAAATGGGGCTCCAATCCACAATTCAGGCCCGTAATGAAAATAAAATAAAATGGGCTTTAATTACAAAATTCGAGCCAAAAAATACATATGACTTCGGCTCCAAAATCGACCACCCTCTTGTCCGAATTTGCTCTTCATGTCTTCATAACAATTGTAGCTCTCTGAATCATATGAAATATGAGACAAAAATGAGGCAAATCCGATGTGTGGTTCAAGAGTTATGGTAAAAATGGTGAAGCAATGTAAAACTGAATTTATTATTAAATAATGGCTAAAATATAATAAAAGGCCCAAGGCCCAAATAAGTATAAAAGCCATTATTTATTAGCTAAAGAGTCATAAATTATAAATCAAGAGACAAAAAGTAGTGTATGAAATATTCAATTATTGTTATGAATATTGATGCTACCAAAATTTAACCAAGCACCGCAAGTGTACGGTCATGAAAATAGTAAGTGGCAAATCAAGGTCATCCACGTAGATTCGGTCAAACTAGTGATTAGGTGTTAAATTTCCTTTTTTCATTTAAGTTGAGCAAATCAGAATTGTATCCAATAATAATAATAAATTTTTTAATGAAAAGAAGAACTTTCAAACAGAGAGAGAATTCAAATATCAAGGAGGACAACTTAGAGATACTAATTCCTTGTTTGTTTCTTAGATTTTATTCCCACTAAATTAATTCTAACTTAACGTAATCAGCTAATCTAGAGTATTAATGTGTATAAGTGCCTGTCGGTCCACTTATACACCTACCTCAAATAATTATGCAATGTCTCACACAATTAATTAAGAGCAATTTAAATCGGGTTCACTCTAATTTGATTATGTGGAGCTTCTAGGTATATGTCTATCCTAGACGCAAATTAGATTAAAATCTAATTCCACACTATTTAATCCAAGGTCAATTTAAGATTTCCTTCGTCAAGTTTAATCATAAATTCCCAAACATGTTTAATGGTGGCCAATCACTAAACAATGAATAACAAAAACAAGATTAAATAAACTGAATTTACATTAAGCAAAAATAATTAGTGGGAACAATTTCTAAGTCTCAAACCAGTTCATAATACTCTAAGTTGCAAATAAAAGTTAGCCACACATGGCTTTAATCAAAATCACAGCAGCAAAGAAAAATTCAGAGTTCAATGACATACTAGGAAAGACTAAGAAACTAGAATCAGAGTCAAGTGAGATAATAAAACCAAGAACAAGAACAAGAATCGAACATGCCTTCTTCTAGTCATGCTCTCTCAAAGAACTCGCGATGAACAAGAACTTTCAGCTACTCGTTTCTCCTCCTCCCAAATGGCGCTCCCGCTCCGCTTTTTTCGTCCACTACCGGGAAAGAAGAAAGGTCGATGAAGCTCCCCAAAAATGCCGCCTCGCTTCCGCCGAGAATAATACTCTCATGTCCGCCTCTGTTTCAATTCGTCCAATCCCTCTCTCCCCAAAATTATGCCGCCTCCCGTAGCTTTCTTTTTAGGTTTCCAATTTCAATTCAATAGTGGGCCCACGTCTTTGCCAAAATGCCGCTCTCCTTTTCTTTATTCCATTAGTAGCTTTTTTCTTCATTAGGTCACCATTCAAATTCAAATCCGGGCCCAACCGATCCATTTAATCAACTTCAACAATCAAAATAAAAACTTCAACCATCAATTTCCAACGGTGCCATATCCAACTAATCCTTCAAATCATTTTCTTCAATTGATTATCTCCTTCCCACGTGCTCTCCCGATTCATCAATAAAAGAACCATTTAATAAAAGTAAAGAAAATAGTAATTATCTAATAATAATAATAATAACAAATAAACTGAATTTTTATTTCTCTTTTTTTTTTTTCTTTTCAAAACTAAAAACTATTATTATTATTCCTAAGCTAAATTGTTTTTATTTTATTTTAAATCTAAGATTTTTATAATCAAACTCCTACCAATAATGCACCACTTTAATTGCTCTCAAAATAATATAGTCTCATAGAAATCTCCTAAAATTGCTTAGATAACTCTCCAAATATCTTCAAAATGTATTTTAAATATACAAAATATGGAGAGTTATCACACCCCCACACTTGCATCAAATCTTGTCCTCAAGATTTAAAATTCTAAAACAACCAAATTCAAGGAACTATGGAAGCACGATTTTTAAAGTAAGCACTACATTGAAGTCGGTTCAAACTTTCTTAAATCTTTTCCACCTTCCAAAAATGCAAGTAGCAAGGTAATTAATTTGGCAAAGATAAATCACAATAAAATGTCCCTTACAAGTCAAGTGTTTACACTCATTTCTCAAGATATTCTAGGGCTTGTGTTTCACTCGATTCCACCTATTGCAACTTATCTACCATAAGCTTGTTTATCATCTCAATCTCCACTTTATACATTATCCAATTGCACACTCAAATCAAAAGGACTTTCTCAAGGTTTTAATAATCAAGGTAGGATAATGAAATGAAAGTGATCAAATGGTATGGGAGAATACTTTAATCGGTGCCAAGTGATTTAATGAAATTCATGATGAAGAATGAGGGAATACCCACCAAGAGAAAACAAACTCACTAACACTATATATAAACAACCTTTATTCTTTTGACCTCAACAATCTTTTTCTTTTTTTTTCTCTATTTTTTTTTTAAATTTATTCCTTTGTTTCTATCTTTCTTTCTTTTTTTCCTTTTTTTTTTTTTGCGCTTTTCACTATCTACACATACTCTTATAGTGTTGACTTTCTACTCCTTCACTCTTTTTAATTGGTTCACTTAGCACTTACTAAAGTAACAAAAATGAATGGGGCCGGGATAAAAAGATATAAAAATTGCATATCTCAAACAAAGGGCTATTTATTCTATGCAAATTTCTTTTTTTTCTTTTCTTTTTTTTTTTTTAAAAAATAAAGGCTCAAATGGGGTAAACAAATGATTTTCATGTAATAAGGATGGACATTTAGCCAAACTAGCTATGAAATGAATGCCTAGATCATCTTTGTGCATGCAAAAGGATTTCAAAATTCAAAAGAGATTCAAAACAAGTTCTAGAGATGAAATCACAATAGGTGTACTCCTCTTGAAAGAAATGAAACTTAGGCTCAATTTCCTCACGGGTTCTTTGACATCCTAAAGTAAAGTACCAAAACCAAATTTTTACCTCTTTACTAACATTCAAAGAACATAGAATCAATTTCTAATCAAATTTACTCCTTTTCATGTTCAAATCAAACCAATTGTGACAATGCTCACAAATAAAATTCAAACTTCCATAAGTTTGTTTTTTTAAGAAAATTTTGAGGACAAGAAAAGTCATGTACAATCCAGGATACCCTCACCCCCACACTTAAATGTCACATTGTCCTCAATGTGAACAAGTAACAAAAAGTAATGGAAGTGAAGAACAACCATCTATAAGTGTAAGGGTAACACCAATTTCAGAGATTTCAAATTTTCACCAATTAAACAGTTCAAGTGCTAACAGTTAGTCAATAGTCATCACAAACATTCATCACATGCACATGCGACTAAGACCAGCACTCATTCCCAAGCAATAGATCATCAACAATCAAATAGAACAAATCAAAGAAAAGTAGAAGAAAACTCCCCTATTTGTCCTTGACTTGCACCTTCAATCCTTGCTACCAAAGTGGAACACCTCATCAAGAGCTTTCAACAGTCCTACAAAAGCAAACAAAGCATCAAACCATACCTTGGGTTGCCTCCCAAGAAGCGCTTGGTTTATAGTCCTCAGCCTGACTATACCAACAATCTAAGTAGGTGATGACAAGTGGTGAACCATTTTTTTCCGGTTCACTTCACCACCATGGTAGTGCTTCAATCTTTGCCCATTCACTTTAAAGCAATCTCCTGTTCTCTCATCTTTAACTTCAATTGCACCTTTTGATGACACTGAAACCACTTTGAAAGGACCAGACCACCTTGACTTAAGCTTTCCAGAAATAATTGAAGTCTTGAGTTGAAGAGAAGCACCAACCGTCCCGGCTCAAAAGAGCGCTTCAAGATATGACTGTCATGCCATTTCTTTGTTCTTTCTTTATATAGTTGTGCACTATCATATGCTTGAAGTCCGAATTCTTCCAACTCATTCAGTTGAAACAACCTTTTAGCTCCCGCTTGATGGTGATCCATATTTAGCTTCTTGATTGCCCACCATGCTTTATATTCCAATTCAAGTGGTAAATGACACACTTTTCCGAAAACCAAACGGTATGGTGACATGCCAATCGGAGTACGAAAAGCTGTCCTATAAGCCCATAAAGCATCATCAAGCTTGTCGACCAATCTTTTCTCGGTTGGACCCACGTCTTCTCAAGAATCCTCTTAATTTCCCCGTTAGTCAACTCACACAAACCATTAGTTTGTGGATGGTATGCAAGTGACATCCGGTGATACACTTTATATTTTTCCAAGAGAGCCTTGAAATTCTTATTGTTGAAGTGAGTCCCTTCATCAGTAATGATTGCTCTTGGGGTGCCAAATCTTGTCAAAATATACTTCTTCAAGAATCGAATCACTGTGTTAGCATCATTAGCTTGGCAAGCCATAGCTTCAGCCCATTTACTCACATATTCCACAAAGAACAAGGATGTACTTGTTTCCTCTTGAAGATGGGAAAGGACCCATGAAATCCATCCCCCAAACATCGAACAACTCCACCTCAAGGATTCCGATTGAGGCATCTCATGTCTCTTAGAAATATTACCTGTTCTTTGACATCTATCACACTTGGTAACAAATTGGTGAGCATCTTTAAACAAAGCAGCCAATAAAAACCAGATTCAAGCACCTTTGATGTAGTTCTTTGCCCCCCCATAATGTCCCCATATGCGGATGCATGACATGCATTCAGAATTTCTTCTTGTTCTACCTCGGGCACACATTTTCTAATAATCAAATCAGCACATCTCTTAAAAAGAAATGGTTCTTCCCAAATATAGTAAGCAACATCATGCAAAAACTTCTTTCTTTGATAGAAATTCAAATCGGGAGGTAATACTTCACACACAAGATAGTTCACAATATCAAGATACCATGGCAAACCACAACTACTTACAACAAACAATTGCTCATCGGAAAACATTCATTCACCAACAAATCATTCACATGATCGAAGGGTTCACAATTCTAGACAAATGATCAAGAACTTGATTTTTAATTCCTTTCCTATCAACTATATGCATATCAAATTCTTGTAGCAACAAGACCCATCTAATCAGTCTAGGTTTAGACTCTTTCTTCCCTAACAAATATTTAATGGCAGCATGATCAGTGTGAACTATAACCTTAGCACCCATCAAGTATACCCTAAACTTTTCAAAAGCAAATACTATAGCAAGCATTTCTTTTTCAATAGTAGAGTAATTTACCCGAGCCGCTATTAAGGTCCCGCTCGCATAGTAGATAGGATGAAAGATCTTCACACGCCTCCTCGTCCCAACACAGCTCCAACAAAGATAGTCACTTGCATCACACATTACTTCAAAAGGTAGTGACCAATCGGGAGCTACAATGATAGGAGCTGAAGTCAATCTTCTCTTCAGTTCTTCAAAAGCCTTCATACACTCCTCATTAAATCGAAAAGGAGTATCTTTCTCCAAGAATCGTGAAAGAGGCTTTGAAATCTTGGAAAAATCTTTAATGAATCGACGATAGAAACCAAGATGACCCAAGAAGCTTCTTATAGCTTTGACATTAGAAGGAGGAGGAAGTCGTTCAATCACGTAAATCTTGGCTCGTCAACCTCTAAACCATTTTTAGAAACTTTATGACCCAAAACTATGCCTTCAGTCACCATGAAATGACACTTCTCCCAGTTGAGCACTAAGTTTGTCTCCTCACATCGCTTCAACACCTTTTCCAGATTGATCAAGCACTCTTCAAATGATTCTCCAAATACCGAAAAAATCATCCATAAATACCTCCATTATCTCTTCTATCATATCGTAGAATATACTCATCATACATCTCTCGAAAAGTGACAGAGCATTGCATAAACCAAATGGCATTCTTCTAAAGGCAAAAGTTCCATAAGGACATGTAAATGTTGTCTTCTCTTGATCTTCGGGAGAAACCACAATCTCGATTATACCCCGAATACCCATCCAAGAAACAAAAGAATTCTTTACCAGCCAATCGGTCTAACATCTGATCAATAAAAGGAAGTGGGAAATGATCTTTCCTTGTAGCATCATTCAACTTCCTGTAATCCATGCAAATACCCAACCAGTAACTATGCGAGTGGGAATAATCTCATCTTGCTCATTAGTAATCACTGTCATACCCCCTTTTTTAGGAACACATTGCACCGGGTCGACCCACGAGCTATCGTAAATGGGGTAAATGATCCCAAAGATCTAACCATTTAATAATTTCCTTCTTGACCACTTCTTTCATCATAGGATTTAATCTTCTCGATTCTCGGATGGATTTCTTGTGATCATCTTCCAAGAGTATCTTGTGCATTACAAGTGATGGGCTTATACCTTTTATGTCTGCAATTGTCCAACCTAAGGCACCTTTGTGGCTCTTGAGAACTTTCAACAACTGTTCTTTTTGATCTTCAGATAAAGAAGAAGAGATGATAATAGGTAGTGTCTCAGATTCACCCAAGTATGCATATTCAAGATGCGGTGGTAAGGGTTTAAGCTCTAGAATTGGTGCTTGTTCAATGGAAGGCTTCAAAGAAGTAGTTTGCCTTGATTCCATCTCTAACAACTCAAACACGTTGTGGTGATTTCTTGTAATAAGGAGAGGCTTCAAGTAACTTCTTACATTCAACTATATGCTCTTCTTCAATTTCATCGGCCCAAGTAAAACAGATGCTAACGGTTCTTTTATAGAAAATGACTCTAAAGTCTCTTGAATCATCTCATCAAACATGTCAACCCCGAAGCAATCAGTAACATCCCTAGGATACTTCAATGCCTTGTTCATGTTGAATATAACTTCTTCATCATTCACCCTCAACTTGATCTCTCCCTTTTCAACATCAATCGTGTTCGAGCTGTAGCAAGGAAAGGTCTTCCCACAATGAGCGGTAGATCTCTATCTTCATCACGGTCCAAGACAATAAAGTCAAATAGGAAAATAAACTTGTCAACTTTAACCAAAACATCTTCAATGATCCCCTTTGGAAAAGCTAAACTTCGATCGCTAGTCAAGTGTCACGAAGTTGGTTGAGCTTCACCAAGTTGCAATTTTCTGAACACAGATAGTGGCATCAAATTGACACTTGATCCTAGATCACATAATGCTCTTCCCTGAAATTTTTCTCCAATTATGCAAGGTATAGAAAAACTGCCTGGATCTTTCTGTTTAAGGGGTAGCTTGTTGAGAAGAATAGCACTACACTCTTCAATTAAGGCTACGGTTTCATAGTCACCGAACCTCCTCTTCTTACTCAACATCTTCTTTAGAAACTTCACATATTGAGGCATCTGCTCTAACGCTTCAAGGATAGGGATGTTAACGTGTAGTTGCTTGAAAATCCCCAAAACTTCTTATATTGCTCCTCTAAAGCTTTCTTCTCCGGAATCTCTGGGGAAATGGTAAAGGCGGTACCCATTTAAGATTCTCCTGGTTTGCCTTCTTTTTCACTTCACCCTCTTTAGAGTCGATCTCAACTTTCTCTTCATTAACTTTTCCATTCACCTTCTGTAAAACCTCTTCATCATCCTCTATAGTGACTGTAGGATTGGTTTGATCAGTAGAAGCTGAAGGTTTCTTCTTTGGTTGAGGAATCTCAGGTAATTCCTTTCCACTTCTCAATGTAAGAGCTTTGCACTCCTCTTTCACATCTCTACGAGGATTAGGCACAGTATTACTTGGCAATTCTCTTTGTTGTAAAACATTCACAAGCATTTGCAAGTTGTCCCATTTGTACCCCAAGATTTTTGATAGATGAGTTTATTCGCAATAGATGAATCTACTCTTGCATTAGTAGCACTTGCTCCCGAGCATTCTTTAATTGAAAACTTGCGAAATGAGATATCACCGCCTCTAGATCAGATTTAGGTTCTTGGGTAGGAATAACTTCCTTTTCAAATTGATAAAACCCAGGAGGTTGCACTTGCTTTGTACTAGAGGTTGATGCTTCATTAAGAGTTGCACCATATTTCCAAGAGAGGTTAGGATTCTTACGCCACCCGAATTGTAGGTATTTGAGTATGGATTGTTTCGGTTATTGCCTCGATAGTTTCCTCGCATAGTTGATCGGCTCCAAATTTGTTGAGATATGAGGCATTGTCCATTATCATGGCCATTTCCACAATAATCACAAGAAGCATGAATAGCATTGACTCCTATCCGTGTACCATTAGATCGGTTTACTTGAGTTTCTAAGTGATCAAACCTCTTGTTGATTGTATTCAACATTGCCATCAACGTGAAGAAGGTTCCTCACTAACTTTATCAACCGATTTCACCGGCCTTCTTTCATTGTTGTTCGTATAAAGTCGTTGATAAGTCATCCAAGCATTTCCAGACATGATTCACCGGTTGCTTTGTAATTCCCCCATTAGTGACAAAGATTTAATTCGATTTAGATTCGAAGTCAACCGAGTAATCGAAGATTTGAAGTAAGACCCACTTCTCTAGATTATGACCAGGACTCGCCTAACAAGCAACTTGAACCTCTCCCGGGCTTCATACGATGTTCCCCAAATTGTTGACGAGAAATTAGTAAGAGCCGCTCTTGCATCCACCATCTTGTTATGTGGGAAAAATCATGATCTCGAACTGTTCTTCCAATGTCTCCCAAGAGGTTATACGCCTTCTTTTAAATTGTTGAGCCATTCTTTGGCTTTCCCTTGTAGAGAGTAAGGAAAAAGCCGAAGACGGATCACATCATTAGGAACGCCATTCTCGCTTGAATGAGTTGCAAACATCAAGGAATTGTATCGATGCCGATTTGGATCCTCCGAATCGTTTCCGAATACCGACCCCGTAGTTCAAGCATCTTAAGCATAGTCTCGCTTGATTTCAAAATTGTTGGCTTGAAAATCGTGCACTCGATTCCCGATCGATAGCCCCGAGATTGTCTTCCCGTAAAATCATTGATACACAAATTATCATTTTCATCCTCACCATCTCTTCGGTTTCGGTATGTATTACTTCCTCCTCTTGGATTTGAGGTGTTGTAGCTTCTAAAAGCTCTTGAATACTCCTTGTTTTCTCGTGGTGTTTTAGTAGCTTTGGCTCTACGGGTCATATATCAATGTACCCGCAAAACCAAACAAATCTCAAAGTATCAAACTAACACCAAGAGTTAAAAAGAAAAAAATAAACAAATAAAAAAAATACTCAAACTAAAACTACTAAAGGATTTCTAATACTAATCACCAGTTGCCTTGAGTCCCCCAAGAACGGCGCCAAAAACTTGATGCTACCAAAATTTAACCAAGCACCGCAAGTGTACGGGTCATAAAAATAGTAAGTGGCAAATCAAGGTCATCCCACGAGATTGATCAAACTAGTGATTAGGTGTTAAATTTCCTTTTTTCATTTAAGTTGAGCAAATCGAATTGTATCCAATAATAATAATAAATTTTTTAATGAAAAGAAGAACTTTCAAACAGAGAGAGAATTCAAATATCAAGGAGGACAACTTAGAGATACTAATTCCTTGTTTGTTTCTTAGATTTTATTCCCACTAAATTAATTCTAACTTAACGTAATCGCCTAATCTAGAGTATTAATGTGTATAAGTGCCTGTCGGTCCACTTATACACCTACCTCAAATAATTATGCAATGTCTCACACAATTAATTAAGAGCAATTTAAATCGGGTTCACTCTAATTTGATTATGTGGAGCTTCTAGGTATATGTCTATCCTAGACGCAAATTAGATTAAAATCTAATTCCACACTATTTAATCCAAGGTCAATTTAAGATTTCCTTCGTCAAGTTTAATCATAAATTCCCAAACATGTTTAATGGTGGCCAATCACTAAACAATGAATAACAAAAACAAGATTAAATAAACTGAATTTACATTAAGCAAAAATAATTAGTGGGAACAATTTCTAAGTCTCAAACCAGTTCATAATACTCTAAGTTGCAAATAAAAGTTAGCCACACATGGCTTTAATCAAAATCACAAAGAAGCAAAGAAAAATTCAGAGTTCAATGACATACTAGGAAAGACTAAGAAACTAGAATCGAGTCAAGTGAGATAATAAAACCAAGAACAAGAACAAGAATCAGCAAAGCTTCTTCTAGTCATGCTCTCTCAAAGAACTCGCGATGAACAAGAACTTTCGGCTACTCGTTTCTCCTCCTCCCAAATGGCACTCCCCGCTTCGCTTTTTCGTCCACTACCAGGGAAAGAAGAAAGGTCGATGAAGCTCCCCAAAAAATGCCGCCTCTCGCTTCCAGCCGAGAATAATACTCTCATGTCCGCCCTCTGTTTCAATTCGCCCAATCCCTCTCTCCCAAAATTATGCCGCCTCCCGTAGCTTTCTTTTTAGGTTTCCAATTTCAATTCAAAGAGTGGGCCCACGTCTTTGCCAAAATGCCGCTCTCCTTTTCTTTATTCCATTAGTAGCTTTTTTCTTCATTAGGTCACCATTCAAATTCAAATCCGTGGGCCCAACTGATCCATTTAATCAACTTCAACAATCAAAATAAAAACTTCAACCATCAATTTCCAACGGTGCCATATCCAACTAATCCTTCAAATCATTTTCTTCAATTGATTATCTCCTTCCCACGTGCTCTCCCGATTCATCAATAAAAGAACCATTTAATAAAAGTAAAGAAAATAGTAATTATCTAATAATAATAATAATAACAAATAAACTGAATTTTTATTTCTCTTTTTTTTTTCTTTTCAAAACTAAAAACTATTATTATTATTCCTAAGCTAAATTGTTTTTATTTTATTTTAAATCTAAGATTTTTATAATCAAACTCCTACCAATAATGCACCACTTTAATTGCTCTCAAAATAATATAGTCTCATAGAAATCTCCTAAAGTTGCTTAGATAACTCTCCAAATATCTTCAAAATGTATTTTAAATATACAAAATATGGAGAGTTATCAAATATATTTATAATATGAATGTCCATTGCACAAGTAACCCTTGAAGGTCTATAAATAGAGGTCTTGTGTAAACATTCTGAACACACTTGAAATAAGAATTTCTTCATCTCTCTAGAATTTCTCTCTAACTTCTCTCTACTTTTCTTTACATTTTCTTCAATTTCATAACACGTTATCAAGACGAGGTTCTAATCAACGAGCCTCTTCCTCCTTCCGGTGATGGATTCTCCAGTTTCCGGCAAAACTTTGTAGTTTCCGGGGATATTTTCCATTTTCCGGTGAAACTTTTGCATTTTCTCGACGATATTCTCCGATTCGGCGGATCTTTGCATTTTCTGGCAATATTCTCCAGATTCCGACGAATGTTTTGAAGAAGCTGTAATGAAAGGAGTTTTCCAAATCGCTCCAAAGGAGGTATTTTTAGCTGAAAGATTGATTTTGGATCGGTGAAAATGATTTCTTTTCACCCAGGTATTTTTCTATTAATTTTTAATTGTTGATTTAAGAAATATTTTGTATTCGATTCCTACCGGGGTTTTACCTCCTAACCGGAAGTCTAGATTTAATTTTATTATTATTTTACTAACATAACATTTAAATTATGCTTTTACTTTTATGTTATTAATTAACATAACATTTAAATTATGCATTTACTTTTATGTTACTAACATAACATTTAAATTATGCATTTACTTTTATGTTACTAACATAACATTT
The DNA here is from genome assembly GCA_019022655.1 of Acacia acuminata. NCBI lineage: Eukaryota > Viridiplantae > Streptophyta > Magnoliopsida > Fabales > Fabaceae > Acacia > Acacia acuminata. The sequence continues at coordinate 933,591 of JAFJYI010000239.1, forward strand.
AAATTATGCTTTTACTTTTATGTTACTAACATAACATTTAAATTATGCATTTACTTTTATGTTACTAACATAACATTTAAATTATGCTTTTACTTTTATGTTACTAACATAACATTTAAATTATGCATTTACTTTTATGTTACTAACATAACATTTAATTATGCATTTACTTTTATGTTACTAACATAACATTTATGTTATTGTTCCTAACATAACATTTATTGTTTATGTTTTATTTATTATTTTGTCATTTTATTATTGTTATTATTATTATTAATATTAATATCTTTCTCATTATATGATCAGGCGTCATATATATAATGGCGAGAAACCTTTGTTTATCCCGAAGATAAACAAGTAGGAAGCCATCTTGATTTAATTTCTCTTGAAGAGAGCAATGGCATGAAGATATATGACAAAAGTTGGCCAGAAAGCCAAGAGAAGGCATAAATTGCCCAAATGCCAAGAGAAAGCATAAAGTTGGCCGAGAAGTCAAGAGAAGGCACATAATTTGGCCTGGAGGCATAAATTTGCCTGAAGCCATGATGTTACATATTGGCGACTGGAGGCATAAATTGGCCTGAAGCCATGAGATAAATTTGAGTGGATCTGAGTGAAGTTGGATTCATGATTTTTATATGCCACCAATATTTGTATTAAGGCCTCGTAATTAATATTTGGCATTGAATGACTCCCTTGTTCTTCAGAACAAATTAAAGGGATTGTATAGCCACTAGAAGATGGTTGTTCTTCTAAAAGTTCATTTTAAATGATGTATCCAATTTGCTCCAAGTAGCAATATTGTGAAAGAAATATTGTGAAAGAGGTTTTAAGAAATATTTTGAATTAATTCTTGACCTCATGGGTCCAAACAAAACAATGAGTTTTTGTTGTAAGAATTATGAATATTGTCCAAATTGGCCCGACTCCATTCCCGAAGTGAATGTATATGAATTTAATTATGGCCATGGATATGGACAGAAAACATGGCTACTACAAATTTGGGTGTAGTCATTGTTATCATGTTGGTTTAAATTCCCACCTGAAGTGGAGAATATTATTTATAAGAACCACAAAAGTGAAATTAGTGGGTATTATTCTGTAATTTTATGTGGTACTAAAATGTTATTTATTATGGGGTCAAGTTATGTAATTTTCCCCAAGCAAATTTTTCAAAACTTCCACGTGAAGGAAAGAAAAATTTGGCTACGGGTCCCACGTGTTTATATTATTTTATTATTATGCATAGTAATTACGATTCAAAAAAAAAAAAATCTGATAAATTTTTGTTGTTGTTGTTGATATTTTAATTTTATTGGATGGCAAGTAGCTACAGTATTATGATTTTATGGCAAGAAATTTTATCATTTTTATTATTGCCATAAATTTATTATCTCGATATTTAGAAATTTATCAATTTTATAATTGTTCTTTTGAAAAAGAACAATATTGATTTAAAAGAAATGACATGACAAGAAAACTTTATAGATATTACGACCACGAAGATATATGTTTTAAATATTTTTTGATATAATGATTTTTGGTAGCCTTGGAAAAGTATTGTCCGAAGACAATAACTTACAAAGATTTATGTCAAAAAGCTAATAGTCTTGGGGGCTAATTAGCATATTTTTCCCCTTTATAAGAGAGGCTAATGTTCAAACTATAAATATGGTAGTATAAATTTGCTTGAAAGCTCCGAAAAAGCTAATATTGTTACCCGAGTAACAAATATTTTATAAAAGAAACTTATTGAGTTTTAAAAATATCATATAGAAATGGATATCATATTATCAAATTAAATTTTTGCTAATGCAGCTATTGAGATATTAAAAAGGCAATAAGCTGCAGAGAATTATTTATTTTGAAGTCAAGGCTCAAAAGAAAGAATAAGCCCTTAAGGTAATACGATGTTTAATTTGTTATTTTGTTATCATATTCCATAAATTTATTGATATGAGATTTTCCGCTAGATTACCATATGTGTGGTTTTAAGTTATTTTGATTATGAATATTGGTGGACTATATATTTTGCATATATAAACAAATTGAAGTATATTATAAGATTATCTCGGGTGATGCAATATTATATGCTTATTCTTGAAGAATCAACATGATTTTCCCTTTCGAGGTTTAAAGGATTTGAAAGTAATTTTGACATACTTAACTCACACTTGAGGGGGAGATTATTAGAAAACAAGTGTGAGTTGAGTTATAGTACAATACAAGTGTGAGCTAATTTTTGAAAAGTTGAAAATTTATATATTTCTCATTCAAAGTCTAATAGATATCCCAAAATGAAGGTCAGATTATGATTTAAATCAAAGTTTATGATTGGTTGAGATATATTATAGTAAACTAGAAGTTTACTGATTTAAATAAATTTATTGTTGGCATGACTCGTTTGATCATCTGAGTCATATATATATAATGCAAATAAGATTATGTATTAACATCCATTGAAGAACCAGAAGATTCTTCATGAATAACCAACATATTGTTTATGTATTATGTACTGTTTGTTCTCAAATAGATTTGACTATGAGAATATCATTGGTCATGATTGGTAATGGATCTATGGAAATATATCAAACATTATTATATGGGCCCATTGAAATGACATGTAAACCATACAAATTTGAAAGATGCATCCGTAAGATGGTTACATGTGAGATTATTAGCTTACAACGAAGTTTGTAAGAATGCAACTTGAAGTTTGCAGTAATGTTTGAATAAATTAAGCGCGCTATTTCAGATTATACGATCCGAGAAATCATGTATTCAATGCTTACGAGAACAAAGATTTCTATGTTGGTATATTTGATTATTGCAGCATTTATATAAGCTAACAAAATTCTCTTCCTAAAATTGGTTTTTGGTCAGGAACCAGACAATTTCATCTGGAAAGTTTTTGAATGTGCAATGTTTATAAATCCACCACAATGCACATAGATGGATATAGAAAGAAAGTTGGGATAAATGTTGTGTAAGGACCTTCTTCTTCTTGTTTGTCTCTAAATGAAAACGAATGATGTTTCTAATGGTAACAAATGGATTTAGGAGACTTATCTGCATAATTTGTCAACTGAGATTTGACATTGTTTTCCCAACATGAGGGGGAGAAAATAAGCAGTTGGGTAAAGAGATTAACTGGAATGAATTATCATTGGCTCATTTTGATCCTCGTACAAAACAATGTGAACTCGGAAGTTCAAAAGATAATTCATTTGCAGAATTTAGCTAATCGAATGCCGTAGCATTTATCGACCCAAAGAAAGTGACAAAGTCACATGTTCGAGCTGCTAATGCTCCTATTCGAATTGATGTCCCCGAAGGGCAACCTATTATAAATGAATCTAAAGCACGCCTTTGAAGCGTGGCAGCCCATCGGTTCCAAAGATAAAAATCCTCGAATGAGAAAAGGAGCTAAGAATATAGATGGTCAAGTTGAGGATAATCAAGAAAAGTTGGTAGCTCTGAAGAGTCATTATCTCCGGTAGAGATATCTCGAGAAGAGAATGTTATAGTCCCGAAGAGACCCGGTACCTAAAATATGTGAAAATAATGATATCTCAATAAATTATTTTATGAATGGTATCCGATGGGACCGAAATGAAGTCAACATTGACGACGTCTTTGCTTATCATATAGCATATGATGTAATGAATGATAATGAGGATCATGAGCCAAAATCCATTAGTGAGTGCCAACAAATGAAAGGATTGGCCCTTATGGAAAGATGCTATTAATGCGAGAATTAAATTCACGGCAAAACGAAAAGTATTTAGACTCGTAGTCCATACACGAAGATGTAAAGCCGAGTTGGGTACAAATGGGTTTTTTTTTGTACGAAAGAGAAATGACAAGGGTGAAATCACAAGATATAAGGCACGTCTTGTAGCCCAAGGCTTTACACAAAGACGACATTGATTTTGAAGAAACGTACTCATAGGTAGTGGATGCAACTACTTTTCGTTATTTGATTAGCTTGGCAAGTAAATGAAGGACTTAATTTGCGTTTAATGGATGTCATGACCGCCTATTTGTATGGCTCACTTGACAATGATATTTATATGAAAGTCCCGAAGGACTCAAGATGCCGAAGCATATAATTCAAATTCTCGAGAACAATACTCAATTAAATTAAATAAGTCTCGTATGGCTTAAAGCAATCTGGGCGCATGTGGTATAATTGTCTCGAAAAATATTTGTTAAAAGAAGGGTACAAAAATGACCCAATATGCCCATGCCTTTTATGAAAAGATCAAGAAATGAATTTACTATAATTGCTGTATATGTTGATGATATCAACATCATTGGAACTCCTGAAGAGCTTCAAAAGGCAATTAATTGCTTAAAGAAAGAATTTGAAATGAAAGATTTGGGCAGAACAAAATTCTGTCTTGGATTACAGATCAAGTACCTAAAGAATGGGATCTTTGTAGTTTATACAAAGAAGGTCCTAGAACGATTTTATATGGATAAATCACATCCATTGTGTACTCCAATGATTGTAAGATCTTTGAAGATTGATAAAGATCCATTCCAACCTCGAATAATTGACGAAGAAGCAAGATATAGTAATGCACCAACACGGAGGCATTGGAATGGAGTAAAACATATTCTTCGTTACCTCAAAGGCACTATGGACATGGGGTTATACTACACATTGGATATGCGAGATATCTTTGGATTTTTGTCTAACCCACATGATAGTAAATCACACACGGGTTATCTATTTACATGTGGAAGTACAACTATTTCATGGCAATCTATGAAGCGAGACTATATTAGCTACATCGGCTAACCATGCAGAAATTCTAGCAATGCATGAAGCAAGTCAAGTGAAAATCTAGAGATATATTCACTAAGACACTTCCAGAAGCAATTTTTGAAAAGCTTGTCCATGGTATTGATCTTCAAAGACTCAAAGTTCTCAAATGGTATTATTATCATCAGGGGGAGTAATACTGATATTGTCAAAAGGGGGAGTCGATACACGCTGTACTCTTTTTCCCTTATCTAGGCTTTGTCCCACTGGGTTTTCCTAGAAAGGTTTTTAATGAGGCAGCATTGCACAGTGTATCAATGAATGATGTACTCTTTTCTTTGGCTAGGTTTTTATCCCACTGGGTTTTTCCTAGTTAAAGTTTTTAATGAGGCACATTCATAATGGACATCCAAGGGGGAGTGTTATGAATATATTTATAATATGAATGTCCATTGCACAGTAACCCTTGAAGGTCTATAAATAGAGGTCTTGTGTAAACATTCTGAACACACTTGAAATAAGAATTTCTTCATCTCTCTAGAATTTCTCTCTGACTTCTCTCTACTTTTCTTTACATTTTCTTCAATTTCATAACAATTATCAAATTCCCCACACTTATCTTTTTGCACTCGAGCAAAATTCAAAGAAAAAAACCTAAAGGAGAAACTCTTCTTTTCTAACAATTGCTAACAATGCAAAAATTGAACAAGGGACACAAAGCTCCAAAAGATCAATCAATCAAGACCACAATCCCTTCATCTCAAATTACAATTCATGGTAATCTCAATCAATGATGCTAATCACATAAGATGGTCTCTCAAATGATGCGCTCAATCAATCAATCAATCTCTCAAGTGTTTAAGGTAAATAAGTGTATCGCTCAAATTCTACTCAAGAAATTTGCTCTACCATAAGCTTGCTCAATTTCTACGTCTCCACTACTCATAACATATGCATGCACAAATCAAGAGAGCTTGTTATGAAAGGTTGTAATGGAGTTAGGGTGAAGGTAGGTAATAGTATGGAATGAGAGGTTAAGCACCAAGGAAATTAAAAAGAGCACTAATTAACACAATCATTCTCTATGTAAGAAAATTTTTATTTTACTTATATATCTTCTTTCTTTCTATGTGTTTTCTTTCTTTATTTCTTCTCTTTTTTTTTTCTTTTTTTTTCTGCTTTTCTTTCTTTTCTTTTCTTTTTTCTTTTGCTTCTTTTTTTTTCCTTTCTTTTTCTTTCTTTCATTTTTTGAGAAAAATGAAACTATACTATATACATAATCACAATTACAAAAGCAAACACCCCCCCCACATTTAAAGCGTGGCACTCTAATACCCCCACACTTAAACACAAAACCAAGGTGAAACCAATGCTCAATAAATTTTCAAGGTGCGGAATAAAATGGTTTTTCGCTTAGGTTTGTAATGTGGCTTAGAAAAGAATGAGTCAAAAAGGCACAAAGGGCTAGCAAAGGAATCATAATGCAAGGGAAAGGCTATTTGGCCAAAGTGTGAAAAATAAAAGAACGAAAACAAGCTTCCATCATACTTATGCACGTAAGTGAAAAATGTAGTTTCAAAAAGAAAAGGAGCAAGTTCTAGAGAACACAAATCATGAGCATATGCACACATGAAAGAAAGAATGGCAAAAGATGAATTTCATTCATGTAGGCCCAAAATCTCACAAGGTCAACACCAACTTAAGCAACCAACATCACCAAATCAACTACCAAGATATGTAATCGAAGAGTCAAGAATCGTAGACCCAACAGAATGATCCTTTAAAACCAAAATGTCCTAGTTCATAATATGTAGCAATCATAGAATGAGAGACTATATTTATTTTTGAAAAGCAAAATAGAAAAAGGAAAACAAATAGAAGAAAGAGGGAGAAAGAAAGAAGAATACTCCCAAGGGGTTTATGGAGGATACGTGGCATCAATGAGGAGAATCTCGCTTCCTCAGCCGCTTTGGGATCCCTCATGAAATGGCTTGAGGCGATGCCCATTAACCTTAAAGGTTCGTCCGTGGGTGGATCACATAGCTCAACGGCACCAAATGGAAAAATGTTAGTGATCTCAAAAGGGCCATCCCATTTAGATCGAAGCTTACCGGCATAAACTTCAAACGGGAGTTAAACGGAAGAACTTTCTAGCCCACGAAAATTCTTTCCTCGAGAATATGCTTATCATGGAATGCCTTAGTCTTTTCCTTGTATAACCGCGAGCTTTCATAGGCATCCAATCTAAGCTCATCCAACTCTTGCAATTGTAGCTTCCACTCCATCCCGAGACTTGGCCAAATCCATGTTACACTTTGTTTAATGGCCCAATAGGCTTGATGCTCCAACTCAACCGGAAGATGACATGCCTTACCAAAGACAAGCCGATAAGGAGACATCCCAATCGGAGTCTTGTAGGCGGTGCGATATGCCCACAAAGCATCCTCTAATCGCTTACTCCAATCTTTCCGGGTAGAGTTAACAGTCTTTTGAAGGATTTGCTTAATCTCTCTATTTGAGACTTCAGCTTGACCGTTGGTTTGAGGATGGTATGCTGTGGAGACCTTGTGAAGCACTCCATACTTGTGTAACAAGGCACCCATGCTTCGGTTGCAAAAATGGGAGCCTTGGTCACTGATAATAGCTCTAGGAATGCCAAACTGCACGAGAAAATGTTAGACCTAACAAAATCCACCACCACGAAGAATCATTAGTCCGGGTGGCTTTCGCCTCAACCCATTTCGAGACATAATCAACGGCCCGGCGGTATGTAAGTATAACCAAATGAAGCAAGAAATGGACCCATAAAATCAATACCCCCAAACATCAAAGATCTCACAAAACAATATAGGGTTTGGGGCATCTCATGCCTACGGAAATACTCCTTGCTCTCGACGGTTATCACATGACTTACAAAACGAGATGGGAATCATGAAACAAGGAAGGCCAAAATAATCCCTTGTCTAACACTTTCCTAGTAGTTCTTTGGGGTCCAAAGTGACCACCACGAAGCATGAGCAAAATGCAATATAGAGTGAAACTCATGATCAGGCACACATCTCCTAACTACTTGGTGGTCACTACAAAATTTCCACAGATAAGGGTCATCCAAAAAATAATATTTAGACTCACTCTTTAATTTAAGGGTTTGGGCCCTAGTGGAATCTACGGGCAAAACACCAGCTACCAAGTAGTTAACCAGATCAAGCATACCATGGAAGCTTACCTTGCGGTTTGTAGAAAGCCGCTCATCGGGGAAATCATCCCGAATAGAAGAGGGGGAGAAGGAGAATGAGTGATGCGACTCAAGTGGTCACTACCCGGTTTATGCTCCACTCGTCTCGAATCTCAACATCAAACTCTTGGAGCAGCAACATCCACCGGATGAGTCGTGGCTTAGCATCGCCTTTTTCAAAAGAAACTTCAAAGCGGCATGGTCGGAAAACAACTACTCTACTTGCTAGCGAGATATGACCTAAACTTATCAAAAGCAAATACAATAGCCAACAACTCTTTCTCAGTAGTGGTGTAATTAGACGGGCAGGATCCAAAGTCTTGGAGGCATATGCAATCACATGAGATGCTCTATCAACTCGATGTGCCAAGATAGCACCAACCGCATAGTTGGAAGCATCACACATCAACTCGAAGGGGAGGCACCAATCAAGGGCTTGGATCACTGCGGCTGTAGTCAGACAACGCTTCAAATGATCGAAGGCCGCCTTGCAAGCATCATCAAATACAAAGTCGGTGTCCTTATGCGAAGGTTGGACAAGGGTCGGGCGTCTTCTGAAATCCCGAATGAAACGCCGATAGAAACCTACATGACCAAGAAAAGAGTGAACTTCCCGCACGAGATGCGGGGGTAAAGCAAAGCGTAGTTACATCTATCTTAGCGGGATCTACCTCAATCCCTTTCCTAGACACTATGTGTCCCAAGACTATACCCGACTCAACCATAAAGTGACACTTCTCATAATTCGGCACAAGATTAGACTCGATACACCTATGCAAAACTCTAGACAAATTAGCTAAGCATGCATCAAAATCAGACCCATATACAAGTGAAATCATCCATAAACACCTCAATGCAGTCCTCTAGAAACTCAGAGAAAATGCTTACCATACAACGCTGAAAGGTGCCAGGTGCGTTGCAAAGGCCAAAAGGCATCCTTCGGTAGGCATATGTTCCAAAGGGGCATGTGAAGGTCATCTTCCCCCCGATCCTCGGGAGCAATATGGATACGGAAGTATCCGGAGTAGCCATCAAGAAGCAAAGTAATGGGACTTGCCGGCCAATCGCTCTAACATCGATCAATGAAAGGTAGAGGGTAATGATCCTTGCGAGTGGCTTGGTTGAGTCTCCTATAGTCGATTCAAACTCTCCAACTATTCGAACTCGAGTAGGAATGAGCTCATTCTTCGATTGGCTACCACGGTGACTCGGATTTCTTGGGAACCACCGGATAGGGCTAACCCACGGCTATCGAAATGGGATAGATGATACCGGCTTGCGAAGCTTAGTGACCTCCTTCTTCGCCACATCAAGGATAAGAGGATTAAGGCGTCTCGGGGGCTGCCTCTCCGCTTAGAGGCCTCTTCCATGTCGATGCATACACATGGAAGGGCTAATGCCAACGATGTCGCCTAATGTCCACCCAATGGCTTTCTTGTTGGCCCTCAATAAGCTTACGACTTCTCTTCTTGGTCGGGAAGAAGATTATTTGCCACAATGATCGGCAACTTGTTCATCCACCTCCGTAAATGCATACTTCGGGTGATCGGAAGGGATTTCAACTCAAGCTTGGGTGGTTTCTCGGTGGAGGGAAGAAGCTTGGGTGGTTGTTGCCACAACTCGATGTCATCACACTAGAAATACCGAAACCACATTCAAAGAAGCGAAGAGCGTGTCTATACAGCTCAATGTTAACATCGAGCTCGCTCATCAAAATCGAGGTAAGCTCATCAAAATCGAGAATCGGGATGCACATTAGGATCGGGATGAAGCTCAAACTCGAATCAATATCAAAATCCACATGTAATGTAGAATCACCAAGCAAGTCGGAATCACCAAATAATGCAAAGCATTAAGAAAATCGGTGCAAACAGAAAGCACCATTCATTATCAAGACATGCACAAATGGGAGAATCACTCTCGGATGCAAAATCGGGATAATCAAGCACACCAATCGGCAATAACATCATCCACAAGCATCATAAATCACATCAATGCAGAAAAGAAAGTGTTCTTCCTAGGATGTTTCATGGCATCAAAGATATTGAAATTCACGGGTATATCACCAAACTCCATGGAAAGAGTACCGAGAATGCACATCTATCTTAGTCCTAGTTGTTTTCATGAAAGGCCTCCCTAGAATGATTGGTGACCTACTGCGGGAGACTCATCCTCCATATCTAAGATGTAAAAATCAGCGGGAAATATCAGTTCATTAACTTTGACTAATACATCCTCAACTAAACCAGAAGGATGAACATTACTCCTATTAGCTAGTTGAACAACAACACCAGTAGGACATAAAGGACCAAGACCAAGATATTTATAAATAGATGCAGGCATGACATTAATAGAAGCACCTAAATCTAGCATGCAATCATCAAATCTATAGTTACCAAAACAGCAAAGGGATAGAAAACGTCCCCGGATCCTTGCACTTGCGAGGCATCGTAAATTTGGATGAGTCGATACATTCTGGTTCAAACTCACTCGTTCACTCCCTTTCGAGTCGCCTCTTGTTGGTGCACAACTCCTTGAGAAACTTGGCATATTTAGGAATTTGTTTGACGCATCTAAGAGAGGAATGTTGATCTCTACTCTTCTCGAATGTCTCAAGTATATCCTTCTCTTGTGCTTTTTCCGCCAACTTCTTGGATTGAACTGCTCTACGAGGAAAGGAAGAGGAATGGGGATGTCTTCCTCTTCACCTTGCTGCACTGCCTTTTTATTTTTAGAGTCAATCTTCACATTTTCGACTCTCTTTCGATGTTGAGGTCACATCTGCAGCTGGTTTAGGTTCCTCCAATTGCTTGCCAGAACGAAGGGAGATAGCACTCACATTCCCCTTAGTATTAGGAATTGTTTGTGAAGGAAGAGTGTTGGATCCCTGGGGTTGAAGCTGGTTCAATGATGTTGCCAACCGCCCAACTGTGTTTGCAAACTCGAATGAAAGTGTCGGTTCTTGTTGGAACCGCATATTGCGTGACAAATTGCTTCATCATATCTTCAAGTGAGGAACCACCACTACCACTACTACTAGCCCTTTGTTGTCTTTTGTGGAGGTGCACATATGGTGGTCGAGGAGGTGGTGGCGGCAAAAGGCAAAAGCGGTGCAGGATTTGTTGGAAATTCCCGTGGTGCACTTGTCTCTCGGTGGTAATTCCCCAGTTCTGCTGATATTGGTTACTCGGTTCGATTACGGTTCCAACGAAAATTGGGGTGATTTCTCCAACCGGGATTGTAGGTATTGGAGAAGGCATTATTCTCGTTGGTATTGTGGCTTTCCGGAAAAGCACCCACTTTGGGTTTCGATTTGGTCTTGATAAGTAGGATCATGCATGGTAGGGCAAGAGTCGGTAGAATGGTAAGGGTCGAACAGAACCCACATGAGTAGCCAATCGAGGAGGAGAAGATTGTATGCATGCGTGTCGCTGCCGGTGCCTCACCGGAGAGGTCGGATCATCAAGTCTATTCTCTAATCTCTCGAGAATCGTCTTTGGATTTGGAGGTGTTTGCACATGGTAAACAGGAGTACTATTGGCCTTGGTGCCAAATTTCTGAGAGTTGGCTGCTATCTCGGATATCAATTCTCGGGCATCCTCAGGTGTCTTGTTACGTAGAGCCCCACCGCTAGAAGCATCCACCAAACCTTTGTCTACTAGTAGTAGACCATCATAGAAATGGGTAATCAAGAGTTGCTCGGTGATCGGTGGTGTGGACGGCTTGTACATAACCTTTTGAACCTCTCCCGTACTCATACAAAGTCTCCCCATTGGCTGTTTAATGTTGGCAATTTCCTTTTTGATCGCGGTTGCTCTTGAGGCGGGGTAATATTTCTCCATAAATAACCTCGAACATCGGTCCAGCTCCCAATAGATGAAGGTGAAGGTACAACAACCAGTCTTTGGCCCCACCTTCCAATGAGAAAGGAAAAGTTTGTCGGCTTGATTTGATCTTCATCAATCGCATGTGGTTTCATTGTCTTGCACACTAGATGGAATTCCTTCAAATGCTTAATGGCACACTCACTTTGAAAGACCATGAAACTTAGGCGGCAAGTGTATTAGACCAGATTTAAGCTCAAAGTTAGCGCAAAGGGCGGGATATTGAATGCACAAAGGTTGATAATTAACATCGGGTTCATTCAATTCCTTTAAAGTAGGACGATTTTCTGTTCTTACGCCATAATTTCGAGTTAGGAAAATTGCTACTAGAATCGGTGAAAACAACAAGACTATCGAAGTACTATCGAAACACAATCGAAAGATCATGAGAATGAACACAATCGAATGGTCGGACTTAAGTTTAATGTCCAATTCGGTATTAATCCCACGACTTAGCCTAACAACTCTTCTAGCGGTAAGAATTGTTCTTTCTATTTCGGGATCAAATGACAACAAGTCTTCGGATTGATAGTGGTCCTAGTACTCATGCAGCATAAGCACAAGGCAGAATTTGCAGAAAATCAGAATTACGAAAATGCCACCAGCCAATCAGAATTACAAAAATGCCATTAGAAACTCAGAATTACGAAAATGCCACTAAAAGTGGTAAAAAGTAGAAAAACACTAAGACAACACAAAAGCAACACAAAAACAAAAACCTATGGTAGAAATTGACCTAAACAAGTCCAGAAACACTACCAAATGATTTTTAAAATTTTTGGGACTTGGACAGGGGCAACTCCTAGACCATTGGGGAACCAAAAAATGGAATAAAAAAACTTCAAAAATTGAAAAAGTGGTCTAAACGATGGAATTTGGCAAAACGGAGCTTAGCACATGGAAAATCAAAGATTTTCGATGTGCGTTGTGAGATAGGTCATTTTCTATCACTGGACCAAATTTCAGCCCATTCGAGAGATACTCCGAAAAGAAAGCGACTAGTAGAAATCAAAAAATCAAAACTTAAAACAAAAAAAAAGTGGTCTAAACGTTGGAATTTGGGGAAAATAGGGTATACCTCACTCCCTACATGGGAGTAACTCTTTCCTAGAATGCCCAATTCCTTGTGAATAAGACCTGGTTTGAGTGATCGGGGTCGAAAAAATTTACGTCCAACCACCCGAACCACCTAAACTACCGAAAAACGAAGCTATTTACACTATCGTTACTAATCAAACCGATGCAAATTCCCCGCAGCGGCGCCATATTTTGACAGAGATTTGCCGTAATCTCCTAAACTAACCAGTTAGAAAAGGATTTGCAAAGTATAATGTAACTGGGTCGTTTCAACAATTCGCATTGATCGGTTCAATTTGCACAACAATAAAACAATGACAATAAATGGGGGTTTTTTGATTGGTATAATATTAAAGACGAAATAACAGAGACAAAATGAAATAACACGAATTGAACAGAAAACGGAGGATTAAAGGATCAACCCACGATTTCGGATTCACCCACTACCCTTCCTCGAATGAAATAGATTTATAACCGAACTCATAATCGACTCTAGACAAACCGAAATCTACGCATTTGTCTAGAAATTCCCTCAAGCGAACAATCATTCAGAATTTGTTCGAATCGTGGCGAACCCTCGTACGATCGCATAGAAATACTTTAACCTTGATCGAACTTCATCCTTGGGAAATATCGATTTGGGTTTTTAATTAAAAACCCAATCCGAACCAAAAATCAAATCGATTAAGGGATACGAAACGAGTTAGACGGTTACCGATTAGGCACCGAATCCTCTGGATAGTGGATGGAACCCTCATCATTGATCAATCTCAGAAATTTAGCCGAACATAATTAAGAAAGATGAAAGACAGATGAAGAACGCGAAGAACAGAAGAACATTGCAGAGAATTTGAAAACTACTATTTTGATCCTCTGAATTCTAAAAACGTGAATGAGAATGTGTTTGTGGCTGCTACCTCACTTAACCTAAAATGGCAAAACGAAATGGGGCTCCAATCCACAATTCGGGCCCGAAAGAAAATAAAATAAAATGGGCTTTAATTACAAAATTCGAGCCAAAAAATACATATGACTTCGGCTCCAAAATCGACCGCCCTCTTGTCCGAATTTGCTCTTCATGTCTTCATAACAATTGTAGCTCTCTGAATCATCTAAAATATGAGACAAAAATGAGGCAAATCCAATGTGTGGTTCAATAGTTATGGTAAAAATGGTGAAGCAATGTAAAACTGGAATTTATTATTAAATAATGGCTAAAATATAATAAAAGGCCCAAGGCCCAAATAAGTATAAAAGCCATTATTTATTAGCTAAAGAGTCCTAAATTATAAATCAAGAGACAAAAAGTAGTGTATGAAATATTCAATTATCAATGCGAGACCCCGCTATACCGTGGGTGTATAAAATACCAATTGTTGAACGCCGTATTGAAATTGGTAAGCTTGAAGGCGTGATAATTGAATATTTCATACACTACTTTTTGTCTCTTGATTTATAATTTAGGACTTTTTCTTTAGCTAATAAATAATGGCTTTTATACTTATTTGGGCTTTGGGCCTTTTATTATATTTTAGCCATTATTTAATAATAAATTCCAGTTTTACATTGCTTCACTATTTTTACCATAACTCTTGAACCAGACATCGGATTTGCCTCATTTTTGTCTCATACTTCAGATGATTCAGAGAGCTACAATTGTTATGAAGACATGAAGAGCAAATTCAGACAAGAGGGTGGTCGATTTTGGAGCCAAAGTCTTATGTATTTTTGGGCTCGAATTTTGTAATTAAAGCCCATTTTTTTTATTCTTTTCCATTTTGGGCCTGAATTGTGGATTGGAGCCCTATTTCGTTTTGTCATTTTAGGTTAAGTGAGGTAGTAGCCACAAACACATTCTCATTCACGTTTTTAGATTTTAGTGGATCAAAATAGGAGTTTTGATTCTCTCATCATTCTTCGTGTTCTTCATGTTCATGATGAAATTTCTTTCGATTTCGTTCGTATAATCATGACTAGATAAGCTACTTGTGATTAACCTATGGATTGAAGATTCCACTATCCAAAGGACTCACGCTTAATCGGTAACCGTCTAACTCGTTTCTGCATTCTTCAATCGGATTCGATTTTTGGATTTGGATTGGGTTTTTGATTAAAAACCCAGATCGACATTTCCCAAGGACGTAGTTCGAGCTAGGTTAAAGTATTACTGTGCGATCGTACGGTGATACGCCACTATTCGAACAAATTCTGAACGATTGTTCAGTTGAGGGAATTTCTGGGCAAATGCAGAGATTTCGGTTTGCCCGTGAGTCGATCACGAGTTCGGTTATAAATCTGTTTTCGTTCGAGGAAGGGCTGAAATTTGAAATCCGAGTTAATCTTCGTTTAACCGTGTTAATTTCATTTTTTTGTTATTTCATTTTTATTCTTTTTGAATCAAAACCCCCATTTTCCATTTTGTTTTATTTCTTTGTTCGAATCGAACCGACTCAATTCGTTGGGAAACGACCCAGGTTACATTATACGCAAATCCTTTTCTAATATGGTTATTTTGGGAGATCACGACAAATCATTGTCAAAATATGGCGCCATTACTGTTGGGAAATTTGCATCGGTTTGATTAGTAACGGTAGTGTAAATAGCTTCGTTTCGATAGTTTAGGTGGTTGGTCTTTGGGCGAAATTTTTATGACCCAGATCACTCAACCCAGGTCTTATTCACAAGGAATTGGGCATTCTAAGAAAGAGTAACTCTCAAGTAGAGAGTGAGGTCTGCCCTATTTTGTCCAAATTCCAACGTTTAGACCACTTTTTTCACTATTTTAAGTTTCAATTTTGTGATTTCTACTAGGGTCAGTTTTTTTGAGTATCTCTGATTTGGTTGAAATTTGGTACAGTGATAGAAAATGGCCTATCTCACACGACACATCGAAAATCTTTGATTTTCCATGTGCTAAGCTCCTTTTTGCCAAATTCCATCGTTTAGACCACTTTTTCAATTTTTGAAGTTTTTTTATTCCATTTTTGGGTTCTCCAATGGTCTAGGAGTTGCCCTGTCCAAGTCTCAAAAATTTTGAAAATCATTTGATAGTGTTTTGGACTTGTTTAGGTCAATTTCTACCATAGATTTTTGTTTTTATGTTTGCTTTTGTGTGTCTTAGTGTTTTTATACTTTTTACCACTTTTAGTGACATTTTCGTAATTCTGATTGGCTGGTGGCATTTTCGTAATTATGATTTTCTACAAATTCTGCCTTGTGATTATGCTGCATAAGTACTAGGAGCACTATCAATCCAGAAAACTTGTTGCCATTTGATCCTGAAATAGAAAGAACAATTCTTACTGCTAGAAGAGTTGTTAGGCTAAGTCGTGGGATTAATACTGAATTGAACATTGAACTTGAGTATGATTGTGGCCATTCTGATTGTGTCTATGCTGTTGATCTTTCTGATTGTGTTTCTGATAGTACTTCTGATAGTCTTGTTGTTTTCATTGATTCTAGTAGCAATTTTCCTAACTCAGAAATTATGGCAGAAGAATAGGAAAATCATCCTACTTTAAAGGAATTGAATGAACCTGATGTTAATTATCAACCTTTGTGCATCCAATATCCCGCCCTTGTCGCTAACTTTGAGCTTAAATCTGGTCTAATTCACTTGCTGCCTAAGTTTCATGGTCTTTCAGGTGAGTGTGCCATTGATGAAGATCAAATCCTAATACATTCTGGTTCAAACTCACTCGTTCACTTCCCTTCAGTCGCCTCTTGTTGGTGCACAACTCCTTCAGAAACTTGGCATATTTAGGAATTTGTTTGACTGCATCTAAGAGAGGAATGTTGATCTCTACTCTTCGAATGTCTCAAGTATATCCTTCTCTTGTGCTTTGTCCGCCAACTTCTTGGATTGAAGGGCTCTCGAGGGAAAGGAAGAGGAATGAGAATGTCTTCCTCTTCACCTCGCTCGCATTGCCATTTTTTATTTTTAGAGTCAATCTTCACATTTTTCGACTCTCTTTCGATGTGGAAGTCACATCTCGCAATTTGGTTTAGGTTCCTCCAATTGCTTGCCGTAACAAAGGGAGATAGCACTCACATTCCCCTTAGTATTAGGAATTGTTTGTGAAGGAAAAGTGTTGGATCCCGAGGTTGAAGCGGTTCAATGAGGTTGCCAATCGCCTAACTGTGTTTGCAAACTCTAAATGGAAGTGTCAGTTCTTGTTGGAACCGCATATTGGTCGCGACAAATTGCTTCATCATATCTTCAAGTGAGGAACCACCACTACCACTACTACTAGCCCTTTCTTTGTTGTCCCGTGGATGTGCACATATGGTCGGTCGAGGAGGTGGTGTACCGGCAAAGGCAAAGGAAGTGCAGATTGCTATTGGAAATTTTGTGGTCTCAGTCATCTTGTCTCTATTGGTAATTCCTGCAGTCGCGATATTGGTTACTCGGTTTCGATTTCGGTTCCAACGGAAATTAGGGTGATTTCTCCAACCAGGATTGTAGGTATTGGAGAATGCATTATTCTCATTTGGTATTGTGGCTTTCCCGGAAAAGCACCCACTAAAGCTACCGACCGGTCTTGATAAGCGAGGATCAAGCAAGGTAGGGCAAGAGTCGATAGAATGGTAAGGGTCGAACGTAACCCACATGAGTACCCAACGAGGAGGAGAAGATTGTACCGTGTCACGTGTCACCGCGCCTACCTTACCAAAGAGGTCGATCATCAAGTCTATTCTCTAATCTCTCGAGAATCGTCTTGGACTAGAGGTGTTTGCACATGGTAAACGGGAGTACTATTGGCCCCGGTGCCAAATTGCCGAGAGTTGGCTACCATCTTGGATATCAATTCTCGGGCATCTTCGGGTGTCTTGTTACGTAGAGCCCCACCGCTAGAAGCATCCACCAAACCTTTGTCTACTCGGTAGCGAGACCATCATAAAAATGGGTAATCAAGAGTTGCTCCGTGATCGGTGGTGTGGGACTGACTTGCACATAACCTTTTGAACCTCCCAAGTACTCATGCAAAGTCTCCCCATTGGCCTGTTTAATGTTGGCAATTTCCTTCTTGATCACAATTTCTCTTGAGGCAAGGTAATATTTCTCCATAAATAACCTCTGAACATCAGTCCAGCTCCCAATAGATGAAGGCTGAAGGTACAACAACCAGTCTTTGGCTCCACCTTCCAATGAGAAAGGAAAAGCTCTCAGCTATCCAGCCTACCATGCCTTGCAAGTGCAAGGATCCAGGGACATTTTCTATCCCTTGCCTTATTGGCAATTATAGATTTGATGATTGCATGCTAGATTTAGGTTCTTCTATTAATGTCATCCCTACATCTATTTTGGTCTTGGTCCTTTACGTCCTACTGGTGTTGTTGTTCAGTTAGCTAATAGGAGTAGTGCTCATCCTTCTAGTTTAGTTGAAGATGTATTAGTCAAAGTTAATGAATTGATATTCCCTGCTGATTTTTACATATTAGATATGGAGGATGAGTCTTCTAGTAGTAGGTCACCAATCATTCTAGGGAGGCCTTTCATGAAAACAGCTAGGACTAAGATAGATGTGTATTCTAGTACTCTTTCCATGGAGTTTGGTGATATATCTGTGAATTTCAATATCTTTGATGCCATGAAACATCCTAGGGAAGAACATTCTGTTTTTCTGCATTGATGTTATTGATGATGCTGTGGATGATGTTCTTGCTGATTGGTGTTCTGATTATCCTAATTTTTCATCTGAGAGTGATTCTGCCATTTGTGCATGTGCTGATAATGAATGGTGCTCTGTTTGCACTAACTTGGTTAATATTGCTGCATTATTTGGTGGTTCTGACTTGCTTGTTGATTCTGCATTACATGTGGATTATGATATTGATTCTCAGTTTGAGCTTCATCCTGATCCTAATGTGCATCCTGATTCTGATTTTGACGAGCTTAACTCTGATTTTGATGAGCTGAACTCGATGTTAACATTGAGTCGTATAGACACGCTTCTTCTCGCTTCTTTGAATGTGGTTTCGTGTATTTCTAATGTGATGACATCGAGTTGTGGCAACAACCACCCAAGCTTCTTCCCTCCACCGAGCAACCACCCAAGCTTGAGTTGAAATCCCTTCCGATCACCTAAAGTATGCATTTCGGAGGTGGATGAACATTTGCCGATCATTGTGGCAAATAATCTTCTTCCCGACCAAGAAGAGAAGTCGCTAAGCTTATTGAGGGCGAACAAGAAAGCCATTGGGTGGACATTAGGCGACATCGTTGGCATTAGCCCTCCATGTGTATGCATCAAATTCGTTGGAAGAGGACTCTAAGCCGGTGAGGTAACCCCGTAGACGCCTTAATCCTCTTATCCTTGATGTGGTGAAGAAGGAGGTCACTAAGCTTTTGCATGCTGGTATCATCTATCCCATTTCTGATAGCCAGTGGGTTAGCCCGATCCAGGTGGTTCCCAAGAAATCTGGAGTCACTATGGTAGCCAATCAGAAGAATGAGCTCATTCCTACTCGAGTTCAGAATAGTTGGAGAGTTTGCATCAACTATAAGAGACTTAACCAAGCCACTCACAAGGATCATTACCCTCTACCTTTCATTGATCAGATGTTAGAGCGATTGGTCGGTAAGTCTCACTATCGCTTCTTGGATGGCTACTCCGGAAACTTCCAGATCCATATTGCTCCTGAGGATCGGAGAAGACAACCTTCACATGCCCCTTTGGAACATATGCCTACCGAAGGATGCCTTTTGGCCTTTGCAACGCTCCCGGCACCTTTCGCCGTTGTATGGTAAGCATTTTCCGAGTTTCTAGAGGACCGCATGGAGGTTTTTATGGATGACTTCACTGTATATGGGTCCGATTTTGATGCATGCTTAGCTAATTTGTCTAGAGTTTTGCATAGGTGTATTGAGTCTAATCTTGTGCTGAATTATGAGAAGTGTCACTTTATGGTTGAGTCGGGTATAGTCTTGGGACACATAGTGTCTCGGAAAGGGATTGAGGTAGATCCTACTAAGATAGATGTAATTACTGCTTTGCCTTACCCCGCATCTGTGCGAGAAGTTCGCTCTTTTCTTGGTCATGCAGGTTTCTATCGGCGTTTCATTCAGGATTTCAGCAAGATTGCCCGACCCTTATCCAACCTTCTACATAAGGACACTGACTTTGTATTTGATGATGCTTGCAAGGCGGCCTTCGATCATTTAAAGCGTTGCTTGACTACAGCCCCAGTGATCCAAGCCCTTGATTGGTGCCTCCCCTTTGAGTTGATGTGTGATACTTCCAACTATGCGGTTGGTGCTATCTTGGCACAACGAGTTGAAAGAGCATCTCATGTGATTGCATATGCCTCCAAGACTTTGGATCCTGCCCAGTCTAATTACTCCACTACTGAGAAAGAGTTGTTGGCTATTGTATTTGCTTTTGATAAGTTTAGGTCATATCTCATAGCGGGTAGAGTAGTTGTTTTCTCCGACCACGCCGCTTTAAAGTTTCTTTTGAAAAAGGCAGATGCTAAGCCACGACTCATCCGGTGGATGTTGTTGCTCCAAGAGTTTGATATTGAGATTCGAGATGTAAGTGGAGCACAAACTCGGGTAGCCGACCACTTGAGTCGCATCACTCATTCTCCCTCTCACCCTCTTCTATTTGGGATGATTTCCCGATGAGCAGCCTTCTACACCGCAAGGTAAGCTTCCGCCGATCCGGTTACTACTTGGTAGCCGGTGTTTTGCTCGTAGATTCCACTAGGGCCCAAACCCTTAAATTAAAGAGTGAGTCTAAATATTATGTTTGGGATGACCCTTATCTATGGAAATTTTGTAGTGACCAAGTAATTAGGAGATGTGTGCCTGATCATGAGTTTCACTCTATATTGCATTTTGCTCATGCTTCTGCCTTTAGTGGTCACTTTGGACCCCAAAGAACTGCTAGGATAGTCTTAGACAATGGATTATTTTGGCCTTCCTTGTTTCATGATTCCCATTTGTTTTGTAAGTCATGTGATAACTGTCAAAGAGCAGGGAGTATTTCCCGTAGGTATGAGATGCCCTAGAACCCTATATTGTTTCGTGAGATCTTTGATGTTTGGGGTATTGATTTTATGGGTCCATTTCTCGCTTCATATGGTTATACTTACATACCGTTGGCCGTTGATTATGTCTCGAAATGGGTTGAGGCGAAAGCCACCCGAACTAACGATTCTTTCGTGGTGGTGGATTTTGTTAGGTCTAACATTTTTTGCGGGTTTGGCATTCCTAGAGCTATTATCGTGACCAAGGCTCCCATTTTTGCAACCGAAGCATAGGTGCCTTGTTACGCAAGTATGGAGTGCTTCACAAGGTCTCCACAGCATACCATCCTCAGACCAACGGACAAGTTGAAGTCTCAAATAGAGAGATTAAGCAAATCCTTCAGAAGATTGTTAACTCTACACGGAAAGATTGGAGTAAGCGATTAGATGATGCTTTGTGGGCATATCACACCGCCTACAAGACTCCAATTGGGATGTTTCCTTATCGGCTTGTCTTTGGTAAGGCATGTCATCTTCCGGTTGAGTTGGAGCATCAAGCCTATTGGGCCATTAAGCAGTTTAACATGGATTTGGCTAAGTCTGGGATGGAGCGAAAGCTCCAATTGCAAGAGTTGGATGAGCTTAGATTGGATGCCTATGAGAGTTCACGGTTATACTAGGAAAAGACTAAGGCATTCCATGATAAGCATATTCTGAGGAAAGAATTTTCTGTGGGCCAGAAAGTTCTCCTGTTTAACTCCCGTTTGAGGTTTATGCCTGGTAAGCTTCGATCTAAATGGGATGGCCCTTTTGAGATCACTAACGTTTTTCCATTTGGTGCTGTTGAGCTATGTGATCCACCCACATGACGAACCTTTAAGGTCAATGGGCATCGCCTCAAGCCATTTCATGAGGGATCCCAGCAGTAGCCTGAGGAAGCAGAGATTCTCCTCATTGATGCCACTTATCCTCCATAAACCCCTTGGGGAGTATTCTTCTTTCTCTCCCCCTCTTTGTTCTATTTGTCTTCCTTTTTTCTACTTTGCTTTTTGAAAATAAATACAGTCTCTCATTCTATGATTGCTACATATTATGAACTAGGACATTTTAGTTTTAAAG
Organism: Acacia acuminata; assembly: GCA_019022655.1. Lineage (NCBI taxonomy): Eukaryota > Viridiplantae > Streptophyta > Magnoliopsida > Fabales > Fabaceae > Acacia > Acacia acuminata. The sequence goes on from JAFJYI010000239.1 coordinate 955,648, forward strand.
GATTATTTCGTTGGATCTACCATTCTTGACTCTTCGATTATATGTCTTGGTAGTTGATTTGGTGATGTTGATTGCTTAAGTTGGTGTTTACCTTGTGAGGTTTTGGGCCTGCATGAATGGAATTCATCTTTTTCCATTCTTTCTTTCATGTGTGCATCTCGCTCATGATTTGTGTTCGTAGAACTTGCTCCTTTTCTTTTTGAAACTATATTTTTCACTTACGTGCATAAGTATGATAGAAGCTTGTTTTATTTCTTTTATTTTTCCTCACTTTGGCCAAATAGCCTTTCCCTTGCATTATGATCCCTTTGCTAGCCCTTTGTGCCTTTTTGACTCATTCTTTTCTAAGCCACATTACAAGCCTAAGCGTAAAACCATTTTATTCCGCACCTTGAAAATTTATTGAGCATTGGTTTCACCTTGGTTTTGTGTTTAAGTGTGGGGTTTGCTCAGGAGTGCAACAGTTTAAATGTGTGTGGGGGGGGTGTTTGCTTTTGTCATTGTGATTATGTATATAGTATAGTTTCATTTCCAAAAAAAAAGGAAAAAAAAGAAAAGGAAAAAAAGAAAAAAAAGAGAGAACAAAAGAAAAAGAAAAGAAAGAAAGAAAAGTAGAAAAAAAAAGAAAGAAATAAAGAAAGAAAATACATAGAAAGAAAGGAGATATATAAGTAAAATAAAAAATTTCTTACATAGAAAATGATTGTGTTAATTAGTGCTCTTTTTAATTTCTTTGGTGCTTAGCCTCTGATTCCATACTATTACCTACCTTCACCCTAACCCCATGGCAACCTTTCATAACAAGCTCTCTTGATTTGTGCATGCATGTGTTATGAGTAGTAGAGACGTAGAAATTGAGCAAGCTTATGGTAGGACAATTTTCTTGAGTAGAATTTGAGCGATACACTTATTTACCTTAAACACTTAAGAGATTGATTTATTGAGTGCATCATTTGAGAGACCATCTTTTGTGATTAGCATCATTGATTGAGATTACCATGAATTGAAATTTGAGATGAAAGGATTGTGGTCTTGATTGATTGATCTTTTGGAGCTTTGTGTCCCTTGTTCAATTTTTGCATTGTTAGCAATTGTTAGAAAAGAAGAGTTTCTCCTTTAGGTTTTTTTCTTTGAATTTTGCTCAGGAGTGCAAAAAGATAAGTGTGGGGGAATTTGATAATTGAATATTTCATACACTACTTTTTTCTCTTGATTTATAATTTAGGACTCTTTAGCTAATAAATAATGGCTTTTATACTTATTTGGGTTTTGGGCCTTTTATTATATTTTAGCCATTATTTAATAATAAATTCTAGTTTTACATTGCTTCACTATTTTTACCATAACTCTTGAACCAGACATCGGATTTGCCTCATTTGTGTCTCATATTTCAGATGATTCAGAGAGCTACAATTGTTATGAAGACATGAAGAGCAAATTCGGACAATAGGGCGGTCAATTTTGGAGCCGAAGTCATATGTATTTTTTTGGCTCGAATTTCGTAATTAAAGCCCTTTTTTTATTCTTTTCCATTTTGGGCCTGAATTGTGGATTGAAGCCCCATTTCGTTTTGCCATTTTAGATTAAGTGAGGCAGCAGCCACAAACACATTCTCATTCACGTTTTTAGATTTTAGTGGATCAAAATAGAAGTTTTTCGATTCTCTCATCTCTGTTCTTCGTGTTCTTCATGTTCATGATGAAATTTCTTCTCGATTTTCGTTCGTATAATCATGACTAGCTAAGCTACTGCGATTAACCTTTGGATTGAAGATTCCACTATCCAGAGGACTCACGCTTAATCGGTAACCGTCTAACTCGTTTCTGCGTTCTCCAATCGGACTCGATTTTTGGATTTGGATTGGGTTTTTGATTAAAAACCCAGATCGACATTTCCCAAGGACGTAGTTCAAGCTAGGTTAAAGTATTACCGTGCGATCGTACGGTGATACGCCACCGATTCGAACAAATTCTGAACGATTGTTCAGTTGAGGGAATTTTTGGGCAAATGCAGAGATTTCGGTTTGCCCAGAGTCGATCACGAGTTCGGTTATATATTTGTTTTCGTTCGAGGAAGGGGTGAAATTTGAAATCCTGGGTTAATCTTCTGTTTATCTGTGTTAATGTCATTTTGTTTCTGTTATTTCTTTTTTATTCTTTTTGAATCAAACCCCCTATTTTCCACTGTTTTATTGCTGTTCGAATCGAACCGACTGTGAATTCATTGGGAAACGACCCAGGTTACATTATACCGCAAATCCTTTTCTAATATGGTTATTTTGGGAGATCACGGCAAATCTCCGTCAAGGCACGTCATGGATGGAGCGACAAGAGTTTTTCTCGAAATGCTTGAGGCTTTTAAGGACATGCTTCCGGATGATAATGTGTTGCCGCATCGATACTATGATGCTAAGAAAATACTTTGTCCACTGGGGATGGAGTACAAAAAGATCCATGCATGCCTGAATGATTGCGTGTTGTATAGAAAAGAGTTTGAAGAGAATCAGAATTGTCCGATATGTGAAACCCCAAGGTACCGATCAAATAAGGGGCCTGCAAAAGTGTTGTGGTATCTTCCAATCAAACCAAGGTTGAAGCGGTTGTTTGCGAATGAAAATGATGCAAAAAATTTGAGGTGGCATGCAGATGAGAGGATTTCTGATGGAAAGCTTCGTCATCCAGCCGATTCTTCTCAATGGAAGAAAATCGATCAATTATTTCCCAACTTCGGTAAAGAACCTAGGAACCTTAGGCTTGCCCTTAGTACGGATGACATGAATCCATATGGAAGCCTTAGCAAAGATACATAGTTCATGGCCCGTACTCCGATTATTTACAACTTATCTCCTATGTTATGCATGAAACGAAAGTACACCATGCTGTCTATGTTGATTTCCAGACCAAAACAACCTGGAAATGACATTGATGTTTACCTTGAGCCCTTGATCGAAGACTTGAAGGAGTTGTGGGAAGAAGGTGCCGACGTTTATGACTCTTTCAAGAAGGAGGTGTTTAAAATGCGAGCCATGATATTTTGTACTATCAACAACTTCCCAGCATATGGGAACTTGTCAGGGTATAGTGTAAAAGGCCATAAAGCATGTCCGGTTTGTGAAGAAGGCACATGCTACCATCAACTTCAACATGGAAGAAAAACGGTTTATCTTGGACATAGGAGATTTCTTAGACAGGGCCACCCATATCGTTGATTAAAGAAAGCCTTTTTTGGTGGCCAAGAGTATGAAGATGCTCCGGTGGCATTGACTAGGGAGCAAGTATATGAAAAGGTGAAAAATATCAATGTCATCTTCAGTAAGACTGCAAAGAGTAGAAAAGAAACAAATATATGGAAAAAGAAATCTGTATTCTTCAATCTTCCCTATTGGCGCAATCTTGATGTTAGACACTGTATTGATGTCATGCATGTGGAGAAAAACGTATGTGATAGTATTGTTGGCACGCTTCTCAACATACAAGGTAGTTCCAAGGATGGTGTGAAGGCAAGATTGGATCTGATAGCAATGGGAATACGCAAAGAGTTACATCCAAGGCCACATGGTAACAGAACTTATTGTCTCCCAGCTTCTCATACTTTGTCTAAGTATGAGAAATGAAGTTTTTTGTGAGTGTTTACATGGCACAAAAGTTCCCTCGGGGTATTCTTCAAATTTTAAGAGGCTTGTATCGATGAAGGACTTGAAATTAGTAGGCCAAAAGTCTCATGATTGTCATGTCTTGATGCAATGCCTACTCCCAATAGCTATTCGAGGCATCGCCGATTATGATCTTCGGGTCGTTTTTTGACTGGACTTTGTTTCTTCTTTAATGCGGTTTGTAGTAAAGTTTTCGAGATTGAAAAGTTGGATGAATTGGAGAATGAAGGATATCTTATCTTGTGCCACTTTGAGAAGTTTTTTGTTCCTACATTTTTTGACATCATGGTTCATCTAGTGAGGGAGATAAAGTTGTGCGGCCCTATCCATTTACGATGGATGTACCCAATTGAAAGATCTATGAAATTCCTAAAAGGGTATGTGAAGAATGCATACCGGCCAGAAGCATATATTGTTCAGAAATATGTTTCTGAAGAAGCCATTAAATTTTGTCAAAATTATTTGGCCAAAGTAAGACATATTGGGCTTCCAAAATGTCAGCATGCTGAAGGGGGTAGACGAGGGGCTTCAATAAAGAGTGTGGATCCTGATGAATTGTCACAAGTCCACTTATACATCTTGAATAATGTTGATGAAGTTCAAGCCAGCATAGCTGCACATAAAGAAGCTGTAAGGAAAGAAAATCATCGAATGACTAGACAAAGGTTGATTAGGGAGCATAAGAACTTTTGCAAACGGTTCAAACAAAAGGTCGAGGGAGAGGAACGTGTTTCGATACAATCAAATGGTTAGCACATGGTCCCGAGGTTGATGTCATAAGTTGGAATTCGTATGTGATCAATGGTTATACATTCTACACGAAGTCCCTAGATGATAGGAGCACGGTATCATCGCGGTGGTGTTATGTTAGAGGCCGAATCTATGCACTTCTCCAGTTCGAAAGACAAGAGGCCTTTATTGGCAATCATGCCATATTATGGGGTTATTGAAGAGATTTAGGAGGTGAACTATGTGAAAATTAGATTTCCCATTTTCAAATGCAAATGGGTTAATGTCAATAATGGTGTTCAGATCGATCGACTAGGATTTACATTAGTCGATGTCAATGGTAAAAGTTTTGGAGAAGAACCTTTTATAATGGCAGACCAGGTGAAACAAGTGTTCTATATCACCAATCAAGAAAATAAAATGTGGTCTGTAGCTCTCCAAGGAAAAAGGGTCATTGATATTGATGAGGAAAGTCATTCAAATTATGGTCTTCCTGAGAGTACTCCATTTTCAAGGGGTCTAACAGACATGAATGAAGAAGATAAAGCGGATAATGAACCCGGCATAAGAAATGATCATCAAGAAGGGATATGGGAAGATATCACTTTATAAAGAGTCAATTCATAAGGTAATATTCATATGCAAAATTCTTTGAAAACTTTAAGGTTTTACCTATACTATATTCCTTCTATGTTCATAAACAATGTCACTGACTATGAAGTTTGTTCTTGTTTTATTTTTGTGGCAGGATCCGATCCAAATTAAAGGGGCATGTTATGGAAAAAGAGGATGTTACGTTGTTGGTGGGAATCAGATGAAGGCATGGTGAATATTATTTTGGGCATGTTTGTTGTATTTGTAACTTATGGTATTTGTAAGTAAGTTATCTTATTGTATTAATTAATTTAGGTTTTGTAGTCATAGTATAATAATTAATTAAGAGGCCACATAACTCATGGTGAATAATATTTGTATTATTTTTCCCAATTCAATTTATTCAATAATTGTTCATTGCTTGTAGCTTAAAGTATCGACTTTTATGTCTTTGGATTGGGTGGTGGATTTGTGTGTAATACAATCAAGAAGAACGAGCAGGGGAAAATTCAGGAAAATTTAGACCGCAAATAAATATGCCGGTCTTAAATGTTCAGCTTTTAAGACCGGATGTATTTATATGTCCGGTCTTAAAGGCCAGGTGTACACATTGACCGGTCTTAAAAGTTGGTCTTTTAAGACCGGTAAATTTATACATGCGGTCTAAAATAAAATTTTTAAGACCGCATTTATTTATCATCTAGTCTTGAAAGTCAGTATTTTAATATCGCGTATAATTAGTCGGTCTTAGAAGTCGCTAACTTTAAGACCGTATTTATTTTTGTCCGGTCTTAAAATTCGATCTTTTAAGAGCGGCCTAGTTATTAGCTTTGTCTTAAAAGTTGAGTTTTAGGACTGAACAAAAATTATTTCAAGTTTATTTTAGTACGACTTTTAAGACCCAATGTTTTAAATGTCCAGTCTAAAATATTTTCTTTAAGATCACTCGTAGTCCGGTCTTAAATGTAAACTTTTAATATCGGCCGGAATAAGACCGGGCCACAGTCCGGTCTTACGATGCCTCTTTTGTCCTGGTCTTAAAAGCCTTTTTTGCACTAGTGCTCCCCTTTTACAAGAAAGATATAAATCCAACAAACACAAAAGTCTTTTATATAAAATAAACTCGACTATGGTCCAACATGGCACAAACAAGGATGCCACCAAAGCATCTTTAGTAGAGCTTGTTTTTCATCCAAGACCACCTATACAGCATATCCAAACAAAAATGTTCTTGGAGGCATTTAATACATGATTCTCTTGCTAACATCATCATATATCAAATAGCCAACTACATTTTTACTCTCAATTCACATGTAAAAGTGACTATAGTCTCCACTTTGTTACCAGGCTCCAAACTAGGAATCATGTCTTACAAACTATCTTCAACCTTTGAAGCAGTTGTTGCATCTTTCTGGTAAAATTTCATGGTAGCCTTTGAATGCATGGTTCGATACCAATACACCAATAGGATATATAGATGTCATGTTATTTTGAGAAGACAAACAGATTATGCACAAAATCAATCTCTTAAAGTTTTTGCCCATAATTTGAGGGATTCGAAAGAATATTGAAGATCCTTCAACTTTAAAATTCTGCCAATGAGGATAATTATCTCCTGGGAGAGAATCAACTCCAATCCCTTTTTCACTTATCCTTGAATCATAAACATAACAAATGTAGAACCCAATTAACCATGTAGACAAAAAGGTATTTACATGTATGGGCATTTAAATTCATATGTTTGTAAAGAGATCAAGAGAATAACCTTTGCAATACTCTTTAAAAGTGTATCATTAACTTTGTTGAACTCACCTGCACGAATAGTGACAGAACTCATGAATGTTTCTGATCTTCTCTTGTGAACTTGCTCAAGAAAACCAATCAATGTTGAACTCTTTTTATGTGAAGCTTGAGATGTTCTTGGTATGTATAACTTTGAATATTTAATGACTTTTAGCAAACAAAGGATGGGAAAAAAACTTGATTAACGAAGGCATGGTCCCAAATGCTTGAAATAATGACATTGAAGGATTTGTTGGGGGCATCCATGACAAAATAAGAGATTTAAACACATCACGTGACAATCCTTCATAACCACATAAAGAAACATATTTAATTTTCTTCATTCTCACTAATGATATGGGTGCTTGTGTTGTAACAGTTTGACTTGCCTCCAAAATTGTTAAGGACTCCATTTTCTCAATATCTTCATCCAACCTTTCAATCTTGGAACAACCAAAAAAATTGAAAATTCTCAAAGATTTCAACTCATATATACTTCTTGGGAGATGCTCCAGGCCAGTGCAATTTTTTGAATTTAACATTATAAGTTGACTAATATTTCCAATGGATGGGTGGATCATAGACAAATGTGGACAATCTTTTAGTATCAACTTCTCAAGATACGACAAATTTGAAAAGTCGAGTTTGTGTTAGGCAATGGGAATGACTCAAATTGAGAATTTTCAACCATTCCAAAGACCTATGAAAATAGATTATCTCAAAAATCATAATAAATAGAAACAATGAAATATATGGAAAAATAACACAAATCCTTTAAGAAATGTTTAGTTCCAAAAGTTAATTCTATATATATACCCCGCTTTTCTCCCATATTTTTGTGAGATTACTCCACTTTAAGTCCATGGCAACTATTTTTCCTTGATTGAAGTTCATTGGCAAGGTTTCAAGACAAATCTATGCCAACAAAGCCACCTCAATTCTTTTGATGGATAACCATAGTCTCCATGAAGTTCTAAATTATCAAAGTGGAGTAAATGAAGCCTCTTCATCTTCTTAAATGCCTTGGTGCCCAAAGATATTGAATTGTTTCTTGACATGTTTAAAGACAATCCCTTGATAGTTATTGTTGCCTGTGAAATAGGAAAACAGGAGAAAACAACCGACGCCTCAAGGATTGGATAATGAATGATGAAGAAACAATTAGTAGTAAAACTTAAATTTAAGAAAATTAGTAAATTGTAAAATTACTTTTTTTTTTAAAAAAAATTACAATCACTACTACAAAATAGGGCTATGATGTCCTATTTTTTGCACATTTAACGTAATTTTTCTGCGGGACGCCTATCTAGGGGGCATAGTAGGAAAACTTACGCGCCTAATTCTTAAGACGTTGTAAGTTAAGACTTAAGGTGTCCTATTTTCAAAATTAGACGCCTTAAGTATGACACAAATGCCCTCCCAGAGGATAGTTAAGGCGTAACTTACGACATCTAATTTTGATAATTAGACACTATAAGTTGAACTTACGGCGTCTAATTATGATAAATAGATGCCGTGAGTGTTTTTTTTAAAAAAAAAAATTATTCGTATATTCACTGCTCACAATACTTTACAACAACCTTCTTACATATCAGCAAGCAACAATCCACCAAGCAACAATCACCACAATGTGATAAAATAAACAACACCTATGTGCTAAAAGGTTAGCTCACCTAACCTTATATTTTGGCTCGAAAGTGTAACAACAAAGTGTAAGACGAAACAAAGTTGGACATAACTAAAGTACCACATGCATGTATATATAACAAGAGATAGCAAAGTAGTAACGACAAAGTGTAAGTGGCTAACTTCAAATCATCTTAACTATTTTGCTCTAACTAATTCAAGTAGTAACTACTACAACTTCTATGTACAACAATCACCACAAAGTTTGAAAAAGTTGTCTAGCTACCTCCTACTAATTAAGCAATATAAAGACTAACTTCATTCATCTATGTGTTGAAGAAGATGCCCAACCAACAGGTTTTGAATCAAATCGATATCTTCCTCTAAGTAGGCATCATCAATACAAAAAATTTGTAAAATGGAAAACAAAGTATAAGATAAATCAATCAAGTGAATGCATTAATTAAACAACTAAAGTACAACTTCAAAAAATATTATCGTTTAAGAATGAAGGAGCAATCACCTTGTCAAAATCTAAAGTAAGTTCCTCTGAATGACAGAATTCATGTAGAGCATAACATGGTATCCACATTCAGGGAAAAATGAAATGAAAAAGACTCGAAAACAAATTAGAAACATTTCTCCTATAATATGGATTTCTACCAAATGATTCTTTCAACATGTACATACGACCAAAAGTCAAACATATTCACCATCAACACACCCGCCTGACAACAGTAATGACGGATAGTTTAAGTTCATGATATCCTAAGGCGTCAGACATAAATAACAGTCCATGAACAAGTCAAAGCCAGATGAGAGAGCCATCTTATTAGATGCCTTGATTCTCATTCAAGTTCTATATTCACAACACAAACACAGACATCAATTCAAAGGGTAGTATGATGAATTCTACTCAACGAGCGCCTTTTTCCCCTACATGTGCACAAGAACATCCTCATAGTTCTGAACACATGAATTGAGAGGACTGAATTCTAAGTATTCTATAGTACCAGATTCTTCACAGATAAACATATAAAAAGACGCATGCTTAAATATCATCGAAGTTCAATAGAAAGTATGATTTAGAGTAAATACCCTATTTGGTCCCTGAAAAACAACACGGACCCCTTTTTTGTCCCTCAAACAAAGAAAACCCTTTTAGTCCTTGAAAAGGACGAATAAGGGTTGATTGGTGAACATTTTGGTCCCTCGAAAATTTCCAAAAACCCCTTTTTAGTCCATAAAAATGTCTTATTTTAGTCCTTAGGGATGAAAAAGGGGTCCGTGTTTTTTTTAGGGACCAAATAGGGTATTTACTCTATGATTTATTATAATCAAAAGGCACCTCTTTCCAACCTGTAGGCACACCCCCTAAATACATGTGCAGATTAAAAACCTTATTTTGGTAAATAAATAAAATAGAACCCAATTCCCTTAATGTTAGTAGAAATAATATTCCATAATGCCTTTAGCAAATGCTACAGTGCCAAAATAAATAAGGAGATTAAAATGTAATTCTATGTCCTAAGACTAACGACTAATTATTCTTTTTTAAAAAAAATTATGGAAAAACGATAAAATTTGTAGTCCCACCTTTGTACCGGATGAAGTAGAAGGTCCAAAGAGCCCCCACTACCGCCGAGCAAAACCATGCCCATGCATATCTTTATGTAGCTCGAAGCCTTAAGAAATAGGTGTCAATAATTGCACTTGGTTAAAATTTATTATCAAATAATAGAGTATCGATGTGAAAAATAAGTTGGTAAAGCACTTGATGAATTAAAATTTCAAGTAGAATCTTGTGTTTGACAATCTCATGTGGTTATCTAAATATTTCTCGGCTAAATTCTCCCCGGATTTGCACTCGGTGAAAACCCAATCAATAAAAAAAATGAAGCAATTGGTAACCATCTCTACATCACAAGATGAAAGGCAATGCCCAATTGCAACAACTAAATAACAAAAAGCCACAAAGTTATGAGACAAAACATACGTTTATGGCCATTTCCAAGGACTTGCCATAAAGTTCATTCCCTGGATCCTAAAAATACTCAGAAAATCACAACTATTTCAGCACATTTACAACCATAAATAAAGTGCTTCCCTTAGCATTGGTGCAAGAATGAAAGCGTACCACGTCAATTGCTTGCCGATAGTACTCGATGCTCGATTAAAATCAAGTCTCACCATTTCTTGTTCCGGAGTTAAAAGTGCACGTGAAGTATGAGCATTTCCTAGGCACCAAAGAGCTTTGTTCTTCTTATGATTAATCATCAATGCCTCCTCCAGCTTCGAGATAGAATTTGCAACAAGCAAATTAGCATCCTAAAATCAGATTATATAAACCGGAGATGCATCGTAGCTATTGGATATTCCTATAAAATTTCGTAATCACCTCAATATAAAATGGTTGGATTCAACGGTCATTATATTAAATTAGAGCTTTGCCATTAAAAAAAATATGAATAAAAGGACAACAAAGTAGCACCTTGAACCATCTTCTTCGCATCGAATTATTGTGAAACTAAGACAAACTCTAGTAAAACGCCACCCCATCTTGCCAAGTTCTACATGGATTAGAAATTAAAGTTCCTAGAAGCCAAAATGAACTCATCGGGACCATTCTCCATGCAATAAATAGAGATTGAGACTTCACTAATCTAACATCTTCGATCGAACAAAATATTATGTATTGAAAAATGTATGAATAAATAGCACCGACGTCGGCATCTAGAGGGTTTGCCGCATAGTTATCTTTGACAGTCTTACGGGCATGCTCAAATAATAAGAGTTGGTTCAACTCCATTGTTTGATGGTTTACTTTCGGAACCACACCTTTAAATACCGGTAAAAAATAATACACGCAAAGCAACCTTGTACGCCAACCGTCATATGCCATAGGTTGATCATCATCATCAAGAGGAAAAATCAATACACAAATAAAGGGTACAAAAATTAAAATTAATTAGTAGAAAGGGAATAAAAATATATATGGGATAGAAAATTTACTTGTAGAGATTACACCAAAAAGAAGCTAGCTATTTTTTGTAGTAGTGATATTCTAGTGTAGCTCCTCATCGCAAAAGTGTCCCGAATATGATCCGCGCTGTTAGCTCTCGGCATTTTAATGATCACAAACCCTAAAGTTATTGAATTAAATAAAATATGTTCAAGTTGGGTTTGCTCGAGCAAAGGTTTAGCTCATGCCCGAGCACACCTAATATAATGATTTGTTTAAGTATTTCAAGGTTAGCTTGCTCGAGCGAGTATTTGGGGTTGCTTGAGCAACATCGAGTTCATCACAAAGAAAAATAACATGGGCAGTCATGCTTGAGCAGAAGAATATAGCATGCTCGAGCATCAGCATAACCATCAACACATTCACTGAGTTCAAAAGACATGCTCGAGCATGGAAGGAAGGCTTGCTCGAGCAGCATCCATTAAACTGATCTTTTCACCTCTGTCTGATCCTTGCTCGAGCACCCTTCTATAGTTTGCTCGAGCACCAGCGAAATGCTTGCTCGAGCATGAGGTTCTTCTTCCTCAAGCAACAGCGTCAAAGAACATTTTTCACAAGGCTCCTGCAATGCTTGCTCAAGCATGCCTCTGAATGTTGCTTGAGCATCAACGATAGATATTGAATTTCTAAAAGCAGCTTGCTTGAGCAAGCTTGGTTCTTTGCTTGAGTACTAGGTGGTGTAATTCTTTGGAGATACTCTTACACATCTTATGCCAGAGCGCACTGCCTACTCATGCACGAGCATAACCACCCTTGTTTTGAAATCACCGTCTTCGTAATTCTTTGATCATTCTATGATAATTCATTTCTTCATATTACCATTTATTAACATTGCTAATTGCTTTTAACCAGTTTATTAATGAGTTTCAGATGCATTTATCATGGATTAACCGCAAATTCATATAAAGCAAATTATGTGTTAGAAACATTAAATGCAGTTGCTGAAACCAGTGATAATCTCTGTAACCAATACTCTGATCAATGTTAAGCTTCCTTTGATACTCCGCCTGCGCATTAAATGCTATTTCACAATGGGAAAAACAAAAGGAATGAAGAGAATGTCGTCACTACAAGTTCACCTGGAATATTCAGACGATGAAAGTGTTAACAGAAGCTTCATGTGTTTAATGGATACATTCAAGACTCTCAACGGCTATTCTTCAAGCTTTGTCAACGGTCATTTATTACAACATCTATAAATAGTCGAAGCATTGAATTCGCCACCTATTGAAACGTTGTGCATTCAATTTGAACTTATTGCAATTTCCTGTTTCAACTGTTTTCATTAATATCTTCGGATATTCATTGTTCTTCAGTGTTCATTTATTATCCACTCGTGAGGAGTTATTTAAACATCTATTTCATTTTTGGTTTAAATCTTAAGGTTGAGGAACCTTAAGTGTGGGTGTGCTATTACAACTTGTAAGATGGAGTGAGTCCGAGTGAAAGGATCATCCTGAGTAGTTACAGAGAGTGTAATTGTGCTCGTTCTTGGGGTTATAGTGGAAATCCCAAGGTGTGCTTGGGGACTCGGAAGTAGGTCGAAGTATTAGACTGAACCAAGATAAATTACTCTGTGTTCATTTTCCTTCTCTGTCTCTGTTTGATTTGTGCCTGTGTTTATCTTGTGAATTTTTTTTAAGATCACCTATTCACCCCCCTCTAGGTGATATTCCACCTTCACACACTATGAGGTTCAAGAAGCTGCAAATATTGATGTACAATCACATACTGGATTAACTCATTCACATGAAGATAGAGACAAGAAGAATCAGATAGGATAATTCCTAAACACTAGAATTATTTATTTCACTTTAGTACACTACTCTCAATAAATTAGTTTATTTTACTTTGCATATTGATTGCAAATTGATATTTCACCGTTGAAGTTTAATTTTTTTAAAAATGATATATCAGTTTGCAATCAATCTACAGAGTAATAAAGAAATAACAAATGGAAGTCTTCATTCACCAAAAGAATCAATAATGAGAATTTCATCACAGGTAGGTTCATTAAACTCCTCTTCATGGAATACAAGATATGAAGAAAGCCTAAAATGCTAAATTTGTTGGTTGCATATGTAGAAGTTGATTGAGAAACAACCACAGGTTGAACTTATTCTACCATAAGTTGAGACATACCAACAAGCTTTTTAAAGGTTGCATATGCCCACTCGATTGATTCCCTCTATAAATCCCCATGCTCCATTTAATGCTGTTCTTGTTAGGCTATCTCTCAGACTAACCATGGCATGCTCGGGCAAACCAAATTTCAAATAATAAGATAATTTATCTTAAATAATAAAATAAGAACCCAAATAAGAATTAAATTTACTAACAAGTAATCCCTAATAAATAAGTACTTTGAAATATTTGTTAGCAAAAAATATCAAAAACATAAAATTGAAGGCACGAGAATACAACAATAACAAACAACATCCTCAAGACCAGACCAAACCAAACCATCCAAGTATCGTGTATAATCCTTTTGACGAGGTAAAAGTTTTTGGGGTTTTCCGTCATTTATGAAGAAATTGCACATTTTCAAAACATATTTGAAGGAACAATCAAAGACTATATGTAGAAATCGGATATAAGCACAACTCATTCCCAAGCAAACGAGTTCACAACAAAACACCACAACAACAATCACAGCGACAGAAAGGCATATCTGGGTCGTCGGCGTGACTTGTGCTTCTGGAAATTTCAACGTGACTGGGGCTAGCGATGTCATGTCCAGAGAAAGGCTTCTTAGACGTACTTCCTATGCCTTCTTCTTCTTGATTAATATTTCATCTTTGGTCCACCGAATCACACTCATATCAGTCACTCATCTATAAATATGAAATTGCAGAATATGAAATTGTATGAACAGCATCAAGGAGCAAAAAAATCATATAGCAGTATTCTTTGGACCAAAGAAATGTAAAGAATAATAGAGGCTTAATAGGTTTACCTCACTGGGTTCGATGAGCAATGAAGACGATGGGAAAGGTGTAAGTGGAGCTAAATCACCAAGGGGGTGAATTGGGGATTTCAAAAACTTTTCGAATTACTCTGTTTTTGAATACTAAAAAAGAGCTGAACAGAGTATAAGGAAGAAGAGCAAGACACACAAAATTTATACTAGTTTGAATCAATCTCTTGACCTACATCCAAAGTCCCGGACACTCGGGATTTTACTATATCAATTAATTACACACTCTTTAACTCAAGAGTAATTCTCTCACTAGAACTTACTCCCCTTTACAAATTGCAATCAATAACCCAATCTCCAAGTCCCCTTACTTGAGATTCTTACAATGAATGATTTACAATAAATGAACTCTCTCTAAGAGTGAATAAATATGAACACTGAAGTACAAAATGTATCGACAGATACTTTGCTCAAGAAAACTTAAAGAGTAGTTGATGGCTTTGATGATTTTCATTTTCCAGCAAATTGGTTGTTGAGAAGAATTGAATGTAATTCTATTTATACAAAGAGAGCATTAAATGACCGTTGAAATCCCTAATGTAACTGTTGGAGACATTCAGCAAGGATTAGGGAGTGCTTAGGTCTTCTTCTCTCACTACACTTTTCTTAATCCAGTTGCACAGATGTTTATGCTTGACTTCTTGACTTTTAATCCATTGGAAGAGCAGCTACTGGATGTGGAAAGGAAACATTAATCCCTTTGCAACTTGTGTAGAATGATTGTGTTAACTCTTAGAAATTGACAATATTCCAACACATTTTCTCTCTCCTTTTACCTATTTTTGGTTCAAAATGTGCATTGAAATGAAGTTATAGAGGAAAATGTGCATATCAAAGTATAAGGCAAAAAAATCAAAGAAATTCTTGCTATTATAGAGTTTATAGTTCAATTGAGGATTGATAATTGTTTCCTCTTTTGTAGGAAGAGGGAGACAAGTTTTGAAGCTCTATAAGACTCAAGAAACAAGGAAAGAAATAGAGGAGGTGAAGCATTGCAAAGCTAGAAGAGCTGTGCAACCGCCATGGAAAGTCAGAACCGCCGCAGCCCGATCTTGGCCGCATGAAAGTCGAAAACTGGTCGTGGAAAGTACTTTCCGGAAAGTGGCAACGGCCGTGGAAAGTCGGAAAAAATGCAGAAAGTACAGCTGCGCGTTTTTACATTTCGAAACAGAAAAACCCTATTTAACCTAAAGGGAAGGGCCGAAAAACACACTCTTGACCTAAGGAAACAAGTGGGCACACAAGGGAAGAGCTTGGGAGAGAGATTTGGACAATCTTGGAGGCTTGGGTGCTCAACCTAAGAGAGATTTTGGGGATTTCACCTTGGTTCTTCCTCTTTTCTTCTCTTTTCTTCCTAGTTTCTTCATGTATTCAGTTTCTTTGCTTAGACTCTCTTTGTATTTGAATATGAGTAGCTAAACCTTTCATTCTAGGGTTCTTCTTACCCTTTGTATGGATTAAAACTTGAATATTCCTCTCTTTTGGTAGATAAATATACACATGTGTTGATTTCAACCTTGGCTTAATGCTTCTAAGTGATTGGCCTCCATTTAGATGATTTATTCACATAGGTTTTGACTTGAGAGAGCTAATCTAGGTGTAGAACTTGATTGAAATCATGCCTGTCTTGAAGTTTACTTGATAAATGGATGGTTTGTTGGTAGAATAGAGATATATTTACTAACCTTGCATTGTCACATTAGGGTTGTTGCTTAAAGATTGATTCTCATTAATTGTAGCAAGAGATTGTGCATTTTAATGAGAAGAGAAACTTGATTTTGACTTGAGAGAGCGGGTCAAGTATTTGTGAACCTTAGACTAACACATGTATGTATTGAAATGCTACTAGAGAGGTATTTGACCAAGTTTTATGAAATGCAAAAGGGGAAGAAGAATCCTAGGCTCTTTTATCCTTGAAGTCAAAAGTCATTTGCCTTTATCAATTCTAAGTTTTAGAAATTGTCTTTAAAAATTCTCTTTCCAAATCAAAACTTTGTTCTAGCTCAACTTGATGAAATTCACTAAGCCTCTTGCTTGACCAATTTGTTAAACAAATCCTCGTGGGAACGATACTTTATTTATCACTTTATTACTTGCGAAACTCGTATACTTGCGAGGCGAACAAGTTTTTGGCGCCGTTTGGCATTTTAGAATTTTACTTAGATGCCAGAAAGCAATTTTTTGGAGTCTAAGAAGTTTATTAGACACCAAAAATTATGTTATGGCATATAACAAAATTTCTTAAACACCAAAAATCCCAGATATGGCGTCCGATAAATTTATTAGACGCCAAAAGACCCAAACCTCAACCATTTCCCGCCAATTTTTTTCTTCTTTGGGTTACTTTTGGCATCTTAATTTTTTTTAGGATGTTTTAAGTATACTTTCCGCGTCCTAAAAAATATTAGGATGCCAAATATATCAAATTTTCTTCAAATAATTACAAAATTGCCACCGTGTTCACATTTTACTTCCTATTTTTAAAATAAGACGTCCTTTAGGGAAGTAATATCTATTTTTTATAGTAGATCGTTGTTTTCTAAAACATTCAACACGTCATCCTTGAACCGTAATCTTGTACACTTCTCTGGCTCCTCTGGTGATTGCTCATGAATAATTTCTCTTCCCATATTATGTTGTAAGACGTGCATATCAAGTACATTTTTGTTTCCAAATTTCACAACTTTTAGAAGGCTTCGCTCAATTAGATGAGTAATTCCAATTTCTGCATGAAGTTCCCAACCATCTAATACTTGAGTATCATAGCTTTTGTCTTTCCCAATAAAAAAAAAAAAAATTATCTTGGAATAGCTCTTGCTCTATTTTATCACTCAAACCATTAAAACTTATTTTTAGAATCCATATAGTTTAAAATTTGGAATTTGTTTCAACTTATTCAAAGCCTTTCCCAAAAAGGTATTTCCCTATCAAACAAATATGAACCAAGGATTTAAATAGCTAGTGGCAGCCCTCCAAAGTATGATACTACCGTTCTTGAAATATCGATGAAATTCCTTTTAGGTAGTACTTGCTTAAAGACATGCCAACTGAAAAGCTCAAGAGATTTAGTGTCATCCATTGCCCTCACATCAAATACTTTATCAATTTGAAGGATCTGAAGAAGATGTTTGTCTCTAGTAGTGATAATTATTCTACTACCTTGGCCAAACCAATAACGACTCCAACATAAAAATTTGAGTTGGTCTTCATTATTCATATCATCTAATACGAGGAAAATTCGACTTGACCAATTAGTCGAATTTTGTTTTTTGACAAAGAATTTTCCCATTCCTACATTGAGTAGCATGATCCTTTTTGTGTGTAATATGCTAGAAAGAAGTTGTTCTTGCAATTCGACTTGACCATTATCTTGTGTCCACACTTCCCTAATATTTGCAAGGAAACTCTCTTCCACAATGCTTTGACCCACTTCGTTGTAAATAACTTTACCCATTGTAGTCTTACCAATTCCTCCCATCCGCCAAATGCCTATTATGATACTCTCATATGATTTACTTCTTAGCAATTGGATAACATCTTGCACGCGAGACTCCAAACCCACATGATGATGAGCAATAAACAAGTATTTTCTGTTGTGTAGCCTTATTGTTATAGTTTTAACAACATCATAAAGTAACTCAGCC
Organism: Acacia acuminata; assembly: GCA_019022655.1. Classification (NCBI taxonomy): domain Eukaryota; kingdom Viridiplantae; phylum Streptophyta; class Magnoliopsida; order Fabales; family Fabaceae; genus Acacia; species Acacia acuminata. Next base: position 973,674 of record JAFJYI010000239.1, read on the forward strand.
TTAGTTCTAATAACAACAAGAAATTATATTGCTAGAATTTTACAAAGAATTGTTAAAATGCATGGTATAAAACTATAATAGAAACAAAATGATGGACACGTACTGTAAGGCAAAACAAGAAATATGATAGTTTTATTCCTCTACTCTTTTCAACCATTCTGTTTATGAATCTCGAGCTACACATGTATAGTATATACCAGGATATTTTATTTATGAAGCATATCAAGATAACTTTTTACTTTCTTTTTATATGATGGTTAACCAATAATGTTCTAGCATAAATGGTTGAATATATTTCCACCTATTTCATGCTACTTTTTTTTTCTTTTAATAATATCCACTAAGAAAATCCGGAAAAAAAAAAGCTTATTGTAATTGTGCAAGTTTGTCTTCCCTTTGTTTTTTTGCTAGTGCAAGTTTGTTTTCCCTAGGTTTATTTAATGTTCATCTATTATTTAATTAGAGGTAGGTAAGTATGTGAAAGTAGCTTAATCATCGATCTACCCATGTTACAAAGAAAATTAAGGAGATTGACCACTCCAAATAACAAGTACAAAAATAAAAGTACCTGCAAATTTGCATATTCTATCTAGATAAGTTAGTAGCCTCAAAAGAATTCTCTTCAAATTGATTGTTGTTGGTGATTTTACATGGAAAGTGTACCTGTGAAACAAATAATAAAATGATGACCAAGTATTGTCCCACAAAGATTATAGCACCGCAATATGCATACAAGAGAATGAATGATAGTTGCTTGATTTGGTAAATTGAGAAAATATTTTGATGTGATTTGAGTGATGTAAACTACTGAATCTAAAATTGGAATGTCACTACAAAAAAAAACTATCGATTCATAGCGGTTAATTTGTAGCGGTTACAAAAAAAACCGCTACAAATGTCAAATTTTGTAGCATTTTAGCCTTAAACCGCTACAAATTTGCAATGGGACCACTCGTGCCAAGTCGCACGCTGGCTAGGGAATGAACTTTGTATCGGTTATTTAGAGGATCAACTCAAAAGCTGTGGAGTTATGGAGAACAATAATACATTTTTGCGTGAATAACTCTATGGGAACTGTGTTCCTTAATCCATTGATGCATCTCACATCACCAAAACAGTTGACAAAATTTTTAAGATGATTGATGAAGTAGTTGAGGAGGTTGGTGAAGAAAATGTTGTCCAAGTTGTGACCGACAATGCAAATTATAAAGTCTGGGAAAGTTCTTTGATGGAGAAAAGGAAAAGGCTTGTGCAAAGACATTGCATTGATCTAATGTTGGAGGATTTAGAGAGGAAGATATCTGTTCATCAAGAAACAATTCCAAAGGAAAAAAAAAATCACAACTTATATCTATTCAAGGACTCTTCTCATTACTTTATTGCAGAGCTTCACCAAAGGTAAAGATTTGATAAGACTTGCCATGACTCGCTTTGCCCCATGTTACTTGACTCTAGGATGCCTCCATGAGTACAAACTTCCATTGATAACAATGTTTAACCCTGACGAATGGAAGGGTAGCCAATTTGCAAAGTCAAGGGATGGAAAGTGTATTTAAGATGTGATTATGGACAAAGAGTTTTGGAAAAGTATTGTCATTTTCTTAAAGGGTGCTCTTCCTCTTATGAAAGTGCTTCGATTAGTTGATTCGATGAGAATGCATCCATGGAATTCATTTATGAGGAGATGGATCAAGCTAAAAAGAAAATTCAAGAAGCCTTCAATAGTATCCAAAAATTGTAAATGTTTAAGTTTTATTTTAATTGAAAATTTGTTTCAAGAAGACTTCAATTCTTTCTCATAAAACTAATTATCTTTTCATTATTTAGTTACAAGCCTATATGGGATGTCATTGATGCAAGATGGGACAAGCAACTCCATAGGCCTTTGCATGCTACAAGCTATTTCCTTAACCCCAAACTTCATTATTTTCCTTCATTTAAAGTTGATCTTGACTTAAAGCTTGGACTATATGATTGTGTACAAAAGATGATGGGGGATCTTGATGTTGCAAGTGTGATTGATGAGCAACTTGAAAACTTCAAGAATCGATGATGTTTTTTAGGGCCTCCATTAGCAAGGAAGGGAGTTGAGTCCAAAAGCCCAAAGAAGCATGGTGGGAATCTTATGGGGATGAAGTTCCCGAGCTTCAAAAAGTTGCTATTCGTGTCTTAAGCTTGACATGCGTTCCTCCGGGTGTGAGCGAAATTGGATTGCCTTTGAGATGGTATAATTTGATTAATTCAATAATTCAAAGTATGAATTGTATTCTGTTTCAAACATGTAATATATGATATGAGTAGTGTACTAATTGCTTTGTGTTTGTTTAGGTCCACACAAAGAAAAGAAATCGTTTGAAACAGAAGACAATGAATGATGTTGTTGTTGTGATGACTAACTCAAGATTGGCTGAGAAGAAACATAGAAAACCCGTTGAATATAATTTTGATGATCTTGAATCGAGATGATGATTGCATTGTGGAAAATGAAGAAGATTTGGAAGATGTAGAAGTAGATCAATTTGATTTAAATGGTCCGTTAAAGAAGACTTGAATGAAGTTGAAGAAAGAGAACTATTAACTTAAATGATCTGGACATTCCCGATTTTGTTGATGAACTTTTGGAGGAGGAGTGGAAGAGGATATAGCCTAGGAACCTATTAACTCGAATAACTTTATTTCAATTAGAGATGTTGAACTCTTTCTTACTTTTGGTGTTTTGACAACTCTATTGTTATTATTACTTTTATATTTTGTTTATGAGTTTTATAATTGATATTAGTTATTTTACATGTATATATATATATATATTCAATATAACTTTATATCTTAGGTAATAGGATCTTACGATCCGTGTCGATCCCGCGATTTACGATCTTCACACCCCTTCCGTGATTTACGAACGCTAAAGTCAAACTTTTAAATCCTTCAATGCTGACAATATCTATGAATGGAACATATATGGACAGAATGAATAAAACATTCTTCAACAAATGACAATGGAAAGCACTGCTTATCAAACTCAACATGATTTTTCTGATGAAGAAGTCATTAATCTTTTAGTTTCCGATTTTACTGGACAACTTAAAGGTTGATGGGATTACTATCTTTCTTCAGATGGTAAAATCAATATCTTCTCTTCTCGTTAAAACGAATCGGATGGAATACCCATTACTCACGATGGTAAACCCATTCCAGATTTTGTAAACACTCTTATCTTCACAATTGTCAAACATTGTGTTGGAGATCATTCCTTATGGAAAGATCATTTAGCAGAACTCCTTTCAAACCTGAGATGTAGGACTCTATCGGATTTAAGTTGGTATAGAGATACATTCTTGACCAAAGTACTCACAAGAGATTATGCTCATAAATCATTTTGGAAAGAAAAGTTCGTAGCTGGATTACCAAAATCTTTTGGTGATCATGTTAGAGACAAACTTAGAAATCAAAATGATGGAAACATCCCTTATGAGTACTTGACATATGGGTAATTAATCTCGTGTCCAAAAAATTGCTCTTAAAATTTGTTAAGATGACATTATCCAACATCAACTCTATAAAGAAAAGGCCATAAACAGGAAATAATTATGTTCTTTTTGTGAACAATTTGGCTTTCCAACATGTAAAAAATCCAAACCGAAACAAAGATCTTACCATGAACCTTCTCATAAGAAGTACAAACATCCATACTAACAATACAAATCTCAAACTCCTCCATGAAAACTCAAAAATGAGTTCCACTCTAAACTAAAAGTTGATTTTCCAAAACAAAACAAGGTAACTTGTTTGAACTATCGAAAACCAGGACATATTCCAAATATAGTCATTTTTCAAGGAAAATCATAAACATTGAAGTCGATGAACCTCTCGTTGAGAAAATTATACAATAATCTCATTGAAACCTCTTTTGAATCTAATGGAAAGAATGCAATTCTTGGGAGGATCTAAGACAAATCCAAGATAATGAGTTTTAGAAGATTCATCTTCTACAATAAATGTCATAACTCGAGAATATGATCTTCTCCTTGATGTCATTAACAAACTACCATAATCTGACAAAGGTGAATATCTGCTTAAATTAAGAGATGCTCTTGATAAACCTTCATCATCTTCAACTTCTAAACTTTTTGTTCCTTTCAGCAAATATGATTTGACGAATATTCTTGTAACATCTCGAATTTTGGGCCCTGAGCATTGAGAACAAGCCTAAATTAGGAAGATGATTAAGCCCACTTTGGGAAGAGTCCTAAGAATGTTGAGAGATAGGAAGCATCTCAGGGACTTAGTACCTTGGCTCCATGGGTTAGTGGACCTAGTATGTATAAGCCATGGAATTAAAGTGTCAGTGAAAAAGGATCACAAACCACTTATACATTGTATATCCAGTTGTAAAAGATGCCACCCAACTATGTCTGAGGTGTAGGACAATTAGTTGAGCAAAAATATGCCAGTATAAGTAAGTATACGACATTTTCAGGGCAGCCGGGTATGCCTTGTGTTTTTTAGAAAACATCAGTATGTGGCATCATTTATCGGGTCTCAGTATTCGTGTCATAATCCAGAGTAAAGCCTGAATAAGAATTCTAAGTATGCCATGCAAATTGATGCAAACACACAAACCAAGAAAACAACAAAACTCGAACACACAATACGCAAACTGAGAACACGAACACCGAAAAATGGAGATATATGGCACTTTCTCGAAAACCGTGAGACAAGACAACACACACACACCAACACACACATACAAATCAAGACACATGGCAACAAGCATGTGTGACACATGTCACACACACATCACACACAAACCTTGCATGACACATGTCATTGTGCATGTATACACACATGGCAAAACACACATTAACAACACACAACACACACTTCACACTTAAACCAAAAGAAGATTTTCATCTCTTTCCTCTCTTTGGCTGTGGACATCTACACACACATACAATAATCAATATCCATTCCATCATTTCAACACGTCTGCATTCTCTCCTCTCAACCTTATAGATACCCTTCCCCAAACGCTAAGGACCCGTTTGTTACAGCGAAAGTGCCCGATGGAAAGGGAAGATAAGAGAGTTCTCACGTAAAAAATGTGTTGGTTGTCTCATCTTCCATCGTCTAACATTCTCATGTATGCAAATCTTCCAACAACCATTGGAAGGTGCTTTCCATCCGAAAATGGAGGGAAAGGTGAAATCTTCCCAAGAAAGTGAAAATATCGGACAAAAAGGACCCTGTAAACCAGATATGAGCGAGGACTACGATAGTGTAACACCGTAGAACAAGGGCAGCGACCTTCCACCTCCCTCAACCACTGTCACTTTCATTGCCGGCGAGAACTAGAGGAGAGAGTGTTGCTGATTGGGAAACACCAGAACAGACCCGACATCCTTGAACACTAGAATGTCGTTACTTGCCGATTCTGTGAAACCTCGAGGTGTGCTTTTATTTACCAAAAGTTTTGAATCTTCCTTACCCATCATTTATCATTGATTATATACAAGTTCATATGATACCGTAATTATAAATTCATGCTAGCTTGGTAATTTTATCCCTATAGATTCATCTACAAGCTTTTTTAAAATCATAATCATGGAAATTGAGTCCAACGTGTTCTTTCCATTTAAACTGTTCCTCCTCTACATGCGTCTCTATTTTAGTTTCTGTGTCCTGGTGCTCTAGTTTTCTATCTATATGGTTATGAAATTCTTAATGTAAACCTCAAGCCACCATCAGATTTTAAGTTCAAACATAGGCAATTGGGTGCCTATTACGTTTGAACGTAACTTTTTGTTCGAACGTCCGAGGGGTATTTTAGGAATTTAACCTCACCTTCCCACTTAACCAACACCCAATTCTTCATACCAAACAATTCATAACAATTTTCTTTGTCCCCTTCTCAAAACTATAACCCTTTCGCCCCTTCAATCATCAACAATTTTATCATTTCCTCAACCACTCTCCTTCTCCACGGCACCCCTTCTCTCATATCCTCCTCCACCTCTAACATCATCACCATCACACTCCTCTTGAAGCTCCACGGGTTGGAAGCAAGAAGAAGAAGGTAAGAACTTCAGCTTTTTCTTCAAGTTTTTGAAGTTTTTGGTTGAAACCCATATTTGTAATCTGAGGTAAACCTTAAGAAATAAAGGGAATTTCAAATTTCTAAGATCACCATTGTGTTCCTCAAGAAATATTGTGTGGGAATAAAGTTTTTAATGAATTTTTGAATAGTTTTTTGAACATGAAATAACAAGCTCAACAAAGGGGTTAAATCTGCCATTTTTTATCACTAAAGTTAGTGAGTTTGTGAGCGTGGTTTCATGGGGTAAAAGTCCTCTAAAAATTATGAAAAACTTCTAGAAGATAGAGGACATGTATATATTTAAAGTGGTGGATATTTTGTATTTTTCTAACCTTTGGTTAGAGAGCAATAAATTGGATTTCTAGGCGAGGGCTTGTGCGTGGTCTTTGTCTAGGTTAATGTGACCAAGAAATTCAAAAAATTTCTAGGCATACAGAGGACTCACTGAGCTTTAAGGAAATATAAAATTGGTAATTTTTAAAGCTCTGAGCAGTGATATACAAATTTTTAAAGTTACAACATGTTTCTGGAAAACTCACTGGACAGTCTAAGACGTGTTTGGGAACTGGGAATGAATGGAGAGTGATACAATTCTGGAACTAATTTTGACAAAAACCAGACTTAATAAGGAGTTCACAGGTTTTTGAAACACCTAAATTGGACACCTAGAACTCCATATATGAATTTTTAAAAATAAGTAATATTTCTGGAAGCTTATCTGGATCGTGAGAAAACTTTTGAAAAATAGGATCATTATGGCGTGCTCTAACCTATGGTATTATTTTTCCATGAAAGGAGACTGATCAGAGAGCACGTGTGAGTTGGAAGCACATCAAAATTATTTGTGTGAAATTAATGAAAAATACCACAAGTTACTGTATTTTTCAGGAAAAGCAATGATAAGGTCAACAATTGACAAATTTAAGTCACTTAATTAAATCCTAATGAAATGAGGGTTAAAAGGGAAAATAAACATTCATTTTCACTAGTTCTAAAAGTATGGTTATGTCCTTAGGGCCATAAGGAGAAGAAAGGAGCTTCAAGCAACTCCGGATGTTGTGTAAAGAGGAACCTGAGTAAGGACAGTAGTCCTTAAGGGTAAGTTTGGTTTGAGGGAAAGGGAGGGGAGGGAAAAAAAGTGATGGAGAGAAAAATTTTGTGGGCCCCATTACACTGAATTTTGATCCCAATTTCTCCTCCCCTCATTTTTTTTCTCTCCCCTCCCCTCCCTTTCCCTCAAACCAAACCTACCCTAAAGGTAGTGGGCTTACCTTACTTGTATGTATTGGATATAATTGCTTATGTGTATATGTTTGATTGCTATACTTGCTTTCTATGTTTAACATACTTGAATTATTGAAGTTATGTTTATGATTCTGCTATTGGCCATGAATATGATGCATGAAGCATAGAGGATGCATAAATGTCATTATGTTAACATGAGCTTGTGCAAGGCAAGTATATCATACACTAGCATTTAATCTTGTATGCATTGTTTGGTATTTTCTACTATTGAGATTCCTCATAATCTCACCCTCCACTACCAACCAATAGGTAGGTGGGCACAAGAGAGAAGTTGTTAGTTCTCTATGTGTTTTGATGATAATGACAATTGTAAACACAAGTTATAGTTTTGTCTTTGGCAAGTTGAAAAACTTACTATCAAGACAAAACTCGAAGTTTTGGTTTTTGAAAAAGTGTTGCTCTTTTTCATTTATCAAAGTAAAAATCAAGTTTCCAAAGGGAAACTCGAGTTTTGAACTTATAAAGTACACTTAGTTTTTCACTTAAAGACAAAACTCGAGTTTAGATTTCAAAACTCGAGTTTTGGCCAGAGATAGTCTTGAACTTTTTGAACTCATTTTCGTGCTACAAGCGCAGGATTTTGATTTGCTATGAGTTTTATGAGTTTTCTCTAAGTTAAGAGAAAACTCGAGTTTTGACTTGACAGGGGTTTTCACGTTTTTACCAAGTCTTTGAAAACTCGAGTCTTCGAGAGAAAACTCAAGTTTCGTCTTGGCACAATTTCTCAACGTTTTCATAAATATATGAAAACTCGAGTTTTGATTTGAAAACTCGAGTTTTGAGCCAAGCAGAGCAATGCATTTTTCCTAAGATTTGAAAACTCAAGTTTTCCTCGAAAACTCGAGTCTTGGCCTCGGCTCGATTTCACAATGTTTTCATACTTAAATGAAAACTCGAGTTTTGATTTGGAAACTCGAGTTTTGGCCAAGCCGAGAACAATGTCACTTTTCAAGATTTTGAAAACTCAAGTTTCCTTTTGGAAACTCGAGTTTTGATTTGACTCGATCTCTCATGTTTTCATACTTAAATGGAAACTCGAGTTTTGGGCAAACGAGAGAGCTTTGAGCTTTTTGAATGTTTTGAAAACTCCAGTTTTGGATGAAAACTCGAGTCTTGATATTTTGGACTTAAACATACGTTTTTCATTAAAAGTCCAAAACTCGAGTTTTGTTTTTGAAACTCGAGTTGAAACTCGAGTTTTGAGTTTCAAACCAAAACTATGTCCAAAAGCTCAAATCACGACTTTCCTCTCTGGTTAGAGGAAACTCGAGTCTTGATATTAAAACTCGAGTTTTGCCTTAATTGCACAGCTTGAAAACTCAAGTTTTGATAAACAAACTCGAGTTTCCATCGCGATGACGTAAATTCAAATCTATCGAAATTGTAAAACCTTCATGTTTGATTTCAATACTTCCAATAATTACTCTTATACATTCCTAGCTATATTTAACCACTTTGTTAGTGAGTTTCAGATACTTTAGAGAATGTTTATTGAAGGTTTAAAGCAAAAGCAAAAAGTGATGTCAGCAATTAAATGCAAAACCCAAAAAGTTGCATACTTTTGGGTAATCCGTCGCACACGTTTGCAAAGCATTAAAGAATGTTTTCCACATCCAAGAATCTACTCCAACAGATTAATTTACGAGAGTCAACTCTGAACTTCTGCACAGCTGGATTAAGAGTAGATTAGAGAGAGAAGAAGACCAAAGCTTAAGCTAATTCTTGTCTAATGAATGCAACAGTTATATTAAAGATTACAACGGTCATTTAATGCTCTCTTGTTATAAATAGAGCTGCATTCAACTAACACAGCTGCTGAAAACGAATTGCATTAAAAGTTCTTCAACTACTTTCGTTTTTCACTTGTATTGTATCTTTTGATACACAAAGCTTCAGTGTTTATCATTATCTACTCTTAGAGAGAGTTTCTATCTGTAAATCATTTATTGTAAAGAATCACAAGTCTGGGGACTTGGTGATTGGGTTCATTGATTACAACTTGTAAGGGGAGTAAGTTCTAGTGAGAGAATTACTCTTGAGTACGAGTGTGTAATCATTTGAGATAGTGGAAATCCTAGAGAGTCTGGGGACTGGACGTAGGTCAAGAGGTTAGACTGAACCAGTATAAACTCGTGTGTCTTGCTCTTCTCCTTTCTACTCTGTTTACCTCTGTTTTCACTGCCCTAAAATAGAGCAAAATTTTAAAGTTTTTAAAATCTCCAATTCACCCCCCTCGTGGTGATTTTAGCTCCACTTTCAGAAGTGATGCACAAGGTTCATGGAGGACGTGTTGCTTGAAGGTGGCCCAGTAGAGGGACAAGTTGAAGAATTGAGGGGAGACAAAGTTTAATTTGTTTAGTTTTCACCATTTGTAATGAATGTAAGTGTTTGTGAAGCGGTATAAACCCAGGGAGTATCCCTATTATATAATCAAATTTAATTTCTATTGTATAAGTGTAAGTAAATATTTCTAATTTTGCCACACTACTGCGTAAGATTATGGTCCGGAATGTCGGCGGCCTTGGTGGGTTTGACAACTCTTGACAAATTCAAACATTCTATCAAACCAACAACCATCCAAGATCTTCAATTTGAGATTAATACTCTCAAAACCGAAGTACGAATACTCAAACTTCGTCAAGATACCCATGAAATAGCCTTGGCCCAAATCCAAGAATTTAAAGCAATCCACGAACTCTTTCAAAAGAAAAGGAAGATCAAGTTTTAGAAAATCGAGAAGATGAAGAACTTTCTCGAGCCATTTTTAAACTTGATTTCAAAGATTATGATTCAAAAGTTCTATATTCAAGTTAAAATTTATTTATAATGTTCTTGTTTTAGAACAAACCACTTTATTTGGCATGGGGGCTGAAGCCTATTGTTTTCAAGAAGGTATCATCCCTACTATATATTTTGAAAAAACAACAGAGAGATTTAATGCTATTAACATATCACGATTAACGAGTTCAAGTATGAAATTTCAAATGTTGTAATATCAAACTAAAGTTTGCAAATCAAAACTCCGTTTATTCTGGTAAAAGACATGGGAACCTTGATTATTCTTGGAGCACTATTCACACAACATTTTTTTCCTTATCAAACTGATTTTTATGAAATTTTCGAACAATGTTTCGGAAAAACCATTTTATTTCCTTTTTCACAAGAATTAAATCATCTTTTTTTAAAGCAAAATCAAATTAATTTTTTAAAAGAAGATATTTCTTTTAAACACATTGAACAACAATTACAACAACCAACAATTCAACAAAAGATCCAAAACTATTTGGATCAGATCCACAAACTGTTTGTGCTAATTTACCAAACGACTTCTGGAATAAGAAGAAGCATATGGCAACTCTTCCTTACAAAGCAAAATTTTCTGAAAAACAAATCCCTACCAAAGCTTGACCCATTCAAATGACCCAAGATCTTCTTGAAACTTATAAAAAGGATATTATATTCAAGACCTTCTCGACAAAAAACTAATCCTTACAAGTCGAAATCCATGAACTTGTGCTGCTTTTTATGTAAATAAAAATGCAGAAATAGAACATGGATCTCCAAGACTTGTCATCAATTACAAACCACTGAACGAAGCCTTACAATGGATCAGGTATCCAATTCCCAACAAGGCTGATTTGCGAAAACATTTGCATTTTGCAAAAATCTTTTCAAAATTTGATATGAAATCTAGATTTTGGAAAATCCACATTTCTAAAAAAGATAGGTATAAAACCACTTTTACTATTCCATTTGGACGAGAATGAGTGGAATTGTTATGCCTCTTGGTTTAAAAAATGCTCCTTCAAAATTTCTAAGGATCATGAATGAAATCTTTAATAATCATAGTCAACATATTATTGTTTATATTGATGATGTTATGATCTTTTCTCAATCAATTGAGCAACATTAAACATTTTCTAAGTTTTTCAAAATTGCGTAAAACAAATGGTTTAGTTGTTTCTAAACCAAAAATTAGTCTCTTCCAAATGAGAGTTAGGTTTCTTGGTCGTTGGATTCACCAATGCACAATAACTCCAATCGAACAGGAAATTCAATTTACTGACAAATTTCCTGATCAAATTATCGATAAGAATCAACTTCAAAGGTTCTTAGGATGCCTAAACTATGTTGTTGAGTTTATTCTCTAACTCAGTAATTTCATCATACCTCTTCATCAACGTGTCAAAAACAATCCTTCTCCTTGGACGAATGTTCATACAAATGTTGTCAAGCAAATCAACCAACAGTTAAGGAGCTCCTTGCCTTAGCCTTCCTTGTCCTTCGCTTCAAAATAGTCTAAAAAGACGCTTCTAACATCGCCTATGGAGTAATTCTCAAACAAAGAATTGAAGGGAAAGAGCAAATTATTTATTTCTCTTCTAAACATTGGAATATTGCTCAGTAGAACTATTCTACAATTAAAAAAGAAATTTTGGCAATTGTTTTATGCATTTCCAAATTTCAATCTGATCTTTTAAACCAAATATTTTTAGTACGCATTGATTGCAAATAAGCCAAAGATGTTTTGTAAAATGTTGAAAATCTTGCATCAAAACAAATTTTTGCCAGATGGCAAGCTATTTTAAATGTTTTTTTATTTTGATATTGAATTTATCTAAGGCACTTTAAACTCTTCCCCAAATTTCCTTACCCTGCGTTTTTACAGGGTAGGTAGTAGAAGAGGGACTCCATAAAAACCACTAGAAAACCACCGAAACTTCTTCAAATGCCGAAAAAGAAGAAACCAAATGGGGAAAAAATAAAAAATCATCTGACAGGATCCTCAAAGACAAAGCATCTTACAAGATGCTCAAGGGCCAATTTCAAAAGAAGAACTCCAAGAAGTTCTTAAACAACTTCTGTAGCAAATAAGATTTCAAGCCCAGGGTTCATCAAGTTCACAAACTGCTCGATCTTGATAATCCATCAAGACCTCAAACTACTAGATCATTGATTGAACCATATTTTTATATGATTTTTCATGATTAAATTGGGATTCTTAATGCATTTTCTGGGACATTATTGCATGTTTAGCACTAATTTGATGTATGAACATTTGTATTGAATTAAGTGAAATTAGGGGCAAAATGGTCATAATTTATTAATTATTCATGCAAATGATTTCTTTGGACTTTTGATGCTACATCGTGTTTAATCTTCCACTATAAGTGTTTTGGAAGAAAATTGAAGAATTCAGAAAATGTCAATTGGGGTCAGAATTAATATTTTTAAGGTCAAGGGAAAATTGCAGAAAAGCGCCCTAGAATTCCTGGAAATTGAAAATCAAGGAAGAAAAGGGGCCAAAAAAATTACACGAAAGAAACCGAAGTTTTGGAAATTACGGTTATGCCCCAAAACTATTTTAAAAATTCACACTTAGTCCCTTCTGAAAAACTTTCAAATCCTTCACTTTAGTCTGTGGTCAAAACTTGTGTTTTGACCAGGCTAGGTCAGATCCAAGAACCAAAGCAGAGACCCGACATTAAGAGCTAGCGCTGCGAGCCGAGGGACGGGAGGATAAAAACGAGACCTTCTTCTTCTTTCCTTCCCGGACCTTCCTTCACGATTTAGCCCCACTCGCGGAGAGGCCCGTGAGCCGAGGGAGAGACACGGAGATAAAACTATCATCGTGAGGCTGAGAGACAGAGAAGACGAGCTTAAGACCACCATCGTTGAACCCCCAAACACCACCGTCGGCTTACTCTATTCTTAGTGTCGCCGAAAATTATCATTCATCACCGCGTCGTCTCTCTCACTATCGGAAACCACAACCACCATTGCCATTGATGGAGCTTTCACCACCACTCTCTTTCATTTTCCAGATTCCCGTACCTTCCACCTCCAACTTCGATTCTTATGGTAGCTGCGTTTTTTCTTGTTTCTTGGTGACGGAGAAAGGAGCTTTATGCGTGGTTAATCATTTTGCTTCTTGGGATGGAGTAGCTTGAGTTTAGAGCATCAATTAGGGGAGTTTATTTTGTTCAATCTATTGTCTCTAATTTTATTTGGATTTCTTAGTTTTAGGAATGTTGTTTTGTATTGATGAGACTTGGTTTACCCATTTGGATAACTTTGTGGATTGAACTCATGTGATTGGATTGGATTTTTATAGCTTGTTGGATTTATATATATGTATTTCCCTTATTGATTCAATGATATTGTGCTTTCTACGTGGTATTGTTAGATAGTATGATTGAATTGGATTAATTTAGTGGCATGTTAGTGCATTCATATCAAGAGGAAGCAAGTTGTATTAATCTAATCCTAATCACATACTAAGTGGTTTTAAACAATATCTCAAGTGGTAGCAGTTAGTTATGGTTATAGGAGCTACTATTAATTGGAAATATTGGACTCAAGTGGTATCTTGGGGGTTTTCATCAAGACTTAGTGAAAATTTACTTCTACATTTAATTGAACTATGGTAGTCATTAATCCATTTCCATGAGCATCCATTATACATTTCATACTCCATCCATTTTATAAAGAAAATATCAAAAATAATAGTTGGCATTTAATTAAATTGCATTTATATTTTTGTTATTAATTTGAAAATCCAAAACCAATTTTTCCCTTTGTTTTAATTGCATCTTATGGCATTTAGATTATCGAGGACTTAATAAAAGGCTCATCAAGAAGAGAGAACGATCTTAGGTTTGCCTATATGCAATCTTTGGTTAATTTTTGATTGTGGACCCTAAGGTTAAAGACAAAAAGGACCTAATCAATCATCTATCCGAAACCAAAAATCGAGTCTTCAACCCAAAGACTCATTTCGTCAAACAAACCTTAGCATCTTATGCACAAAAAAAAAACTCCCAAAACAAACATAGGGAGAAATACTAGCAAGAAAGGATGAAAAAACCCTCGCTCTTTAGTTAATTAGCAAGCCTGTAATGACTAAACATGAATATGATTTGATTAATCTCAAGGAAGATCTTTAAATCCTTCAAACTCAACCAACTTAGGCTCAAAGACAACTAATAACTACACCAGTTATTAGTCAGCTTGACGCTCCTTACTTTCACCAAATGACTAAAGTAAGGAATATCATTAAAATTGAGTCGGAATTCTTTTATCAAACTTATAACCAAGTAGCCTTAAATGTCTTCCCTACTGGATTTCATTTTAAGCCTACTAATTTAAGGAAAGCAAGAGATTATTATGAGCTTGTTTTAGTTCATTCTAAATCCATCGAGTTATCTCAAAGCAGGATAAACAAGAACAAACTTTGATAACTCACTCTACATTTCAAATTTTATATGTTCTCACATCACCTTAGTGGGAACAAATTTTAAACAAACCAAAATTTTGGGACATTGATTTTGAACCCAATGGATATAATTACTAGGATTATTGTGATGCCTGGTACAATGCCTTTTGGGATCAAAACCGGTTTTTTAAACATACTTGGTTGATTTATTTAAAAAAAAAACCAAGTATTCTTTTCCACTATGGTTTCGAGATGATGGGAATTCTTTGGTCCTGTGCCATAAAATCTTCCGCCTAAAATTCAAAAAGCCTTTGAGCATTTTTAAAACAAATTAAATATTTGTGGAGATTCTTTCCAGTTGATCTACAAAGTATTTTTCAAAATCATATGTCTCCTGGATATCTTCCTAGCGGTATAGATATTCACATTCAAACAAAGATTCTTCGATTCTACTACCGCTTCATAGAGTTCCATTAGTCTGATGGTTGGCTAAATTTGACCAAAGAAGGATTGACTCAAAAGTTGTGGAGTTATGATTTAAACAACACCCTGACTTTTTATACATTACTGAGCAAAGTAAGTTTTGGAATTGAAGAACTCAGATTCAGCTAAGCTTGCAACAAGTGACCAACAGTCGACTTAGTTAAATAACTTAACTCCATGATCAAACTACTTCAACAAGAAGAACCTCAAACAAATGTTCAGGCCAGCTCTTTAACAGCTTCAGAAGCCAGAAGAGGAAGAATTATTCCAAAGTGACGAAGAAGATTACTTTGGAATAAATCTCACTTAATCAGAATGAAGACTAAAACTACAATTATTTTACCATTGTAATCACCGACACTATAGTTTTACTATCGCTAGCTGTTGTTTTAACCAAGTCATTGTAATGTTGGTAAACACCATACACTGTAGTGCCCTGTCGTAAACACTATAGTGTTAGCAGACACTGTAGCAAACTATTGACCAAAACTGTGCAAATAGTGCCAGTCACTAGCCGATTACAAGTCAAACACTATTCAACCTAATTCTTAGCCATACGCTTTCAGGGAATATTCTTTGTTCAACATCTTTCCCTATGCTAATACAGCAACTATCAACCTCCAAGTAACCCATAACATATAGGTATGATCTTCGAACATACCTCAAATAACATAGTATCAATCAATACTAACGAGGTTTCTACTCTCAATCATTTCATTCATTTTTTTCTAAGGGAATATCATAAGATCAAAATCATTCCCTAGCAGCAAGTATCCTCCAGATACCTCATGCATACTGGTATTATACTCTACTACCTCAATACATGTAGATCAATCAAATGCCTAAGGAATATATTATTATCAAATCAGATTCCTAGGTCACTATTCGATTGGCAGCAACCTTAAGGATGCCTACCAGATCTTAGGTTCATCAACCTAATTCTGAAACCTTGATCATACCCAATCATCATAATTAATAGTCGATAACGTTCAGGCACTAACCTCAAATAACCTCAAATCAATGATTATCAGATTTACAATCAATCCCTAGAACCTCAACATCAAATAGGCTAAAGAATCATGTTACCTCAACAATACCCAAAATACAAATCAGGGTCATGATTCACAATTCCTAGTCTAGACCTCAAAACATTCAAATAATATCAATCCTATTCACGAGGTTCGGATCTAAATCCTTAATGTCATAGGGAATATCATTTTATTACCTCAAGGTTAATTATTAATCTTCAATCATATCCCAAATATTTTGATAATTTAATGTCGATTAATTTCACAGGGTTCCTACTCTATGGTATTGGAACCTTAATACAACCTTAGTCACATTTAACCTAGGTATTAGTTCTGCTTAAGATCAGATTCAAGCCTAGTCTCAATCATACCCTTACTTACTCTAATATCCTCTTAGTATCTCTATGGATCATCATAAGTTATACCTCAAAGAATTCAAGTCTTAAATCATAAGATCTCACATTCCTATAGCACTACCCCCTCACCCATCTCGAGAATTTCTCTCCCCAAGCACGCTTAACTTTGAAGCGCCTATCAGATCGGGGGTACAGATACTGATGCAAATCCATATTTTACTGGATATCGGTAGATCATATATTTACCAGCACTAATATGACACATCTGCCACCCAAAGGTGCTAGGTATCGTCTCCACCAGAAAGCTTAAGCAGTACTAGCTTCTCCATGTAACTCCTTTTTGAGTTCTTGTAAAACTGAGTGAGAATTTTACTCAGACCTTGATTTCCATATTAAAGGTCCTAAAGTCGCAAAGATAACACACTTTTCATGCTGTCTTAACCAAACGTGGAGTTTTAACTTATTGGAGCTTACCCCTTTTCCCTAGGGTACATATCCTTCTGTTTCTTTTGCAACAAATTACTTCAGTACCCTTAACCATATACTTTTTACCAGTACCGTCCAAACCATACTCTGATACCAAAACTGTTACACCCCTACCGGCCTCGCCCTTCTGGGTGGCGGGTTAGAGGGATCTCTTATAAACTGTTACCTTCCCTCAGTTATTAGACCATTTTGATTGTATATCAGAGCACGCACGACAGAGCTTATGATTGGTTTGGACAATTACTGTACTGGTAAAGTAAACAAACATAAAGTAAAAGTCCCCGTAGGGTTAAGGGTACAGTTATCCAGAATAAATACCAAAACAATACATACCGTCATCTCAAAAATATAGAATACAAAATGATAGCGCATTCCCTATTCTTCACTGCACCGTTGGGCCTTACCTTTTTCCAAAAAGGTTCTTCTATCTCAAGCACATTCCCTTGTATCTACAAGAGCGTCTGGAGTCCGAAAACGGCCCCAGAGTAACCGTCAATACTCAAATACTAAATGTGTAAGGAGTATGTAAGATACCATGCCAGATAAAAATACAGAACATGCCAAACACATACCATATATGCATCCAGATCATACCACAGTAACACATACATCACAGTTTATAGAACCCGTACAGCTGCCACACTAGGCCAGCCCCGGACTGAAAACTCAACCCGTCTCAACCCGCACAGCCGCTAATTAAGGCCGGCCTCGGACTGAAAGTCCTCAGCGCTAGAAATCACACAACACTGTATTCATATTTGGCACAACATACACAGAGCAAAAACACACATGGCAAACACAAACATACAACAAAACACATGAAGATATCTGAGTAAAACGGTTACTACCTGGTGTGGTGAGTACTATCCTTACTCTTTTATTGGGCCCACTGATTTTCCAAGGGCTTCTTGACCTAAATATCATTAAAATACACTTATTCAGTATTTACAAAAATGCCACTACGTTTTTCCTATCCAAACCGAGCCCAAACTAATTTTTCCGAAATCCGGTGTTTCGGCCCAACTTGTAGGATTTTTAATAAATTCCAAAAAAATCATTTGTACATGAAACCAGCGCCATTTGAACCATTGAAATTTATATTTTCCATTAAAAATATTCTTAGAAGTACTTTTATTTTGGCGTGTCTCTCACTTTTCACACAGGTCAGATTTCACCCGGTTGCAGACAGAGCTAACTTAGAAAATTTGTATCTCTCCATTGGTACATCAAAAATATATCGGATTACCTATCAAAATGATGCCCTAGATGTCTACTTTGCACCTGTAAAATTTCAGCTCAAACCAACATCTCTACTGTTCTAAAAACATCTTCGAAGCTTCGCTGCCCAGAATCCATAACACTAGCAGCAAGCCTTTTCTTTGAGTTTTTGGGGTTTTTGAGTTAGAAAACTTAAACCATGGCTTAACCCCACACAAAATCACATTTTAAACACTTTGGGACAATTAAAAACTCCAAAATCTGACCCTAAAACCAAGTTCCAACCAGCAGCACGAAATTCCAAAGTTAAAGCTTTAAAGATTCAAGTTGTCGGTAGTTAATTACCTATTTCGGAACTTTGGATTGGTGGACCAAGTGGTTGAGAGCATGAGCTAAGCTATGGAAGCTTGCTGGTCTCCTCCTTCCTCTACAGCTGGAGCACAAAATTTGGGGAAGAAAATGACTGATCAAGCTTTTTTTATAATATCCCCAAAAGTAGTTCATATAACTAATTAAATCTTCTAGTTTAGTTAGGAACTAACTATATTTACTTGGATTAATCTCATGTGCAGATTTTGGACCTTCTAGGAGCACAAGTGGCGTGTGTTTTGCTGCCCATAATCAGATTTTGCCATTTTAATTTTTACATGAATTATCCCATGTGTTTCTAGAGAGCTTTTGTGGCCCACATGCACTACTTCATATCAGAAATAGCACTTTTTTTATAAAAAAAAAAATGTGTAGCTAGATTATTTTCTAGGCCTAAATAATCAACAATAATGAACTAACACTAAACCGTTTTTAATTAAATAAATTAATAATTTTTTTCTGTTAAATTATACCATAGTATCCAAAACTTTGAAACATATACAAATAATTAACACCTTGGCATTTAAAACATGACAAGGAATTTCCAAAACTTTTCAGTTTGTTTGTATAACCCTTTAGCTATCATATAAACCTTTCAATAACACCAATAATGTTTATTTTTTCACACAATTAATCAGTACAAAAAATGACTAATAGCAATATTAAAAGTTATTGTCATAGTTGGGGAAAAAGCATGGATCTTAATCAAGAAGCTAAGGCTATCATGAATTCAGAACAAATTTCAAATCTTGTTGGCTTTCTTTATACAGACCATCTGTCGATCTTGGTGTGTGTGGGGAGAGGAATGTCTCCGCGGTTCGTTCTCTCTATTTAACTTATCCACCATTTGATAATGGTTGAGGTTAAATATTATTTTATTATAACATAAAATATAATAAAAATATACCATGGTAAATAGAATAAATCTCAACCATTAAAATTTGATAAAATGGTGGAGACATTAAAGGGAGAGAAACTTTTTTTGGGGGGGGGGGTGAGAGAGATCAATGGAGATATTCCTCTCACGTGTGTGTGTGTGTCTTATCCATACACATATCTAGAGAGAAAGTCATAAGTTTTAAATTTATAATAAAAATTTGAGTTTTTAAAATTTATTTGTTTAGATCTATATATGATATGTCGGATGTGATTGGCAAAGAAATCGGATCAGCTACAAATGCATTCATTATTCCCATCTTAAAGACCTTAAAGGGAATTTGAAAAAAGAGCTAGCTAGATAAACTAATTAAATTAGGAAGAAGTTTCCTGGCATCAAAGGCTTGAACGGAGAGGTTGAATAAGAGAGCATGGAAACACATCATACTATATATATATACCACACCAAAACTTCTATCAGGAATTAGACAAAAAGAGCCCACATGCTAAAAGATTAGGACAATATGTGGATTGAAGACAAAGAGACCAGTCATAAGGATGGTTGTAGAGTTTTATATAAAGCTTTGAAAGAACATATGCGTTTGAGATATTTTGGGTTCAAAAACTCATTATAAGCCTAATTACATACTTAATTGAGTTAATGATCTTGTTTTGAAATACTAAGTTTAGAAGGGTTGGGTCATATGTTAATTGTGGGTTTAAATTACACACTAGCGTATTCGCTAAATGCCCCAGCCTGTAGCTCATTTTGTGGTTGGTTTATCACATTGCTTTCTTAAGAGAGATATTTAATATTGATATAACCAATTAGAGTTCAGTTTAGTTGTCTATTTAGCTTGTAATTAAGGGTTGGCATTGTGTGGGTTAAATTTTGTCAACTTTATTCCATATATGTGGTATTTTAGCATTGGGTTAAGGTGAAAATCTATCCATGAACTATTCGCCGATGCACCCCTAGCACTACGAAGTTTCCTTGTATGCAAAATTATACATGTAGATTTTTAAAATGGTATAAAAATATTACGGCTATTACTATGACCTAACGCCCATTACTTTTTTACACTTAGACATTAGTGTGTGCCCAATACAAAAATTAACAGATGTTAACAGTCAAAACATTTTTGCACAATTTTGAAATCTTCACTTGCATCTTTGTACCTAAGAAAACTTTATAATGCTAGGTGCAAATTTAAGAAAACTTCATGAGTAGATTGGCATCTTAACCCTTAGTATTCAATACTCACTTTACAACCAAGTATTTTTCTATTATTTTTAATTAAATTGGTATAAATGAGCTTTGATCACCAAAAAGAAATCAATACTGGCTATTATTTAAAATTGAACTTGACGAATTTGAGCATTTTAAATAATAATAAGTAAAGTACCTGAAGTTCTTCATATCCCACCCAGATAACTGGGCAGCTTCCGTAAGAGCTTTCGTCAGTGCCAATTTCTTACCTTTGCTACTTGAAGGTCTTGTTATAAGCCTTTCCCATCCTTTACCAAAAGCATTTTGTTGTTTATGAACTTCAGATGGTTCCACATCATAAAATATAGGCAAACCCTCTTGATAAGTTGTTTTGTAACACTCCATGATCTTCTCTAATTCTTGCAAACACCAACTTGAGGCAGCATAATTCTTTGAGAATATAATTATTGAAATTCTCGAACATTCAATTGCTTCTAGAAGTGAAGATGAAATATTTTCCCCCCTTTCTATCCGTTCTTCATCCATGTAAACTTCAATGCCTGCTTGCCTTAGGGCAGTACAGAGATGAGTAGTAAATGATTTACGTGTATCCTCACCTTTAAAACTCAAGAATACATCATAGGTATATTTGAGCTTTGCCTTATTAGGACTTATTTCCCTTGCTATCATTTGTAGTAAATCATGATGATAGGTAAAAACTTTATAACCTATAGAATCCGCAAGTGTATGGGCCGTATCAAGTAATAGAGTGATAAGAAAAGTATCATTCCCACGAGGACTCAATTTAACTAGCGATTAGATATTAAATTTCCTTGTTTCGTTTAAGTTGAGCGAGTCAGAATTGTTTTCAGAAAGAAAAGTAATAAGAACTAATAGTAGCAAAAGAGCGAATTCCAATATCAAAAAGTACAACCTAGAGTGACCAATCCCTTGTTTGTTTCTTAGATTTTATCCCCACTAAATTAATTTTAACTTAACTTAATCAGCTAATGTAGAGTATTAATGTCTATAAATGCCTTCCGGTCCACTTATATACCTACCTTAATTAATTATTGTTAGTTCTCTATGTTTTTGATGTTTTGATGATAACAAATATAATGTAAATAAGTTAATAGATTCATGTTTAAATCATGTTTTATACAGCTAACTTGAATCTATAATGTTTTTGGAAGTTTTGCATTGGTTGCCTCAAGTCATGTGTTTTAATCTTAAGATTTTGAAATTATCATTTTTGACTATCAAGTTAACTTTTTTATTTCAAGTTAACTTTCTCTTTGAAGTGAAAAGCTAATATCAAGTTAACTTCTTATTTCAAGTTAACTTTCTCCTTGAACTTAAGACTTTAAGTTATCGTGTTTAACTTGCAAATCCTATATCAAGTTAACTTCTTATTTCAAGTTAACTTTCTGATCATATATCAAGTTAAGCTTTTTCCTTCAACTTATCGAGTTTACCTTTCTCCACATCAAGTTAACTTTCTGAACATATCAAGTTAAACTCTTTTTCTCTTCAAATTTCAACTTTCTCCATATCTCAAGTTAACTTTCGACACCTTATCAAATTAACTTCTTCAAGAACCCAAGTTAACTTTCAAGATAACATTTCAAGTTAACTTCTTATTTCAAGTCAAAATTATTTTAACTTGAAGTTAACTCTTCAACTTCTCAAAATCACCGTCTTCGGAAATCAAAAATCATTCGGTGTGATTTCTTTACTTCATATTATCACTCATTATTATTCCTAATTGCATTTAATCAATTTGTTAATGAGTTACAGATTATGAGAATGAGAATCAACACAGGATATTGATTATAGCAATCCAGCATTCATTAAACTTGCCTATTCAAGAAACTCAACCAACATACATACTCTGCAACATTATGGGCAAGAATATTTCATTTCCTTTGCTGGGTCTCAACGGTCATAAATTACAGGAATAATAACAGCAATTATTCAACGATCATAATCACAATCACAGGAATAATGACGGCAATTACTCAACGGTCATAATCACAATTACAGGAATAATGACGGCGATTATTCCGACCCTTCTACTTCATCTCCAACGGTCACATTTTAAAGAGCCTCAACGGATATTTCTTTAATCTTCAACTATTATAAATACTCAAGGGATTGAATTCATCAGAACGGACAACAACATATACACAGACAAAGCATGCATAGAGTTCAATTTCTATTTTGTATATATCTTTGGATATTACTGAGCTTCAGTGTTTATCAACATCTACTCTGTGAGAGAGTTCATTTTTGTGTATATCATTCATTGTAAAGAATCTCAAGTCGTGGGACTTGGAGCTTGGGTAATCAGAGTACAACTTGTAAGGGGGAGTGTATCCTAGAGAGAGGATAACTTTCAAGTACGAGTGTGTATTCGATTGTGTACAATTACAACTTGTAAGGGAGTGAGTCCTAGGGAGAAAGGATCATCCCGAGTTACGAGTGTGTAATTCCTCTTGAGTGATAGTAGAAAATCCCAGTGTCGGGCAGTGCGGACGTAGGTCAAGAGTTGGACCGAACCAGTATAATTCCTCTGTGTCATTTCTCTTTACCTTTCTTACTGCTTTCATCGTTTATCCATCATACGTCAAAAGAATTTTTGAGATCACCTATTCACCCTCCCCTCTAGGTGATATTCCACCTTCATCCATCATACCGGCTTTATGCCTCACCGGTATCTTGCTCTGGGCTTGCGCCTTTTCAAACCGGGGCCCGCCAGAGACTCTTTTCCTCTGGTGAAAGTGGTCAAACTTTTTGGCCTTTCCGGGGTCCACTATCCTGTCTCCCACTATACAGACATCCTTTATAAATAATAGACTCTTCATTAATTTATCAACAATTACAGTTTACACTATTTACAACAGTTGGGGTGTTACATAAATCCATTGACACACACTGTTTAATGGAGGTATAATCTTAATCCCCTTCCAGTAGATTAAGACCACATCTCTTGCCTATTAATGGCCAATCACATACAAGATAGACAAATTAATTGCACATCGTTAAATAAACTGAATCACAATTAAACTTATGTTGAATATTTGGGTAAACAGGTACAAATCAAGGTTCCATCAAAGCTTAGCCATGGAAAAATTAGCTCATGGCTTTGAGAATCATTACAACTAAGTTGAGCATGAATATTTACAAATTAGAACAAAGAGACTAACTAAAAGGAATAAAAGGGAAAGAGGACATATCAACAGGCCAATAAGGAACTTTACAGCCTGGTGAATATCCATCCTTCTCCATTGGAGTTTTCTTCTTTTTAGCTGTGATTAATGTCTATCTCAAGATTTTCTCTCAGCTCCTAGCCGTTGCTCAATTCTCGATGGTCTCCCGGCTCTCCTTAATGTTGTCGTTGCTTTCCTTTTCAAGGCTACGGTTGTTGTCTACACTGTCCTCTTTCCACTAGTGGGTTGGGCTTATCCTTTTACGTAAAGCCCAACAAGAATATTTTGTTCACTTTCTCTCTCTTCATATGTCCTTTCTTGTCTTTTTCACCTCTTTTAGCTTTTCCCTCTAGCATGTGGCCCTTTTGCATCTATATTTAGTCTACAAGGCCCAACTCAAATTTGGCTCAATTCTTGCTATGATTTCGTATTTTCTCAAGAAAGAATTTAATTTACACTCGAGATGCTACTGCAGATTTATATCATTTAGTACAGTTGTGATGCTATAACAACCCTACAACAACCATTACAAAAAAAAAAGACTTTTGGTGGCGACAAAATTTGCCGCTAAAAGTCTAAATGTTGCCGTTGAAGGGTATGATTGTTGCCGATGATACGACCGTCGTCGATACTTTTGGAGGCGACATTTCTATGTCATCACTAAAAGTAGACAATCAACGGTGGAATTTTGTCACCGCCTGAAAGGGGGTATCGGCGGCGACATTTGTGTCTTGTTGAAAGTCACAATTTTCAATCCCAAAAATAATTTTAATCCCTTTTATGCCAATACTGGATAAATTATAAAATGCATCATTATATTTAAGCTCTTTCAATCATTTACACCTAATCATTCTTAATCACAATTATTGATCATAACAAGTATCATTTTAAACATGATAATTACGATGAAATCATTTGAAAAGCTATGGAAATACATGACAGAATTAGGACTTATCAATTTCCAATTTCTTGGCTTTGCTCATTGAGAATGTTGTTACAAGCCTTTCCCACACTTTTCCAAAGGCATTTTTGTTGTTTACGAACTTCAAATGGTTGCACATTATAGAATATAGGAAAAACATCTAGATTAGTTGTTTTATAACACTCCATGTTTTCTCTAATTACCGCAAGCAACAACTAGAGACAGCATAATATTTTTGTGAAAATATAACAATTGAAATTCTAGAATTTTCCGTTGCTCGTAATAATGAATTTGAGATGTATTCTCCTCTTGCAATCCTTTCCTCATCTGAAGACCTCAATTCCTCCTTGTTTTAGAGCATTATAAAGATGAGTGCAAACAATTTATGTGCGTCCTCACCACTAAAACTCAAGAATACATCATAGATATATGTCAACTCTGGCATGTTTGTAGTGATTCCCCTCCCTATCTCTTGCAACGAATCATGCACATCAATCTTGTCATTGACAACCTTTACAAGACAATGCTCGACAAGTACTTGCATTCGCATTTCTATGGGGAATTCGAGCCCTTAAACAAATGTGTAACATAACTTTTACTCCGGCTCACAAGAAGTCATATATCTATTACGAGCAACCGAATCATCTAAAATGTCATGGCTTATTTTAAGCAAATGTTGTATTTGATCAATTGGAATTTTTTTCTAATTTATTCAATATTTTTTCCATGGGTTAAAATCATTTTCGCCATGGAAGTTTAGCCTAAGGAACACTTGGTCACCCCAAAAGTTTTTTTGTCGATTTTTGCCCCAAAAGTTTAAAAACATAGCAATCTTGCCCATATGTTGATCTTGACTATTGAATTGTTGCTCTTCTTTGTACACTTCCATTGGCAAAATTTCTCCTAAAAAAACTTATGGGGCAAATTTGCTCCTAAAACAAACTTTTGGGGCATATTTGCTTCGTTTTGTTAACGTCCGGGGAAAAGATGAAACCAAAAGAACTCCGGTGACCAGTGCTCCTTAGCCTAAACTTCCATGGCAAAAACTGTATTTAACCTTTTTCTTTTTCATTCTGATTTTGTCTCATTATACAGAAGAGAACCTATAGCTTCAAGAACCAACGGTAGCCCTTTACATAAAGCAATTACTTTTCTTGAAAGGTTCACAAAATCATTTGTTGGACCAAAGTTCTTAAATGCCTGCCAACCAAAAAGCTGAAGAGACTCGCTATCGCCAAATTTTCCCACTTCATATGATACGTTAACAAAGTCATCAAGTAAACCCTTATTCCTTGTTGTATTTACTAGACTACTCTTTATTTCTACACAGCTCAGTAAGTTGGCCTGTTTGATTTACATCATCAAGTACAATTAAGGCTCCTTTATAAGTTCCTTGCTTCATATGATTCACTTGAATATCTGAAAGAAGTTGCTTTTGGAGAAGAACTTGACCATTATTGTTCTCCCACACGTCCTTAATATTAGCAAGGAAACTTCTGCAATTAAAATGACCTACAATTGTATTATAAATAGCTCTAGCAATGGTAGTTTTACCAGTACCTCCAACCCCCCAAATTCCGACTATGGTTGTAGTTTCCTCATGATGCCACCAGCCCAATTGGCGAAGCACTTCTTTCACTTGAGCTTGCAACCCTACTTGTGATATGGCTTTTGCAATAATGTTATTAACTACTTCTTGGTCACTGGTGGCAAAATAGAATTAGATTAAAATTAATGAAGGTATGTGTTACAGAAAAGCTAAATGCAAAAATCTATTAAAAGATAGTTGAATTACCTAAATTATAAAATGGGTGATCGAACTTAAAAAATTATTAATAAGGTTATGTGGCATAATTAGGGATTTTAAAATCTTATAAAACGTCTCAAATGCCCCCTTTTAAGGAGGTATTGTGCCTTGCTGAGGGGGCTGTGTGTATCTTTTGTCTTTTTAGATAATAAACGAGGATTGACCTAATGACCTACTACCCATCACCGATGGGGTTATTATTTTTTCCGTGGGGCGAAGGACTGTATGATAGCCCAGTGTGCATTCCTTTCAATCCAAAAAATAATTGCACTAAACCGTAATCAAATATCAATTATGTGTGAAATAGTTCTTATATTTAGAATCAATATCAACTCCCTAATTGGGTCTAACATTAAGGTCAGAGGAGTACTACAAAACAAAAACAAAAAACAAAAAAAAAATGAATTTTTTCCTTGGCATCTATTGTAATCAATTTCAAAATTCGTTACTAAAATAGATGCCATGGATTTTTCATTGTTTACCAACTGATATCTCTAATATATTTTTTAAAAAATAAAAAAATAAAAAAATAATTGTTGCAGTGAATAAAGCTACTCTTTTTGTTTACCATGAAATCTGCTAACAATTAAACTGAAAACCCAGCATGCACTTTCATGTTGGGAAATTTGAAGCGCACTAATCAATTGGGAAGTTGAAGGAGCTATCGGCCTATTTTGTGGGTGTGGGGGTAATTTTACGCAAGATTTGGTACACATAATGAATCTAAAGGAAATATAAATGGGAATGAGTTTTTTTAAAGGGAAACTTTCTTTTAACCCTCATAGGACCAATTTTATTTCGAGTCAACCCTAAAAAGATTATGAAATTTCGCTACACTCCTACGAACAAAAATGAAAACAAAATTTGTGGGTAAAAACACAATAATATCCTTGCTTTATTTTTATTTTTAAAAAATACATGTTTAATCATTGTCGGAGCACCGGCGATCAATCATCGATGACCACCAAACAGCCGCTGCCGCACAAAGCAAACCATTGAAGCTCCGGCAATGGCTAGCCAATCGGAGCTCGGCGGCCAAAAATTAATTTGTGTTGTTCATATGAATA
The DNA here is from genome assembly GCA_019022655.1 of Acacia acuminata. Lineage (NCBI taxonomy): Eukaryota > Viridiplantae > Streptophyta > Magnoliopsida > Fabales > Fabaceae > Acacia > Acacia acuminata. The sequence goes on from JAFJYI010000239.1 coordinate 1,001,320, forward strand.
TTCCACTTGTTTATAAAGAGGTGCACGCTTGCAAGCAATGATGCACGGACACGCATATTTTTCTGAAAAATGCGTGTCCGACACTCGTCGGACACTGACACGCATCGACACGCTATGACACGTGAGCCAGACGTGGTCAATGGTGACCGACACCTTGACCAGTCTGACACGCATTTTTGACCGTGTCTGACAAGGTCAAGGAAAGATCTGTGAAGTCCGAGACACAGAATGAGGAGAAGTAGAGAGATAGATGTGAAGAAGATCGACGGAACAGAGGGTGTGAAGACACACGAAGTGGTTCTCCAACTCTTAAGGGAGTAAAAAGGAGGAGTAAGGAGATCGCAACTCTCGGGATTAAGGGGATCACTCTTCTGCTACTTGTCGTCGTCCCCTGCGTTGCTGAACTCGTCTCCCTCTGTTTTTCTCTGATCGTGTGATGCTCTCCGCCTCTCCCTCGGTGCTGCGTTCAGTTTTTGTTGATCTGCTAGTACTGCTACGCGTCGTCCGATTCTGTGCTCTCCGTGCGTCTGTGCCGATTTGTGATGCTTCTTGAATTCTTGTTCGGCCGTTCGTGCTTAAAATCCATGTGCAGTGCTCTTTGTTTAATATATATTGCTTGGACTTGCGTCTCTGTCCTCTTTTTTTCTCTTTAAATAATTCTTTAGATATATCTATCCTATATATTATATTATATTCTATATAATATATGGATATATGTAACTATCATGCCTGTTCACGCGTGATGCATTATTTGAATCAACATCATCCCAATTGATTCTCTCCTCCACAAATGCCATGTATCTCATTGAAAGCTAAGATAAAATAAAAGATAATAATAATAATAATTAAAAATTTATATTCTAAGTTGAAATCCCAAAAAATACATCAGAGTGAGATAAAAATAATTGGACTTGTGAGTAATCTACACTTTACACCCCACACCTTTATGGATGTTTTGTATTAAATCTAAATTATACCATATATATTAAAAATATATATTTAATATAAAAACGTGTCCTAACGTGTCGAAATTCAGGTTTTTTTAGGATTCACGTGTCGGAGTGTCGTGTCGTGTCGTGTCACGTGTTGGTGTCGGTGCAACATAGCTTGCAAGTGAGACTTATTTAATTTATATTGTTCATATGTCTATTGCACTTGTTCATTAGGAGTTTGACACTTGCAAATGAGATTTGTTCATTTAGAAGTGTATATGAACAGGTGTAGAAAACATAGGTTCATGAACAAGTCACATTTGCAAGTGTCTAACTCTACATGAACAAATAGAATAAACATATGAATAACACAAATTGAACAAGTCCGAAATGTAAGTGTGCAACTCCTTATAAACAAGTGGAATAAGTATAGAAACAACACAAATTATGTGTTGGTCGGAGCTTCGATCGGTCTTTGGAGCTTCAATGGTCGGCCATTGGAGGCGTTCGCTCGGCGATTGCCGATGACTAGTCGCCGAAGCTCTGGAGATGATTAAACATTTTCTAAGAAAAATAATGCAATGGCATTATTATCTTGTTAACCATAAAACTTATTTTCATTTTGGTGTAAGGGGTGCAATGAAATTTATAATCTTGTGAGTTAATTGAAATAAAATTGGTCATATGGTGGTTTAGTGAAATTCTCCCTTTTTATCAAAGAAAAAAAAGGTGATATATCAAAGGCATGCTTGATTTTTTTTTTTTTTATAATTTTCTTTGTGTAATTATAATTGTAAAAGTCTATGATACCTTTGCCAAAAAAAGCGCAAAAATCTCATATAAGTACCCTAAAAATACGAAAAACCCCAAATAAGTTACTCCAATGTACTTAATCACATATCACTCCACTTGTCCCAAGATGAAATTCAAAAATGTTTTGTCTTACCATGTTACCCCGTCACTTAAAAAACATGCCACCTTAGCTAATCACCTTGCCAACCACTAGCGGCGGCGACCCCTGCTAGCGTCTGGGACTTTTTGTGGCAAAATGGGCTAATTATGTGTAGTAAATAACTTAAAACGTCCCTTTAGATTAAATTATCCATGTGTGGAATTTGCTAAAATGTGTTGCCTAGCTACTAAATAAGTACAACGAATAATAAATGAAGTATAGTAAATATCTACTCATCTGGGGGGAAAGTATAGTAAATTATCTTGAAATGGTGGCCTCCTAGACTATGTTATCCAAGTGTGGAATTTTCTAAAATGTATTGTTATTTTCTTAATTTAATATATAGTGAAAAGCTAATGAAGTGTAGTAAGTGCTGTGAATATCCTAAAACTATGGCCTATTTTATTAAATTACCCAAGGGTGGAATTTGTTAATTACTCTTTGCTAATATGTAGTAGAGATACACTTCATTAGCTATTTTCTATATTCGATTAGCTATCTACCATAACCATTTAGCGAATCACAACATGTTATATGTCAATGAATACAACATTTTTTTGGTTGAAGCATAGTATGAGTGATGAATTTCATGAATTCTGCCAGGAAGGTAAAAATTATAAACTAGTAGAGCCAAACAAGGATTAGTTGTTACCTAAAATCATCGGACGGTGTGAAGCCACCACATAACGAAGAATGAACAGAATCGGCAGTTTGTTGGAAATCACTTCTAAAGCGGATTAGTTGTTTCTCCATTATGCGCAAATAGGAACTCTTTAACTGCACACGCACTTCATTGTAGCTCACTCTGTAGAAGAAAGGCAACACTGTTTTGGGATCCGACGTTATAGTTACCAGTCCCTCATTACGTACGTCGGACCTAACGAACTCTGGTGTGATTACCACCATCACAATTCTACACCTACGTATCTTCTCCCACATGGAATCGTTGACTATGGCAACAATCAATGTTTTGAATCCAGCATCCATTAAACAAGTCTCAGGAAGGGTTCTTATACCATCTTCAAGAACATTGAAGAAAGTTAAGAAGACATCGCATTCAAAAGTCAATTTAGATTGATAGGATTAAGAGGCGAAAGAAGACATGGATTGATTGAAGTAGAACAAGATATGAAGATTTTTGGGTGAATGATCGATTCCTCAAACATTTCTTTTTATACTGCTAGCTCCAACCACCTTCTTTGGCAGCTAATCACGTTCAATATTACATCAATTCTTTCTTTGTTTTTGGGTCAATGCTACATTGGTTCTTATCCAAGGAAAAGATTTTAAATATTATTATAAGTAATAATTTTATACTTTCTTTGGCATACATAATTATCAATTATAAACGTCGATGCCGGATTTCCTTCCAATTCTTAGTTTAAATCCGACCTTCATTGTGTTTCATAGGTCATATACCATGGAGTTCTTGTGTGAAAGTAACAAGAGAACAAACAATGTACGGACTGACGCCCACAGACACACACACACACACACAAAAAGCCCTATTGTCCATTGTGCTGGGTCATTTTTTTTTTTTTTTGGTGGAAAAATAGCTTATAGGACCACTAAAAGAAGTAAATGACATTGATCAAGACTGCTAAATTCACAAATATTTATGTCGGTAGCATTTTGAAGTACAAATAATTTTCATTTTATACTAAATTCATTAGTTTTCTATATATTATGTGTTAACACAGGTGTTTCCTATATCTATATTTTCATGGCTGGCCAATAGAATTTATAGTTATACTAGAATTTTCTTTATTTTAAGTTTAGTTCGTATAATTGTAAATGATATTTTCTAAACATTAATAAAAAAATATTCGGAAAATGGAAGTTGCTTTAAAAATATTTTAATAAGTTGCACTTTTAATAACATTTTTTCTTGGCCAAGGACTTTTAATAACTAGCAACTTATATTTTGTTCTTTTAATTTATTCAAAATAAATCATGTACATCTCAAAATAATATAAACTAAGATATAATTATATCATGCAATATTAAATTATAATGGAAAAAATACAAATAATTATTTCAAATGCATAATTTTTTTTTTTGTTCATATAAAATTAAAAGCAATTATCGTACATAATAATTATATATAAAATCTTTTTTATAATACAAGGCATCAACACCTAAGCTAACTGCTCAGGTTGGATTATATATAAACTCCTAACTGACATATATATATATATATATATATATTGTTTTATATATATATATATATATTGTTTATATATATATATATATATATTGTTTATTTTTGTGTTCACTGGTCTTATGCCCAGAAAATTTTTACTGGAAATGAGATTTGAAATTAAAACTATAGCAAAAGTAATAAGCATTCATAATAACTTTATTTTTAATTAATTATCCCTCTCAGTCTGGAAGGAGTGAGGAGTTTATTTTCAATTTTTTTTATTTTCTACAAATATTAGCATTACCTCTCTTCCTTAATATAAGACCTAGTTGACTAATTAAAAGATATTAAAGAAGCTAAATAAATTACTTTAAAGTATTTATATTCATTGTGTTTCTCCAAACTAGTTTGCCTAATTTATAAACTAATATATAATCTAATGATACATATAAGTATTTCGGAGAGATTATGTGTAATATATGATATAATTAAATAATTTATCTAACTTTTTTAATCTTTTCAAATTAGCCAACTGAGTCTTATATTAAGGACAATTATGTAATATATGCCATCGAAGATTATGGGCTCCAAGGGATAGATTGTGAAGTCACAAATCGGCTAGTCCGAAGCGGACAATTTTTGATCAGGCATTGAGATACTACACATTTGGTGGTATCAAAACCAAGTCTGCAGGATGTTACCTTTGTAAAATTCATTTGTTCTGATTTTATCATCCCTTGTTTAGGATGGCCTTACATGTCAAAACCGTGGATTGTGAACTCCGGTTTAGGTGAAACTATTCTCCCACATTAGCCTCTTACACAAATTTTTCTAAATGCTGGCAGAAAAAGATAGTTATTTTTTAATTAAATTTATAACTTGTGAAGTTACACAGGAGGGGAACGAAGACAACTTGTAATGGTCTAAATATCTCCTTCTCTTGATGCATTTTAAAAGAATGCTGGGATCTAAAGTAGAAAAATTGGAGTGCGATTTACTGAAATGTTATAGGTGTATTAGAGTCAAGTTCACAAAATGATATAAGTAGTATCATAGTCATGTTACAAGTAGTATCATAGTTAGGTCACTACTACAAAAAAGCTATTTAACGTCCTATTTTTCCCCCTTTGGCGTCCTTTTTTGTAGGGACGTTTATCTCGGGAGCGTAGAAAGTGCAAGGTTTTCGGCGTCCTAAAACGTAGTAGGACGTCATATTTCAAGGCTTACGGCATCCTAAGACTTTTTAGGAAGTCATATTGTTTGTTTTAAAAAAAAAAAAAAAAAAAAAAAAAAAAAAAAAAAAAAAAAAAAGAACCCAAACCAGATCGATCTCCACAACATTCGACTTACCTTCACTGCCATCCTTCCCTTCAATTTGGATCACAAAATGGTGAATATTGCATAAACAAAAAAAGAGACAAAGCATTTACATTCTAGATCAATGATTTAGACGAGAAATCATGAGACAAACCAGAGGATCTGAAGTTGGAAGCCAGACCAACTAGGAAATCACGAGTAAAATAAAAAATTTATACTAGACTCATTGGAGAAGGAAGAAACACAAATTCCAGATCTACAAAATCCAAATATATATATAAATAATCCAAAAATCAAAATCATCCTAAAATAAAGAAATAAAAAGTTTCGAGAGGAGAAGGAAGAAATCACATTTAATCTCATGTAGAAATCGTAGATCGAAGAAGGTTTCGGCGGCATATCATCACAGATCGAAGAGTTGTATTGTGCATATCGAATTGAAGTTGGGATGGCGATCAATCTAACGAGCGAGCAACATTGAGTGTTCGAACCAACCAACGAGCGACCTTGAGCAAACGAGTGAGGGACGGTGGCGACGGACGGCGGGTGAGGGATGGCGGGCGACCTTGCGTATTTAATTGAAAGAAAGAAGAAAGAGGAGAGAAGAAAATTGAAAGAAGAAAGGACGTGGTGCAGCGGATTTAATTCGAAGGAGGAGGTAGGTGGCATTTTGAATGTGTTTTGGAGTCTAATATTTAAACTTAGACTCCAAAATTGTTGCTTTTGGCGCCAGGGCTGCGTATTTTGGGCGCTAGGGTCCACCTTTGGAGTCTAAGTTTAAAACTTAGACTCCAAAAGTGTCTTTCGCAGGCCCCACATAGGGACATGACTTTTAGAGTCTAAGTTTTAAACTTAGACTCCAAAAGTTTTAAACTTAGACTCCAAAAGTGTCTCTTGTGGGCCCCACACATAACCCCCTGCTACACCACGTGACCCCTGCTGCACGACGTGACCTTCTTTTCTCCAAAAGGCATGACTTTTGGAGTCTCAGTTTAAAACTTAGACTCCAAAAGTCAACTTTTATCACATATAATTACAAAAATGCCACCGCCTTTATTTTTTACTTCCTTTTTTTAAAAAAAGGACGTCTTTTTGTGACGCAACAACTGTTTTTTGTAGTAGTGGGTTTGAGTTTATGTGCCATTGAAGACTCTGGGCCCCTAGGGGTGAATTGTGAAGTCACACAAGGTAAGTATTATATTCTTATTATAGTTAGGTTTGAGTCTATATACTGTTGATATGTTACAAGTAGTTGTATCAATTCCTTTATTTTTCCTTTAATTTGCATGATACATTCTTATGGGTATGGATGATATATTATTGAAGGGCTGTTGAGATGGGGGAAAGTTGTAGGTGCTGAGCTATATGATGTGCAAAAAAAGTGAGCTTTATGGGAATACATGCAAATGCAAATGATCTTTTCAGCTTTAATCAAATTCAAGTGAGCTTTCATGAAATGTAAATAGACCAAAAAAATGCAAATAAGTGTCCTAAAAATACAAATGCAAATGAGCTTCCATCAAATGCAACTGAGTTTCCATAAAATGCAAGTAAAGCTCCCATAATATGCAAATGAACTCCCCTAACATGTAAAAGAAGTAAAAATGAAAATAAGCCTCCTGGAAATGCAAATGCAAAATGAGTTTCCATCAAATGCAATTGAGTTTTCATGAAATACAAGTGAGCTTCCTTTAAATGCAAATGAACAACCATTAATATGAAAATGAAGTAAAATGAAAATGAAAATGAGCTACCATGAAATTCAGATGAGCTTTCTCAAAATGCAAGTGAGTTTCTCTAATATGAAATGGGTATTTTGGTCATTTCCCCCTCAATTTTAGTGACACTCAAAGGCCTAAAGGTCTAGGTCCCATTCCCCAAATTACTTTTCAACGAGGGATTTACCCCCAATTTCCCCTAAATAGTATGTGATAGCCTAATACGTAAAAAATGGGTTTAATTGTTATTGTGCTTGTTTGAAATAGTGATTTGAGCTTTTGAAAACATCTTTTCATTCATTATTTACAATGAGTTCACATTAGGTGCCCACAAATTAGGTGCTCCTTATGTGCTCATACCTCTACTAAAGGGATGAGTATATTTTTATTTTTTTTATACATTGTATTTATTTAGATTTAAATTATATGCTGCTATAAAATATCTTTTGCATCCAGTATACCAAATTAATTAGTTTCAAGTTTTGCATTCAAAAATATTTGTCTGTAACACTAGTAGACTGAAAACTAATTAATTTGAGATACTGGGTACAAAAAACATTTCAGAAAACAACATATAATTTAAATCTAAATAAAAACAATATATAAAATAAAAAATATATACTCATCCCTCAAATAGAGGTATAAGCACATAAGGGGCACCTAATTATTGGGCACCTAATGTGGACTTGATTTATAATATGCGAAAGAAATTTTATTTCGATATATATGAATAAACATTTTAGAGGTCACGGACATAATCCCTAACATGCACATGTCACAGGGGCACGGGTTAGCGTATCATGTAAAATTTGGTATATTAGATGCCTTAACACACCTCATCATGGTCCACTTCGATAAACTTATTCTCTTTGTTTTACTTAATTAGGCTACAATTGTAAAGCCCAAATACAAAAATAAAAGAAAACTCGCATAAATACTAGGCCCAAAATTTCATGAACCCCAGTCAAGCTGGCGTCCGGTTTCTCTGCTTGTCCATCTTCTGCCCATCCCTCATCATCCTCCATCCTGACCATTAAAATCTTGATCCAAGGGTCCAGAATGATTTTTCAAAAAACCGTATGCAGTAAAAATTACCGAATGCGGTTTTTTCCAAAATATTTATAGACTCTTGGATTAAGATTTTAACGATCAGGATAAAGGATGATGAGTGATGGGTAGAGAAGGGATGAGGAGAGTATCTTCTCCCATCAAGCTGGCTGTCACAATCATAACCAACGTCTCTATTTGCGCGTGTTAGGTTTTTCGATCAAAAAATTGCTTTAAATAATCATCTTTTCAGTTTTGGTCAAAGCTAATGACACAAGGATGAGTTATGGCATCAATCACACAATAAAGAGAAGCATGACCTCTGCTCCTTCACCAATTAGCAGATAACTCATCCATGTAAGTTTGTAGACCAACCTATAATGGATAGGATTCATTTCTGGAAGAATTACTATAAAGTTTCAAGATAGAGACTTTATTATGAAGTTGTTCAAATAATAACTAAGGATTAGCTTCAATAAGAGGATGACGATAAGTTAACTTGTTATAGGTTAGTAGGCAGAGCCATAATCAAGTTTGCCAATTCTATTGTTTAACATTGAAACAACAAGAATTTATAACTGATATTTTCATTATTTAATGTTCACATATAAGTTAAAGAATTTACAACTTCCCCTTCCATTATTTACGACAAGGACAATTTGGTATTCCCACATGATTTGTATTTTTAGAGAAGAACCACGGACCTTCATAATAATTGATCATATTTGGGGCCATCCGAAATAAACGATTTACACATTTGGTCCTTAAGTATAATTTTTTCTTCTTTTGGCAAAGAAATAATCGAGGTGCTTACTACTGTTACTTTGTTTTGGGATAAATTTTTAGTCTCTCTTCGTGTTCAATTACACCAAACTCAGACTTCTGTTATTGTTGCTTATTCTTTTCATAGCTTTTTTACTCAATGTTTGTGTTTTATTATTACTTATGCTACTATGTAATTATTTATCTTATTAATTTCATTTTGTGTTTTACTCAAAAGAGGGGAAAAAAACTGGGACAAATGTGGACGAAACCCCAAGTATGAACATATAATATTGTACGCTGAAAATGGCTCGTGCAGCTAATACTAGTTCTAATCCATTTATTTGTTAGGGTTGTGTGCTCCAATTTGTTTTTTGATTAGAGTTGCCTGCACTAACACTATGGGGTTATAAGTAGAATAAAAGCCGTGATCTTCTACTTACGGACTAATTTTTATCCCGTTGGTTGTAAAATCATAGGCAAGTTAATGGGGGCAAGCTAAGTGCCCCCACAGTCTTTAATGGAGGTCCGTGATTGGAAGAGAAGACGCATGCCACATTAATTGGCTGTCTGCCACAATTGTTAACAAAAGTGATTAAAGAAATAATATGGAGAAAAACGATGAAGAATCTTGTATCAATATCAATAAGAGCAAATATGCTCATATAATATAACTCACTTGGGTTTAACAATGATCATCCCTCACTTGAGGGTGATTAATAACAAATCCTAACTCTAGAGATCTAGGAGGGACTTCTCTCTCTCGAGAGAGAGATTCAAATTAACCTCTCTCTAACATGGTGAGAGCTCCACACTCAACATAGTAAATCATAATGACTAGACCCTTTATATAATAGGGCCTTAACCAACTAATCACCTTTCTAACACGCCCCTCAAGTTGAACACTATTTATTTTAAATGCGCTCTACTTGAACAACACAAAAATAAGGGGATAAGGTGAATTAAATTGATCAGTTTTCCAATAACAAAAGTAATACAAAGATTTCTTCACTGCACTCTTCTTCTCTATGTCGATTTGCTGATTCACTTTTGTACAACTTCAATCTATAAGCTTCTGCAATCATTGGTTTACAAATTGTAATGCAATCCAAGCATTGACCATATTCTTCAAACGAAATCATGGTTTCTACAAAGTTTGGAACCTTCTCATCATTATCTTGGTCTCTAACTCTCGGTCAATATATGCCAACTGGTATGTCACAAAATCCGTCCACTTCTACGGATTCTATCCAGACTTGTTCCCTGTCCTTGTAACAAAAATGCCATGTACATGCGATCGGATTGTGCTTCACTCTCTTGTTAAAAACAGTATCGCCTGAAAATCTGATCCAATAATAATAGCACCCTGTAGTTCTTTCACAATGCCCTTTGACCTGAGATCATCATGAATTCCTACATGATGAGCCGTTGATCTTTGACCTAGTCAAAAGTCACCTTTGATCGGGTGATGATAAAGGCTTGGATCGGGATCAGTGGTTTTCATGCAGAGGAATGTGAATGGTCAAGATGGAATTTGTCCCTCACATTTGTAGAGGGATAATACTGGGCCCCTCGATGAGTGAATCTGAGAAATGTATGGCCATATTACGAAGGAAAGGAGTTTCCATTATTAGACTACTCGAGAATCGAGAAAGTAATGGTCAAGAATAGGAAGTTGACATTATCCATGCCTCATCCTTGACCAAATTATCGTGTGACAAAAAGGACATGACATGGTTATATCATAGGTAGCATCGTATCATCGATCTGCATATGAATTAGGTAGTCGCAATGCCTTGCTAGAGGCCGCTTGCGACTATGGGCTGGTACAAGATCAAGCGCCGCCAATCTCATGTGGGCCTGCAAGGTCACGCACAAGAATAGCCCAACACGAGCAATAGTGTCTAGATTCATTGAATCTTAGAAATGTCTAAGATTTAATGAATACGTTTAATCTAGGGTTGATATATATATATGTAAATATATCATATCATATCATATCATATCATATCATATTATAATATAATATAAATTCAAAAATAATAATGATATTATTTATATATAATAATATTATTATGAATAGTATTTAATTTATTTGATAAATTAAATAACTATATTGAATTGAGATATTATATCTCGATTTAATTTTTGAATAAAGATATAGTATCTCGATTTAATTGAATTGAGATATGGTATCTCGATTTAATTAAATAGAAAGATATCATATCTCAAATTTAATTTATGAAGATCAATTAAATCTGTAGGCTCATAATTCGGATTAAATAAATATATTTAATTAGATCTGTTGGATGATTTTAATTAATGTATTGATTTAATTCATATTCAAATTCAAGATTAATTAGATTAATTTTGAATATTTTAATACGACTCATAGTGTTTTAGAAACTCTATAAATAGATATTGATCTAGTTGTATTTAGTACACGGATGAATTAGAGAAGCCATAAGTAACCCTAGAGAGAAAAAGAGAGACGCAAGGTTTGAAGGAGCTAGCACGCTACCGCTCGTGTTCCAGTGCTGTTCGTGTGGATACCGGTAGAGGGAGGAGATTTTAAAGTTCTACTCCGGTTTGATCGAACGAGATGGCACCACGTTTAAGATGTACGACGGTCGAGACGCACGAAGCAGAAGATGCCTAGCAGACCAAATTGAACGGAACGCTCAACCCCACGCATAGGTATGGTTTTTCTAATGAACCTTGATTTAAACGCCGTTGATAGATCCTCGATGGGATTTGTACAAATTTTATAAGTCGTGTGTACGGATCCCAACAGTATTAATATCAATAAGAGCAAACATGCCCATACAATGTAACCCACTTAGGTTTAACAATGATTATCCCTCACTTGAGGGTGATTAACAACAAACCCTAACTCTAGGGATCTAGGAGGGACTTCCCTCTTTAGAGAGAGACTCAAATTAACCTCTCTTTAACATGGTGAGAGCTCCACACTTAATACACTAAACCACAATGACTATATCCTTTATATAATAAAGCCTTAACCAACTAATGAACCTGTTATGGACCCGTATATTGGGCCTATTAGATATGTGGCCCAGTGAGAATATTGTTATGGACCCGTGTATTGTGCCTATCAGATATCGTGCCTGTAATCTAGGATCGTATAAGTAGTGGAGCAGGCATTTGCAGGACGTGGGAAGCACACACTGCCTGAGCAATGGATTCACATTCATAGGAGTGAAACCCTAGGTAATCCCTATAAATAGGAGGTTACCCATCAGGTGCACTCTCTACATTCTCTATTCCATTATTTACGATTCAGTCTCACTGTGCACACACCCTACCCTTTTGGCGATACGCCGTGTTACGTCCCTACAGGCCTCGCCCTTTCAGGTAGCAGGTTAAAGGGATCTCTTTTATTTAATTACCTTTCCTTGATTACTTGGTCCATTTAAATATTTACTAGAGGGAACGCAGCAGAGCACGGGACCAGGTTTGCACAAGCCTACTGTACTGACAAACGTATAAAATTCATACAGATAAATAAGTCCCCGGAGGGTTACTTACAGTCATCCGAATATAGTATTAATTAACACAGTCATCCAAAATATGATAATACAAAAGTGATAGGGCATCCCCTATTTCTTCAACCCGATGCATTCTGCCCTACCTTCTTCTGCTTCCGCCTGCTACTTTCACACCCTTGTACCTTCACAATGATCACGGAGTTCAAAGTTGAACCCCGAGTAAACCGTTAGACTCAAATACAATATGTATACAATGCATGCAATGCCAATCACAATTCGGAAAGTAAAAATAAATTCTGCCTCAGGCACAAAAATCTGGCATGTATGTTTTGCCTCTGGCACAATCCGTAGGACTGCCTAGTCAAGACAAGCCCCTCAGTAAAATTAGTGCACAGGGGCCTTAGTAGTCAGGGCTGCAGACCCTAACCACCTACCCAAGAGGTTTCAGTAGCAACCTATAAACACACAATCATATAGGCCCTACTTACCTCACATACCTCGATACTGCAGTAGAAACCAAAGCACACGCAGTCCAATAGGCACTACAGCCCGATCTCCTACATCATGATCAAACATAACATGCAAAAGCAACATAGAGTATGCAAGTCAACAGTTACTACCTGGCACTCCTTGAAATTGGTAAATACTTCTCTTGATATTGAAACCATGGTCCACATGAACTAACACCCTAGTTACAACGAAATATCATTCTATCAATCATGTGTCTTAACATACTTTCTAATTTCATGAATTTTGCCCAAACCAAAATTTTCCTAGAATTGTTGTTCCAAATTTACCTATTTTTAATAAATTCTAGAAAAATCCTATTGACATGAAATTAGTGACCTTGGAACCCTTAGGATGTCTAGTTTGAAGGAAAAATAATTACAAAGGCCATATGGGTTCATATCCTTTTCTTATTTGCAGCTTAACCAATGTTTTCCAGATATTCAGTGTTTCTGTCCCTACTTCAATTATTTTTAGAAAATTCCAAAAAACTCACTTGCACATAAAACTAGTGCACTTTGAACCGTTAAGATGTCTATTTGTCAACAAAAATACATTCAAGCCCTGAAAGTACACGTATTTTTACTTATAAACAATTTTACACCTCCTGGTTCAGATTTGACCTGTTGCACCGGTACCAACTTGAGAAATTTTTATCTCCTAGTATAAAAGTCCAAATCATTCAAAATTATACCTCACAGTGAACCTTAGGGTGTGTAATTTCTACCTGTAAAATTTCAGCCACAAAAAAATTCATTTACTATTTTTAGAACCCAGTTGAAAACACACTGCCAAAAATTCCAGAACTGAAAATAAGCTTAGTTTAAGGGGATTTCAGTATTTTCAACTTCAGAAACTCAAGATATGACTTTACCCCTTGCAAAATATGGTTCCAGAACCATTGAAGACCTAAAAAATACAAAAATATAGCTATAACACCATCCTTCTACTTCATGCACGAAAATACCCTGACAATAACTCAAAAAGATGAAGTTTTCGGGTTCCCTCAAGATCGGCAAATCGGTGGATGCTCTTGAGATTTTGGATCTTGAAGCTTGGATATGGAGGTTGCTGAGCTCTCTCTCTCTCTTCCCTCTGGAATTTTTGCCCCCTTTGGGGTGAAAACGAAAAGCCAAACACCTTTTTAAAAAAGTAAATTTGATCTGGTAAAATTAGAGCTAACAGACGTAAATTCCGATCTAAAATGTATCTGATTTTTGGCTTAATCCCCAAGTATTTCTAGAATTCTCCAGAGGTGTCCAGAAGCTTCCAAGTAGTGCATCCCTCTCCATAACTATCTGGATATTTTCTTCTTTTTGGTGTAAATTACTGTTTTGGCCCGAAACTTTTGTAAATTACAATTGTGGCCCGCAACTTATTAATTATTCCTAATTTTTTCCCATGGGCTTTGGTCAGTCCAAAAGGGGCATATGTGGCACCATTTAGGGCCCACATACCTGATCCAATTATTTTTTACACATTTATTCTCATTTTACCCCTTTTTGTCCAAAGTGTGGGTCCCCAGCGGTTGACTTTTTAATTGATTTTTATTTTCTCCCTTTCCAAGCAATTCTAAAGAATTCCAGAGGCTCTTGGATTGCTGCCATGTGGTGCCTCTTCTTCCACAAATGTCTAGATATTTATTTACATTTAGGGAAAATTACCTACTTTGGCCTGGAATTTATGGAAATTACCAATTTTGGCCCGGGTTCAATAATTGCCCTTGACTTTTTCCCCAAGTCTTCTAAAATTTTCCTATGCCTATCCCCTGGTCTTTATCCTATTCCTCCCAATTTATCTGATTTATTCCCTTTATGTCCAGTCAGTGGGGCCGTAGTTGACTTTTCATTGACTTTTCTCTTTCTTGCTTTCGAAATCATTTTATAACAATTGAGGGAGCTAGGTGTTGCGACTGGGCCCACCCAATCCGACCTCCCATTTCCTCCGGTCTTCCATTTTATCCAATCCGATCTCCATCTATCGATCCCCATGGGTCCCACTGGTCAACAGGGTATCTCCCTTTGGGCTTTCTTCAACTTTTCCTAGATATTTCTTCCAATTGGTGTATTCATAACTACAAGTACGTTGATTACAACCGTAGGGGTATTACACGCCGCTATGTAATTGACGATATGTGTAGTAGCAATGTAACATGTTTTACACTTCTAGCATGGTTAAACTTGAGACTATTGGATTTTTGAAGAAGTGAGATTTGAGAGTTTAAAATATAGCCGCAAATTTGTTGCTAGAATTTTTTATTTGTTTATTTTTTTCCCTTCTAACTATCTCCCAACTAACTCTTATTTTTCTTTCTGGATAATCATGTTGCTGATTTCCTTTCTGGTTGTATTGCTTTATGTGGTTACCGAGTCTTCTTACATCTGCAATATGGATAATGTATGCAGGGAAAGTGCTTGAAAGAGGCAGTTCAACCCCCTCCTCCCCCTTTCAAATTGATCATATACTTGAGGATTTGTTTAGTGCTAGGAACTAGAAAGTGCTTTTTATTTGTATCAATTTCTTAGGATATGTATAAGACGACAGCAGAATTTTGGGCAGAATTGGGAGTGGAATTGATGTCAGCTAGTGCCTTCCTAAATAATGAGAAACCTACTTCTAGTCAGTTATGGAGATTATACTGGGCAAGCCATCAGGTATCATCATATCAGATCTTGCATGGATGCTCTACTGTAGTACGTACTGCCTAAAGATGTGTTTATAATGTTTGTCGGATGTATAGTGAATATTCTATTGATTCTTGTTTTTCCTACTTTGGATTGCAATATTGTAGCATTTTTTTAGACATATGTGCAATGTCTGCTAAAGTCCCTGTTGCTGTGAGACTTGCAAAGCAAGCACTACTGGAAGATAAGTGTGTTGTTGTTGGCCTTCGGAGCACTGGAGAAGCCAGGATGGAGGAGGCTGTTACAAAATATGTATATATTGGTTATGTTTTGTTTCCATGTAAAAGCAATGTCTTTAGCAACATATGTAGCAGGTGGTATTTTTTTTTTTTTTTTTTTTAAAAAAATATATATATATATATATAAAGTGTCCTGAATTTAGGTCTCGGACGCCTTATATGCAATATTTGGCGTCCCGATTATACATAGAGGACGCAAAAAATTAATTTTTGGCGTCCTAGAATTAAAATAAGGACGCCAAAAATCCCGCCTTAATTAACTAATGTCAAAATGTGGGAAAAAGGCGTCCTATGTTTTGATTCAGAACGCCTTAAAAAAGGCATCTGAATAAAACACAGGACACCTTTTTTAAGGCGTCCTGAATGAAACACAAGATGCCTTAAATAAAACGTAGGACACCTTTTTTAAGTCGCCTTGAATAAACTAGGATGCCAAAAATCTTAATTTACAACTACCCCCGGTTAGATGTCCCTCTAAAAAGGAGCGTTAATTGCCTCTAATTCAGGATGTTAATTTGCTTTTTTTGTAGTAGTGGGAGATACTCTTCTTTTCTAGCAATTGCTAACAATGCAAAAATTGAACAAGGGACACAAAGCTCCAAAAGACCAATCAATCAAGACCAAAATCCCTTCATCTCAATTTACAATTCATGGTAATCTCGTCAATGATGCTAATCACAAAAGATGGTCTCTCAAATGATTCGCTCAATCAATCAATCTCTCAAGTGTTTAAGGTAAATAAGTGTATCGCTCAAATTCTACTCAAGAAAATTGTTCTACAATAAGCTTGCTCAATTTCTACGTCTCCACTACTCATAACACATGCATGCACAAATCAAGAGAGCTTATTATTAATGGTTGTAATGGGCTTAGGGTGAAGGTAGGTAATAGTATGGAATGAGAGGCTAAGCACCAAAGAAATGAAAAAGAGCACTGATTAACACAAACATTCTCTATGTATGAAAACTTTTATTTTACTCATACATCTCCTTTCTTTCGTGTATTTTCTTTTTCTCGCTTTTCTTTCTTTCTTCTTTCTTCTTTTTCTCTTTTTTTTTCAAGGCCCTTTTTTTCCTTTTTCTTTTCTTTTCTTTTTGAGGAATTATACTATATACATAATCACAATGAAAAAATCAAATATCTCCCCCACACTTAAACTGTTGCACTCCTGAGCAACCCTTGAAAGTGGAGCAAATCACCAAGAGGGGGTGAATTGGGGATTTTAAAAGTTCTTTTCTAAGGCTCTATTTTTGAACACTAAAAACATGTATAACGAGAGAAGATAAGGAGAAGCAAGACACAAGGAATTTATGCGGTTCGGTCCAACCTCTTGATCTACGTGCAGTCCATAGACACTGGGATTTCACTATTTCAATTGATTACACACTCGTAACTCTAGAGTAATTCTCTCACTAGCACTTACTCCCCCATACAAGTTGCAATTAATATCCCAATTTCCAAGTCCCATGACTTGCGATTCTTACAATGAAATGATTTATAATAAATGTACTCTCTCTAAGAGTGGATAAATATAAACACTAAAGTACAGATGTATCAAAATATACTTTACGCAAGAAAACTCAGAAGTAGTTGGAAACTTGAATGATTTTTGTTTTTAGCAGATTAGTTGTTGAGAAGAATTGAATGCAGCTCTATTTATACAAAGAGAGCATTAATGACTGTTGTAATCTTCAATGAGACCGTTGCCTTGATTAAGCAAGGATTAGGTTAAGCTTTGGTCTTCGTCTCTCTTTACTCTTTGGTTAATCTAGTTGTACAGAAGTTTATCGTTGACTTTTTGAATATTAATCCGTTGGAATGGCAGCTACTAGATGTGGAAAAGAAACATTAGTTCTTTTCCAGCGTGTGTATAATGATTGTCCAAAAGGATGCAAGTTTTCTGAACTTTACATTTAATGTGCTGACATCACTTTTTACTTTTGTTCAAACCTTCATTTAAAGTCCTCTAAACCATCTGAAACTCATTAGCAAACCGATTAAATATAGCTAGGAATATTAATGAGTGATGATAAGAAATATTAAGATCAAACGAGAAGATTTCACAAATTCAAGCAATTTGATTTTCAAAATTAGCGACACAAACTCGAATTTGTTTATCCAAATTGGAGTTTGTAACTATGCTCAGAAGCCAAACTCGAGTTTCCAAATCCTAACTTGAGTTTCCTTCTTCGAAGAGAAGAATGTCGTGTTTTGAATTTAAAAGCACATTTTGAATCATAGAGCAAAACTCGAGTTGATTAGTGATAAACTCGAGTTTTGGACTTTTATAGTGAAAAACATGTTTAAGTCCAAAAGCTCAAAAACTGGAGTTTTCAAAATAAACTGGAGTTTTCAAAAACACTTAAATGAGCAAAGCTCTCGGCTTGGCCTAAACTCGAGTTTGTAAAGATGAACTCAAGTTTTCTTTAAATTGAAAACCTTTGAAAAATCCATGCCAAATCCATGTTACATTGCTTAATGGCCTAATAGGCTTGATGTTCCAACTCAACCAGAAGATGACAGGACTTACCAAAGACAAGCCGATAGGGAGACATCCCAATCGGAGTCTTGTAGGTGGTGCGATATGCCCACAAAGTATCCTTTAATTGCTTACTCCAATCTTTTCGGGTAGAGTTAATAGCCTTCTGAAGGATTTGCTTAATCTCTCGATTTGAGACGTCAGCTTGATCGTTGTTCTGAGGATGGTATCCTATGGAGACCTTATGAAGTACTCCATACTTGCGTAACAATGCACCCATGCTTAGGTTGCAAAAATGGGAGCGATAATAGCTCTAGGAATGCCAAACCTATAGAAAATGTTAGACCAAACAAAATCCATGGAAAGAAGAATGCACATCTATCTTAGTCCTAGTTATTTTCATGAAAGGCCTCCCCAGAATGATTGGTGACCTACTACTAGAAGACTCATCCTCCATATCTAAGATGTAAAAATCAGCAGGAAATATCAAGTCATTAACTTTGACTAATACATCTTCAACTAAACCAGAAGGATGAGTACTACTCCTATTAGCTAACTGAACAACAACACCAGTAGGACTTAAGGGACCAAGACCAAGAGATTTATAAATAGATGCAGGCATAACATTAATAGAAGCACCTAAATCTAGCATGCAATCATCAAATCTATAATTACCAATAAGGCAAGGGATAGAAAATGTCCCTGCATCTTTGCACTTATGAGGCATTCAAGACCACATGGTGCAAGTGATGTGTCCTATGAGTTAGGCCATTTTCTATCACCTTGCAAAATTTCAGACCATTCAGAGATACTTCGAAAAAAATGCCCTAGTAGAAATCACAAAATCAAAACTTAAAATAGTGGAAAAGTGGTCTAAATGTTGGAATTTGGGGAAAATAGGTGAGACCATACTTCCTTTAGGAAGTGACTCTTCCTTAGAATGCCTAATTCCTTGTGAATAAGACCTGGTTTGAGTGATCTGGGTCAGAAAAATTTCTGTCAAGCCGCTCGAACCACCTAAACGACGCTATTTACACTACTGTTACTAATCAAACCGATGCAAATTCCCCGGCAGCGGTGCCATATTTTGAAAGAGATTTGTTGTGTCTCCCAAAATAACCAAGTTCGAAAATGATTTGCAGAAATAGGGAACCTGGGTCGTTTTCCCAACGAACTCGTAGCGAGTTTGATTGACAACAACAGAAAAACGGGTTCGATCCCCGGCAATGGCGCCATATTTTGAAAGAGATTTGACATGTCTCCCAAAATAACCAAGTTCAAAAATTATTTGCAGAAATAGGGAACCTAGGTCGTTTCCCAACGAACTCGTAGCGGGTTTGCGGAAAGTGGGCTTTAATTGCAAAATTCGAGCCCAAATAAAATCTAGAAATATACATATGACTTTGGCTCCAAAATCAACCGTGCTCTTGTCTGAATGTTCCCTTCATGTCTTTATAACAATTGTAGCTCTCTGAATCATCTAAAATGTGAAACAAAAATGAGGCAAATCCGATGTCTAGTTCAAGTGTTATGGTAAAAATAGTGAAGCAATGTAAAAATGGAATTTTATTATTAAAAATGGCTAAAATATAATCAAAGGCCCAAAGCCCAAATAAGTATAAAAGCCATTATTTATTAACTAAAGGGTCCTAAATTATTAATCAAGAGATAAAAAGAAGTATATGAAATATTCAATTATCAAGACCATCATCCAGAGAGAGGAATTAATAGAACTCTAAGTCTTAGAACAATAGATACATCACGAGGAAGTTATGGATAATTTTAACTGAAGAAGTTTATTAGTGAAAGGCCAATAAGTTCAAGCTTAAGAGAAATTAGACCTTAAAATGAAAATAAAATAAAACTAGAAGTAAAATCAGATACATCATGGAAAGAAATTATAGCAAAAGTAGATGAACATATAGAACAAAGTGAAATAGATATAGGATTTACGAGAAGATAATATAATATTAGAAGGAAACCAAACAAAATCTAATGTAGTATTGGGATTTAATAATAGAGATACAATTAATTTAAACCTACTAGTAAAAGAAAATTTAAGATTTAATTATAAGATAATATTAGGTAAAGATTTCTTAGAATTAGTAAAACCATATAGAATACAAGATACACGAATAATGATAAACTTAAATCATCAAACAATTATAATACCAAAGTTATCATGATGCATGAAGACATAAGTATTGAATGGGGTGAAAATAGAAATAAAATAGTAATTATATATAAAAGATATGATCAAACAAGGGAAATAGATGAAACCACATTAGTACCAAACGAGATGTAAATTTGATAAGAATATTAATAAACAAATTAAAACAAATAATTAAAATGTATAAAAGAAGGCTAACAACTAATAATTTCATTTATTATACAGCCTATTTTGAGTTTAATAATGATAAACTTAAATCATCAAACAATTATAATACCAAAGTTATCATGATGCATGAAGACATAAGTATTGAATGGGGTGAAAATAGAAATAAAATAGTAATTATATATAAAAGATATGATCAAACAAGGGAAATAGATGAAACCACATTAGTACCAGGACGCAGATGTAAATTTGATAAGAATATTAATAAAAAAATTAAAACAAATAATTAAAATGTATAAAAGAAGGCTAACAACTAATAATTTCATTTATTATCCAGCCTATTATGAGTTTAATAGAAGAAGAATTAATTCATGTCAAACTGTAAAATATCACTTAAAAGGAAAATTGGAATTATTGTCTAGGATATGAATCAAAACCCAACACTTACATATATTGCAAGGAATTATAAAACAAAAGTACCAGCAGCAGATAAAAGTCTATACAGATTAATTAGTAAACTTATAAGCGATGTTGATAAATTAGAATATAGAAGAGCATTAGAAGCACATAATAGATATAAGGAAGCACAAGAACCTTATAATCCACTAGTAGCAAACCAAGCGAGAGAAGAAATACAAGAAGCTTATGAATTTTTGCAACAAAGAGCTTTGGCAATGAATGCATTTAAACGAAGATTGAAATTATTCTCAATTCTCAGGGTCCAAAATTCGGAATATTACACATGGAATGATAAGGGTTAAAGAAGAGAACACCTCAGATGCCAAGTGTTATCATAATATTTAAAGAGGATTATGATAAGGACACTTGGACATCCATGATTAAGGGTAATTGACACCTAATTATCTTCTTTCTTAAGCAATGGATTTCAACAACAAAGGAGATTACATGAAGTACGAAAGATGTAAGCTAAAGAGATATAAAGAAAGAAGTCAATTGACTTGGAACAAGAATTTTTGTGTCCTAGGATGACACATGGCATGATCAAGGGAGAACAAGCAAGAGAAGTCAAGACTTGTCTAGAAAAAGAAAGAAAAACCTAGAATTACCATGGATAATTATTAGGGGGATAAATTGTGAAGATTACAAGGAGATATTTTCATACCAAGATCTCACTATAAAGAGCTTCACCCCTCATTTGCCAAAGCAAGAAGGCATCACACATACAAGAGAAAAGAGAAAAGAAGAGGGTTTTGAGAGTCACAAGCAAGAAGAATAGCAAGGAAGTTGAATTAAGGTAAGAAAGTCATAAAATTTACCCTACTTCCTTCAAATTCATGTAGACATGCTTGAGGTCTTACTTAATAACTTGTATGATATTATTGAAGCCCTAGTCACCCTTACAAAGAAGTTCAAGAAGAAGTGGCAAAAGAAGTAAGGATTTAAAACAAGTAAGTCATCTTCCTAATCTCTTGTGATTTTGAAAGGGATTTTTGGTCAATAGCTAGAACATGATTATATGATTTTATTTTGGTTATTTTAATGGTTTTAAAGTGTTTACAATGGAATTTTGTATAAGGAAGAACATGGAGTATGATTTTGAAAGTATTAAGGTCAAAATATGAAGAAATACAAATTAAGTAGCTTTAAAACCAGCAAGGGTATTTTCATAAACTGGGAATGATCTACGTATATCAAAAATAGAATTGCCAAGGGTCACATAGATTTTGGAACACCTCAATCGAATTTTTCTACAATTAGTTATGAGTTTTATGCGAAAATGAAAGATAATTTACCAATGAAGGGATACTCATTAATTAAAAGAATTAATGAGTTTCAAATGGTGAAAGAATCTTTCATACACGTGTGTAGTTACATATTTTAAAAGAAGAAAGATTATACTAGAGATGACACCAGTTATATTGTATTACTTTAGGTTTATAATTCTTATTAAGTTGCCAAGAATTGGTTATCTAACTGTTCAGCTATTTTCAGGTAAGTAACCCGAATCTCATATGCTTGGTATGTCTTTGTATGGAAGTTTTACCATGATTGTGTATGCATTTGGTGTTATTATTTTTCAAGTGCTTTGAATGCTGGAGCCCGCTGTGTGCAATTAGGGCCTTGTTGTGCCGCATACTGCGAGTCAATGTTGTGTGCTATAGAGACTACTTGTTTCAGATTAGGCTTTGTGCCTCGTTGTGTGCAACTTACTAAATGCTTATGGTTTGTGTTTATTGTTTTCTTACATACTCTATATATACCCTAAATATGAAATTAACGGTTATTCCATTATAAGAATACAGGTAGTTCTTTTGGAGCTGATCAAAGGGCTAAAGGAACGGACATGGAGCATAGATGAGAAATCTGAGAAGGTTGTAAGTGAAAACTTGGTGTTATTATGTTTTATATTTTGGAGGACTGTATATTATCTTTGCTAATGTGGTATTTAATTTGGGATAATTGTACGATAACTTTATGGAAATTTATCCTTCGAGAGAATTATTTACTTTTACCAGTATTTATTGTCCAAATCGCTTATATGCTCTACTGCTTAAAATTACTCTGATGTATGACATTAAATAACCTGATTTGATAATAAGGTTAAGAATTTAAGAGTATTACACTACTCGCCACTCAAAAAGGCGAGGCCGGTAGGGATGTAACAACTTATATTATGCATGATATTATTCAAGCATAATATGATCAAATGGGCGAATATTGAAGCCATAGAGACTCACATCATATACATTTGAAAAAAATGTATATTTAAATAGCTTTAAAGTTAAAAAAATTGTTAAATTTTGTGATAGAATTAATAAAGTTCAAAATTTTGTGGTTGCTCTCCACCAAATGTAAGAACGCCGTCATTGCCGTCACAACCGGCATGACCGACGGTAGGGTGGCGGTTGTGGGGCTCACTAGCGGGGGTATTTTAATTTTTTTTCTAATTTTTTGAATTTATTGCTAATTATTTTTCTAATTTTTGTATTTATTTCTAATTTTTTAATTTTTTTCATAATTTTTGAATTTTTAAATTTTTTTATAATTTTTTGAATTTTTTTCTAATTATTTGATTTTTTTCTAATTTTTTAAATTTTTTCCTAATTATTTGAATTTTTTCTAATTTTTTTAAAAAAATTCGTAATTTTTCAAATTTTTTTATATTTTTTTCAAATTTTTATTCCACGTCGTGTCGGTCAAATCGGGGCCACGTCGGCGTTCCATCCAAGTTAACGGTCAGCGACGGTCAACTAACGGTCAACTAATGGCCGTGGTCTTTGGCGCTCCAAAATTACATGTGTATTTTTGGTCCGAAATTTTACGTGGTCTTTGGGCGCCCTCGGGCCAAATTACATGTGTAAAATTGCTCCTTTACCCATATAATTAAGATATTTGTGGAAGAACCAGTTGGATAAATGAGAACCGATAGAAATTAAATCCTACCTAGAAAACTGTGAACTAGGTTTCTAAGGTCGGGGCATATTATAAACAAGTGAATTTTTGTCCGAGAAGTTGGTGTTAGCGGAAGTCATTTAAAGTAGCAGACGGGGCGAATAAGGGACCAGATGAAAAGATCTTTTGTAAACAAAGGGCAGATGGTAGGAATAAGAACCAATGAAAAATAAATCATAACTCAAAATCCTTGAACTAAGTAGTAAACAACTAGACATATTATGAATCAGTGAATTTTTGTCCCGAAGTTGATGTTACCCGAAGTAATTTCCGTAACCGACGGCGATTATCCGAAAATGTTCAACATGTTACGAAATACCCTGAATGGGATCAAAAATTTAGTTAATCAATTCTTAAAAGAGGAAGATTAGATCTTCGGTGAGTTGTTAAGGACTTTTTGAGATTTTCTAAGATTACGCGATTAGAACACCGACAGGGAAGACTTATGAGAAGAAACTCATAAAGTGAATAGATGACATCATGTTGATGACATAAGGGGACATTTTTGTGGTGGAGAGAAGAGGAAAATGAGTGATGTTCATAAGGCCACATCTTCATCATCCTAGCCCTTGATGCAAAGGTTGATCCAAGGGATGAGATCCTTTGGCTTTTGCTATAAATAGCCTTTCACATTTCTCTTCCAACTCACCAATTCACAAAGGAATCCTAGAGAGAGGTTAGAGAGAAGTGAGAGCAAGGAGGAGCTACGGAAAAGGAGTAGCGAAGTCTTTGGGTAATTTCTTCGGTCTTTAGTCTTAAGCTTTGGTAGTTCCTTCGGTAGTTATAGTAGAAATGCTAGATTAATCTTTAATCTTCCAATTAGTTTAGATATCATGTTTTAGGGATAAATATGATATTTATTTCAAAAATATATTGGAGATGGAGATATGTCAAAATTTTGGAAGATTAGAGTTAAAGTAACTTGAAGTTACGGCGAAATTCCGCCAATTAGGAGAGTTAGGGGCAAAATGGTAATTTGTACCTAAAATGCCTATTATGATGTTGGGCCTTGATAATATGATATTATCCTTATAGGATATCTGTAATCACATACCGCTATTGTACCGCTATCATACCGCTGTCAAAAAGTACCATTTTCCGTCAACGAAGGTACATTCGCGTACTATAACACTAACTCTGATGTTTATTGTATGTGTACATGTGCTATGTGTATGGTATGTTTATGTGAGGTAGTTGATAGCTCTGTGGTATGTTCAATGTCTGTTATTATGCTTATTTGGACGTTGGGATACATTTGCTAGGTACGAAATGCTTGGTGTGAAATGCTAGGTGCGAAACGATTGCTAGGTGCGAAACATATGCTAAGTGTGACATATCTGCCAGGGGGCGTGTGTGCTGTTGGGATAAGCTTGTTTGTATGCTCATATACTGTCTATGTTGTATATATAAACATGAGGTTAAGATTACCGAGGTTCAATGGGCATTGAACCTCGGCTCTTAACATAGCGTCGGGTCGGGAGGACCGAGGATCGAGGAGAAAGGCAAGCGGCACGCATAGGGACTGTTGAAGACTTTCTTCTTTTGTTATTTACTTTTGAAAACACTCGGTATAACGTACGCTCCATAATCAGCCGGACTTACTGCATTTTGAATATAAATATCAGTTACTCAATCGCTCCGATGCTCTACTCTAATGAAAAAAAAAATATATCGCTTTGAAAATGGGATGTTACATTTTACACTTACCCAATATTTACAACTAAATAAGTAATGAACTAACTCGCAAATAAAAGTCTTATAGATGATTAAATGGGATCATATTGGTATAAACTTCCACAACACCTCACTTCACCAACTTGATAAATTAGCCAAGATACATATATGTTTCACATGCTTCATGAAGATCACGCTATATCAGCCCCTTTTCTCATGAATTTTTGGTCAAATCATATAAAACACACACATGAATATATGATCCCAATTAAAAAGTCAAGCCAACTCATCACCTTTTGTTTCCTAAACCGTCAAGTCAATTTTAATATCCAATATTCCATTCTCTTGAGCCTTAAAGTCGGTGATATAGCTAGTTGCCAAGGAGATTTAATTGCAAAATGATGGCATCATGGTAATTACATAAAGTCTTAAGCCTCATGATAATTTCCCCTCTCTAGCCGACTTGCCTCTCTCATTTATCCATTAATTTCCTTTTCTCATTCACTCATTTCGGTTAGATACATCCCGAACACCAAAGTAGAGAAGAGTGATGGCGACCAATGGGGGTGGGCATAAGTGGTAAGCGGCTTGTGTCGCTTAAGTAAGGTTTCGAATTCGAGCCTTGTGAATGCAGAAAATCCCTATTGGGAGACTCTCCCACCATAGCTAGGTGGTCGACGCGGGTCGGATCCAGATTAGTCAGTGCAAAGCTCGAATGCGGAGGGGCAACCAAAAAAAAGAAAAAGAGAAGAGTGATGGCGTATCAAATGAAAGAGGAAGGAGAAAACTAAATCAAGCAAAATCTCCTACCAAATCACCTCCAACCCAAAAACTTCCTTCACAAACATTGTTCTACACCTCAAGAGATTCAATCCTATGGTTCATTTTTCTCATAGAAGGAGTTCCAAGTCATCATGTTAGTTGAGTTGTGGCCAAAATTCCATACCAACTATAGAATCGTGATAAGGTAAGCGTAAGCTTTGTTTTAAATCGATTGGTTTGAAGTTTGGATGAATTTTTCAATACTTTGTAAAATCCTATATTTTCAGACAACTAAGGTTCTTGGGGCATCATGATGATTTATTCATGAATCTATGATTATATGATGGTTTGGAAGCGTATGAACCTAGTTTGATGGATAAATTTTGAATTGGAAAATTGTTATATTTGGGCTTTAATTTTGGTTTGAACAGGACATGGTTAAGGAGTGGGATTTCGGTCATTATGATGATTCCATTTTGTTCAAAACAAACAATTGTGTGGGGTAGAGGTTTGGTAGGAATTTTGGAAGCTTTGAGATTGAATTATACCGAAACCTTGAAATTTGTCTGGAAAATCCTGTGTGGGCAGTAATATTATAGCGCATTTTTGGGGAAATAAATAATTTCCAATTTCCATGAAATTTTACAAGATTTAAGTAGACATAATAAGCTTTAATTTGATAGGTAACTCATAATTTTCTGAATTATGTACAATTAATAATGAATATTTGAAGTTGAGCCTGAATGTGGACTTTATCTGCGACCAGCGAGGGTATTTTTGGAATTTTGGAAAACCTATGTGTGGCTGGTCATGAAAAGTATTTTAGTCAAAATTAGACATATTAAGGGTCACATGGCTTTTTGAAACACCTCAATTGGATTTTTATAGAATTAGTTATGAATTTCCAAATTTTGGTATTTATTTTTGGAAATTTCTGTATAAGAGCGAAAATAAGAGGAATTTAAGCCAATATTAAATTCCTTAATAAAAAATAATTTAATGAATATGGACACTTAGAATGTGCTTATTTTAAATCAGCAAAGGAAATATTTACTCGACGAGGAATTAATTATATTTATATTTTATTATTTTAGGACTATTTGTGATATTGTGCATCGGGAAAAATTCATTTATATTCATGGTCGACTATCAAGTAGTAACTTTAATTCTCATATACTTTGTGTGACTTGTGTATGTTTTACCATGTATAATGCATACATTTGGTTATCATTTATTTCCAAGCCTCCGGAACCGAAACATGATGTATGCAATAAGGGTCATGTCAGTGTGTCTGCCCTAAAGATGCATGTCTTGTGTGCTATTAGAACTGCTAGTTTCGATTTGGTGTTTGTGTGTGCCTTGCCGTATGCATGATACTGAATGCTATGTGGTTTGTGTTTTTATCCTTGGTTTTATTACATGCATTGTTTACACATTTTATATGAGATTAATGGTTACTCGGGATTCAATTATGAATCCCGGCCCTTTTAAGCCCTCTAGCGGCTCATCTAGATCCGAGTAGGAGGCAGGTGAGGCTCCAGAGCTAGACTAGTGTGGTGAAGGATGTTAGTGATTTCTTTTGGATATTTATTTTGGTATCCTGGATGACTATATTTTCATATAATTATTTTGGGAGCTGTGATGTGGGATGACTGTATATTTAATCCCTCTTGGGAAATGTATCTTCCCGCATTTTATCTTACCAATTTTTAATTATCCAAACCGGTGCATGCTTTGCTGCTAATACTCTGATGAATGACGTAAAATAACTTGGGAAAATAATTTAAAATTTGAAATAAAGTAAAGGATCATACTACCTACCACCCGAAAGGGCGTCGCGGTGAGGTGTGTTACATGCAAACTCTCAAATCTCACCATCAGATCTGATCTTTTTAGATATTTTCTACCACCACCATCTCTCTTCAGTCAAATTCTCACACCATTGCGTTCATATGATCTAATTGCTTCCACTGAATCCAAGGTAAAATTTTAACATGTTTATCTATCTTTATAAGTAGTGGCTTTTATTAGCTCAATTGAGGTAGTATGTGTTATTTATCTTTCATATATATGTCAAACTAGTTATTTTTATATGAGATAGTACTATTTCTATCTTTCAGTTTAGAAGTATAAATTGTCATCACTATTTAGTACGTATGTTTAGTTATTCTTGGAAGGATTTGGATGCTTAGGATCAAAGTTGAAGGAATTGGAGAGTGATGGTGTACATGAAGAGCAAACTTAAGATCTTAATGTTGCTATCATAATCAATTCTAATCACTCCCACAATTTTTCCTTAACCAGGAAAAAGAACTTGCCCACTTTCACCAGGACATCTTCGATCTTTCCTTCCGGAATAATTGGATCTGTTTGTTAGCCAAAGGTGACCGTAGTGGGTCTTGCCTCCCCGCTCTTAGTTTTTGGAACATCATTTTTGGCATCAAATTAATGCTAGCATCAAGATCGCATAGTGTCTTTACTCAGGTTTGTTGGCCAATTATGCAAGGTGTTACACCCTACTTTGCCTCGCCTTTTCGTGTGGCGGGTTAGAGGGATCAAGTTTCGCTTATTACCTTTCCTTTGTTAGATATTCACTTTAAATTTATATCGTAGTGTACGCGCAGAGCATAGGATTGGTTTGGACAACTTACATTATACTGGTAAAGGTTCATTTGAATACATATATTAATCCCCATAAGGTTAAGGGTACAACCGTCCAGAATAAATACTGAACAGTAAGAGTAAACTATACAGTTATCCCAAATATAGGAGTATAAAAACAACAGGGTATCCTCTATTTCTTCGCCTTTCCGCATCAAGCCATACATTCTTCAAGTCCTTCAGCCGCTACTGCCTTACCCCTGTATCTTTCAAGCCAGTCTGGAGTACATAGTTGAACCCTAGAGTAACTGTTAGACTCATATACAATATGTATACAGTGCATGCAATGCCAATCATAATTAGGAAGTACAAATAAACCTGCCTCTGTCACAACAAACTAACATGTAGCAACTCCGTAGGAACGCTTGGTCAAGACAAGCCCCTCAAAACAGTGCGCAATTGGGCCTCAGTAGTCAGGGAGCGACCCTGACCACCTACCCTAGGGCCTCAGTAGACACCTATAAACACACACGTATAGGCTCCACCTACCCCACATATCTCAGTACTGCAACAATACCCTAAGGACACACAGTCTAATAGGTACCGCAGCCCGATCCTGCATGCCCTCAGTACTTTAGCTAAAACCCTAAGGACACGCAGTCCAGTAGGTACTACAGCCCGATCTCGGTACTGCATCAGAAACCTAAGGACATGCACTCCAATAGGCACTGCAGCCCGATCTCCTACATCATGATAAAACATACATGCGAAAGCAACATAGAGTATGCAAGTCAACAATTACTACCTGGCACGCCTTGCAAAATAATGAACTCTTCCCTTGACATTTGGAAATATGATCCACACGTGCAAACACCCTAGATACAGCAAGAACATCATGCTTTAAGTCATATATACAAGCTTCACTTCATGTTCCATAAAATTCGCCCAACTCCAGAATTTTCCAGAAACGCTGACCCAAATTTGCTGATTTTTAATAAATTCTGGACAAATTTTATTGATGTGATTCTGGTGGATGCTGAACCC
Source organism: Acacia acuminata (assembly GCA_019022655.1). NCBI lineage: Eukaryota > Viridiplantae > Streptophyta > Magnoliopsida > Fabales > Fabaceae > Acacia > Acacia acuminata. The sequence goes on from JAFJYI010000239.1 coordinate 1,031,439, forward strand.
TTATTATGTCTAGTTTACCATAAAAATAATCCCCAAAGTCATATGGTTCATATCCTTTTATTATTTGCAAAACCGAGCCGCTGGTCCAGAGAAAAGTCCAGGTTTTTAGGTCATTTTCAACAATAAACATCTTTCAGTTGGAAACTCCAAATGACACAAAATCTTATATCAAAATCTTCCTTAGGATGGATAATTTCACCATGTAAAATTTCAGAGCAAACGGAATTCATTTACTACTTCAAAACCACCGATTACTACACGCCCTTAAAACCGTAAGAACCGATGATTTTCGTATAATAAAAACTTTAAGCTTTTAGGGTTTGTAAAAAGGTGATCTCACTTGAACCTACACAAAAAAACCTTATGGAACAATTGAGAAACTCAAAAATACCAAAATCCCACTTTAACTCCACGAAAAACATCATAGGGCAGAAGCAAGAATTCCAAGTTGTCGGTTAGAGGCTTACCTTAGGATGTCGGTTGCGGGTGCCTTCCTACTCCCTTGGACCAAAGCCTTCAGCTGGATCTTCCTCTCCCTCACCTTGACCACTAAATATGGCAGCCAAAAATGGGTAGGAGGTGTCCTATTTATAGGCTCCAAAGGTTAGGGCTTGTCCGTAATTAGGATAACACCTCGGGGGTAAAATAGTCTTTTCTCGCTGGATTTTTCCCAAAGATGCTACAGAATATTATTTTCTAGGGTATTCTAGAGTCTTCTAGTCCAGGACATGTGGCACCATCTAAACCCTCCAAATCTAAATTCCAAGATTGCCCCTGATGGTGACTTTGGGTAGGTTTTAGGTCCAGGGGTAAAACGGTCATTTTGCACCGCTCTTCTTCCAAAGCCGTGGGACCCATAAGATCTGCCCTATAATGTCATAATGAGTCATAATTAATTGTCATTTCATTGTCATATTAGATTCCACTTGTGTGGTCCAGATTAATTCTGATTATTTTACTCTTTCTATCTCATCATAATGACTCGATGTGACATTCTCTCTCCTCATAATTACATGACAAGACCTCTTCTCTCTCCTCTGGGACCACTGGAATTTCTCCCCTATCAGTGTCCTGGGCCTGGGCCGACTCCAGGAAATCCTAATCGGTCCCACTTAGCTCCCTTTTGTCGGTTACACCTTACCTCATAACTCGTGCCCTTCAACTGGACTTGTGTGGGCCCGGATCATCAGTCACTTTTTCTCGACCATAAGTGGACGGAACCAACATTCCTTGGGGATCAAGAAACCTTTATTCCAGTACCTCCGATCCACCTCGTGATCCGTGCTACCCGATAATCCAACTTCTGGCCCCGAAATGCCACGTGTCTGACGTAACACTACTATTACTGACTTTTCCTTCTATACTTGGTCCAAATACACACTTTCTCTCTCTCCCCTTATTATTTCCTTCAAAAACGCAGGGCTCCTATGATTGCCCTGAAAATGCCCTGTACTTACCTGTACTGGCATATTTTCACTCAACTAAGTGTCCTATACCTCAGGACATAGTTGGGCGCCATCTTTTCCAACCAGACTTACACCATATACATCTTCTGTGCCCATTTTACATTAGCACCCATGGCTTCAGCATACTAGGTCTACTGACCCGTATGGCCGAGTTACCTAGTCTCAGAGAGGCTTCCTAACTCCCGATGTTCTTGGGACTTTTCCCAAACTAGGCCTAGTCGTCCATCTATTTTAGGCTTATTTTCACTTCTCAGGGTCCAAAATTCAGGATATTACACAAGGGATTACGAGAATACCAAGGTCTTGCAATGTCGAGGATGATGGTCGTAACAATAGATTGCCGCATCCTTGTGTTATAGGGGTGGTTTCACATCTTCCCTGCTGCCTCTTTCTGAACAAAGTGACTTTTATGAATTTCACATAGCTGGTCATTTGCTCTACAGCTTCTGTTAGAGGAATGTTGATGTGAAGCTGTTGTAGAATGTCACAGAATTTCAGAAACTGCCTTCCTTGGCCCGTTTTCGGCCTTTGGGAAGCAAAGGAAATTGCATATTCTTCCAAGGTGCTCTTAGGCTGCGGGTCTGCTGTGACATCAATGTTGTAGCATTCCTTATTGATCTGACATGTGGGCTTATAGCATGATAACTGAGGAGAATCATGCAGTGTTGGTATTCTCGTTCTACACCTTCGCCCATTTGGAGTTCTATACCTTGACTTGTTTCGAGTGAAGGGTTTGTTGTTAAAAGCAGTTTTGAGTTGTCTCGATTTGGTTCTCTAGGTTACGAAGGGTCACTATCCGGTTTTGAATGATTGTATCATTCCTTGTCGTGTATGCCTTCAGAAGGTTTGCTATATAGGTCTGGGGGTCTAAGTTTCTGCCTTGCTACTGTGTCTGCTGGGAAATCTCTGGTGGTCTATTTGAGCATGATGGGTTGGTCGGTTGCCCTACTGTTTATTGGGCTCGAAAGTTCCATGAGAAGTTAGGATGTTGCTTCCATCCCAAGTTGTATGTGTCTGGGTAGGAGTTATTGGTGTTACTGCCCTTGCTGGAATTGTTAAAATAATTGACTACTTTTGGGTTTGTAGAGCACTAAGAATAGGGATAATCTTTGCCACAATACATGCAAGGTAGTTGGGCTGGCTGCATCAGTGGTTTGTTGGGAGGAAGGGTCGGTCAGGTTAAGGATGACAATTGGGTTGTAAGGGCATTTATAGCATCCAACTCATGTATTCTTGCAATAATTCGGAGGGAGTTGTCCTATCGGCTAGCCATTGATGGCCGTTTATTGTTATTCCTTCTAATAGTTCATGATCCTCTTCATAGGATCTCATCGAATGGAGCCACTGTAGAGGCGTTTACAAATGAACGCGCTTGTCCATCTAGTCCTCTGTAAAATATTTCCAGTTGAATCTATTCAATCACTTCGTGTTGTGGGCACCTTTTGAGGAGATCCTTAAATTGATCTCATGCTTCATATGTGGACTCACTAAATATCTGTCTCAAGATAGTGATATCTTCTCTTAGTTAGGTGTTTTTTGTTAGTGGGAAGAATTTTAGTAGGAATTCAATGCCCAAGTCACTCCAAGAGGTGATAGAGTTAGCCGATAGGTTGTTCGGCCACGGTCGAGCCTTATCTCGAAGAGAGAATGGGAATAGTTTAATTCGAAAGGCGTCGGAAGTGACTCCTAGAATGACGAATGAGTCACAGACTTCCATGAATGACTTGAGATGTAGATGAGGGTCTTCAGACGAGAGTCCTCCAAATTGCCCTGCTAAATTTAGCATTTGAATCATGACACCCTTAATCTCAAAGTGTGTTGTATTGAAGGTCAGGGAAGTGATGGCTGAATTGAGTTTGGTCAAATCTAGAATCCCAAACTCCATAATGGCTTTGTTTAGATCAGGATTTGGTGGTGGAGGAACCTGATTATCTCCATTTAATTGTTGCTGCTCCTTTCATCCCTGGTTATGATTAATTGGTATATCTGCCATGTCTGTGGAGTCAAAGAGTTGACTCCTTCGCTTCTATTTCTTACGCCTTTGCTTGTAAGTGTGTTCAATCTCAAGGTCGTAAGGGTCATAGTCAGCAGAGGGTGAGTTATGCATACCTTACATAATGTACCTAAAAATTAGAAACAGAGAAGGAGTAAGCATTATTGGATAAAACACAATTATGCAACCATAAACTTGTAATCTTAAAAGGTATCTACAGTCCCCGGTAACAGCGCCAAAAACTCTTTGGTCGATTTCCTTGATGGCAAGTGAGCCAGTCGAACAAGTAATAAAGAGTGAGCAAAGTATCATCCCACGGAGACCGAGATACCGATGATGATACTAGTTTTCGAAGATAGTTTTGTGTAAAATGAAAAAGAAAAGTATAATTGATTTGGGAGTTTTTGTGATTATAATTAATAAACAAGAAAACAAATAAACGATCATAGTCATAAGATGATATTAGTTAAAGGATAAGTTGAGCTCAGATTTCATCCTAAGCATATCACTCCCCAGTTTTCCCTAACGCATTACTATAGCAATTATGTTGCACAGCTTCCGTAATGCTACAACATAGCCGCCTTTCACAATGTTATCTAGTTAACCCACCATTATGCTATACAGAAGCTTCTGAGTCCTGTAAGTACAATCTCAGCTATACTCCTCCCATGTGCCTATGGCGATTTTCTAGATCAGATTACAATCCATATCAAGGTGTATGGCTATGAGCGGTAGACCCATTTCTGTAGCCTACAATGATAGGTTAAGCTTTGCGCCAGCCTACCCAGCAAACACTATCTATCAGATGTGTAACCCCGACTCCCATCCAATAAGTCAAGGCAACTGATCTACAAGAGATTAGCATTGCTTCACTTGTGTTGCTATAGCATTAGGGTTGCATTTATCGCAACTTATTTTGGCTGACCTGGTGCTATAGCATTGCATTGGCTATGCTATGTGCTTTCGGCAAAAGTCAACCTTGCCCTTTTCTTATGCACATGTATAGGATAATTATGCAATTACCATGAATTATGAGATTCATCCTATTTTTCCCTACATTTGTGAATCATGACATATTTTCGGTTTAGGCACATTTAAGTTCACATTTCGCTATACAAAACAGGTTACATAATGTAGGGAAAACATGGCATAAATATTACTCATCAATAGCCAAGTGAGAAAACAATACACGTAATGCTATAGTATACAGTTCCCTGTGAAAATGCTGTGAGAAAATAAATTCATTTTGTGAAAAAAAAAGAGAAAAGAAAAGAAAGGAAAGGAAAAGAAGAGAAAAGAAGATCACGATTTTGGTATAAAGACCGGAAGACGGGCGTCATCTTGTGTCTTGCTACAGCAGTGATTATTTTTCTTCCATCTCTACACACGAGATAGTGTTGGGATCCGTACACAGATGAATTAAAAATTTAATGAATCCCATCCGAGGATCCATCAACGGCGTTTAGATCAAGGTTCGTTAGAAACTACCTATACGAATTAGTTAGCGTCTCCTTTGATTTGATCACGTGGGCTACCTACTCGATCAACCAGGAGCAAACTCTATGAATCTCCTCCCTCTACCGGTATCCACATGAACAGCACTTGAACACGAGCAGCAGAGTGGTAGCGCCTTCAAACCTTGCGTCTCTTTTTTTCTCTCTAGGGATTCTTGTGCCTTCTCTAATTCATCCATCCACTTAATATGACTAGATCAATATCTATTTAAAGAGTTTCTAAAACCCTAATGAGTTGTATTGAAATATTAAAATTAATCTAATTAATCTTGAAATTCGAATTTGAATTAAAATAATACATTAATTAAAGTCATGTCAATAGATCTAATAAAATATATTTATTTAATCCGAATTATGAGCCAACATACTTAATTTATCTTTATAAATTAAATCGAGATATGATATCTTTCTATTTAATTAAATCGAGATACTCGTATCTTTATTTAATTAAATCGAGATACTATATCTCAATTTATTATAGTTGTTTAATTTATCAAATAAATTAAATACTATATATAATAATATTATTATCTATAAATAATATCATTATTATTTTTGAATTTAATATATATATATATATATATATATTTCATCCTAGATTAAATACGAGTATTCATTGAATCTTAGACACATCTAAGATTCAATGAATCTGGACATTATTGCTCGTGTTGGGCTATTCTTGTGTGCGACCCTACAGGCCCACATGAGATTAGCGGTAGGCCAATACTGAAGCAGCCCACAAGTCACTAGCAAGACATTGCGACTACCCAATTTATGTGGGAATCGTTGATGCGATACTATCTATCGTACAACCATGTCACGTCCCTTTTGTCATGCGATAATTTAGTCAAGGATGAGGCATGGATAATGTCAACTTCATGTTCTTAACCATTACTTTCTCGATTCTTGAGTAGTCTTATTGTGGACCTTCGTAGTATGGCCATACATTTCTTAGACTCACTCATTGAGGGGCCCAAGATATCTCTCTACAAATGTGAGGGACATATTTCATCTTGACCATTCACATTCCTCTCGCACGAAAACCACTGATCCCGATCCAAGCCTTTTTCATCACCGGGTCAAAGGTGACTTTTGACTAGGTCAAAGATCAGCGACTCATCATGTAGGAATCCATGATGATCTCAGTCAAAAGGCGTTGTGACGCGGTTATACATGAGATAAGCTTATGACTAAATCCATGCAGCTTTCTCATAGTGGGTCGATCCAGCACCTTGTACTCTTACAAGTGCCTATGACTTTGATTCGTATCTCCATACCTCATCAAAGTTATACTGGTCTTATTTCATCTTCACTCCCGCTAGATGACCAACTAGGGACATTTAGGATAATCTTTAAGATATATCTAGGGATACAATTATCATTATAAACATGCGAATGAGATGATAACTAAATGGAGAACAATGACTTCCCCCCAGGGCATAATTTCCAACAGACTCCAACTTGCAATAGGTGCAATCATTAATTACTCTAATGACGCTCATGTTTTTCTTGTGCAAGCGGTTTAGTAAGAGGATCAGCTACATTGTCTTCTCCTGGTACTTTGCATACTTTTATATCACCTCTATCATTTGATTTCTTTGATAAGATGAAATCGCCTAAGTATGTGCTTGGTCCTTTGATGTCACCTAGGCTCCTTAGTATGCGCAATGGGACCGCTATTGTCACAGAACTAGTCTATTGGATTTGAGATGGTAGGAACCACCCCAAGTTAATTAATGAAATTTCTAATCAAAATGGCCTCCTTAGCTGCATCCTATCTTTTGCTATATACCGGCTTCACATTGCGAGAATCAGCTATAGTGCTTTCTGCTTAGAGCTCTTCTAGCTTCATCGCACCACCATTCAACAGGAAGACATATCCTGATTGCAATCTTGGATCATCTTGGTCAGTTTGGAAACTCGCATCTGTGTAACCAGTCACACATAGCTCATCCTCCAAGCCACTATTTATTAAGAATAAGTCCTTAGTGCTTCTCCTGGTCATACTCAAGGCAAATGACACATCCGGTTGAGTACATAACATGGCACATATGATATATCCAATGGTAGAGGCATATGGAATCTTACTTATGCAGTCTCTTTGATCTTGTGTGCTAGGACACAGACCCTTACTAAGATGAACACCACGAGACATGGGCATGTAACCCATTTTAGAATCCTGCATAATGAACCTATGCAGCATCTTGTGCATGTATGTGCTCTGATTTAGGCTATCAGCAGCTTGTATCTATCTTTATAGATCCTAATCCCTAGGATGTAAGTGGCTTCGCCTAAATCTTTCATTGAAAAAGACTTTCCTAACCGAGACTTGATATTCTGCATGGTAGGAATGTTATTCCCAATGAATAAGATGTCATCAACGTAAAGCACTAGAAATACAACTGTGCTACCACTAACCTTCTTGTAAACACAAGGTCCATCGATGTTTTGAAAGAATTCAAATTCTTTGACTACTTCATCAAAACGACGATTCAATCTTCAAGATGCATGCTTCAATCCATAAATGGATCTTTGAAGCTCACATACTTTACCCAAGTACTCTGGACGCACAAAGCCTTCAGGTTGTGTCATGTACACATCCTCAAGGAGCTTTCCGTTAAGGAAAGCTATTTTGACGTCCATCTGCCATATCTTATAGTCATAATATGATGTAATGGTAAGAAGGATTCTGATTGATTTGACCATTGCAACTGGGGAAAAGGTTTTATCATAGTCGACACCATGAGTTTGAGTGAATCCTTTTGCAACCAGCCGTGCCTTGAAGACATTTACTTTGCCATCCATCGCTTTTCTCTTTGAAAACCCACTTGCACCCAATGGTTTTTACACCTTCGGTGGATCGACTAAGCGCCATACCTTATTGTCGTACAAGGATTGCATTTCAGACTTCATGGTATTAAGCCATTCTTCGGAGCTTGGTCCCACCACGGCCTCCCAATAGGTAGTTGGCTCATTCTGCTCAATGAGCAAAACATCATGACTTCCAATAATCAGAAATCCATATCTATGAGGCTATAGCCGTGATCTATCGGACCTTCGTGGGCCTTGTGTTACTTGAGTAGGCTCAACAACTTGTTATGAGTCTTCTCCATTTTCCATCTGTGGTTCTATGTTGTCTTGTAACTGTCGAACTTCTTCGAGGTTCACCTTACTCCCACTGGTTCTTTTAGAGATAAACTCTTTTTCCAAAAAGATATCATTGTGGATAACAAACACTTTGTGATCCGTGAGATCATAGACATAGTATCCCTTAGTTTCCTTAGGATACCCCACAAAAAAGAGCATTTTGAGGATCTAGATGATAATTTATGAGAGGCTTGTTGTTTGACATAAACCTCACATCCCCAGATTTTAAGAAATGACAAATTGGGTTTCTTCCTAGTCTATATCTCATATGGTTTCTTTTCAACTGCATTTGATGGAACACGACTTAGTGTGAACGCAGCTGTTTCACATACGTCCATTCATTTTTCTACTGTCCTTGAGATCCTGTACATTTATACAAATGTGTGATCCACATGTAGTATCTAATACCCATGTTGATGTTGGATATTATGCCCTAGGGCAAGTCATTGTTCTCCATTAAGTTATCACTTCATTCGCATGTTTACAGTGATAACTGATCCCTGGATATATCTTATAGATGATATCCTAAATGTCCCTGGTCGGTCATCTACGCGGGAGCGAAGATGAGATAAGACCAGTATGACTTTGATGAGGTATGGACATACAAATCAAAGTCATGGGCACTTGTAAGAGTACAAGGTTTTGGGACCCGACCCACTATGAGAAAGCTGCATGGATCTAGTCATAAGCTTATCTCATGTATAACCGTCACGACGCCCTATGACCTCGAGATCATCATGGATTTCTACATGATGAGTCACTCGGTCTTTGACCTAGTCAAAAGTCACCTTTGACCGGGTGATGATAAAGGCCGGGATCGGGATTGGTGATTTTCATGCGGAGGAATGTGAATGGTCAAGATGGAATTTGTCCCTCACATTTGTAGAGAGATAATCTTTGGGCCCCTCAATGAGTGAGTCTAAGAAATGTATGGCCATACTGTGATGGAAAGGAGTTTCCATTTCACTTGTTAGACTACTCGAGAATCGAGAAAGTAGTGGTCAAGAAAAGGAAGTTGACATTATCCATGCCTCATCCTTGACCGAATTATCGCGTGACAAAAGGGACGTGACATGGCTGTACGATAGGTTGTATCGTGTCATCGATCCCCATGTGAATTGGGTAGTCACAATGTCTTGCTAGAGGCCGTTTACGACTTGTGGGCTGACACAGAGTTGGCCCACTGCCAATCCCATATGGGTCTGCGGGTCGCACACAAGAATAATCCAACACGGGTAAAAGTGTCCAGATTCATTGAATCTGGATTAATCGAGATTAAATGAATGTTGAATTTAATCTAGGATATATATATATATATATATATGTATTAAATTCGAGATTAATATGTATTAATATTATTAATGGAGATTATAATATTATTATATATAATATTTGTTTTGTATTTAATTTATTTCATAAATTAAATATAAAACAAATAGAGATATTGTATCTCATTTAATTTCAAATAAAGATATCGTATATTTATTTAATATTTAAATTGAGATATAGTATCTCATATTTAATTTAAATAGATGGATATTATTCCTCGGATTTAATTTATAGAGATAAATTAAATCGATAGTTTTTAAGTTGAATTAAATAAATACATTAGATTAAATCTATAAGATAGATTTAATTAATATGTTTTAATTCAAATTCGAAATTCGAATTTCAGATCTGGTTTTAATTGGATTAAATAAAAACGTTACATTAGATTTGATAGATTTAATTGACATTTATTTAATCCATATATTTGAAATTCGAATATAATACGCCGAGAGGTTTTGGAAAAACCTACGGGAGTTTCATTCGAGCATATTGAGAAAGCCACGAGAAAAACCCTAGAGTGGAAAATTAAGAGAGACGCACAAGAGGCGCTAGCACGCCGTCAGAGCCGTGTTCGGGAGTTGTTCGTGTGGATACCAGTGGAGGAAGACGATCCTACGAGTCGTCTTCTGCTGATCGAGGAGGTAGCCCACATGTTCAAGGAAGAACGAGACACGAACGAACTCTCCAAAGGTAATTTCGGATTCCCTAGCCTTGGTTTAAACGCACCTGAGTGATCCTCGGGACGGGATTCGTAAGTTTTATTAATCCATGCGTTGTAGGGATCCCAACAGTTGAGGAAGTAGAAAAACGAATATCTATGATATAGATACCTGAAGCAATAGCCCCGCTATCCTTCTTGTTCTTTTTTAGATCTTTGAGGTAGATTTTGCAATTCTTCTTCCAATGACCAAGTTCATTGCAGAAGAAGCAGACCCCATCCTTCGGAGGTTTTGCCTTCTTGGTTGCAGGGTTAGATTTGGGTTTGTTTGACTCATTGGTATTACCTGAAGATGGAATATCACCTAGAGGGGGTGAATAGGTGATCTCAAATTTTTTCGCAAGACTCACGTGTGGTCAAGTAACAACTGAAAACCAAGAAATAAAGTAGAGAAATAAAATCGACACAAGACAAATTATACTGGTTCGGTCCAAAACTCTGACCTACGTCCAGTCCCCGAACACCTAAGATTTTACTATCTTTCAAAGACAATTACAATGTACTCGGATGATCCTCTCACTAGGACTCACTCCCCCTTATAAGCTGTAATTGTACACCCACTCTAAGGTTCCACAACTTTAAGATTTAAATCGAAAATGAAATAAATGTTTAAGTAACTCCTCATGGGTAGATAAGATGTTAAACACTGAAGTACAAGTATATCCGAAGATATTAATGAAACAGTAGAAACAGCGAATGGCAATAAACTCAAATTGAATGCACAATGTTTCGGTAGTTGAGAATTCAAAGCTTCAGGTATTTTTAGTTTTTGCATTTAATGACCGTTATAGAAGCTTGAATATAGCTGTTGGGTCTTCTTCAATGTGTCGTTCGAAGTTGAAGCAAGAAAAGCTCTGTGTATGATGACAACTGTAATATTAATTCCTTTTGTTCCAGCAATTATATCCGTTGAGAACCCAGCAGAAGGAACGAAACTTTCTTGCCCAAAATGTCTTTCAAATGTTCAGAGGTTTGTCTGTTGGTTAAGTTCTGGGATATGCAACCTCATTTAATGCGCTCTGACAGTCGACTGCTTTATTCAAAATCTTGAGATAATCTGTGCTCTAATCACTAACAAAGTTATTAAAAACAAGTTAAGAGTATCAATATACAATGATATGATGAATCCATAATCATACTCGAGATAGCTTAGGATTTTTAGATAAGCATTCGTTAAAACATTCCTTGGCTCGAGTCGATATTCTTATAGACTCGAGTTAAAGCATCGTGAAAGCAAGAAGAATACTTAAAAAAAATTATTGACTCGAGGCGAAACTTCTTGGCTCGAGTCTAGCCATAGACTCGAGTCGCATATATTCTAGGCTCGAGGCAATCATTGAAGATTGGTGAATAATATTGATGAACGTTGACTCGAGGTAATATGTAAGGCTCGAGTCAACCTTTACACTCATGGCATATAAATAGACTCGAGTTACCTGAGAAGAAGGGAACTTTCATCACCTATTTAGAAAATTCTGAGACTCGAGGCATATAGATCTAGGCTCAAGTCAGAAATTTCTTGTGTTAAAATTCATTCTTAAAATTTAAGGACACTGGCTTGAGTCCCTTAAAGTTCTGGCTCGAGTCTAGTCTCACCCTCGAGGTGAACTTTTAGTAGGCTCGAGTCAGATGATAAACACTTTGAAATTGTTTTTAAGATTTTGCAACTAGAGACTTGAGGCTTCGAATTGCTAGGCTCAAGTCTAGAGCGAGACTCGAGGCAACCTTTTGACAGGCTCGAGTCAAAGAAGGATTTTAACGTTAGATGCTCGTGTGCTTGGCTCGAGTCTGAAATATTGGCTTGAGCCAATATGACAGCAACATTCTTTACGATAAAACGTGTTTTTCATTATGTTAAAGTTATTTTGCCTATCTTTCTTGATCATACATTCTTTTCAATCTTATTCATCATCTAAACATCAACAGGGAACTAACATTCTCCCTCTTTTTGATGATGACAAGATTTATGAAAGAAGCCAAAATAATTTTAACTGTTTTAAAGGAATTTTCACATTGATATAGAAAAATAACCTGACCTAGCCATAATAAGACATCAGAGACATATAGATAACTTAATTGATCCTAAGAAGCATTAACCACAGAATGCTTTAGCAAATGTCATAAGTTAGAAATCCATACTGAAGGTGGAATATCACCTAAAGGGGGTGAATAGGTGATTCCAAATAATTCTTTTTCGGTATGATGGATAAGCGACGAAAAGAAGTAAAGCAGTAAAGAGAGATGACACAGAGCAATTATACTGGTTCGGTCCAACTTTTTGACTTACGTCCATTACCCAGACACTCTCAGATTTTTCACTAACTCACAAATACAATTACACACTCTGTAACTCGGCATGATCCTTTCTCCCTATGACTCACTCCCCCTTACAAGTTGTAATTATACACCCACACTCAAGATACCCCTATCTTGAGATTTGAACAAATGTAAAACAAGTTGTAAACATCTCTCATAGAGTAGGTGAATAATAAACACTGAAGCTTAATGATATCCGAAGATATAAACATAGTAGAATTTGATCGCCTTGAGTGCTATTTCTGTGCATGCATTATTCGTGCTGATGAATTCTGTCCTTCGTGTATTTATAGTAGTTGTAAATAAAGGACCGTTGTAGGATCTGAATTTGTTCGTTTGAATATATCCGTTGTGAGCATTTAAGCATTCGCGCTAAGTTCGCTTTAATTAGATTCAGCGCGTTGTCTCTGTTTCACAAAACTTTCGCTGTCTGATAGTATATCATGAAAGACAGAGTATCACCAAGAGGGGGTGAACTAGGGATACAAAATTTTTTTTCCGAAAATTCTCTCTTAACTAGATGCAAAATAGAGGTGAACAGAGTAAGAGAAAGAAAGATTGAACACAATGGATTTATACTGGTTCGGTCCAAATCCTTGACCTATGTCCAGTCCCGAGACTCTTCGGAGTCCACTAATTCAAATGATTACACACTTTGTAACTCACGAGTAATTCTCTCACTAGAACTTACTCCCCCTTACAAGTTGTAATCAAATACCCCAATCCCAAAGTCCCAATACTTTGAGATTCTTACAAGATGGATAATCAATAAAGAACTCTCTAAAAGAGTAGATAAGTAATCATTGAAGATTGATATATCCGAAGATATTAACTCTTAGAGTTGAAACAGTAAATGCTCTTAATCACTAATTGAATGCGTAGAGTTTCAGTAGGTGAAGACTTGAATGCTTCTGGCTTTTATAATTGCTTGCATTTAATGACCGTTGAGATGAGACTTAATGAGCTATTGAGAATAATAAATATATCCGTTGAAGTGGGCTTCGTCTCTTCATTTCGTCTCTTCGTATACTTCTGAAAAATAGCCGTTATTCTTCATTGACATTCTTCATTCGATTTTCCCGTTGAGACTCATAAAGAATGTTGACTGGGAATGCTTAAAATGCTTTATTGTTGTTCAGAAGTTGATTTGTCTCTTTCGTGCTTTGTATCTGGTGAAGCATTAAATGCTTCTGACAAGATTTTGTTTTATGAAATTTTGAAGTTTAAAACTTGTTAATCATGTCGAAATCCACTAGCAAACTGATTAAACTCGGTTAGAAATGATAAGAAACAATAATACCAAGTACCTAATGCACAATCATAAGATTTCATATTACAAGAACAATGAATTCAAATTTACGATACGGGTAAGTCGAGTTGCACAATGATAACTCGAGTTATAAACATGTCCAGAGAATATTTTCAATATATGCCAACTCGAGTTATATTTCAATGAAATCAAATAGAGAAGAATTTCACTTTAAGTAACCTGAGTTAGACTTAGTAACTCGAGTTAGTTCTTTATCCAGAGAATCTTTTCAACGGAGATGACTAGAGTTATGAAAGTCGACTTGGGTTATGTAACTCGAGTTACCTTAACAATTTCCTCATACAGAGAGCATGAACAATATGGTAACTTGAGTTATTCTGTGTAACTCGTGTTATATCGGTAATGTATATCAGTTAAAGCTTTCTGATACGCACATGACTCGAGTTATTTCCAAGCTAACTTGAGTTATATCAGATGATCAAAATCTGATATCGCTTATGAAACTTTTAAAGCTTGAAGTACACACCATGACTTGAGTTGTTAAGTGACAACTCGAGTTATGAATCTTGTAGAAATTAATTCTCTTAAAAAGTCATAACTTGAGTTGTGATTTAACAACTTGAGTTACTATGTACAAAAAATCATTTTTAAAACATGTAATTTGAACCAAAGATCATTACAATTGTTAGACATCATCAAAAAATATAGAGAACTAACATTCTCCCTCTTTTTGATGATGACAACACTTGTAATTTTAAATGAAAATGAAGTTGCAGTAAGGCATACAAGCTATCAAAAATCATAACCACATATACATACATATCTAATGCTTGCAATCATTGTAAATAACTATCCAAAATTCAAGAACACAGAAGTGAACTACATAATTGCAAAACACAGAAGTGAACTACATAATTTCAAAACACATAAGTTGCAGAGGAAAGCATAAGCTAATAAACACATAAGCTAAGCTGCTGCAAACTTCATTTCTTCTCTTTCTTTCCCCCTTTGTCATCAGGCAAAATAGGAGGATCAGAGGCCAGGGAAGCACGCAAAGCCTGGAGGATAGGCAAAGGAGAATAGATGGTGAGAGAGAGAGATGGAGGAGCTGGTGGAGAGGAGAGAGGAAGTGGAGAGAAGGATTTAGGAGAATGCGGAGGTAAGAGGGAGGCATGAGAGGAGTGCTCATCGAAGAGATCTGTTGTATCTCCAGAGGAGGATGAAGGCTCTATAGTAGAATCCTGAGGAGTGGGAAGGATGATAGTGGGAGCTGCAGATGATATGAAAGGAGTAGAGAGTAGAGGAGAAGGTAAGATTGGAGTGGCTTCAGGATGAGGTGGAGACAGGTGAAGTGAGGATAAGATGGGAGTAGAAGAAGGTGGAATAGGAGAAAAATGAGGTGGTGAATGAGGAAGAGGAGAGGTGATGGGAGAATTTCTGGGAGAGGGAATGTGAGAGTGTCTAGGAGAAGGAACCACTCTAGAGGGACCAGCATCATCAGGAGAGGACTCAGCTGCAAGTGGCCTAGAGATAGAAGCTCTGGATCTAGAGGGAGCTTTGGATTGCCATGAACCCTCTTGAAAGGATATGTTCATGTAGTTCTGGCTTAACTGGCTTTTCAGTAGAGTCAAGATACCAAATTTTGTTGGTATACAACAAGAGAGACACAAGGTTAGGACAAGGAATTTGTGCAGAAGAGCCAGAGGCAAATTTGAACTTTTTCATCTCTTGGTAAACCCAATGACCTATGTTGAAAGGTACTTTGTTTATGAGAGAGGCAAAGAGACAATAGTCTGTGGAATTGAAGTGAGTGTAGTTTTTGCCCTTTTGAACTAGATTCCTAGTATAGATGTACCGTAAGGCTCTATATGTAGGGGACATATCAACTGGAGACAGTTTAAGCCCACTTTCATATGGTTTATTAGGCAAAAGGGTTTTGAAAAACTTTTCCTTATCATAGGTAATGTGAGGCACAAGTGGAGGGTCTTCAATGAACAACAGGGAATTGATTACATCAGCAGATACAGTAAATGACTTGCCCCTAACAGAAGTAGTGCATTTGTCCTTAATGAGTTTACCCTTCTTATCAACTACATTGGCCATTGACATATTATAGTAAAAATGCTTGACTAGTGTGGGAAAGTAAGCAGTGTCGATGGCCAAAAGGATTCTGAAAGGTTCTAACCAAGGAGACAAGTCAAGATTGCACTGCTCCCTAAGTTTAACCAAGTTCACAAATACTATTGGACAAAAAGTACGATTCTGGTATTTTTCTTTGAAGTCAAAGAGCCGAGTATGATTCATAGGAATGGGACTATTGATAAATTCAGAATCAAGGGGTTTAACAAGATTAGGTGGATTAAACACGTATTTGGGTGAGGCTGATACCTTAGGGCCAGAGCCTCTTATTCTAGAACCACTTGGAGCCTTTGAATCAGAAACTTGCACTCTTGAACCAGCTTGAACCTTGGAGTCCTGACTTTCAGGATAACCACTTTCTTCTTTTTCTTGAGCTGGGTTCTTTGTCTCCACGAGTTGCAGCCTCTGGGTATATCTGTTTCTTAGGAGGAGCAACAGAGGGTTCCTCAACTCGCAACTTTCTGGGTTTCTTTGTGGGCATATCAGAGACCTTACTCGAAGGTTTTCGCTTTCTCTTGGGTAGCGATGAAGATATGGTAGGTTCATAATCAGATGAGGAATCTTTCTAAGTTTTCGAAGATTTAGGGTTTTTAGGAGCTATTCGAAGAGATTCAGAGATGGATGGAAGAAGTTTCGGTGAAGGACAAAAGAGCCACTCGAGTTAGGGTTAGAGAGCGTGTGAGAAATGAGAAGCAGATGCGCGACAGTATATATATATATCAACTAACACAACTTGAGTTGGTTAATTGTAACTCAAGTTGGAGAGAGAAGCAACTAAACTGAAATGACGATTAACTTACCTATGACTCGAGGTATTACTTAATGACTCGAGTCATAAATGTGGTCTTTGCTCTCTATCTTTCGCATAACTCGAGTTGATGGGAATAACTCAAGTTGAGATGAATTCCCAAAGTTACTAATTGCTCTCTGTGTCCACCGTGACTCGGGTTACCTTGCTCGACTCGAGTTACTTCAATTCTCAACACCTGATGTCAGTTTTTGAGAGCAACTTGACTCGAGTTAGTTTGAAAATAACTCGAGTTATATCAGCAAAAATGCAGTTATTAGAAGCAAAATTTCAGAAGATGTTTTACTGATTAAACTTACAAACTCCTGCAAAAACAATATCTAAACACTCCGAAGCTTAAGTCAGTAATTGTATATCATCAAAAACATAAAACTAACATTGTTTGAGTGTGATTAACTTACAGTTCATTGGGATTTACCATTCCCAATTCTCTTCGAATGAACATGAATTGCTCTTTGGCCAGAGGTTTGGTGAAGATATCAGCAAGTTACAGATGAGTTGGGATGAACTTCACTTTGACACCTTCTTTTGAACATGATCCCTTATGAAGTAATGTCTCACATCAATATGCTTGGTTCGAGTGTGTTGCACTAGATTCTTTGCCAAACTTATTGTGCTTGTGTTGTCACAAAGTATTAGAATCTCCTTGAGATAAATTGCCAAATCGTGAAGTTGTTGTTTGAGCCACAACACTTGTGTACAACAACTTGACACAACTATATATTCAGCTTCAGTTGATGATACTGAGACGGTTGTTTGCTTCTTGCTAAACCATGAGACAAGTGACACACCAAGGAACTCACATTGACCACTCGTACTCTTTCTATCCGTCTTGTATCCAGCATGATCTGAATCTGAATATGCTACCAGATGTTCAGGTTGATCCTTAGGAAACCATAATCCCAATTCCGTATTAGCAAGATATCTGAAAATCCTCTTCACGTTTTTAGCATGGGTCTCCTTAGGAGTGGATTGGAAACGGGCACACATTCCCACACTGAACTGGATGTCAGGTTTGCTTGTTGTCAGATAGAGTAATGAGCCTATCATTCCTCTATATTTTGTGATATTATAATCTTTTCCTTTCTTATTGGAATCCAAGGAAGCAGTAGAACTCATAAGTGTATCAGCTCCATTGCATCCATCCAGACCATACTTCTTTAGTAAATCTCTTAAGTACTTGGTCTGAGATATAAAAATGTCATTCTTGCGTTGATTGATTTGAAGACCAAGGAAGTAGTTGAGTTCACCTATCATGGATATTTCAAATTCTCCCTGCATTGTCTTAGAAAATTCCTCACACATAGATTCATTAGAAGCACCAAAAATAATATCATCAACATAAATTTGAACAACTAAAATTTCATTTAACTTATTACTTTTGATGAAGAGAGTTGTGTCAGCTTTACCTCTAATAAAACCTTGATCAAGAAGGAATTTGCTTAATCGCTCATACCAAGCTCTAAGAGCTTGCTTAAGGCCATACAAAGCTTTCTTGAGACGATAAACATGATCTGGATGATGTTCACTTTCAAAACCAAGAGGTTATTCAACATAAACCTCCTCTTGTATAAAACCATTTAAAAATGTACTTTTGACATCCATTTGATAGAGCTTGAATCCTTTCATACCAGCAAAGGCTAGAAGGACTCTTATGGCTTCCAATCTTGCTACTGGAGCATAAGTTTCTTCATAATCAATTCCTTCTTCTTGATTATAGCCTTTAGCAACCAATATTGCCTTGTTCGACAACTATTCTTTGTTTCATCACGTTTGTTCTTAAATACCTATTTAGTCCTAATAACCGGATGGTCCTTGGGTCTAGGTACTAAGTCCCAAACTTGATTTTTATCAATTTGATGTAATGCCTCTTGCATTACTATTGTCAGTTCTCTTGTTTTGATGATAACAATTATAATTAATCTCAAGGTAAATTCTGTGAATTTTCTGTTTAAAATAACTTGAAGTTATTACAAAAGAATCCCAAGTTAAAGTTTTGAATAAGTCTTTGAATAAAACCTTAACTTCAAGTCAATTATGGTTTGCCTCAAGTTATCTGTGCCCAGAAGTTTTAAATTATGTGTTTGCGTTTTTCTTTAACTTAGGCAATATCAAGTTAACTTTTTATTTGAAGTTAACTTTCTTTTGAACTATGAAATTAACTCTTTATTTCAAGTTAACTTTCTTTGTCATCATTTTTTTAACGCTAATATCAAGTTAACTTTCTCACTTGAACTTAAAGTATCAAGTTAACTTGTTATTTCAAGTTAACTTTTTCTTTAAATTGAAAATCTTGAAGTTACGGAATATCAAGTTAACTTCTTATATCAAGTTAACTTTCGGATATTTAACATATATCAAGTTAACTCTTGAAATCACCTTCTCAAGTAAGAACTGGAAATTAATGCTTGTGATTTCGTTACTCCATATCTTCATTCATTACTATTCTTAAATGCTCTTAATTAGTTTGTTAAATGAGTTTCACATGATTAAACCTGGGATTAACAACAGATTATTGTAAAGCGATTTATCTGTCAGAATGCATTAAATGCTCTTTTCATAGCGAGACGCAATTGCAGCAACCATATCTCTGCAATCATATCTCTGAGCGATCGAAAGATATTCTTGCTATTCCATCTGTGCAATTAATGTTATTTCACAACGGGAAAAATCTAAGGAATGACATAATGTGGTGACGGTACAAATCTACCTGTATTATTAAAAGGAGAAAGTGTCTACGAAGCTTCATCTCTCTAACGACTATTTTCAAGAGTCAAAATGGATTCATTCAAAGCTTCACCAACTGTCATAAATACCAGAAGCATTCGATTCCGCCAACTACTCAACTACCGAAACACTGTGCAATCAATTCGACTCAACTACGTTTTACTACTTCATTAGTTCCAACGGTCATCAAACTTAAAGTAGTATAAATAGCCAAAGAATTGAATTCATCAGCATGAACAACAAAAAAACACAGACAAGTCATTCAAAGCGTTCAAATTCTATTCGTTTATATCTTCGGATATTATTGAACTTCGAGTGTTTATTATTCATCTACTCGTGAGAGAGATTTATCATTTGTTTTATATTCGTTCAAATCTCAAGATAGAGGTATCTTGAGTGTGGGTGTACGATTACAACTTGTAAGGGGAGTAAGTCCTAGGGAAAAAGGATCATCCCGAGTTACAAAGTGTGTAATTGTATTTGTGAGTTAGTGAAAATCCCGAGTGTCGGGATTTGGATGTAGGTCAAGGAGTTGGACCGAACCAAGTATAATTCCTCCGTGTCATCTATCTTTACTTCTTTACTGCTTTCATCGTTTATCCATCATACAGAGAAAGAATTTTTGAGATCACCTATTCACCCCCCCTCTAGGTGATATTCCACCTTCAGATATCACCCAATCATTGTCTAAGAGGGCTTCATCAATCTTAGAGGGTTCAATGTGTGAAATAAATGCAATGAAAGTAACTTCATTCAAAGTGCCTTTTCTGGTTCTTACTCCCTGATTTATATCACCTATCACTTGGTCTAAAGGATGATTCCCAATAAATTTCCAAGCTTTAGGTTGACCATTATTTTCACAAACATTTTCAGGAATGGTTTCAAAAACATCAGAATTTTCAAGAGAGGCAGGGGTAGTTTTTGAAAAGAATTGATTTCTATAAACAATTTCTTCGTCATCATCCAAAGGTTTATCAGATTTGGTTTCACTAAACACAACATGAATAGACTCTTCAACAATACAAGTTCGAGTATTCAAAACTCTATAAGCCTTACTTGTTAAAGTAAGAGAAATATACCTTCATCCGATTTTGAATCAAATTTACCCAAGTTATCCTTACCATTATTGTGCACAAAGCACTTACACCCAAAGATGTGCAAATGAGCAAGATTGGGCTTTCTCCCTTTGTAGAGCTCATAAGATGTCTTCTTAAGATTCTTCCGAATGTATGAACGATTTGATATGTAGCATGTAGTACTCATTGCATCATCCCAGAAAACTTGGGAAGTTTGATTTTCGTTCAAGATTGCTCTTGCCATCTCAGTGAGGACTCGATTCTTTCTTTCAACGACATCATTCTGTTTTGGAAGAGAGAAATTATGGTTTATCCCATGAGCATCACAAAAATCTTCAAAGGCTCTATTCTCAAATTCTCCCCCATGATCAGTCCTTATTCCTAAAATAGAGATACCTTCTCGTTTTAGACCTTTTGGCAAACACAACAAACAAATTGATCAAAGGTTTCATCTTTCAATGATAAAAATATAGTCCGACAAAATCTTGAGAAGTCATCAACTATAACTAGAGTATAAAGGTTGCCACCAAGGCTTCTTACTCTTGCTGGACCAACTAAATCCATATAAAGTAATTGAAGAGGTCTGTTGGATGAGATTTCATTTTTAGACTTAAAGGATGATTTAGTTTGTTTACATTTTTGACAAGCATCACAAATCATGTCATTTTTTAAATTAAGTTTTAGTAAACCAATGACTAAATCCTTTCTTTGCAACTTGTCAAGTTGGAACATATTAACATGAGCTAAACGCTTGTGCCATAGCCAACTTTCTTCCAAGTTACTAAAAAAGCAATTTTCAGAAGTAATTTTATTGTAATTACTAGAGAGGTTTAGGGTATAACAGTTACCTTCTCTAGGAGCCCTGAATAAGGCTTTTGATTTGATGTTGACTAAGGGTAGATCATTTTTGCTCACTATCAAGCACTCCTCAGAATCGAAGATAACCACGTTACCTTTGTCTGTGCTTTGACTCACACTGAGGAGGTTATGGCAAAGACCTTCACAAGGTAGACTTCTTTGATTTGAGGTCCATCGTTGTTGCCAACTTCACCGATTCCAGCAATCCTTCCAGATTGATTTCCACCAAAAGTCACTTTGCCACCATCCTTGGTCTTGAGAGTAGCAAACTTAGTATGATCTCCCGTCATATGTCTAGAGCATCCACTATCGATATACCACTTGTTAGATTTTGATGCTCTTTGGATGCTCTTAGACAAACCTGCAAATGACAAGAAATCAGGTTTTAGGTACCCATCTTTTCTTAGGTCCTTTCGGGTTAGTTTGTGTCTTAGGAACCTTATAGGATCCTTAGACACCCATTGATAATTACCTACAGGCTTACTCTTTCTTTCCTTTTTATGAAAACAGGAAGAAGTATGATGACCTTTATAATTGCAATAGTTACAATGTGCAAAAGGATTTGAAGAATGAACAGATTTTCGAAAATAATTCATATAAGATTTTTCTCCAAACTTCTTTTTTCCCTTTCTTTTATCAAGGTCAGGTCTATATCCAATTCCTGATTTTCCATTTATAAATCTTTGCTATTTCAAAGTGACATTGAGCATTTCACTACCTCTAGTGAATTTCTTAAGTGCTTTTGTGAGATGCACATTCTTTTTCTCTAAATCAATGCAATCTTCACAAATAGTTTCAGGAGATAGTTTTTTAATTTGAAGCTCAAGAGTTATATTCTTGTTTTTCAAAGCAAAATATTTTTCAGCAAGCTTTTCAAATTCTGATTGTACAATATTATACTCAGCAAGAAGTTCATCATAAGGTGGCAGCGAGTCATATACCTCGTTGTTACTTTCAGATTGCTCTTGTTCTTCAGCCACTAAGCATATGTTAGCTCTCTCCTCATCTTCAACTTCATCTTCGTCGGACGAGCTGTCTCCCCATATAGATGAGACATAGGCTTTCTTCTTGAACTTATTGAATTTCTTCTTCTCTTTATCTTGGTTCTTCAGCTAGAGGCACTCTGACTTGATGTGGCCAGGCTTATCACATTCATAGCAGATGATTGGCTTTTTCACCTCATAGCTGGAGCTACCCTTGTGAAACTTCTTGTATCCTTGGTCCTTCTTGTAGAACTTCTTGAATCTCTGGACCATCATGCCTAGCTCTTCATCTTCATCTTCTTCATCGTCATCTGATTCCTTTGCTTCTTTGATAGCTTTGAGGGCAACTCTTTTGTTCTTGCCACTGATCTCATCAAGTCCTTTTATGAACTTGATCTTTCCTTCATACTCGGATAAACTGCCAAACAAGGTTGCTACAAAGCTCATCGACTCTCCACAAGCTTCCTCGATAGCTGTGACTTTAGCTTCCCATTCCTTGCTGAGGATATTGAGAATCTTCCTCACTTGGACAAGTTGTTCATAAGTTTTACCCAAGGCAGCAAGCTGGTTGATCAGATGAGTGAACCTTAATTGGAATTCCATAATAGATTCCCCAGACTTCATTCGAAGAAGACCGTATTCGATCATAAGAGTATTGACTCTATTCTCCTTAACTCTGATCGTTCCTTCATGGGCTATCTCCAATGCATCCCACATGGCTTTAGCAAAGGGTAATGTGCAAATACGAAAATATTCTTGTTGGCTTAAGGCACGCAGCATGAGAATAGCTTTACTATTGAGTGTGACATTTCTCCTGTCATTATCATCATAGGTGTCTTCAGGCGTTGGAACTTTGAGACCTTCTTCCATCACAGTTGGATTGTAGTCTCCAATCTCAAACACTCTCCACAAGCCATATTCAGAAGCCATAACAAAGACTTTGAATTTGGCTTTCCAAAAGGAATAATGCTCACCACTGAAACCCGGCCGTCTGTTGATCGAAGCTCCGTCAAGTAGGATTCCATCCATATTGATCCTTCTCGAGGTGTTAATCTCTTCAGAGAAGACCTTGTTCTAATACCAAATGAAAGACAGAGTATCACCAAGAGGGGGTGAATTCGGGATACAAAATTTTCTTCCGAAAATGCTCTGTTAACTAGATGCAAAACAGAGGTGAACAGAGTAAGAGAAAGAAAGATTGAACACAATGGATTTATACTGGCTTGGTCCAAATCCTTGACTTACGTCCAGTCCCCAAACTCTCCGGGATTCCACTAATTCAAATGATTACATACTCTGTAACTCACAAAGTAATTCTCTTACTAGAACTTACTCCCCCTTACAAGTTGTAATCAAATACCCCAATCCCAAAGTTCTAATACTTTTGAGATTCTTACAAGATGGATAATTGATGAGCACAAATCATACCATGTTTTCCCTATACTTATTGACTGAATTGAATGTTAAATACAAGTGTAACTACAGATAATCTAAGCAAAAAGGCATACATTCATGACATAGGGACTAAAGAATAAAAATCATTTGCATGTGCTAAGAATGAAACAAATTGCAAGGTTTTTAAAGAAGAATATATAGCAGAGCTGATACGATGCTATAGCATTCTGACAGCGAGTCGAAGTGCAATACAAGGCATCACGAATGCTATAGCAAAGTAAAGGACGCAATGCTATGCGGTATGTTTTCTGACCTTTTTACCCAGATGATTTCAGGAATAAAAGAAAAGGGTGCTTCTAACAGTTAGGTTGCGGATATAACGGAATAGAAGATGCAGAGGATCGGAACTAACAGATTTGGAGAATCCCGCAAAATCAACAGAAGCAATCTACTCGGATCTAGAGATACAATAAATCCCGACGGATTAGGAAAGGCTCAGCTCGCTGTAATACAACGCAAGAAAAGCCTGATTATAAAAGGAAACAGCGGAGCCAACCCTAAGAGAGTCGGAGAGCCCTAGAACAAGATTCTATCTTTCGACAGACTCAAGAGAAGAGTGAGAGATTTCACAAGAGCACGAGACTTCCAGGACAACCCGACATCCTTCCCTGCAGTATGACAGAACGAAGAAGACGTGGAGTGGTGACGTGACAGGACCTCGGCCACGCCGTTGAAAATTCCGTCAAAGCTTTATGTTTCCCTTTTTATCTTTATTTTCTCGATCATGGGTCATTCATTCAGTAGTGTCATTTTTGTGTGTCCCTCGTCAGTCATGAATTGATTTTCATATAGCTGGACGAGGATGAGTTTTTAAGTTGTTGAATGAACCCAGTTACAAGTTCTTAATTCAATAAATTTGGTTTGCTTATCAGTGTTTTAATTACTAGTCGGTTAACAGGAGTTAAGGGCTAGATTTATGGCCTCAGCTTACTGGCAAGGAGTTGAGGTTAGACCTCTGAGAAACAGTGTTTGCTAGGCAGCCCGTGCACGACTTGACCTATTATTGTAGGCTTCAGGAATGGGTCTACCTCTCACAACCATAACACCTCGAGCGTAGCACGGATCTTCTGACTAGAAAGTTGCCATAGGAATATGGAAGGAGTATAGTTAGCATCAAATGTATCAAACGTGGAAGCTTCGGTAGACTATAGAGGTGGGTTAACCAAATAACTTTGTAAGTAGTAGCTATGCTGTAGCAATTGTGGAAGCTGTGCAGTATATATGCTATAGAGTTGGGTAAAGCAACTAGGGGATTGGTGCACTTAAGGGTGATTTTGAGTCCAGCCTAACCTCCTACTGATATATTTTCACATTTAAAGTCATTCTATTTACTTTTGCTAGTAGCATAATCACAATAACCTGTCATCCCAATATATTTACTTTCGCTTGCACAACTATCATAGCAATCGCGTCACTCTTTGGTATCTCGGTCTACGTGGGACGATACTCTACTTACACTTTATTACTTGTTCGATTTGGTTCACTTGCCATCAAGGAAATCGACCAACAATAATCAATAAAGAACTCTCTAAAAGAGTAGATGAGTAATCCGAAGATTGATATATCCGAAGATATTAACTCTTAGAGTTGAAATAGTAAATGCTTTTAATCACTAATTGAATGCATAGAGTTTTGTAGGTGAAGACTTGAATGCTTCTGGCTTTTATAATTGCTTGCATTTAATGACCGTTGAGATGAGACTTAATGAGCCGTTGAGAATAATAAATATATCCATTGAAGTGGGCTTCATCTCTTCGTATACTTCTGAAAAATAGCCGTTATTCTTCGTTAACATTCTTCATTCGATTTGCTCGTTGAGACTAAGAAAGAATGTTGACTAGGAATGCTTAAAATGCTTTATTATTGTTCAGAAGTTGATTTTCCTCTTTCGTGCTTTGTCTCTGGTGAAGCATTAAATGTTTTTGACAAGATTTTGCTTTATGGAATTTTGAAGTTTAAAACTTGTTAATCACGTCGAAATCCACTAGCAAACTGATTAAACTCTGTTAGAAATGATAAGAAACAATAATATCAAGTACCCAATGCACAATCATAAGATTTCAGATTACGAGAACGATGAATTCAAATTCGATCTGAGTAACTTCGGTTTGCACAATGATAACTTGAGTTATAAACATGTCGAGAGAATATTTTCAATATATGCCAACTCGAATTATAACACATCAACTCGAGTTATATTTCAATGAAATCAAACAGAGAAGAACTTCACTTTAAGTAACTTGAGTTAGACTTAGTAACTCGAATTAGTTCTTTATCCAGAGAATCTTTTCAACTGAGATGATTTGGAGTTATGAAAGTTGACTTGAGTTATGTAACTCGAGTTACAAATGTTAACTCGAGTTATCTTAACAATTTCCTCATCACGAGCATGAACAATATGGTAACTTGAGTTATTACGTGTAACTCGAGTTATATCGATAATTTATATCGTTAAAGCTTTCGATCGCACATGACTCGAGTTATTTCCAAGCTAACTCAAGTTATTTTAGATGATCAAAATCTGATATCGCGATGAAACTTTTAAATCTTGAAGTACACACCATGACTTGCGTTGTTAAGTGACAACTCAAGTTATGAATCTTGTAGAAATTAATTCTCTTAAAAAACCATAACTTGAGTTGTGATTTAACAACTTGAGTTACTATGTACCAAAAATCATTTTTAAAACATGTAATTTGAACCAAATATCATTACAATTGTTAGACATCATCAAAACATATAGAGAACTAACATATGAAAATTCAATTGTTGCTTAATCATCTGAAAATCACTCAAGATTATGATTAATGATATCACAATAGATAATGAATGATGTTTAGGAAGAAATAAGTATAGAATCAAATCATTAGAATAAAGTTGCAGAAGATTTGCATTTCCTGATATATGATACTCAGGTACTCATAGTTATATACTCGAGTAGCCTGTGTACAGATAACTAGAAAATGCTTTATTCTCATCAATACTCGAGTAGCAATACTCAATACTCGAGTATCTTAGTGGTTTAGTCGAACCAGATGCTTTGCTCTTCAACATACTCGAGTATCCAATCCCCATACTCAAGTATCACCTGTATTGTACTGAAAGAAGTAAACTCAGGGAAGCATATCAGCAAAGCAATACTTGGGAATTCAGTTCAGCATACTCGAGTATCATCACATAAGGGTGATTCCAAGTTCAGCCTAACTTCTTACCGATATCTTCTTATGACTATCATTCTCTGTTTACTTTTGTTTATTAGCATAATCACAAAAACCTCTCAAACCAATCATATTTACTTTCTGTTTGCACAACTATCATAGCAATGGAGCGTCACTTCCTGGTATCTTAGTCTCTGTGGGACAATACTCTACTTACACTTTATTACTTGTTCGACTGGTTCACTTACCATAAGGAAATCGACCAATAGTGTTGTGGTTTGATTTTAGTGTTTTTGAGGGTTCCAATGAGTCTGGAACGTGATTTTGTGTGGGGTTAAGTCATGGTTTAAGTTTCCAAACTCAAAATCACCGAAAAATCCTTAAGAACAAGTTTGCCGCAAATTCTGAAATTCTGGGCAGCGAGTTTTCATCACGGTTTTAAAAATAATAAATGAACTTGGGTTAAGCTCAAATTTTTCAGGAAAAAATAAGACATCCAGGGCTTCACCATGATGTATAATTTTATGTCTTTTGGAGTTTTCTACTAAGAGAAATAAATTGATGAAGTTTGTTCAAAAAGCAACAGGATTTTTCAGACCAGAGGTTAAAGTTTTGGATACACGCCAAAATAGGAAATCATTTGGACTCGGAAATATTTTTTTTCGAAAATTAGACAGAACCGATTTCGTACAAAAATGAGTTTTTCAGAATTTATTAAAAATCTTTGAAGTGGGGCTGAATCATGGATTTTTTGGAAAAAATAGTGAAGGGCTCGGATTTAAAGAATAATATAAGGGTATTTTTGGAAATACCAAAGATAAAGTGTTTTGATCTTATTTAAGGTCAAAGCATACTTTGGGAAGCTATCAGGGACCTTGAAATTGTAAGATGGTACATACCCCACCAGGTAGTAACCACTTTTATGTGTTTTGTTGTATATTTTGCTTGCCATATGTGTTTTTAGTATATGTGTTGTCAAATATACATACAAAGTATATTAGTGATATTGTCCCTAACGCTGAGAAAAATGGGAAGTATTTCTTCATAGTATAATTTTAAGTAACTAATTATTATATTATAATAATATAATATAATAATAATAAAAGCGGGTTCTATAGTGTACTTTTAACTTTTGTGTACTATAACGTAATTTTCTCGACTATATTTCCAACACCTTCACGTGAAGGGGCTGAAGAAGTTTGAAAAATAAAAAGTTGAGGGTCCCAGCCGATATATAAAATTGTCTCTTTTCCCCATGGTTATCAAAACCGGACCGGACCGGCCGGTTCTGACCAGAAACCGGCGAACCGGCCGTGGAACCGGTCCGGTCTACCATATAAACCGGAGTTAGCCTTTTTTTTGTCGATGCAAGAGAAAATCGCCTGTGGTGTCAACGATTACAAAGAGAGAAAGATGAAGAGAGAAAGAGATAGACGAAGCTCCCTGTTCGACGTCCCTCAGCGATGAAGACGATGAATAGTGCCATGTTTGCGTTCTCACCCCCTCTCTGGTTCAGATGCGTTTTAAGGAAAAAGGTGACTCCACAGTGAAGCCTCGCCTCCTTCCTTTTTTTTTTTCCAGTCGTTCTGCGCTCCTCCTTTCTTCTCTAATGCTTTTGCGCCTCTTGCTCCCGTGCCTCTGTTGTTTTTGCTCGAAAATCCTATGCCTTTCTTGATAAATTGATAAAGAGGAACTCATAGGGAGACGTGCTAGGAGTAGAGAGACGTGCTAGAAGCAGAATAGCAGATGGAGGAGACTTGGCTGAAACACTTCATGTCATATCATCTCTCAAAAGTAGTGCGAATTTGTCTTGCTTTTATTTTTTAAAAAGATTGTGGACGTAATTAATATTATATAATAAGTTTCAAATAGTTACCTACCGGTTTGACTCCGGTCTAACCCACTGACCCTTGACCCAGTACCCAGACCGGTTCAGTGACCGGTCCGGTTTTAATAACCTTGCTTTTCTCAACTTTCTCCTTCACTTTCTCTCTCTTCTTCGCCATCCCATTCTTTTCTTTTTTTACTCGGAACCATCCCATTCTTTTCACGGTATAATGGTTATGTAATTTTAACTTCTGGTCATTTAATTTGATGGAATTTCAAGGTGGCAAAATTTCAACACTCCTACGTGAAGCGGCTGAAGACGTTGAAATAATTGTGGGTCCCATACCTTTATACATAACATATTAAATATTTTAACATGCAAAATTAAAATATTATGATGATGGTATTATTGTTCTACGTGAACCAACGAGTTTTTAACACCTGAATATTTTTCGAAATGTCAACCTTTCCCATATGAGAGTAGTAAGATGTTAAAATAAGATTGGACTAATAATTAAAATTAGAACCTCATCTCTAAGCAAACGGGCGTGGGCTTGGTCAACTTGAAAATGTCATGGTTTTTTCTATCGTGGCTTTGTTATCAATTATCATTAGTGTTAAGACGAATTTGAACATCAATTTTTCTCTCCTCCGTCGAGAGCCCTTCCTCTCCTCTGTAAAGAGCTATCCCTCCTTTGTGAGAAATTCCCCCTTCTTTTGATACTATACGAGCTCCTTGCAACCTACCACTGCAACTAGCCGTGATTCAAGAACCTCTTCTACCTTCTATCAGCGATTTCCGTAATCTTGCATCCAAGTTCTCTGTGCAGATCTGGACTTTATCGTTCCAAAGAGAAACAAATAAAAAAAACAAAGCTTCTCTCATTACCAAAGAAGTGAATCTGGATCTTAACACCTCCCCCACTACTCAGAAGGGACGTGCCTTGGTGGGAAGACTTGAAACGGATAAATTCCTGAACAAGGGTGTTGTGATATCGATGATAAAAAAGGATGGGGACTAGATAGTATTATGGAGATACATGACATGCCTGAGAAAAACGCCTACCTCTTCCGCTTTGCAAATTCTGATGATTATAATCGGGTTTTGAAAGGATGACCATGGGCCATTCAAGGCGCCCTACTGAATCTCCAACATTGGGATGATTATATGATTTTTAAAGAGGTAAATTTTAATTGGTGTCCGTTCTGGGTCCAATTCCATGGCCTTCCACATATTGCTTTTGACGGAGAAAATGCGGTGAAGATGGGAAATGCAATCGGCGAATCTGTTCTATATGAATCCCCAAAACTCCATGATCGCCTTTCTCGGACCTTCATCGAGCGAATCTGGTTAATATTCTCGAACCATTAGGCAATGGGTTTTGGGTTCCTCGTCCCAATCGTGAAGCAATCGGGTTACGATCCGCTATGAACGCCTCCAGAATTACTGTTATGACTGTGGGAGACTAGGACATGATTCAAGAAACTATAAATACCAACCTGACCCTTCTGTGACTGAAGCTGAAGATCATCGAGCAGGTAGCGGATTAGGTATTGTGCAAGCCAAATTGATCGAAGATGCGTTGGTGATTCATGATCCAACTTGGGATGAGGCGGCGCTAGCCCGAAAGAAGCCGACGACGGCTGCCGGCTCTGCCCAAAGCCACTGGAGGAACGACGGACGCTCTATTTCTGGAAACAGCAACTCTTAGGGCACGAAATCCGGAATCCCAATAATGAGCCATTATGAGGATCCCAACGGTAATCCCTCTATTTTTCGGAAACAAGACAACTCTCGGGCGCGAAATCCGGAATCCCAATAATGAGCCATTATGAGGATCCCAACGGTAATCCCTCTATTTTCGGAAACAAACAACTCTCGGGCGCGAAATCGGAATCCCAATAATGAGCCATTATGAGGATCCCAACGGTAATCCTTGCATTGATCACGCATTAAAGGAGAATACCCGAATCGATCTCTCCCTTCTTATCCGAAAATCATGGAATTAACCCCTGCAAAGCCGCGACTCCAGCCTAAATCAGTGCCTCCATACAAGATGCCGATATCTGAGAAATCTCCAATCATAATTCCAATCCTAATTCCGGAATCCTCGGATCATATTTCTGGAAACAACAACTCTCAAGGCGCCAAATCCGGAATCCCATTAATGAGCCATAATGAGGATCCCAATGAGCCGTGATTCCATTCTAAATTAGCGCCTCCACACAAGATGCCGATATTTGAGAAATCTCCAATCATAATTCCGATCCTGATTTCAGAATCCTTGGATCAACAAAGTTCATCAACTCGGATTTCTTGCAATCAATCAACGCCTATCTGGTTGAATCTCGATAGCGAGAAAGAAGGAAAACCAAAGCATTTACTCAGATTATGGGACTATCACCGGTCATGGCCGTTACTACGGGGTTAAGGCAGATCAATCTTAAACGTCCTCCGAGATCCCCTTGATGAAAAGCAACGCCCAAATCACCCAAAGCGGCTTACCTATATTGAGGAACAGATACCCGATCCTCATTTGTGCAAACCCCGAACCCAATCTAAGTGGGACCCAACGACTAAATGTGCAAAAAACCAAAAAATCCATTCAGGCAAAAAAAAGCCCACATAATGTGCAACGAACCCAGCCCACACCTAATTCCCCATCCATCTCTCTATCGCCTTTGGATTCTTGGCAAGCTACCTCCCAAAATTCCAACTTGGCCCTTTCGACCCTTTGAACAACGCCGATGGCTGCCACCAAGCAGCCATCGGTTCGCCATGAGTCTCATAGCACGGAACTCGGGGGTTAGGGGTTCCCCGACAGTGAAGCACCTTCGGGAAACATGTAATAAACAAAAACCTCACATCATCTTCATCATGGAGACAAAGAAGAAGCGAAGTTATGTTAGCCGTATCGAGCCACGTGGCTTTTGACGAAGAATGGATTGTTGATCCTATAGGGCTAAGTGGTGGCCTGGCCTTATTCTGGGAAAAGGAGACTACTGTGAACATTCTTTCTTCATCCATTAATGCAATTCACACTTCAGTCTTCAACGCTTCCACTAAGTTCCCCCAGTATATTTCATTTGTTTATGGCCCTCCAACGAAAAAGGACCGCCTCATCGTCTTATGATAATATTATCAAGTTCGCTCGGTGTAGGGCGGAGAACTGGATTTGTTTGGGAGACTTCAATGATATTACCTCACATCGGGAAAACGGGGTGGTGATCAAAGAACTATAAGGAAAATCCTCAACTTTCAAAAGTTTATTGCGATTTGTTCCCCGATTGACCGGGCTACAATGGATCGTGGTTTACTTGGTGCAACAAAAGACGGGGGCGAGGCTACTATCAGGGAAAGAATTGACCGGGCTATGGGGAATGATATCTTCTGTCATAATTTTCCATTTGTTCAAGTCTTCCATATTGATCCTATGGGATCCGATCATCATCTCCTGTTTGTTAACTTTAACTATGTTTCTTCTAATAAAAGTAAACCTTTCAGGTTTGAGGATTATTAATTTGCTCATAATGATTATATGCATGTGGTTCATGAGAGTGGGAACCGGCTTAGTTCAACACACCAATGCTATTAATCACTTTGCTCTAAATTTAAATAATTATAGAAAAGATCTTATAAATTGGAGCAAACTTAATTTTCCAAATAGAAAAAAAATGATTGAACATTTAAAATCCACTCTTTCTTCTATTCGGGGTATCAATCGAGGCGAGTAAGCGGGAAGAGGAGACAATTCTAAAGCGTATTGAGGACCCGATGGACCAAGAGGAAAAAATGCGGTGGCAACGTTCACGCATCGCCTGGCTTACATCAGGAGACAAAAACTCCAAATTCTTCCATCTTACTACTGTCCTTAGAAGGAGAAGGAACACAATCTTGAGTATAAAGGATGAAAGTGGAATGTGGACTAGAGATAAAAACATCATAAATCATTTGTTCACTGATTATTTTACTAATTTATTCTCTCCTTCGGGACCTCGCCCTTTCTCAAATGTTCTTGACTCAATCACGGCCACAATTGATGATTACGCTAATGAGGCACTTCTTCGACTGTAACAAGAGAGGAAATCCGTATAGCTGCATTTGATTTAGGGGCTCCAAGGCCCCAAGACCGGATGGATTCTCGGGTAAATTCTACCCAGTTTTCTTGGGAAGAGGTAGGGGATTCAATTGTTAATATGGTTAACGAGTTCTTTGAGCATAACCGCCCTCTTGCAGATATAAATGGGACTAATATTACTCTCATCCCAAGGTGGATAAACCGAGTTGGTATCTCACTTTCGCCTATTGGCCTCCGTAACTTCTCTTATAAAATCATATCAAAAGTATTGGCAAATAGGATGAAATGATGTCTTGATAAATGTGTTAATCCCAACCAGGGTGCCTTTGTGCCCGGTCGCCTTATCCATGAAGTCTTCCATTACTTAAGGCGTAGAAAAACAGGAAATAATTGCGAATTTGCCTTAAAAATGGACATGAGCAAGGCTTATGATAGGGTTGAATGGGATTTTTTAAGACAGTGCTACTAAAATTTGGATTCTCTCCGAGATGGGTTGATCTTGTTATGAATTGTGTGGAATCGGTTCACCTTAATCTTTGTATTGCGGGTGAAAAAATCGCTTCCATAAGCCCCGGAAGAGGACTCAAGGGGATCCTCTATCGCCTTACCTATTTATTTTGTCCCTAGAAGCTCTTTCATGTATGATTAATAATGCTATATCTGTCAAGGAAGGCTCTTAGGGATCAAACTAAATACCACTTTGCCCGATAATATCTCATAATTTCTTCACAGATGATGCCTCATTTTTCATGCATGCAGATATGTGGAATTGCCAAGCTTTGGCTGGAATCATCACGTCCTATTGCACTGCCTCAGGCCAGCTTGCCAACTTGGAAAAATCCAGCATTGTCTTCTCTGCAAATACCCCACAGCCACTAAGGCAAAATATCTGTGACACTCTCGGCATCGGAGAGAGCCTAGATCAAGGCAAATATTTGGGCATCCCTAGTGTTTGGGGTAAAACTAAGCATCGGCTCTTGCCTACGTCAGGAGAAAGTAAGCAAAAAGGTCTTAAGTGGAGCAGCAAACACCCGTCATTTGCGGGACGAGAAGTCATGATAAAAGCGGTTATTAATGCCATTCCTATCTACCCTATGACCTGCTTGGGTTCCGGCCAAGACCAGTAAAGAACTTAATAGTCCGGTGGTGACTTCTCGGTGGGGTGGTCGAATAAGACGACCGGGTAGCTTGGCACAAACTAACCAAAGCTAAAGCCGAAGGGGGCATGGGCTTCCGAGACTTCTCTAAATTTAATGAGGCACTTCTTGCAAAAACGGCTTGGCGTCTTCTCCAACATCCCAATGCTTTGTGGGCAAGGGTCTTGAAAGGTCTTTATTTTCCTAACTGTTCTTTTCTTGATGCAGTTAAAGGCCACCGAGCCTCCTGGAGTTGGTCGAGCATTCTAGTGGGTTGTGATTTCATCAAAAAAGACTTGTGCTGGCGAATTGGGGATGGTCAGTCTGTACGAATTTGGCAAGATAATTGGATCCCCTCCCTGTCACCAAGAAAACTACACACGAAAAATGAGGTGCTTCAACAATCCGATCAAAAGGTAGCTACGCTTATTTCAAACGTGCATCGAAATTGGGAACTTCACCCGGTGAGCAACCTCATAACTTCTCAAGAAGCAGAGGCCATCTCAATCATTCCAATTCCTCGCCTACCTTCTGAGGATAAAGTGGTGTGGACCTTGGCAACAAATGGTTCATACTCGGTCAAACTAGGTTATCATCGCCGACTCCCTCGTCCCCCAATATGCACATATCTGGGCCTTCGGTGGCCATGAACAGCGCCATTTGGAAGTAAAGCTGGAAAGTGCAGGTGACGCCTAGAGTAATTAACTTCATATGGAGACTCTTGTCTAATGCGCTAGCTACCAATGCAGCCCTTATTAGGAAAAAAGAAGCTCTACGGATCTATGTCCCATCGCAAAGACAAGAGCGAATCTATGGAGCATCTCTTCTTTCATTGTGCATGGGTAAGATGTGTTTGGTTTGGGTGTAGTCGACATTAAAACACACCCGAGATCAAATTCTCGAACTTTAAAAAGTGGTGGATAGAACTCCTGGATCCTACCGGCCCCCTCACAAAACTTGATATTGCATACACATGTTGGCTTCTTTGGTACATATGGAAGGAAAGGAATGAGGTTGTCTTCAATCTTTGCATCCCCGATCCACCAAGTGTGATTCGGAGAGCTACCCGGTCATTGAATGAATTCCATAAAGCGCACACCCCCGTAATTGATGGCTTGAACCTAGATAAGTTATTGAAGAGTGCTATTAAGTGGGAACCTCGCTGCGCTTCGGTTAAAAATTAACACGACGGAGCCTTCCATGACCCAAGCATCACCGGCCATTGGTATCATATGTAGAAATCAATGGGGATATATGAGGTGGGCTTTTGTTGATAAAAT
This sequence comes from Acacia acuminata, assembly GCA_019022655.1. Lineage (NCBI taxonomy): Eukaryota > Viridiplantae > Streptophyta > Magnoliopsida > Fabales > Fabaceae > Acacia > Acacia acuminata. Next base: position 1,066,718 of record JAFJYI010000239.1, read on the forward strand.
AAAATCACCGTCGGCTTTCATGACCGAGGCTCTTGCTATGAAACGTGCTTTGATGATTGCTCAAGATCCGGGAACAAAAACCTCATTTTCGAATCGGATTGTCAACTCCTAGTGCACTGTATGGAAAGTGGTGAACCATCTCTCGGTGAATGGCAAGCTCGAGGCATTCTTGAGGATATCCTGAGGCTCTTTAAGTCAGATTCCAGTCTTTCGGTTCGTTTCACTCCCCGCCAGGGGAACAAAGCATCACACACTCTAGCTGCTCTTATTGATAAGGAGGTGTCCCTATTGGGTGGGTAACCTTACCCTTACCTCCTTTGTGTTCGGTCTTTGGATGAAGACTTGAAAGTCATCGGGAAGTCTACTCAACGTGCGTCCTCAAGCTCCAGACACGAGGAACTGGTTGGCTGCGATATTTTGCTTTTGCTTTTCTCGTTATCGTCATTTTTTGGCTTTCATGTTGTTTCCTTTCCGTGGTTTCCGTGTTTGTCTTGTAATGTTCCTTTCTTTTATTTGTCGTCTTGTGTTATGTGTAATTTCCCTTGTGCTTGATGGCTTTCCTCGTGGTCGCCTCTTTGTTCTTTGTACCCTCCTTTTTTACTCTTAATGAATATCTCGATTTGTCCAAAAAAAGAAGACGAATTTGAAATTTCCTTTATGTTTTCAACTTGATTTTTTAGGGGTTCACATTATGTGCACATCCTTATGTGCTTGTCCCCAAAAGCTCCCTCGGTGCGATGCGCGGGTGCAATAATTTTATAACTTTAAAGTAGATCATAGACCTTTAACTCATTCAAATTATTAAGAAATTGAATAAAATACAAATAAATATAAAAGAAAAGATTTGGATTTCAAATCTACCAATAAAAAGGTATTGGGAAGAAAATAACTGGCATACTAGCCTTGTCATCATATATTAAATTTCACTTTGAAATAATTCATCTTGTAGTGAAATTTCGTTTTAATTCATCTTATAGCACTTTAATAAGATCAACTTTCAACATAAAACTTATATTTAATTCATCATAACATGTATATTTTCTTTCGTGTTAATAGGAAAATACTAATATAATATAAACAAATGGGACCCGCAATGAAAAATTTAGATCTGCATTGACGTGGAAGGTTTGAAAAGTTTGTCATGAGAAAATTATAAAACTTGACCCCAAAATAAATAACGTTTTAGCACCACGTAAAATTACGAATAATACCCTGAATTGCTAAAGCTCCAATTTTTAATAAGTGGAACTATCTAGTCCTCATTAAATATATTTTATATTTTCTTATAATAGTCTCACTTTAAATTTTAATGGATAAGTAAATTGCACGAAGATTTATAGTGAGCCATCAATAATAACTGCAAATGGCTTCCTTTCAATATCTCTACATGTGTTAAAATTGATTAAATATATGATAAGCCAGAAATTTCTTGAAATTTCTTTTTCAATTGATAATATAATAAAGTAACAAATAATTTATTATTATAATTTCTTTTTCTTTTTTTAGACTTATTTGATATTAGGAAAATTTGGAAGTTACATTACTCCCCAGCTAAAAAGGAATTGTCTTTTCCGGTGTGCCGTGTGCTTGTTATACATATGGGCTGGTGAGTTAATGTTTTAGATACGGCTTAAAATGTTCCGTAATATATGTTAGTTGCATGTATGCTTCGCCATTTTCAACTTATGTTTTCATCCTTTACATTAATTAAGCATGAGGCCACACAATTATGATATAAAACATAATATGACAAATGGAAAGCATAAGTTGTCAAACCGAAAGAGTAGTGGAAAGATGAGGTGTCATATAAAAGCATAAGGTGTCAAATTGATAGCAAAGACTTGACCCAAAAAAATGGATAGCAAAGCAACATGTTGAAAGAGAGTATAATACGACGGGTACGTACAAGTTTTAAACACATGGAACCCACATGCATTTTAATTTCAACACTCCTACGTTCTTCAATCTTTGTTTGTAATTGTGCAACTTTATTTTCTTCCTCGTGATCCCTCTGTCTGCCACTACACTCATAATTGTGCTTCATTCATTGAGATCCATTACCGACTCATTCATTCATTCGTCTCACTTCCTTCTCCTCTTCTTCTTCTTCCTCACAACGCCGCAGATGAGAATGGACTGGATCCTTCTTCTCTTCTTCACAGCGTCGCAGATGAGAATGGACCGGATCCTTCTTCTTCTTCACTGGTCGTTTTCTGCAACAGGCGAGCATTAGTGGAGGAAGGCATGGTGGAGCGCAGAGGATAACTCGCAACAACCGAACATAGGTGGAGATCTGGTGAATCTCGATCTGCTCCGGTGGGGCGTCGATCTGCTCTAGTGACTGCTGGACTACTGTGGGAATTTGGTCTTTTACTTCACTCTTCCGGAATAGTTACTTCACTCCAGAACGTCATCATCTCCACGTGTTTCTTTGAATTCTTGTTCTAGATTTGTGGAGTCGCACAGAAAAAAAAAAACAATGAATCCTAACTTCGTATTGTCTCTCTTCCTCTCAAATCTGAAGCTGAATGATGTTGCCCAGCTATTTGTCCTTCACTTCGTTGCCGTTGCAGGCTATGTTGTTCTTGAGGATGGAAGTGGGTTAGCTCTTGAGAACCTAGAAAACACAGATATTGTAGACATGCAGCCATAAATGATGCATCGACTTGAAAAAAAGCCGGTACTATTTGTGTAGTTGAAGGAGTGTTATTTTTGGAAGGAATAAGAAGAAATGCTCTAACCGGAAGCAACTGTGATGATGATGTTTCCCAGCTTGTCCTGCACATGGTCAAAACAAATGAAGAAAGAATATGAAGAAGCACCAATTTCCTACCTATTGGATCATGAATTTCATCTCAGTCCATGAAGCAGTGGTCAGTCTGAACTCAGATCTGCAGAAGCTGCTTGGAGATCGTGTGCAACAGTAAATCTACCTAGAATGTACTTGAGTGCAGTCCCCTCTCCTACTGCGTGGAATTGCTGCCACCATGTGCTCCCCCTACTGTCGTCGTTACAACCTACTCCTCGTACTACGAATTGAAGATTCTCAGTCCATGAAGCAGTAAATCTAGAATGTAATTGAGTGTAGTCCCCTCTCTTGCTGCGTCGAATTGCTGCCAGAAGAAGGTAATCAACTCCGGTTACCAACGCTCATGATTATATATTAGAATATTGAAATTTGAAATTTGAATTGAAAAAAATGGAGCGACGGAAGACGAGTGAGGTGACAGATCTTTAGAAATTGTAAATTGAAAGAGATGTATGAAAGAAAAGAGAGGAATTTCAAATTTCGAAAATCAAAGCCAACATACTTCCCAATTATATATTGGAATGTAAAAATTTGAAATTTGAATTTGAAAACCAACATTCTCAACACATCTTCATCTCTATACGAAGCCCAACATTGAGTTGTACTGTGAAGCCGTGACTACTATTAACAACAGTGTTTTGTGAGAGGGAAAACAGTGCATGGCTTAAAATTCTATTGCTTTTAAGTGTATATTGATATTAATATGAAACAAGATAATATTAAATGATTAAATTGAATCCTAACTCTCCACGCTCAAACATCAAAGATATTCCCTTGTTTTTAACTCCCCAGATTTTGATACGATCATTATAATAGAGTAATTAATTAACAGTGGATGGTAACTTATAGAGAAAAGAAAACGGTAAAATTAACCGGACCTCATTATCATATCAGATTGGGCTAGAAAAGAAAAGTCTGGTTGAGCAATGGTTGGATTTCGGCGGTAGGACTACTTTAGGTCTGTCTGGTATGAAAGATTTGGAGGTGTGGAGCGCGAAATAAAAATTTTCTAGAATTAGACTTAAAAAACTTAGATGATTGTGGTTACAAAATTTTAATAAAAAATTTAAGATAGAAGATCCACACAAAAAAAGAAGAAGAAGAAGAAGAAACTTTTAACCTTATTTCTCTAATTTTTTAAATCCAACTTAAAAAATTCTGGGAAATTTGCACTGAGGTTCCAAGTTAGACAAAATACGATATAAAGATCCTTTGAAATCTTCAATTTATAGACAAGTCCTGTTGGACATTCGGTAATATAATATGATTATGAAAAGACCAAAATACCCTCACTAAATTTTAGCAAAAGGCGGTAATATCCTAAATTTTGGAATTAAAAAATTAGAAATATTATAATGGGAATTTATTATAAAAATTTGGCCTAAATAATTGTATAAGTAATTATTGGAATTTAAGGCCTATTTTTCTTAGAGTTTTCGGGAAAAGAATAAATTCAAGAAAAATAGTTAGAGAATAAATATTGGCCTAGCATTTTTAAAGTCAACATTTTATGGAATAAAGAAGCTAATTGGGGAAAGAAAAAATCCTTATATGGTATTCAGAATTTCTTTCTAATATTTATCTAATGTTTGCAATTAAATGAGGAAAGGATCAAACTGCAAACAAACGTCTTGTAGGGTGGTTATAGAGGATCAAATGGATTATTTTGGAATGGGTCCACACTCCTCTTCTTATTATTTTTTGGTCAAGACCTTTCCACTATCATCCAAAAGAATACCCACTCATATTCCACTCACCATTATTTGATACTTTTCCCTCACACTCCTTATTCATTCACGGACACTCACTCTCCCATTCACATGCAACACTCTCTCATGTATTGACACCACACATGGCCACATATGTTCCCTCCTTTGTCTAGTTAAAGCAAGCCATCATTTGTTTCATTCGGCTCTATAGGTTGCACAAGAATGCTCACACTTCATTTGGCCAAAACAAGCACAGAAAAGTGAGAGGTAGAGAGAGAGAGAGAGCTAAAGAAAAGAAGATGAAAGACAGAAAAATTAAAGAGAGTGAGAGTGAGGAGAAGAGAAAGGTCATCGGAAGAGGAAGAAGGAACCAGTGTCACTTATGGAAAACCTGTGGAGTCAGTCAGGTTCAAACGGCGGTTTGACTGAGCAAATGACTTCAACTGATTTTCAAATTTGGTAAAAATAAAGTACAATACTTAAGCTTTAAAAAGACTACTAGAACATATTTTTCAGACGTCTACAACTTAAATTATGAATTTTCAAAGTTTGGTCAGAAAATCTGGAAAATCATGTTTTTGGATTCAAGTAACGTTCACTTTTTGAATTTCTGGGAATTATACAGTCATAAATTGGTTTGATGACTATTTTTCCCTTAAACTAGACTTGTAGAACTCTGAATAGAAATTTGAATCACCCCAATCAGAGTTCTCTGGAATTAATGATGATTTTTTAAATCTAGAAATTGAACACTGAAAAATGTTAGTTTTCAGAAATGAACAGTAATTTCGGATTTGATTTTGAAATGGTAAACGTTCAAGTTCTCCTATGACACTTTCCAGAATTAAAGAATACATAATGAGGTTTAATTTGATAGGTCATAATCCTTATTTGGATCTATTTTCAGGGAGGTATGAATTTTTGAAGTTAAGTATAGAATCTCTAACATTTTCTGGAACGGTTTCTGAACAATGGTTATGTTTTTGAAAACTGGGAATGATTGGAGAATTATAAAATTATGAAACTTTCCAGATGTGTAGTAGACACATAGAGCTTTATTTTGATAAGTGGTTTGTAATTTGTGGAGCTCTTTACAAAGAGTTATGAACTTTACAAGCTGACCTAAGCTCCTAGAAGTTCATACTGGATAGAAGAAAAAGATAATTATAATTAATCTGGGAATGATCTAACGTGTTCCGGCTGTTGATGTTACTTTTTTGTGAAAGTAAACATGTTAAAGAACACGTGAGTTTTGAAAGAACACCATTTGGAGTTTTGTGCAATTAATTATAAATTTTTTAACTTAGATCATAAATCTGGATGTTTTTTTGGAACAGTGAAGATAAATGAAAATTCTGGGAATAGTGTGTATCTATTCGACAGTGGAACATATTTTTCCCTAAAAATAGACATAATACGGGGCATGCAGAATTTTGAACCACTTAATTTAGATAGTTATAGAAAAAGATATGAATTTTCAAAGTTGATTGAAAATTCTATCAACTCTTAGAGTTCGTTCGAAAATAAGAAAATAGATAATTTGAATAAATAATAACTCAGCTGTTCGTGAATATGTAAAATCGGAGCTTATAAATATTCAGAAAACCAAAGAACTAAGAACCAGATCAAGAACTGGAAAGACCACCAGGTAGTAACTTTTCTCTCACATACTATGTGTGCCTTTATATGCTTGTATTTACCATTGTGTGTGTGTATATATATTTACCATTGTGTGTCTATATATACACACATATATATGGAATGTATGAATGTATTGAATGTAGAATATGTTGAATGAATTGTATGTATAAATGATAATTGTTTTGCATGTTCTTTGTATGCATTTTATGTGAGTGATTAACATTATTACGAGCACTAGTACAAAAAACACTTTTAAAACTGGACTAAAAAGGTATCGTAAGACCGAATCTGCGACCGGTCTTGTCCCAGGCGGTCTTAAAAGTCTATAACTTTTAAGACTGGATGAACGACCAGTCTTAAAAATTTAGACCAAACTTTTGAAATATCCAGTCTTAAAAGTGTTTCAAAATAATAATAAAAAAACCCAAATGAAACAATGGTCCCAAATCACTAGATTTGACAACATTTTGGATGTCCTTCCGTCATTGCAGCGTTGTTGAGGATTGGAGTTGATGTCATCGCAAAATCCTCAAAGCATCTAACTACCAACGTTGCCAAGGATTTGATTATGTGGCTCTCAGGATGACTTACGAAGATTGCAAGTAGGTTAGAGGAAGAGGATGTCATTTTCTTGAGGATTTGACCCGTGAGGCTCTTGGGTCACTCGTTGAATCTATAACTAAGCAAATGTTATATCACCAAGAAGACAACCACGCTCACGGACTTAACGAGTTAAGCGAATTTAGCTTCTTCTTTTTTTAACACTTTTAAGACCGGTTGTTTGTAAAAACTGGTCTTAAAAGTATATTTTTAAGACTGGATCCTTTATAATCCGGTTTTAAAAGTGTTCTATATATTTACGAAATTGCCACCAGTCATACTTTTAAGACCAGATCTTTTATGATCCGGTCTTAAAAATCTTCTATATATTTACGAAATTACCACCGGTCATACTTTTAAGACCAAATGTTTTATAATCTGATCTTAAAAGTGTTCTATATATTTGTTGGAAGTTCAAATTTAATTAGTTAGCATATAAGATCATGGTTTTTTGAATTTCGTAATTATATTTCTGATTGTAATCATCTTAATTAAGTTGTTAGAGAGATTTTAGGAATTAAGTTAGCAGATCATGGTTTTTTGAAATTCGTAATTATATTCCTAATTATAATCCCTAGATTATAGGAACTGCCCAGGTCAGAAGATTATTTACTTATTAGCATCTGTATATAATTCCAATTAAGCAAAGGAATAAATCATCCATTCTCGGACTCATCTCTGATCGGCCTCTTCTCACAATATTTATGAAATTGCCACCGGTTATACTTTTAAGACCGGATATTTGATAATCTGGTCTTAAAAGTGTTCTATATATTTACGAAATTGCCACCGGTCATACTTTTAAGACCGGATCTTTTATAATCCGGTCTTAAAAGTGTTCTATATATTTACGAAAGTGCCACCTGGTCATATTTTGCACTAGTGTAAGATTCATTTAAATCCTAGCATATTTTTGAATTAGCTAATTTGCGGCTTGTGTAAGGAGACTCAAGAACACGAAGGTATTTATGGACGAATAGATCAAAAAGGAAAAAAGCTTTTACTTAAATCGATATTCACTTCTAAAGTATAAATCATTTGTACGTAAACGAAATTTTCAGCTATAGTACACCGTATACATGAATAGTGAATAGTAACATCACTTATTTTAAAAACCGCTTCTATGTAAGCAATTAAATGAAGTATTTAAGGTGGGTGTTACAAAGGCAAACAAATTGAAAACCTCAATTCTTCTCTCTCTCCCCAAAAGCCCCAATTTTTGTTGTCTCTCACCCATAGCCCTATTTCGTCACCCCACTGAAGCTGGTCTTGTTGTTGTTGTGGTTTGTGGTCTATCGCTGTCATGGTGTGGTTACTAATGATAGAATAGAGGAGTTGCGAAGTGAAGGTGAATGAAGAATTTAAGTTAATATAAGTGAAAATTGTTGATAATTATCGAGAGCGGAGAAGAATTGGGGATTTTGAATTGTCCTTTTTTTAGTTTTACTAAAGGGTAATTGAGTCTCTTTATAACCGTCTTATACTACCCAAATGTCTCATGGTACTTGCCTGTAAAATAAAGATTTTAAGGGATCTTTATGTCATATTTTATTTAATTTGAGACCTCAGCTCATACTAACCAAACAAGGCCTTCACGTTTGTGGGCTAATTAATGGTTGATGGCCGAAAAATTGGCCCAAGCCCTAATTAAAATTAATATCAAAGTTTAAATTTTTTGTTAGGAAAATAGCATAAATTCAAATTTTAAAAAATTTAAAAAAGTAAAAATCATTTACGCTTTAAAAGTAGAAAAACGAATAAATACCATTTGAACTTGCAAAACCCCACCGAATTTGTCGAATTTGTAAAAGGACCGAGAGGTGACATTGATTTTTATGGGATATGCAAATTCATGGAAAATAACGATAATGCCCTTAGAGAGAGAGAGAGAGGTGAAGCTTGAAGCTCGGGAAGCTCACGGGAGGGTCTAAGATGGCAAATGTGAGCTTCCCGAGCTTCGACAGTTATGGGAAATCGACTGTTCATCTCTCTCTCTCTCTCTCTCTCTCTCTCTCGAGGGCATTATTGTCATTTTCCATGAATTTGCATATCCCTTAAAGTCTGTCACCTCTTAGTTCTAGTCCTTTTACAAATTCGGTCCTTTTACAAATTTGGTGGGCTTATGAGGTTTTTGCAAGTTCAAACAGTTCTTTTTCCCTTAACAATAACATCTAGGAAACCTTGATCATATAAAAAAGAAAAAAGAAAAAAAAGTCGAAACTTCCGTCATACTCTGTCCTCTTCCTAGTCGGCGCCTCCTTCCCCCATAGTCGCAGCTCCCTCTAATTTCTACTCGCCAACTCAAAAATTTGGGCCCATAAGCAACACTCGAAGCCTTTATCTCTCCGTTTAAGGTAGAGCTTATTTGGGTAATTCTTTTTTGTTTCCCTTCTATTCCTTCTATTCTTCCCTCTTAACTTTCTTTAAAGAGCTATTCGAATCTGGAAATTGTTGTGGGTAACTTCCCCTTGATTATTTGTTTAAAAATGTTTTAAAAACCAAGGGTATATATATATATCTGCTATTATGTTTGAGGTTGAAAATCTTGAGGTTTGAAGAATTTAAAGCTAAAGATTGATTCGGACATGCTGTTTACTATTTCTGATGTAAAATATTCATTTTATTAGTGATGGAATGATGATTTTTGATTTTTAACTTGCTGATCTAGTATGAAAGGCATCGATTACAGCTGAAAAAAAAAAGAGAGAGAGAGAATAATGACCCAAGTTGCAATCATTGATTTAAGTCGCTGTTTGATGTCTGGCCAGAATAATTAGTCGTCTAACTAATCTGATCTATTCTTTAAACTGTTAAAACGATGGTATAAGAGTTGAAAAGTTTCAGGAAAATTGTTATGAGTAGACCGAGTAAGTGGTTAAGGAATAAAATATAGGGATGCTGATATGTTGATGCTATATGATATATTTTTGCTAACAGCTTTAGGATTAGGTTCCGAGAATATTTGCCTTTAGAGTCGTTCTTTTTCTATAAATAACAGATCTGTCTTTTACCCCAGAAAACTATCCCATTTCTTTTTTTATGCTAGAGTGGAATCATCAAGGATAGAGCCCATAGGTTTGCAAGCCAAAGCGATATGTCTGAACATTTACCCCTAGAAATTGTGGAGGAAATTCTTCACAGACTACCCGTCAAGTCTCTTGTCAAATTCATGTCTGTTTGCAGAGTTTGCAATTCCTTCATCATAAGGGAACTTGTTTCCTACCTATCTAAACCGCTCCCCCATCTAGACCATCCAAATGGAATGTGGGCCGGTCGCATTTAAGTTTTTTTAATTTGGTGATTTATAAATAAGAAAAAATTATTTTTTGAGAAAATGTTAATTAAGAGATTATCTTTATTTTAGATTCTCTACCTATTAAAATATTTTTTTTAAAAAAAAGTAAAAAAAATTAAATCTAGACCGTTTAGATCCCATCGAGCGGTTTACATGGGAGGACTACCCCCGCCTATCCAAAAAGATGGGTAGGAAAACGTGTTGCCATCACAGGCCAAAATTTTATATCGATCATCTCAACCATACAATTTAAGCTTCTACTGGCAATGGCTCCCTCTTTTTTCAATTCTATCTTAAAGAGTACAAAAAGGGCAGCGTCATCTTCATCAAGAGGATATTTACTCATTGTACTCACTTAATGAGAAAACCGATCACTTCACGATGAGTGTAACAACCCCATTTTTCATGTGCATTGATTTGAAGTTATTTGCATACATGAATTTTCATGAAATTATGTGTTAATGAAATATGTTATTGCATGAAATAATCACTAATCAGAATAAGATGTGGTTGTGAAATTACTCGTTTATGTGTAATTTAATGACTATGGTTAAGACAATCTTAAGGAAGAGATGACAATGAAAGTCGAAACATATTTCATTTTCCCATTTTACCCTTGGGCAATTCGCATAAGGGGAGAAATAGAGGAAAAGTGCATAAAATTCCAAAAATACCTTAGAAGATGCCATGGACTTAACCAAGAATTTGGGCTATTGGGCTAAGTGGGAAGGATAATTTGTGAAGCCCAAAAGGAAGGCCCAATTCAAAAATAAGAAGGATGGAGGAAACAAAAATGTACTCATGAATAATGGGCCATTTAGAAGCCCAAACATTGAGTGAAATTAATTACATCATGCTTAAGTAAGCTTGATAACATCACTCACATTACATCATCCAATTTCCAAGAGACATGGGAGTGTACTTGGAAAACACAAAATCACCCCAGATCCTTCCTACCCCCACGGTTTTGAAGAGGAAAGAAGGGGGGAGGGGAAGAGAGAGATGACAAAGTACACCTAGAAGGCCTAGTGGGGAATTATGACAAAGGACATGGAGTAAACCAAGAGAAAAGACAAGATTTGACATAGCATTTAAGTAAAAGAAAAACAAAATATTTTCCCCTCCCCATCAGCCATGTCTCGTACAAAGAGCGGAGGAGGGGAGGGGGGGAAGTAAATTAACAAGACATATGATGTAATTTGGGGCTACAAAAAAATCAAGAAAGAGAAAGTGGTTTGGAGGACAAGTAGGATTAGTTTAACACTTTTAAAACAACTCATTCCTCTTCCATTTGGGCTGTTGGCACGGTTTGGAGAAAGGGAAGAGAGTGTTCAAAGAGTTTCCATACAAGGGAGCAAAAGAAAGATCGAGTAGGAAGTGTTAGTTCTCTATGTGTTTTAATGATAATGACAATTGTAAACACAAGTTACAGTTTTGTCTTTGGTAAGTTGAAACACTTCTTGTCAAGACAAAACTCGAGTTTTGGTTTCAAAACTCGAGTTTTGTGTTTGGAAGAGTTGCTCACTTTCAGCAATCAAAGCAAAACTTGAGTTTTCAAATGAAAACTCGAGTTTTGGGACTTACAGAGAGCATTCAATTTTTCTTTTCAAGACAAACTCAAGTTTTGATCATAAAACTTGAGTTTTGCCTTACACGAGACTTCACATTATTCTCAAATGAGGACAAAACTCGAGTCTTGGTTTGGAAACTCGAGTTTTGGCCGACAGGAGTCTTAAACTTTTGAACATATGCAAACTCGGTTTCGAGCTAAAACTCCAGGATTTTGATTTGCTCTAAGTTTTATAAGTTTTCTCTAAGTTAAGAGAAAACTCGAGTCTTTGAGAAAACTCAAGTTTTGACTTGGCAAAGTTTCCTCAAGGTTTTCACAATTATGTGAAAACTCGAGTTTTATTTTGAGAACTCGAGTTTTGGCCAAGCCGAGAGCAATGTCACTTTTCAAGATTTTGAGAACTCAAGTTTCCCTTTGGAAACTCGAGTTCGATTTGACTTAGGTCTCTCAATGTTTTCATACTTAAATGAAAACTCGAGTTTTGTTTTGGAAACTCGAGTTTTGGGCAACCCGAGAACTTTGAGCATTTTCAATGTTTTGAAAAACACGAGTATTTGGATGAAAACTTCGAGTTTTGATGTTTTGGACTTAAACACACGTTTTTTATTAAAAGTCCAAAACTCGAGTTTTGTTTTGGAAACTCGAGTTTTGAGTTTCTCTCAAAATATGCTTCAAAGCTCAAATCGTGACTTTCCTCTCTGGATGGAAGAAACTCAAGTCTTGATATTGAAACTCGAGTTTTGACTTAAGTGCATGAGTTGAAAACTCGAGTTTACGTGAACAAACTCGAGTTTACATCGTAGTAATCGAAATTCAAATCGCGAATTTGTAAAACCTTTTTGTTTGATCTTAATACTTCCTATGATTATTCTCTAATGTTCTTAGATATGTTTAACCACTTTGATAGTGAGTTTCGAGATGAATTAGAGAATGGGTTTTGAAGGTTTAAAGCAAAAGAAAAAAGTGATGTCAAGCACATTAAATGTAAAACCCGAGAAAGTTGCATACTTTTGGGTAATCTATCTGCACACACTTACAAAGAATTAAAGAATGATTTCCACATCCAAGCAACTACTACTCCAACGGATTAATTTGCGAGAGAGTCAACTCTCGAACACGCACAGCTGGATTAAGTGAAGATTAGAGAGAGAAGAAGACCAAAGCAAAACCAGAACATTGTCTAATGAAGGCAACGGTTATATTGAAGATTACAACGATCATTTAATGCTCTCTTAGTATAAATAGAGTAGCATTCAAGTCTTCTCAACTAACACACCTGCTGAAAACGCATAGCATTCAAAGTTCTTCAACTGCCTTTCTGTTTTCACTTGTATTGTGTCTCTTATTACTCTAAGCTTCAGTGTTTATCATTATCCACTCTTAGAGAGAGCCTTTTATTGTAAATCATTTATTGTGAAGAATTACAAGTCAGTGGACTTGGTGATTGGGTTCATTGATTACAACTTGTAAGGGGGAGTAAGTTCTAGTAAGAAAATTACTCTTGAGTATAGAGTGTGTAATCATTTGAAATAGTGGAAATCCCAGTGCAGAGTCTTTGGATGTAGGTCAAGAGGTTGGACCGAACCATTATAAATTCGTGTGTCTTGCTCTTCTCCTTTTTACTCGTTCATCTCTGTTTTCACTGTCATAAACAGAACAGTTTTAAAAAGATTTTAAAATCCCCAATTCACCCCCTCTTGGTGATTTAGCTCCACTTTCAGGAAGAAAAGGTTGAAGATAAGGTAAGCTTTAAGACTTTAGAACCCTAATTTACTCTCTTCTGCCTTTTCTAAAGTAGTGAAGTTCCTAGAGCAACATTTTTCTTGGTGTCTTGTGGTGTAAGGAACAAGTGGTTGCTGATTTGTTAAGAGAAACTTAAGACAAGATCGTCAATATTTCAATGCATTGTGAGCCAAAAAACTGCCACGGTAAATTAATTTCTCTACTTTAAATTTATTTAATTTAATAGAGCCTTCTTCCTAATATTCTTAACTATATAATAGTATTTGACTCCAACCACGGTTACATGATCAATATAGGGATAGTTAATTTTTCCTCAACATATATATAAATCTCTAAATTTTCTTATATTTTTCTTTTTCCGGATATTATTGTAAGCCATAATTATATACGAGGCCGAGAAACTATCATCAGAATCATTCCTGTACATAAAGAGGATGCTTAAAAAGTATAATAATGGTTGCAATAAAGTCTTCTTTTACTGCGCTTATAAATCCAAATTGTCAAACCTCTCTGCAAAACTTTTCGTCTTGCTCCTCCTCCCACTCAAGAGGTCAGATTTTCTCTTTATTGTTGTTGTTGTTGTAGTATTCTAAGTAAAATCATATTGAATATCACATTTGAACAACTATTTGTTAAATTAAATGGTAAGAAGATAGATGTTTAATTTGGAGAAAGCTTTGATTTTCTAAGTGATCTTTGGAGTTAGAAAAGATTAATTAATAACCCGGAAAAGATATCCCATATCAAGAAAGTAAAAATAATGCATGAGCATTCTTTCTGGTTGATTGTTGTTGTTGATGTATTAATTAATTTTACAATATTTTTATTGGCTTCCTACAATTGAGCGTTTGACGAAGTTGAGAATATTTATCTACTTCAAATAAACAGATTGTTGAGGTTTTGAAATGCATAGGGAAAGAAGAAGGAAAAGATTTGTCCTCAGAATTCCTTACTAAGGTTGTTGAAAAGTCAAAGAACAATCTTCATCAGGCCATTCGTTCTTTGGAGGCGACTTGCCTGAACAAGTAAGATAGATTGATTTATTCCACATAAATTCCCCTAAAATATTCTTCATTTTAATTAATTAATTCACCATTCTTTTTATCTATGTGGACAAATATAATATTTATAATAATATACGCGATTGAAGTATCTATAGGCGTACATAATTTAGTGATGCGGTATTTTGGTGGAAATTTATGGTAATTAAGATCTTAAGCAACGTTTTTTGTGAGATTTACATAATATATATAATAGGCAAACTTATGACAATTTTTGAGATTTAATTATTATTTTTTTTATTTTACCTTGGTTTTGTACATGTATTGATGTGATAATATCTCAATTTTGTACTTTATCTTCTCCTCGAACAATAATTATATATTTCGTTTGCAGCGATTCAATCAAAGATGACGTGTTAATTTTAACAGGATGGGAAGATGACATCTCAAATATTGCTAAGACTATACTTAAAGAGCAAAGTTCAAAACAGTAAGTAATTCATTTTTTGTGTGTGTAATTGAACATATTTCTTCATGTACTACATGTAGTCTGATACAAGTTCTATTATTTATAATTTAAGAATACTTTAACTTTAATTTATTGGCAAAAAAAGAAGAAGAAAGCCTTAACTTTATGTTCTCGTTTAATATTATTTATTCATATGCTTCAGTAAGGTCGGAATCATGCGCATGCACGAAAAATATCTAATTATTGAATAGTAAAAATCCTCTATTACCTGAAGAGATACACAAACACACACACAACTTATGACATTATTAATGATTTATTTTTAATAGCTATAATACAAGATTCATCTGAAGCTTCAAAGTCTCATGATTCACAAGGTTTCACCTGATTTTATTTACAAGGTAAGCACACGTTCAATTTATGTTTACACAAATGAAATTTTAAATGAATTTCTCTTTTGAATATATTCCATGGGTTTATCGTTTGTCATGCCACTTAATATAAGATTATGTCAAGTCACCCAAAAACTACGTCATTTTAGAAGTTAGGGGAATTAATGAAGAGTATTTTAGTCAAATTCATATAATACATACAAAAATAAAAATATCAAAACACCCTTCTTTAATTCTCTTAACTCCCAAAACGACGTAATTTTGAGGTTAGGGGAATTAATAAAGAATCTTTTGGTAAAATTCGTATAATAAATACAAAAACAAAAATACTAAAACACCCTTCTTTAATTCTCTTAACTCCCAAAACGGAGTAGTTTTGGGGTTAGGGGAATTAATGAAGAATCTTTTGGTAAAATTCTTATAATAAATACTAAAAAACCCTTCATTAATTCTCCTAACCCCAAAACGACGCAGCTTTTTGGAATGATTTGACATAACCTTATATCAAGTGACATGACAAACGATAAACCCTATATTCCATATATAATATTTGATCAAGGATTATGTTTTTGTTGATAAAGTATTTGATATCGAGCAAAAATCTCTGGTAGATGACTCACTAAAACCAGGGCTTGAAAAACTCAAGGAGCACAATCAAGTACGAAAACTCTCAATTTTGAGAATAAGTGATATCTATGAATTCATTTTTGTGCTAAATTGCTTCTTCTTTTTTCTTTTTTCTTTTTTGGTTGAAAAATTCAATTTCAGAATGGACATGGAATCAAGATGAGGAGGGGGAAGCATTCTGGTCATGGTCACAACAAAAAGGAGAATCTGATCAAACGAACAATGAAACACCAAAGAAGAAAGCTTGCAGTTACTCAGAAGTTGATGGTAAATACTTTTTCTTTTTGCATATAATAAACTTTGGTCATAAAATTGGTTTGATTTATCATATTATAAACAAGTATGATTAATTTAATAAGTGTAAAATAATAGAAATCTTTTTTTGTTGTATCTAAATAATTATTATATGGTAGAGATTATGAAAAATTATAATGTAATCAACATATCATTATTCTTGAATAATAAATTGTTCTTTTGGATTTTCTCAAATATTTGGTACAAGTGTTTAATTATGTGTGTGTATTATTACTGATTGAGCCAATTCCTTTTTTTCCTTCAGAATTTATGAATTGGTGCAAGAGTTCAGCTGCAAAAAGTGATAATTGTAACTAAATTTGAAGTTTTGGAGTATGTGTAACAACAGTTTAATTTGTGGTATTATATATATGGTTAAGGAATAAAAATCACTTTTGTGTTTGTATCCCCCCCCCCCACACACACACACTTAGTGTAGAAAGAGTTTGAAGGCTTTGCTTTTGATCAAACTATTCTCAAATAATGTGTTGTAAACTATGACTTTATATATATATATATATATATATATATATTCTGATTAATACGTGTCTAAGTGTTTTTCTTTTTCAATTATTTGTTTAGCCACTTCCTTCCTTCAAAATGCATATAATTTGAATTCATGCTTTGTCATCGTATCTTGGGACAAACTATAAGCGTGGGGAAAAAAATTATACGTTGAATAAGAGTATCCCACAATAACTTGTCTTCTAATTTTGTTTTACTAATATAAAAAATCAAATTTTGAATATATGAACATACGGACTGTTACGAATCTGTACTAAGGCCCAATACCGAGATGGTCCCAACTAAGGACCTATCCAAGATTACAGCATACCTAGCGGATCCTATCTATCAGCATGAGGGGAATATCCGAACTATGTCTACATGATATACTCCCCTAGATATTCGCCCTGGAGATCAGACACAACCACGATATTTTCCACGGTAGCCTCTATAAATATAGAGACCCGTTAACCAGTGCACACGTTCTAACTTATGCCCTATTTACTTTCGTAACACGCAGCACACACCTACCCCCTCGGCTAACGCCACCGTGTGTCTCGAACTACGTGGACTTTGATCCCACTCATTGGGTACGTAGGCCCTAGGCTTGGCTCTTAGTCAAGTCCAATCAGTCCTGTTCCCAGAACAAAACATTGGCGCCCACCGTGGGGAAGTTAAATTACGATTCCCGTGACTACCGATGGCTCGTACAAGAAGCAGCAGTCGGAATCTCCAGCCTAATCAACCACAGGCTGAGGCAAGTAAACATGACGATCAAAGTTCACCGCATCAGGGGGAAGTTCCAGAGGGCAACGTATCAGACAAATCGTCCTCTCCTCCCGACATCAACAAAACTCATGACGAACAAACAGAGGAAACCGCGGCTCCAAGCACAGATGTCGTTATCCTGCGCAAAACACAGGAGTCGATGCTAAGGAGGATGGAGGACAAGGAAAAGCAGGATGACCTCTAGCGGCCGGAAGATTTCACAATGATTCGGCGAGTGTTGGATGATCGGCTTGGGAATCTTGAAGCCTTGATTCGAAAGGAGGCCAAGGAAGATTTCGGAAGGTCAAGGAAAAGGTGAGGTCGAGCTCAAGGCGAGATCGTCCGTCGCCCTCGAATCGAAGAAACGGCGATTAGCTCAAATCCCGAGAGGACGACCGAGATGTCGACGAAGACCGAGACGTCGAGGAGGACCGAGGCTTCGACAAAAACCAAGATGGCGAGGAAGACGGAGAGGCGAAGAAGGCATCCCGATCATGAGGCTCCCGAGAGAGTATAGAATGAAGTACTTGACTACATTCGACGAAAGCCCGTTCTCAAAGGAAACCGCCGCTGCGCCCTACCCAAAAAACTTTGATTTGGTGACCTCCCAAAGTACGACGGGACCCAAGATCCGCGCGGTCACCTCGAAACATTGTTTTGCTCATGTGGGTTCGTTCAATCAAGGGGCCGGTCATCCTATGTCTTTTTGCGGCAACACCGATCGGACCGGCGCGAAGTGGCCATTCACTGCCGAATAATTCCATTCGTAACTTCGAAGACCTCGGACGAAAGTTCGAGTTGAACTACGCAACCAATAAGAAACAGCTGAAGTCCCAGTTCATGTTGAGCCGGATAAAACAGAAAAAAGGGAGAGACATTGCAAAAATATCTGGACCGGTTCAAGGAGGTAGCCCTCCAAGTACGCTCGCTCCCGGAGGAGGTACATGTGCACTGCCTTGCCGATGGCCTGGATCCTTCGTCGCGTTTGGCCAAGAATGTGTGTAAGAACCGAGTCTACACTTTGACCAAGTTCTACACCCGGCGGCAAGTATCTAGATGTGGAGCAGATGGAGAAAGCCAATGCCCCGAGTCCGAGAAGCCGAGGAACGCGTCACCGGATGAGAAAGATCCTACCAACCAACGGAGAGAAGATTCTCGGAAATGTAACCGAGATAACTGACCACGGGGGGAAAGGCCTGAAGCGAAGATGAAATACGGCAGCTACACCCCTCTGAATGTTTCTTGGGCGCAGCTTTGAAAGGAGGTGGCTCAGACAGAAATGAGGAGAGTCGGCAAACCAAGGTCACTCCGAAATCCACCCACAATAGACCAATCCAAATTCTGTGCATTTCATGAGGGACCGGGGCATACTACGGAAGAATGCTATGAACTCCGAGATGCCATTGAGAAGTTCATAAGAGAGGGAAAATTGCGCCAGTACGTGATCAAAACCCAAGGAAGGAGAAACGAAAAACGCAATCGACGTGCCGAAGCAAAAGTAGCCCAACCACGGAACCAAGGAAAGAGGAGAAAAGAAGAAAGTCTAACTCGAGGACGAGTTCCCGTAAGCCTGAATTCCATTGCAACGCAATCGGGGATTCGGAGGTGGTGGAGAAATAGCAATTCAACGTAAGAAGGACCTCAGAGAAGTCCATTTGGTGAAAGACCTCTCGAAATTCAAGGACAACCCAACAAAGCCTACACCACCGCCCTTAACATTCACAAGGGAAGAGCTGAATGACGTAGTACCGGGACATCAGGACGGATTGGTTATCGCTGGGACCCTGGTAAATTGCCTGGTCAAAAGGATTTTCGTGGATGCAGGGAGCTCGGCCGACATCATTAGCTGGGACGCTTACAAAAGGATGCATATGGATGTGGAGGATCTGAAGCCGTGCAAAACGACCCTCATAGGGTTCAATGGAGAGCGTTCATTTCCCAAAGGTTACATCGACCTCAGATTGACGCTGGGTACTAAAGAAACGTTTAAATCAGAACGAGTAAGGTTCATAGTAGCTGATTTTCCTTCCTCTTACAATGTTATACTGGGAAGACCGACCATCCACAAGTGGGACATGTTGGTATCCACGAAGCATCATAAACTTAAGATGGTCAACAGTAAGAACCAAATAGTAGTGGTCTCAAGGGACCAAAAAGAGTCCCGGTAGTGTTACTTTGAGACTCTCCGAGATGGGGAAGGAGGACCTTCATCTCCACCTCGGCTCAGTAGAAGGGAAATTTCGGTCGACGCCGAAAAGTGTAGGAGGCCCCAGCGACCAGTGAACATGGTAGAGCTCGACCTCAGGGACAAACCCGAGGTCCCACGACCAAAGCTAGAAGGGGAATTAGAGGAGTTGGTCCTGGGTAAGGACTCTTCAAAGACCACCAAAATCGGTGGGGGCCATGAATGCTCTGAAAGCACGCTTGATTGAATTCCTGAAGCAGAACCAAGACGTTTTCGCATGGACATCTTCCGAGATACCAGGAATCGACCCACGTTTCTGCTGCCACAAATTAGTCGTGCGGTCGGGGTCGACACCAGTGGCACAGAAGAAGAGGAACATTGCACCCGATAGACAAAAGGCTCTGGAGAGTCATGTTGCTGAGCTCTTGGAAGCAGGGTTCATCAGAGAAATACAGTATACCACTTGGCTTTCTAACGTGGTTATGGTTTTGAAGCCGAATGGCAAATGGAGGGTGTGCATGGATTACACCAACTTGAACAAGGCCTGCCCGAAAGACTCCTACCCAATGCCAAATATTGATCAGTTGGTTGACAACTCGGCCGGCTTTCAGCTACTATCTTTCATGGACGCTTACTCCGACTACAATCAAATAGCCATGCATCCCGACGACCAGGAGAAGACCGCCTTCATGACCGACAAGGCCAATTACTGCTACAACGTTATGCCTTTCGGACTGAAGAATGCCGGGGCTACTTACCAGCAAATGATGAACAGAATCTTTGAAGACCAGATCGGGCGAAACATAGAAGTTTACATTGACGACATGATCGTAAAGTCAAAAGACCGAGAAGATCACATTCGAGACCTGGAACAGACCTTTGAGAAGTTGAGAAGGCACAGGATCAGGTTAAACCTGGCCAAATGCGCTTTTGGAGTTCCGGCCGGGAAGTTCCTCGACTTTATGTTGACAAACTGCGGAATCGAGGAAAATCCAGATAAGTGCAAAGCAGTATTGGAGATGCAAGCCCCGAGGACTAAGAAGGAGGTTCAGCAGTTAACAGGCTGGCTCGTAGCCCTTACTCGGTTTTTGCCGAGATCGGCCGAGAAGGCACTCCCTTTCTTTAGGCTGCTAAAAAAGGAAACTCAAGGAGGCTGGAATACGGACTGCGAGGCGACATTTGAGAAGATCAAGCAGTGTTTGGCAACCCCCCAGTTCTGGCGAAACCGGAGCCTGGTGAGACCTTATTCGTATACTTGTCGGTAGGACCCGAGGCAGTAAGCGCGGCCCTGGTGAGAGAAACCAAGGCCGGACATGCACCGATCTACTTCGTAAGCAAGGCGTTACAGAGCTCGAAACTTCGGTACCTGAAGCTGAAAAAGGTGGCGTTCACCCTGCTAACGATGGTGAGAAGATTGCGGCCTTATTTCCAAGGACATCAGATAGTCATCCGAACTAGTCAACCGATCCGCCAAGTGTTACATAAACCTAACCTCACTGGAAGAATGATGAGCTGGGCGATTGAGTTGTCCGAGTTCGACATCATTTTTGAAGCCCGACACGCCATCAAATCGCAAGCGTTGGCAGACTTCGTTAGGGAACTCACCCCGGCAGATACGACCGAGGTGGATCAAGGAGAAGTATGGAAGGTATATGTCGATGGGTCATCCCACGCAAAGGGAAGTGGTGTGAGAATTATAGTTGAAAGCCCGGAAGGTGTGGCCGTAGAGCACTCCCTTCAGTTGAAGTTCCCAACCTCAAACAACCAAGCCGAATATGAAGCTCTTATTGCCGAACTGCTACAAGCCAAAGAGAATGGAGCTCAGCGGGTCAAGGTTTTCACCGACTCACAGCTCGTCGCTGCACAAATTGAGAGCACCTACCAAACGAAAGGTCCACTCCTGGCTAAGTATCTCAACAAAGCCAAGGAAATCATGTCGGAGTTCCAAGAGTTGATTGTCACCCATATTCCAAGGGAACAAAACGCTAGGGCAGACATCCTCTCCAAATTGGCAAGTACGAAAGGTACTAGCAATCATAGAACCGTGATCCAGCAAAACCTGTCCGAGCCGAGTTGCATCATGACCATCTCGGCAGCGACAGATTGGAGAAAGCTGATTGAAGATTACTTGGAAAGAGGCATTATTCCAACCGATTCGACCAAGGCTAAGAAACTGATCCGAGAGTCCACCATCTACACCATGGTCGACGATCAACTGTATCGCAAAGGCCTACATTCTCCAATGATGCGATACTTGGACGGAGCAGAAGCCAAGTACGTACTGGCAGAGATACATGAAGGTATCAACGGTCATCACATGGGGGGCAAAGCACTTGCTAGGAAAGCTTTACGCACGGGCTACTACTGGTCGACTATGACGGCGGGCGCCAAAGAAGCTGTCAGGAGATGCGACAGTTGTCAGAAGCACGCCAAACTTATTTGGCCCCCGCCAACAGAGTTGAAAGGCATCTCAGCCCCTTGGCCTTTCTACAAGTGGGGGATAGACATCCTCGAACCGTTCAAACCAGCCCTGGGACAGTTCAGGTGGCTCATCGTGGCGGTGGATTATTTTACTAAGTGGATTGAAGCCGAGCCGTTAACGACGATAACCTCGGCACACATACGGAGGTTCTTTCGCCAAAACATCATCTCTCGTTTTGGAGTACTAGCCGAGGTGGTGACGGACAACGGGACGCAGTTTATGGACTAGAGATTCCAGTCCATGATGTCAGACCTAGATATCAAGCAGCACTTCACCTCAGTCGAGCACCCGCAATCCAACGGCCAGGCCGAGGTAGCCAACAAGATCGTCCTAGACGGCTTACGGAAACAGATGCAAGATGTGGAGTCTAACTGGGTTGAGCAACTTCATAGCGTTTTGTGGGGCTGCAGAACAAGCGTTCAGACTTTAACCCAGGAAACCCCATTCCGGTTAACCTATTCATGCGAGCGATAATCCTGGTTGAGATAGGACAGCCGTCGTGGAGGAAAATCAAAGCCCGCCAGGGGGGAGAAGCGTCAAATGACAACGCCTTGAGGACCGAGTTGGACCTGATCGACGAGGTCCAAGTCACGGCACACTGCCGAGAGTTAGCCGTCAAGTAGCTCCTCGCGACAAAGTATAATCGGAAGGTCCGACCCCGGTCTTTTAACCGAGGCAACCGTGTACTCCGACGAGCCAACATCGGAAATAAAAACGCCAGATATGGCAAGATGGTGGCAAACTCGGAAGGCCGCTACCGAGTTAAAGAGAAACTGGACAACGGAGCCTATATACTCGAAACCCTGGCTAGGAAGCCTATGAAGAGAACTTGGAACGCCGACAAGCTGAAGATCTACCACAGCTAGATCTCGGCCCAGAAAGCATAGCAGTGCTAAGACGCACACTATTTGGAGCTCGGTTACTTCTTAATGTCAGTATTTTAATTGATTTATGTTTTAAGATTTCATTGAACTATTTGTTAGCTCTTTGGAGCAGTTTCTTTTAATGAAGGATTCCTCAGTGGAGATTCACAAACGTGCACTATTGATCGCTTAAGCATTACGCCGAGGTCTATACACCCGGTCATAAATATTACACCGAGGTCTCTAAACCCGGTTACAAATATAATACATCTAGATGGATGACACCGGCCGTTATACATCGACGCGCCCAGGTTAAGAGCTCGACGAAATTGCCATACGTGGCCTTCGCAGAATTGACGCGTCAATGCTCACCCCGATTTAAGCATTCCAATTGTCATTCCGACCCTGATCAGGTCAAAATGTTTAAGTTTTGCGTTTCTACACCATCACTAAACATGTGGCAATTCACCCTTATCTCGGTTACAATCCCGACCACGGTAGCGCGGTTAAGTTAACACCCCACGTGGTTAAAACACACAACCCTGCCACACATTCCGAGACTAAAAATCTAGTAGAATGCCCAGACTTGCACACATTGCGGTCGATGAATTCCTAACTACGTGTAGAATTCTAAAAACACTATACGACAAGTAATTGATAAAATTAACTGTAAATTGTCAAATAGTTTATGTAACTGGCACAGACGTCTCAATAAAAAGCAAAGCAAAACTAAGGACTCCGGCCCCTAGCTTGGGGGAGCAGCATCGTCAGAAGGCACCACCTTGGTGGACTGAGCAGCCTCGGAAACTCCTTGCCCAGCCTCGGAAACTCCTTGGGTAGCCTCGGAAACTCCTTGCCCAGCCTCGGAAATGCCTTGCTCGGCCTCAATATGATGACCCTCCTCGCCTTGATGCTCCTCGAGCCCTTCGTCCTCAAAGGACAAGGACCCATCATCGGGCGTCGGAGGTGGCGGAACTAGAACACCGTCCTTCATATAAGCACGGTAGTCATATCCGACAAGGTTTAAAGACAGGGTCGGGTTCAAATGCTTGATCTGTGCCAAAGCCATCTCAAGCATTCATGAGTTGTCTCCTTCAAAGACTCTGTGGTGTCCAAATGGGCCTGCTGCTCCTCAACAAGAGCATCTTTAGTCGAGTCCACCTCGAAAGCCAGTTCAGCCCGCTGCTTCTATAGTGATTTCACAGCATCCAGGCTTCAGCAATGGCCTTATGCAGACGGGCACACTCAGAGGTCGTCTTCTCCAACGCCTCCTTGACGATAAGAAGTTCCTCGGTCGCTTTCCCCTCAGCGGCCTTGGCAACGTCGCGCTCCTCTTCCATGGTCTTCGTCTTGGCCCCGGCCTAATCCAGTGCTTTCCTCTTTGCCGGACCTCCTCTTAGGCCAGCCTCAAACGACGAATCTCAACCTCGGCCAGAACATGCTTCCCCTTCAGATGGAGTAACGCCTGTGTAGCCCAATGGATTTACACAAGAATTTTTGGGCATCATGCACTATCGTCTTATTTATAGCCGATAGGACTTGGCCATCCATGAACTGGCGAGGAGGGAAGGTGGACGGAAGCCCGAGGAGGGGAAGGAGGAGGAGCAGCCTCGGACCCAGATGGAAGAGAAAGAGTTACAACAGGCCCGAACGCCACAGTTTCTTTCCCTTTAGAGCTAGGGACGAGTGCCCCAGCTAATGACCCGGCAGGAGCAGAACGGGTAGAACCCGGCGTTTTTGAGGCCTTTGTCTTCTTGGCCTTTGATGAATCGGAAGCTGCCTTAGATGTATCTACCTCGGTTTCGAAGGCAGCACGCTTCCGGATCGCCCTGCTGGCGGTGGGCACAATCAGATTCACACGGGACAGGTAGCTGGGAAGCTACGACATGTCTCGAGCTATAAAGACAAAGCCGATGAGTTAGAATCCGTGATGCCACATGGATAAAATGGCACATGATAAATAGATACGTAAGGTAGAAGAATCAAAAAATCGGTGAACCATACAATCCAAAGGCACCGGCTTAGACCTCGCCCCGGTAATAAAGAAGGATGCACTCTGAGTGCCATATTTCTTCACAAACTGGGACAACCGTTCTATGGACGAGATAGTCTCCAGTAGAACATCGCCGGATGCAGTCTGGTATGACATAGAGGGTATTTTATGGTGTCCCTCATTCCAATAGAGGGGGAACCGCCACTCTACGTCTTGAGCCTCGACCCCTTTTAAAAACCAGGGTTGTTGGCCAGGCTTCGCTGTAACTTTGAAGAAGGCATTCTTGAAATGTTTAAGGAATCTGAGAAGGCCATCATCAGCTTTCTATCCGGATCGCCACGAAGGGAAGTTAACCCTTTTAGCTTCTCGTCTTCCTTCGACGAGCGAGAAGTAAAGGGGCAAAAATAATAGAAAAATAAGGCGGTTATACAAGGAATGGGAACGGGGAAGGAGGCGAACAAACGTTCGAACGCCACCAGATAGGCCCACCCATTGGGGTGAAGCTGCGATGGTGCAAGGTTCAGATGTGTCAAGGTCGCCATCTGAAACTCAGTGAATGGGAAGCAGACACTGATTCTTGTTAGACAGTCACGGTAGAAGAAGAAGAAGTTGGAGCGCCCTATTTCACGCTCAAAGCAAATGGGCTCTCGGTACTAAGAGCACTGACGAAACACCCAGGTAAGTCTGATATATTCAGTCGGGCAACGTCGACCTCGGACATCAGGGAGCGGGTATTCAGGACCTCGTGCGCCACCCACTCATACTTCTTAACAAGTGCCTCGGGGGGACTAGAAGAGTTCAACTCACCGATTTTGGATTGGGTGTTGAGCAGAGAGGATGCCGAATCCATTTACCTATAAAAAAAGTAAAAAAAAAAGGCTAGGATTAGCAAGAGTAGAAATACCTGAATGAATCATAGTGGCATGCGGAAAAACAAGCGGACTCGAAGCACAAAGACTGCCAGAAGAAGGATTAGAAGAAGCCAGATGACGGTAAGAGCCGATGATTGAGGAAGCCTGGGTAATGAGCAAGGAG
The DNA here is from genome assembly GCA_019022655.1 of Acacia acuminata. Lineage (NCBI taxonomy): Eukaryota > Viridiplantae > Streptophyta > Magnoliopsida > Fabales > Fabaceae > Acacia > Acacia acuminata. The sequence continues at coordinate 1,092,698 of JAFJYI010000239.1, forward strand.
CTTTCAACAAGACAATCCCAGCAGGGGCCGAGGTACCCTTGAGGATGGGCATCCGAACTCCTGTGAAGAGGAGCCTCATAGAAATTAAAGAGGCTGAGCTGAGCAGGCGTCAGCCTCGGCGAGAATCCTGGCACCAGGACCAGCCCGGATTGGTAGAACGCTCGGAATGACACCTGGCCTAGCACTAACTGGCGTCAAACTTGGAACCCTAACGCAGCAGATCGAGACCCTGTTTTGTTCCAATGGCCGAACCCACCCCATAGCATGGCCGCCAACCTCTCTTCCTCCGGAAGTTCGGTACCAAGAATCCAATAGGAAGTGGAGGGGAAATAGGAACACAAAGTTTCCTCTTCCTTAGGAGTTAACGGTGGGTTTGAAGGGAGTAAGTGATTACTCCTATCCATCACCGAAGAACAGAAACCTAGAAAGGCACAAAAGGGTGTGTGAAGAAGGAGAAATAAGGGGGAGGATGGGCAAAGGTATGTCGGGGTTACAAGTCATGACAGAAAGGAGGTTTGTCCTTAGAAACTGATTCAGAAGCTACGAGGGAAGTCTACCTAGAAAATCACGACAACGGAAATTAATTGGTAAAACAAAAGAAAACCCATAATTTACACAAGCCAAGAAGCAGGAGATGGGGATATACATGAAGTAGTGGAGAATGAGTGAGCAGCAAACAAAGCTGTGATAGCACCGGAACAGGGGACTGCAGAGAATGGTGAAAATGGCAGAGAACAGAAAAACCAGGGAGTGATAGCAAAAGCAGCAAAGTAAAGAAAATGGAGGGAAATATGAATCCTATAGACTCGTGGGTTGCCGAAGCGTCGGGGGCAAGAGCGTCTTTTCACTCAGACTAAGGAGGTTGCAGGCCTTTGCAATACTAAGTTGCCAGGTGTCAGACAGCAATGATGACGAATATCAAAAGTCCTCTATGCCGAAGGAACCCGATGCCATTGACGCCCAGGACCGCCTTGACAAGCGAAGTACATCTCAACCCCAGACGAACATGTTCCATGACAATTGCCTCAGACAAGCGGGCTCGAAAACGTTACCTCGTATCCCAAAGGCCCTGTCTCGAACTCCCAGATAGGTAACAGAGTTCGGCCAATAAAGCCGACTTGGGGCAAAATACATCTTAGCAGCTCATAAGCCTGACCTACCGAGCTGGGGGGCAACTGTTACGGACCTATACTAAGGCCCAATACCGAGATGGCCCAACTAAGGATGTATCCAAGATTACAGCATACCTATAATATAGGAAGATCCTATATTATAGCGGATCCTATCTATCAGCATGAGGGGAATATCCGAACTATGTCTACGTGATATACTCCCCTAGATATTCGCCCTGGAGATCAGACAAACCCACGATATTTTCCACGGTAGCCTCTATAAATACAAAGGCTAGTTAACCAGGTGCACACGTTCTAACTTATGCCCTATTTACTTTCTGCAACGCAGAGCACACACCCCACCCCTCTGGCTAACGCCACCGTGTGTCTCGAACTACGTGGACTTTGATCCCACTCATTGGGTACGTATGCCCTAGACTTGGCTCCTAGTCAAGTCCAATCAGTCCTGTTCCCAGAACAGAACACGATCATTAGGGTATAAGCGATTAAAGATGTGTTTTGAAACACGTTTGCCAAGCACATACAACGTAAGAGTTCCCCAAGCGAAAAGCTTTGATGACTTATTTTATTTTATTTTATGTTATCAACTTGTATCTGATTTCGTGGTTGCCCCTCAACACAAGTGTCTAAAAGCTTTGATGACTTTTACAATTAAGATAAACATAAATCATTTTACTGCTTGTAAGACTGTTACAATTTGTTCTTCACCCTAGTTGACCCAAGGAAATTAGGGTGACTAATTAGAGTGCATATTAATAATCCTATGATTCACTCTAGTTGTCGAAATCAGTGCTAACATGCATAAACCACAATTTATATTCATTTGACCAGCAAAACCGTAATTTATATATATCCATTGTCAAAATTAACATTTGAGATTAATCTCTTATATTGTAATTCTATATTTGTTTTTCTCTCTAAAGAATTAAATGTTTCAGATATTTTGTAACTATTTTCCATCATCCCTTTTTATTTTTGAAACAAACAGAACATTTACCAGCAGACAAGTTTTTAAAATGTGTGGTGGTAAATATATATTTAACATTTAAGGCACTACAAAAAAAATAAAAATAAAAATAAAAACAGTAACTACCTACGTAATTTCAGTTTTTAAATGGATTAGCAACGGAATCCGTTCCGTAGCTAAAAAGTACATGGCTAATTGGTTTAGCAAGTGCAAAAAAAGGGCTTTAAGACCGCCTCATTTAGAGCGGAGAATCGACACCCGGTCTTAAAGGAATGACCGGTGGCGTTCCGTAAATATAAAGAACTTCTTGCACCAGGACCAATTTCTCACCGTTCTTAAAAACATTATTGAGACCGACTAAAAAACAACCGGTCTTAAAAATTGAATTGAAATTTCAATTACTTACTAAATATATCTCATATAGCCGTACTTATATTTTTTACGGTAAAACATAATAAGGAAAAATTTAAATATAAAAAGTCTAAATTTTTAAGACCAGAACTTATCAAAAAGACGGTCTTAAAAGTTTTTTTTTTTAATAGGACATATGATACTTCCGGTACGAAAAAAGTTCATTAATATTAAGACCGGCGTTTTACAAGGAACGGTCTTAAAGGTTAAACTTTTAAGATCGGACTTTTAATATGACCGGGATTAATGTAAATATTAAGACCGTCTCTTTTGCATCCGGTCTTAAAAATCAACGCAAGATATACATTTCTTCACGCGAAAGCTTTTGTTACTCTGTGGAGAACCTTTGTTCACGTTCCGAAACCCTTCCTGTTGCATTACCTCTCTTCCTCGCCCACGTACCATCAGCCCCTGTTACTCTCTCATTTGCTCAGGCATTCCTCTCTTCCTGTCTCGAAAATGGACGGTGAAAACGATTCTATTCGTGTTCGGCAACGCCGGTTCTGGTGTGGCTGGTGTGAGTGAGAACGAACCCTCTTCATCTCACAATGAGGCTCGTAATCGCCCACACGCCGTGGTAGAAGAGGCACACGAATGATGGATGTGACCCTAAGTCGGACTTACGGGTCAAAGCTCGAGATTCGGTTTGATGAAAGGTTGGAACTGTCGGTCCTAATAAAAGCAAATATAATAGTTTTGTCGGCTGTCTAGCACACGGCAAAAGGTTAGCATCTTGACGGATGAGTGGAAAAGTGTGGACTCTAAGAATGTAAAGGATCCTATTTGGGAGACTATCCGGGTTACATACACTTGTCACGGTGTCGGAAGTTGAAAGACAAGACATTGTCTTATTGTGCTGATCGGTGGAGGAAGTTTAAGACCTTTCTCGCTAACACGTATATTTTCTCGAGGTTCCGCTTTGCCAAACATCCTTGGGAAGTTTACACATTTATTGATGAACGAATTTGGCGACAATTTGTTCTTGCGGACCACTCTGAAGCTACGGTGAGTTTATATTTAGTTTTGTTTTCCCTTTTGTTTGCTTATTAACTTTTGTGCGGATATGTGAATGTTATTGTGTTCATCTAATCTGTTAGTTATATAATGGTTCGGTGTGTGAATAGAAGTATACATTTCTGCCTTTGTCTATGCAAGTCGATATGTCAACCACGAAAAGGTAAATTGCGATGAGAAGGTATTAATTGTGTAATGGTTTGTCTTGCAAAGGAGGAAATGAATAGTCTTAAAAGGGGAAACTTTATATACCCAATTGTTACTATCTAATGGGGACTGCTTTGATCCCATTTGGATGCCTTAAAAAGGATCAAGTTTGTATTATTACGTAAGCATAATTCTCTTTTGTTTCTTAACCTATCTATCTAGCTAGCACTACAAAACATAGCTCCAATTTCTTCTACAATTCTACATCTTCCTTAAATAAAATGTTGAAACTTGATGAAGTGAAGAATTTGACTATTGTTTGATTGACGTTCATATGAAGCGAAGTTCTCTAATTTTGTTAGTGACATGCATGGCTGGAATTCATAATTAATAGATGTTTTCAATCTGATTCACGAGAAAAGAAGGGAACAAGCACGGGAGATAGGTAGAAAGAATGATTGCCCTCATAGGGCTTCTCGCGGCGGATATCAAAAGGCCGAAAAAGATTTGATGGCGGCCAAGCGGAAGAGATTGGATGATGAAGCGAGAATCCAATCCTTACGTGATACATGCTCCTCCATCTCCAATACGTCGCGAGGAGTTGTGGTTGCATATTCGGCAAAAGCCAAGCGGCGCCTACACGAGTGAACAAACTCGTCTAGTTCTTTGAAAGAATTGTAAGTATCGTTATTGTTATTTTTTAGTTACTAAACATGTTTCATTACTAAGCTTCTCGTTATCGTATCTTACGGGAAGATCTTAAAAAGAAAGAAGCGAGAGGGATCTTTTGTGTCGGACGGGAGGAATGATGTTCGACCGTTGCGGCCGGAAAACCGGATCACCGGGCGTGTAAGGGGGATTGGAGGACGGGTAGGCATAAAGCAAGTCTTTGGTACATCCAAACGCCATAGACAAAGTATGGTTACCGGGAGGAGATGGACCAGGCGTTGGCTGCTAAAGAAGCTTCAATGGCGCAATGTTTCAATCCCGGATGAGCCGGATGAGGGAGGAAGCTGAGTCGAGATGAGGCTGCTTTTGAGCAATCGTCCGAGAGACCGGTGTTCCCTTCACACACTCACTGCATTTGTGCGCGAGCACTAGAGGGAGCTGCATTGTTGGACGATCGAGCAACCTTGTGACCTTTATGTGGAGGATCCGATCATCATGATGGACGATTATTGGTTGCAAAAGGGACTATTCACAACTTGGGATCAACTGTACACCACCAACAAATGCGATGATGAAGTCGAGTGTCGGTTGAAAAGGTGATCATTGATGCACCGCTCCTCTCCAAAGCGATGGTGAAGCTTGTGAGTGATGTCAAGGGAACCTTCATCCCTTGGCCGGTGATGCTTGTACATGTCTCTCTGCTCTGAAGCTTCAACCCCTCCTCCTCAAGTTCCATCCCCTCGTCAAGCTCCATCCCCTCCTCAAGCTCTATCCCCTCTTTGCTAAGTTGGGCTTTGCCGAGGGAAAAAATATCCGATCGATGAAGAGTGGATATTTTAAGGATAAATCGTGGCTGCCAATGAAGTAGTAGGCGTCCCTCATCCTCGGCCCGTTCAAGTTGACACCGTTGATGTTGAGTCCCTTGCTTCCTCGACGGGAGCTTGCGATGCGGTTGTTCAAATTTTTATGAAGTAAGTATCTTTGTCTATGAGTACATAATTTAAATGCATCGTTTAGACATACATACATATATACTAATTCCCGATCGATGTCATTATTGTAGGTTCTTGCATCATGAATTGGTTCAAAATGGCGGGATCAACGATTTTGGATTCTTGTGCCTGTCTATTCAAGTCAAACATCCATGGAGGAGAGCGGGAGTACATATCAAAGAGGTTGTGTGAAGTGAGAAGAAAGTTGTACTTTTATCCATTCTTCCACAGGTACATATCAAAAATCTTGTCCGCAATTCACTTAATTCTGCTACATATATCTCGAGTATAGTTCTTCTTTGTGAATTTTCAGCCGCCATTTTGGCGTTGGTCCTCATGTGCATGGAGGAGCATAAAGTTATCTTCTTATGCTCCACTCACGGTGAGCCATTGCCTACGTTGGTGCGAGACCATCAACGAGTAAGCATGTCATTTTGATTCTCTCTTATGCGAAATCTCTGTGAATTTTCGGTGAATCATTGATAAATTTGTGATTTTGATGATAGTGCCATGAGGACCTTCCAAAGAGTAGAAAAGAAAAGGCGTGGTACTCGGGACAAACCCCATATGGTACAGACCAGAGGTTGGTACAATATTTGTAGCACCTTTGCCTTGTGAACTTGGTCATTAAGCTATATATATATATATGCTCTTATATATATTTCTTGTTCTTTTTAGACCGTCGGCAACCACCGGCGTCCAACTTATGTGGCCAGTACATCATGAAACACATGTATGATATTACCACGCGAGGGGATACTAAATTAATTGCAAAGGTAAATGTATTTGATGTTACATATTATGCAAGTTAATTCAGTTTACGGCTTCTTGTTACAAATGAAATATGCACGCAAGTTAATTCGATTCTTTGTCTTTGATGTTACGAGATGTTTCAATGCAAAACTCCCTTTTCTCATGATGAAGCTGGAGCACATACGCAATGTGTTTTGTGAATATCTGTATGGTCGATCTTAGAGTCACAAAAAGGACAATAATTAATGTCCTAAATTCATTTGTAAGTATATTACGTAGCAACAATAATCGATCTTACGTAAATTTGTTTATTTTTTTGAACAATTCATTTGTAAATATACATAGGCAATGTAAAATTCAATAAATAAATTTAGTTAATTTTTGAACAATTTTCTTGTGTCCATTTTGGGTTTCGAATGTATTATTGGATGGTGGATATAGCTATTTAATTTAGTGTTTGAAATTTGAGACTTTTAGGACCGTTCATTAACAAGCATGTCGGTCTTAAAGGTCATAAAAGTCTTCGGTGTAAAAAGTATGAGACTTTTAGGACCGTATATTGCTTTAGTGTCCGCTCCTAAAAGCTTAAAAGTCCGCATGAACTTTTAGGTCGGACGTATTATAAAAGGTCGGTCTTAAAAGTCACTCTTAAAAGGCTTAACTTTTAGGACCGTATTATTATAAATAATCGGTCTTAAAAGTCCTTTGCTTACAAGTTTGCTTAACTTTTAGGACCGTATGTTTTTATTTGTGCGATCTTAAAAGTCAATCACCTTTAAATACCTCTTTTCAGACAAATTAAATGGATAGGGTTGAAGACAACCGAGGTTCTGGCGTTCTGCTCAAGCTAGGTCCTTCATTATCGTCGTTTTTACCTTTCCATGTGTAGAGCAGCATTATCGGTGTCCCTTTTATTTTGTCTTTTGTCTTTTTGTCGGAAAAAGAAGGAAGATAATGAAAAGGACACTTTGTTTCTAACATGGGGAGGTAAAACCGACGATAACGAAGGTCCAACCTTGAGAAGAATAGTCACTTTGTTTGTTCTTATCGAATAAGGTAAAAGATCCTTTTTTTTTTTGTATGTTCTTAATTGTATTCTGTGAATTTGTTGTTGGATTTACACGAGGACAATGTTTTGTTTGTTTCCTTTTTGTCGGAAAAAGAAAGACGATAATGAAAAGGACAAGAGGCAATCGGATATGGAAACCAAAGTGACAAAAATGGCGGTGTTTTTAGGACCGTCGATTTACTAACTAAAGTCTTCGTTCTTTTATTTTAGGTTTTTTAGTCGCCATTATCCATCCTTCATAGTTGCCTTGTTTATTGCTTTCCGAGGTTCGAGATAATGGATAAAGTACTAAACTCGCACGAGAACAAAATTTAAAAATATTTTATTTACTAATTTTTTTACGCTTGCCCTATAGGGGCGCGATCACAAAAAAAAAAAAAAAAAAAATGCAACAAAAAAAAACTAATCCCTCTCGTAGTCGGGAGGGAGGGGGCGTCGGAGTCGTCGGAGTTGTCGGAGTCGTCGGAGTCGTCTTCAGCGGGATCGTACTTCACGTCATTGGCGTGGAGTACCATGTTCAGCTTGTTGTTCATGGTATGAGCAAAAGCTGAACCAATTGGCCCAAATGTCGATCGATTTGATCGACGCGGGCCCGATGGCACCAAGCGCTTCACGGTCGGATTTGGAGGAGGCGGTGGCGGGGGGGCTGAGGTTGAAGAGGAGGAGGAGGAAACGGAGGACTGGGGGAGCAGCCATTACGGTGGGGGCTGAGGTTGAAGAGGAGGAGGAGGAAACGGAGGACTGGGGGAGAAGAATGTGAAGAAAGTACGGTAACAACGGGTTTAAATAGAGAACCCATTCTGAACAATGTGAAACGCCGGAAACTTTAATGAGGAGACGCATTGTTCATCAGAATACGAGGAGACGCCTAGTTGGGAAGTTTATCTGGAAGCCGAAGAGACTCTGCATCATTCATTTGAACAGTGTGTAAGTACCGGGTAAATGATAAAAGGTCGGTCTTAAAAGTAAGACTTTTAGGACCGGACTTATTATAAAAGATCGGTCTTAAAAAAAATAAATAATAGAATTTTATACCGCATATACCGGGTTAATGATAAAAGGTCGGGTTAATGATAAAAGGTCGGTCTTAAAATAAAATGAATTGCAAAAATATTAAATAATGGAATTTTATACCGCGTACCTATAACTCCTTATTAATTCCTCACTACCTCGTAACTCCAAACTACGTACGTGGCTATCTGAGAACAGCTCTCTGCCTTTATTAATTAACTCCTCATACCTCTCTGCCCCTTATTTGCTCAAACCATGGTTAGATACAAGAGAACCGCTCGTAGGGGTGCTCTTAGTCGTGATGCTCGTGCCTTCCGTCGATCGTTATACGGTGCGCCTCCTCCATCGAGAGTCCGTCCTATTGTGACGAGAAGAGTCTCGGGTCGTTGGACCCATTGTTATTTCTTCGGATGATGAAGAGGTTCCCGCTCCCCCTCTCCAACCTCTTGGCCCCACCGCGACTACTACTGACCCCTCTCCTCTTTCCTCTAATGAAGCATTGTGGCTGATTCGAGTAAGACAGAAACTTGCTGATCTCCGATGGGAAATTAATGTTGTTCACGCCGAAATCGCCAAGGCTTTGGAGGATAATAAGCTTTAGGAGATGTTTAGTCAGATTCTTGTTTTTGATAATTTTCTGCTTGTTTTTCTTTTGTATTTTTTCTTGTGTACGTGCATATGCAAGTAATATATGTAATTAAAGAAACTCCAGTTTTCCTTTAATTTTTATTCATTCGATTCTTTGCGCTCGCCAAATCCTTTTTTAGAAATCACAAAAACGAGGAATTTTAGGACCGGAGTATTATAAAACGGCGGTCTTAAAAAATTTTATATATAGAACCGTCTACTTTTTAATGAACCGGTTTAATTGTCTCAATTTAGGTCGGAGTATTATAAAACTCCGGTCTTAATAAAATCCAAAATATAAAACATGTCTCGCTTGTCGCGCGGAATATTAAATTTCCCTCTCTGAACTTCTCTTGTCGCGCCTAAAGTGTTACTCAGGTTCTGTCGCCACTTCGTCGTTGGTTCGCGTTGCTCTCTCGACAATCACTTTCTGGTTCCTTAGCTAAACGTCTATAGACCAAGCTGTAAGAGGTGTTTCGGTTATATAACTTTATGATTTTCCTGCTCATCGTTCTGGGTTTTTCTGGGTTGAGCGAAATCGATCAAATGTTCTTGTGGGTTTCTGTGTTGTTAATGGATATTGTATTTTGAAGATTATAATTGCACTTTAGACCTACCCAACTGACCAATAAATGTTTTTAGGTTACTCTTTTTATACGCAACATCAACGTTCGTGGCGGGAGAAGAAAGACTAAGCAAACGCATTTGAATTTATATGCTACGGAGTGAGTCCACAAGACCTTCACGCGATGCATTTAATTTCCTCGTCATGCATTTATTTTGGTTCTTGGATTCACTGCGATACATTTATGACCAAAAGTGATTCTTCGTTCTGCATTTAATGAGCAAGTTTATCCGGAAAAAAAAGGAAAAAAAAGACATAACCGACATTTGAGCATATATATGTATGTTAAATCTTTCGTCTATATATATAGGAATTCTACTATGGATCACGGTTGGATAAATGCTAAACGGACGAGTGTTGAATATCGAGAATGGGGTGAGGGACTTTATAAAATTTGCTAAACAAAATGCCCATCTTTGAGGGTGGGAAGTTTTATTGCCCTTGTGTAAAATGTTTGAATGAGAGGCGACTAAGTCTGAAGTTATACACACACATTTAATTTGTGAAGGAATTTGTAAGACTTATACGGTATGGGTATGGCATGGTGAAAAAATACCAAGTGGGTCTCAACATAGGGAAGTGGCCTTTGATGATAATGACACGGATATGGATGATCACATAGAGGACATTATCCGTGATGTAGGAGAAGAGGCTTTTCATCAATCACATGCATATGGTAATATGTGCGGTGATGCGAGACCCCTCTATACCGTGGGTGTAAAAAATACCAATTGTTGAATCTTTGTATTGAAATTGGTAAGCTTGAAGGCACGTCATGGATGGAGCGACAAGAGTTTTTCAAAAATGCTTGAGGCTTTTAAGGACATGCTTCCGGATGATAATGTGTTGCCGCATCGATACTATGATGCTAAGAAAATACTTTGTCCTTTGGGGATGGAGTACAAAAAGATCCATGCATGCCCGAATGATTGCGTATTGTATAGAAAAGAGTTTGAAGAGGAGCGAGAATTGTCCGAAATGTGAAACCCCAAGGTACAAGTCAAATAAGGGGCCTACAAAAGTGTTGTGGTATCTTCCAATCATACCAAGGTTCAAGCGGTTGTTTGCGAATGAAAATGATGCAAAAAATTTGAGGTGGCATGCGAGATGAGAGGATTTCGATGGAAAGCTTCGACATCGGCCGATTCTTCTCAATGGAAGAAAATCGATCAATTATTTCCGAACTTCGGCGAAGAACCTAGGAACCTTAGGCTTGCCCTTAGCACGGATGGCATGAATCCATATGGAAGCCTTAGCAGCATACATAGTTCATGGCCTGTACTATTGATTATTTACAACTTATCTCCAATGTTATGCATGAAACAAAAGTACATCATGTTGTCTATGTTGATTTCGGGACCGAAACAACCCAGAAATGACATTGATGTTTACCTTGACCCTTGATCGAAGACTTGAAGGAGTTGTGGGCGGAAGGTGTTGATGTTTTTGACTCTTTCAAGAAGGAGGTGTTTAAAATGCGAGCCATGATATTTTGTACTATAAACGACTTCCCAAAGCATATGGGAACTTGTCGGGTATAGTGTAAAAGGCCATAAAGCATGTCGGTTTGTGAAGAAGGCACACGCTACCATCAACTTCAACATGGAAGAAAGACGGTTTATCTTGGACATAGGAGATTTCTTAGACGGGGCCACCCATATCGTCGATTAAAGAAAGCCTTTTTTGGTGGCCAAGAGTATGAAGATGCTCCGGTGGCATTGTTGGGGAGCAAGTTTATGAAAAGGTGAAAAATATCAATGTCGTCTTCGGTAAGAGTACAAAGAGTAGAAAAGAAATAAATATATGGAAAAAGAGATCTGTATTCTTCGATCTTCCATATTGGCGCAATCTTGATGTGAGACACAGTATTGATGTCATGCATGTGGAGAAAAACGTATGTGATAGTATTGTCGGCACGCTTCTCAACATACAAGGTAGTTCCAAGGATGGTGTGAAGGCAAGATTGGATCGATAGCAATGGGAATACGCGAAGAGTTACATCCAAGGCCAGATGGGAAGAGAACTTATTGTCCCCGGCTTCTCATACTTTGTCTAAGGATGAGAAACGAAGTTTTTGTGAGTGTTTACATGGCACAAAAGTTCCCACGGGGTATTCTTCAAATTTGAAGAGGCTTGTATCGATGAAGGACTTGAAATTAGTAGGCCAAAAGTCTCATGATTGTCATGTCTTGATGCAACGACTACTCCCAATAGCTATTCGAGGCATCGCCGAATATGATCTTCGGGTCGTTTTGACTAGACTTTGTGTCTTCTTCAATGCGCTTTGTGGTAAAGTTTTCGAGATTGAAAAGTTGGATGAATTGGAGAATGAAGGATATCTTATCTTGTGCCACCTTGAGAAGCTTTTTGTTCCTACATTTTTTGACATCATGGTTCATCTAATTGTTCATCTAGTGAGGGAGATAAAGATGTGCGGCCCTATCCATTTACGGTGGATGTACCCAATTGAAAGATCTATGAAATTCCTAAAAGGGTACGTGAAGAACGCATACCGGCCGAAGCATCGATTGTTCGAGAAATATGTTTGAAGAAGCCATGGAATTTTGTCAAAATTATTTGGCCAAAGTAAGACATATTGGGCTTCCAAAACGTCGGCATCTTTGATGGGGGTAGACGAGGGCTTCCGTAAAGAGTGTGGATCACGATGAATTGTCACAAGTCCACTTATACATCTTGAATAACGTCGATGAAGTTCAAGCCGGCATAGCTGCACATAAAGCATTTGTAAGGAAAGAAAATCATCGAATGGTGAACAAAGGTTGATTAGGGAGCATAACGAGAACTTTTGCAAACTGGTTCAAACAAAAGGTCGAGGGAGAGGAATGTGTTTCGATACAATCAAATGGTTAGCGGTGGTCACGAGGTTGATGTCATAAGTTGGAATTCGTATGTGATCAATGGTTATACATTTTACACGAAGTCCCTAGATGATACGAGCACGGTCGAACGGTGGTGTTATGTTAGAGGCTGAATCTATGCACTTCTCTAGTTCGAAAGACAAGAGCCCTTTATTGGCGGTCATGCCATATTATGGGGTTATTGAAGAGATTTGGGAGGTGGACTATGTGAAAATTAGATTTCCCATTTTCAAATGCAAGTGGGTTAATGTCAATAATGGTGTTCGGATCGATCGGCTAGGATTTACATTAGTCGATGTCAATGGTAGAAGTTTTGGAGATGAACCTTTTATTATGGCGAGACCGGGCAAAACAAGTGTTCTATATCATCGATCAAGAAAATAAAATGTGGTCGTAGCTCTCCAAGGAAAGAGGGTCATTGATATTGATGAGGAAATGAATTCAAATTATGGTATTCTGAGAGTACTCCTTTTTCAAGGAGTCTCTAGGACATGAACGAAGAAGATGAAGCGGATAATGAACCCGGCATAAGAAGTGATCATCAAGAAGGGATATGGGAAGATATCACTTTATAAAAGAGTCAATTCATAAGGTAATATTCATATGCAGATTTCTTTGAAGACTTTAAGGCTTTAACTATATATATTATATTCCTTCTATCTATGTTCATAGTTAATGTCTTTGACTATGAATTTTGTTCTTGTTTTATTTTTGTGGCGGGATCCGATCCAAAGGGGCATGTTATATAAGAGGATGTTACGTTGTTGGGTGGGGGAATCGAGATGAAGGCATGGTGAATATTATTTTGGGCGCATGTATGTTGTACTTGTAACTTATTGTATTTATAAGTAAGTTATCTTATTGTATGAATTAATTTAGGTGTTGTAGTCATAGTAATCATTAATTAAGAGGCCAAATAGCTCATGGTGAATAATATTTGTATTCTTTTTCCAATTCAATTTATTCAAATAATTGTTCATAGCTTGTAGCTTAAAGTATCGACTTTTATGTCTTTGGATTGGGTGGTGGATTTGTGTATATATATAATCGGGAAGAATCGGGAAGAACGCGGGGAAAAATTTGGGAAAATTTAGACCGGAAATAATAAGCCGGTCTTAAATGTTCACTTGTTAAGACCGGATGTAATTATATGACCGGTCTTAAAGGTCAGGACGACTTTTGAGTTTTGATATTAAACCCGGTCTTAAAAGTTGGTCTTTTAAGACCGGTATATTTAGACGTCCGGTCTTAAATCAAAATCTTTAAGACCGGATGTATTTATCATCCACTCTTGAAAGTCAGTCTTTCAAGACCGTGCTATTTTTCAGACCGTATGTGTCTTGTCCGGTCTTATAATTACGATCTTTTAAAAGCGGCCTATTTTTTGGCCGGTCTTAAAAGTTGAGCTTTAGGACCGAACAAAAAATATTTCGGCTTCATTTAGTACAACTTTTTAAGACCCAAGTTTTTAAATGTCCGGTCTTAAAAGAGTTTCTTTAAGACCGGTTCGAGTCGGTCTTAAATGGTAGACTTTTAATCTGCATTTGGAACAAGACCGGTCGCATATCCGGTCTTACGACCCCCTTTTGTCTTTTTTGCACTAGTGATCTCTTTTAATAATAATACAAAATTCTAAATTTATAATTACATTGCACTAAAGTGACAAAATAAAGCGTACCATAAAAGAAGACCCCAGCATGAACATTCACCATTTCAAAAGATTTTCTTCCAATTCCACAAATCAATCTATAAAGAATCCTTCACAATTAATATAAACCTGTATAGGGACTTTTCCACAATAAATAAATTGTCTCAGCATGAAGTTTCATAAAGCATATCTTGAAAGTTTTCTTGTCAATTTTGTGTAAAATTGTGCGTTGTACCTTGAACCAATTGAAGAAGAATAATGAACAAGCAAAATTTTTAAATTTTGATTCATTTCAGTACCAATAGGAAAATGAAATAAATCTAGTAATTATCCTTGATGATATGATATCATGATTGGAAAATGTTGCAATTAATATAAAACTATATAAGTAGTAAAAATATTGTCTAGAAAAATTATAATGGGACGTTATTCACTCACCTGTAAGGCTGCCAAATATATATATCTTACTTCTTTCTATTCGCCATGACTTACATCCTCTCCTTGATCCCCTAATGTTCAAAACAAATTGTTATTATTCCTCCTATAATCTTTATAAAACTAGGGTAAAGGAGCGCTCAGCACCACGAAATTTGCTCCCAGGAGTGCCAAACACCACAAAGTTTTTTTTCGAGCAAAAGTAGACACGAAGTTATGTTTTGGGAGCGCCCAGCACCACAGCCGTTAGTTGACCGTCAACTTGGATGGAACCCTGACGTGACAGTGACGCGGGCGACATCGCCGACGTGACACCGATATGGAATAAAAATTTCAAAAAAATAGAAAAAAATTAAAAAAATTAGGAAAAAATTAAAAAAATTACAGTAATTCAAAAAATTAGGAAAAAAGTTTTAAAAAAAAATTAGGAAAAAAATTCAAAAAATGAGGAAATAATTAAAATAATTAGAAAAAAATTAAAAATTAGAAAAAATTCAAAAAATTAAAAAATTATAAAGAAATTAAAATACCCCGCCAGTGGGCCCCACCACTGGCCACCCTAATTTTTTGAATTTTTTTCTAATAATTTTAAATTTTTTCCTAATTTTTTCTAATTTTTTGAATTTTTATTCCACGTCGTCGTGTCGGTCCCGTCGGCGCCACGTCGGCGTTCCATCCAAGTTATTTGTCAACTAACGGTAGTGGTCTTTGGGCGCTCCCAAAACGTAACTTCGTGTCTACTTTTGCTCCCAAAAAAACTTCGTAGTGGTAGACGCTCCTGGGAGCAAACTTCGTGGTGCTGAGCGCTCCGTTACCCATAAAACTATAATCTCCTATTTGGTAAGGAGATACTCACATGCGTCATACTAACTCTCTTGCAACTAGTCTTAATTAACTTTCTAATTTGAACTCATGACTCTTAAATCATTTAACAATAATTTCCAAAATCTCAAGAAGCACAATGAAATTCATAATGTAAGATAATTTAGGAAATAAAGAAGACCTCAACTTCAACCCTCCACATATGAGATTCCACATTGATCTTAATAAATAAATCACCACAACTTTTATAAATAACATCCACATTTTTTAAGTTTTAATATAGAAAATAAATAGTTTTTCACTAACTACCCCAACTTCGATTCCGTATGAAAAATAAATTTAAACTAAAGAAAAGCATACACTAAATTCATCATATTCCTATTCTAACATTTAACAACATTTTATAAAATATATGTTGGAAGAGTTTCAATCCCTTCAAACCCCACGATAGACAATAATGAAGAAGTTATAAGCTCACACACTAACCAAAACACAATAAAAAGGAAGAACCAACATCTTGCACACAACATATATGGCAGCGATTCAAGGACAGGAGAAAGAGGAGAGTCTCATGCATACCCTCGCAAATGATACTTAGCAACAACTCACAAACTACCTTCTTTCATTAACCGACCAGTAGCAACAATGGATTTTTTTTCCTTCTTCAAACTTCAATTCCCAAACATCGCAGCAATAAACAGAACCAAAAAAAAAACACGCTGCACATCTAAATCTTCATAAATATCATAGATATATGAAGCTTACCTACACAATCATGTCATAGTGCACCAAAAACGCATAAGATGAAGATTCCTTTAATCCCTCACCAAAGCACCCACGGATAGAATCAACTGAAGAAGAAAGGCGAGCAAACAGAACAGAGTCGAAAAATAGAAACAACAAAATTTCAACCGGAGGAGACGGAAGTCGACAGTGAACGGACAAGCGACGGCAAAGGGACCAACGGTGGCAAGAAAAAGGCAGAGGGATAGAGATGAATGAAGGAGGCTAGGGTTCACGAAGCCTCTATTCTCCCCTATTCCAATGATGAAATCGTGCAATAAAAACAAATCTGCCTTGAGAGGATTTGAACCCAGAACCCAAGGGACCTTCAACCACCCTCAATACCATCAAGCTACAAGTTTTATCTTGACACCTATTTACAACAAATAGTAAATATATAATTATCTTGTAATCATATAATATAATTAATAAATTGAAATTTTTTTATTACTAACACACCTAGTCAATTTATTACTTAATCATTGTTCACTTTAAGAATTGTCAAATAATTGCTGGGTTATTACAGTTACGGCAAACAGTTTAGTTTCCTGGGGACGAAAGAGACCTGAAAAATTAAAGAAGATAAACATCAGAATGCAATTGACGGTCAGCCAACAAATAATCCACCCACCTATAACATAATACAATTATAATCAAGAAAAACGGGTGCTCATGAAGGTCGAAAATATTGACTTCATCCAGCATGAGGAAGGGAGCTTAGAAGTTATCCATGAATTTGAGTATTTATTTAAAAAATTGTAAAATTATAATTTTATATAAGGTAAAAGTGCAAAAATACATATCTACATATTTCACACATGCACCATACATATTTCTTGGACTATCTCTGTTGGAAAAAAGGACATAAAAATACCATTTGAATTTCAAAATCCTATTGGCAACAACATAAATGAGATTAACAAGAACAACAAAATAATTAACAACTCATTTTGTTGTATAATCACCTATTCAGGATTTTGAATTTCAAGCGGTATTTACTTGTTAGGTGTCCTTTCCGTTAACCATCTTAATCAGCTTTACTTTTTTGTTTGGTGGCCCCACACATTTCCACCTGTTGCTCCCCTGCCGCCAGACCCTCACTCTAACATGGTTTCCCTTCTTCGTCATGTCCTTCTTCCTTGGTAACTGCTTCACCATCCTCTGGACCCTCCACCTCATGCTTCTTCGTCTCCCTCAAAAACCCAAGAAATCTCTCATCGTGGAAGAAACTTCACTAGTCCTAGCATTCCAAAGACGACAATGAAAATGATGATGACAATGCCAATCAAGGCTCCACCAGTCTATATTGCACGGACACGTGACATGACACGATACAACACTCCGACACGTGAATCCTAAAAACCTCTAAATTTCAACACATTGGGACACGTTTTTTATATTAAATATTTTTTTTAATATATAGTACAATTTAGATTTAATATAAAACATCCATAAAGTGTAGAGTGTAGACTACTTACAAGTTCAATTATTTTCATCCCTTGATATATCATTTGGGGTTTTCAAATTAATATAAATTTTTAATTAAGTTTATTACTATTATAATTTTTATTATTATAATCGCTTTTGTCCTTATCTCTATGTCAATGAGAAACGTGGCACTTGTGGAGGAGAGAATCAATTGGAAATATATTGATTCCAAATGTTCATGATCCCACCATGTTAAAAAGCAAAAAAGAAGTGAACGCGTATTGAGACCTGTCTAATGTGGTTCTGGACGACCGGATAAATCTCAAGGAAGTTCTTGAGAGTATTGTAATTCCAGTGAAATCTGGAAGACTATTGAGAATCGAAAAAAGAAGTGAATGCGTCCATAGGTATGGAACAAAATCACAAAATTTCGTAGTAGAATTCGTTGACGTCTCGACAAGCAAGCAAGAAAGGAACCAGAGAATGCAAACCAATACACGTGCTGCGAGGAGAGCTCAGAGATCGGATACCCAAAACCAGAGGCACCGCTAAGAGCTTTGGAAGAGTTGGAGAGCCACTTCCTCCGTCTTTACACCCTTCATTTTTGTCGACCTTCTTTAAAACTATCTCTCTCCTCCTCCTTCTCGTTTTGTGTATTGGATTCCACGAGATCGTTGCTCGAACTGGACCGTTCCTTGACCGTGTCGGACACGATCAAAGATGCGTGTCAGACTGGTCAAGGTGTCGGTCACCGTTGACCACATCTAACACGCGTGTCGATGCGTGTTGGACGAGTGTCAATATCCGACACCATCCGACGCACAAATTCTTCCAGAATAAGCGTGTCGGTGCTTTAAAGCCACCAGTAACATCCGCTTGTATCTATGCTTCTTCTTGCTCTTTCTCCTTCTTTTCGCGGCCTACTCTCTCATACTCTGGGGAGCCAGTGAGAGTTATAACCCTAAATTTTTAGTAAAGGTTAGAACAAATTCTTATGATTTTACAGTTATAGATTTGGGGTTAGGTTTTGAACAAGTCTTAATGTGAATGTTTAATAGGTCCGGACTCCAACGTAGTTATTGTCTTGTCTTTATTTTAAATTTTCTGAAATGGAATGTGTTACGTTACGAGAACATAAGTGTCTAGCCCTAGGTGGACTAGTAAGTTTATCTTGGATCAAATAGCTCCCTCTTAGGTCTCTATGGATGAGAATATGAGATACCTTTGAGAATAGTAGATCAATGTACACAACCAAAGGGGGTGGGGTGTGTGCACAGTGTAGGCAGAATTGTAAAGAGGGAGAGTTCAGAATCCGTGTACCTTACGGTTTACCCTCTATTTATAGAATGTACCTTAGGGTTAAGGTTTGGATTGATGGGCCTCTTGTGCCTCCAAGCCCAAGTGATCTGCCATCACATCTGTGCAATATTGGTTGCTTCTTGCTGGGCCACACCTTGGATGGGCCTCATATTTATTCCATAACAGTTGCCCCCCAGCCCGGTAGTTTAGGTCTGCGGGCTCAGGGATCTTTGTTTGTTTGATTGAGAAACACAGCTCAGATTTGGTCGAGGTATATATTGCTTATCCGGGTTGTTTGAGACGAGATAAGGTCCCTTGCTTGCTTTCGTAGCAATTTTTCCGGGATAATTATCCGGTTTACATTCCTGCATTTAATAATATGTAAGCAAATCACAATAAATGGAAAATACTTACTGTTTACGCAAATCGTTCATCTTGCTCATTTCGAATACTTGTTCGAGTTTGATTTCCGTTCTGGTTTTCATTAACCCCGGTTATTGATAATATGCATTTCCACTAACAACTCATTGCCCCCAGCACGGTGGTTCAGGTCTCTGGGCTGCCGGGATGCATTTATGATTTAACCTAGATCTGCACACGAAGCCTAGATTTAAACTAGATTCGGTTTAGCGGGTTCGCCTTGAGCTTTACACGGATCCACGATTTAAACTAGATTCGGTTTAAATTGGGTCTGCCTTCTTAAATTTAGGTAATCGCTATCACAAATAATCCAATAAAGGATTTTAAATACACAAAGCTTGCATTTTACCCGGATTCGGTTTAAATCGTGTCCGGCTTCAAAAATTATCACGGATCCGGAGATTAACTAGATTCGCTTAAGGGACCGCCTTCAAAATTTACACGGATCCTGATTTAAACTAGATTCAGTTTAAATCGGTTCCATCTTCGAAACTTTATCAATAAAATGAATCGCCCCCAATCCGGGTTGACACAAATGAATTGCCCCCCAATCCGGGTTGACTTTAAAATGAATCGCCCTCCAATCCGGGTTAGAAGTTACACTTGACATGATTCATGAAAACGGGTTTGGTACCTCGGATTCATGCATGTATCGTCCCTGTCGTAAGGGTTCATTTTATACGGAACTCAGATTTTTCTGTAGTCAGTATAATCAGGTTCCGCCTTTGAAACTCGTTCGAGCTTTATTTGATGACTGGGCTAGAGTCAGAAATTTTTTGCGCAGAAGATGGGTCTGGGACCACCCATGGGCTATCAACCCGCCTGAGTGACTTGCCAGAAATCATCGGCTTTACCGTGTTCCGAAGGAAGCACGTTTTAACCTTTACATGATTAGTTCAGGAGCGTGCTCTTTGAAAACTGGTTTATTGACCATGAATTCATGCGTGCTACGAAAATTGGGTGTGTGTTCCCAAAGTTCGCACACGCCTACATGATTTTTGAAAGACGGGCGTTTACACCACGAATTTCTACGTGTTTGTTTTGTACGTGGTTCTGAAAATTGGTGCGCGCACCCAAAGTTCAGACCTTTACGCTGTATACACGATTGTCGAACACTGGCTTCTTGGCCATGAATTCATACATGTTTCTTCTTATACATGATTTTCGGAAACGGGTTTATGTACCTTTGATTCCTACATGTTTAACTTGAACATGATTTTCGGAAACGGGTTTATGTACCTCGATTCCTACATGTTTAACTTGAACATGGTTTTCGGAAACAGGTTTATTACCTCGATTCCTACATGTTTAACTTGAACATGGTTTTCGGAAACGGGTTTATTACCTCAAATTCCTACATGTTTATCTTTGACATGATTTTCGGAACGGGTTTATATACCTCAGGTTCCTACATGTTTAGCTTTGACATGATTTTCGGAACGGAACGGGTTTATATACCTCAGGTTCCTACATGTTTAGCTTTGACATGATTTTCGGAACGAGTTTATGCACCTCAGATTCCTACATATTTATAGAATTGGCGGCATTGCTGTTGCACACGGATCAACCAAGTCCGGTTTTAAAAATTTACACGAAGCCCCGGTTATAACCAGATTCAGTTTTAACCGGGGTCTTCCTTCCCAAAGCATATACATTTCAAGTCTTGAAATATCCAATGAAAACCACCTAGTTTTTGACATATGAACCCTAGCAATAATTTGCCTGGATTTTTTATCTCTACTAGTGTAGCAATTATCATTGAGCGAGAATCGAAAGGCCACTATGCATTTATCATCCAACACTAAGCGGATTATGAGATAAAGTAGGAGCATGCATTACATCACGTACAATTTTAGCATTATCTTGACTTATAACAATGCTAACAGTACCTTTACTTTCAACTTGGATATGCTTGTTGTCCCCAAGAGCTGCATCTGATTTTTGGGACTCATCGAGCTCTTGACATAAAGAGTTTGTTCTTCCAGCGTCTTTGTCAGCGAGAAAATGCATCAAAGTCATAGGCTTTAATTTAGCCATTGAAATTGAAGCCTTGCAACACCAAAACATTGAATACCTCAATGTGCTAGCCCTTCATTAACTTTGTTCAGATAGCTAATGCAATTTTCTTCTTTCTTCTTTATTGCGGAGCCCCCAAAATTCAAACATCACAAATTTTCTTCAGTGAGTATAGCACAATAAGACAAGATTAATGAACTTGTCATCCACTCATTGAAAACTTCTGCAGAAAATGTGGGTATGTGGCCTGCAAAAATCCACTTAATTTTTCCACACTTTCAAAGATGCTCCATAAATCAACATAGGTACCGAGTTGAGCTTCCAATTAAGAATTAGCTGGAAGCAAGCTGTGTAGAAGATTCTGGCTGCGATTAATTGCATGCTCAATCCTCAAATATTCAACCGTGGTGTAGTATCCCACATTGGATTTGATGTTTGAAAAATTGTTGAAGCCACAAGAGCAGCATACCGGGTTTGAAAGAACATTCAAGCAACTGCACACTCCTTTGCCGGAGGCCTGAACCTTCAACCTTGTTTGGAGGAGCCATTATTCCTATTTACTCGAAATTTCCACGCAAAATGTGAATAAGACCAAATATCAAACCTTTCACTTCCATAGCATAGGCCCAGACGCATTTCATTAATTGCTTGCAATTTATCTTTGACTTGGAAGGGACCCACAAGTTTTGTCTTTACGTCAAGCTATCTTATAATTGAATTGCTTGTACAAAAAGTGATGGCGAGAGGATTGAGTCAAAGCATTGACCCCAAGTCAATATATGTGGATATATGTATTTAGCAGCTTCCCTCAAACGGTATCAATCAATCAAAGCATGCTAACAGTGATCGACTTCATAAACCCAGGAGACGCAGATCTAACTTGAGCATTCTTTCCTGGGTAATCTTCACGGAGGAATTTCGGATGCAAAGAGCGTGTGTAAGAGAGCTCTTAACAAAGCAACATCACATAATCGCTTTTCTTCTATTGAAGTGAGAAGTTTCATTATTTACTCCTCTGGGTGGGTAATTCTGAGAACGGTAGCTTCCCCTCAAGACAAACCATGAAGGACAAAACCAAATAACTAGGTTTGACGGCCTCATCCCAACATCATACAGAAACCATTGCCTGAGGCTGCAACTTATATAGTGATTTCCAGATGCTCTAGATAGTTGTGCACAAATTTCCTTCTCGTGAATCAGGGATGTACATTAACATTATCATGTTATTTCACCATCTAAGGAATATTTCCTCCAGGAAGTACAGAATTATTTGACTTCTCTTCTTATGAAAAAGGATGACTTCTCTTCATCAAAGTATATGGAAGACTGGAATAAAAATTAAACGGTCTTTATATCAGCCATTGGGATGGTACATGGTTTTCGCAACATCCTTTATGCATGATGATGGCCCTTTTTCTTTCTCCAAGAAGAGGCTGATAGTATCAAATTTTGGATATCAAGATCTACATCCACATGCATATGCAGGACGTTTCAGTGAAGCACCATTGCCTCCACACCTCGAAGTTGAAAGGGATACTGGTGATATTCCTTCCAGTTCTAGTCTTGATGATAGATTTAATTCAGATTCTAAATTGGATATGAGGTATTTTTGTGTGATATCTTTCCAGGGACATTGAACTCCGTCAGTTACTAAGTTTCTGTATCTCGGCACCTCTGCATCTAGGGGCCATGTCGAATCTACATCTCGATAGTGGAACTTTGGAGAGGTTTACGCATGGCGAGATCCACGTCGGCAAAGCACTAATGCTCTTCATACCGACTTCATTTATTTCGAGTCTGTCAAGGAAGGAATTGCACCGGATGGATCACTAGACACAAAAGAGGAATCAAAAGTTGAATAGATGCATCCCGACTGAATCTTGGTCCATCTCAGGTACCCGTGCATTCTAACTAGGCATACACCCTTTTCCGACATACACCTCTTGGCACCATGCACATCTCGGCATGAAGTCATCTCGGCATTCTCTGAATCAGCCCTTCTCCGAAGTCGGTATCTCGGCATCTCAAGACGATATCAAATGCACACCTCGGCATTCTCTGATGAGATTCGTGTGTTTGTCATTTAGGGCATTTTGGCGATATGAAAAAGACCCGTAGCCTCTAAAGATGGCCCTCTCCGAGATCTAAATCTCAGCAACTGAAGTTGAACCTCAGTCAAGCAATGAAGAACCCGATTCAATCTCGGCTATCACGATGAGGCGGACCTTGGTCGTTGATCAATCTCGGCTTCTATGCTCTGCATGCCGACTTCCAGTATCTCGGCTTAAGCAGGTCTGAGCCGACGCAGATTGACAACTCGGATGGAATATAATGAAGCATCTCGGAACTCTGACATCTGTATCTCGGCATTCCAACATTTGTAACTCGGTTCCAGCAGGTCTCCATAATACTGCAAGAGTTGCTACGTAGCTTCCGATGAACTTGAATACATTTATCAAGAAGTTCGGCCCCTTCTACTTTTTCTTCTTATTTTCCCCTTTGCGAATCGGTCTGTTCGGTATGATGGTTGCTTTCGTGAAGGCCTCGTCCCAATGCCGGTTTAATGCCAACTTTCACGAGAGAATCCATCTCGACAACTCGTGAGCAAGTCCATCCCGGCACTCTCTAATGCCGACTTCATGAAAGCACCCATCTCTGCCAGGTTTTAATGCCGCCTTCATGAAGGAATCCATCTCGGCAACTCTGCGAGCAAAGTCATCTCGACACTCTCTGGCACACCTCGGTTATCGCAATGATTCAGGACGACATGGGCATCCATGCCGACAAGGCACACCTCGGTTATCTCGAGTCCGTCAGTAAGCCGAAGCCAGCCTCAGTTAAAGCATACTTCCGAGCATTTTCGAGGCGAGTCTTTGTGGAACTAAAAATCGGCTTCGGTTTTCATAACCCATCGTTCTTCCTCCTGCGTTGATCCCAAGACTTCGGGGCTTGTGAAGCATCGGAACCCAACACCAAGTTGCACTACAAAAAAATCAGTTTTAGCGACGGAAAAAATCCGTCGCTAAAAGGGTTTTTCCGTCGCTAAATGAATTTGCGACGGATTTCGTCCGTCGCAAAAAATCCTCGTCACAATTGCGACGGATTTTCCAACTATCCGTCGCAAATTTCGAATTTAGCAACGGAATTTTTATTAGCGACGGACAATAAATCCGTCGCTAATCCCATGGGTTTAGCGACAGATTTATTTCCGTCGCTAACCCCGGATAATAATCCGTCGCTAATCCCTTTGGGGTTAGCGACGGATAGTAATCCGTCGCTAAACCCGAGGGATTAGCGACGACACTCATCCGTCGCTAAACCCTAGGGGTTAGCGGGATTTGAGTCCGTCGCTAATCACAATGGGTTTAGCGACGGACTATAAATCCATCGCTAAGTTTAATTTAATTTTTTTTTTTCATTTTTTTAATTTTGTTTTTTTTAAATTTTTTTTTTAAAATTGTTTATTCCTATCACAAATATTGATTTTAATTTTTTTTAGAAATTAATAAAAACATTTAAAAATATAATAATAAACCCGTATATCATAAAAACGTTAAATAACAATCCGAAAGAGTTTTACACATCGAAAACAAAATATAAATAATATTGTTTAAAAGAAAATCTACTAAAAGATAGTCTAAACAAAGAAGATCATCATCATCATCAACACCACCATCATCATCCGCACCACCAGGAGCCGGCCCCTTACCCTTGTCTTTCATTAGGGATAGGAGTTGAAGCTGCATCTCCCTCATCATCTCATGTTCTTGAAGCATCTCGCGCTTTCATCATCTCCTCGTTCCTCAATCATCCATTCCTCAATCATCCGTTGCCTCATTATCTCCTCGTTCTGAGTCATCTGCGTCTTGTCTAGCTCATTTCACTCGCTTGCTCGACTCATCTTCATCTTTTTTGCTCCTCCACCAAATGTATTAGGGAGTACGTTTATTTTTGTACATCATTTAAATAGACCAGGGAATGAAAATGTCACAATCAATAGCAAATGTATAACGTTTACCTATAGAAACACCTTGATCGGATGAGGAGCGCTTCATTTGCTTGGTCGGCCCGCAGAGCCACCGAACCCAAAGACTCTCCCTTTCTTGTTAAATCCGCTGCAGCCTCAAAGAACGAGACTCTCGTTATCGGAGTAAGACGATAAGGGGTCGGTCCCGGTCTGCGAGGCTCTATCTGCGATGACTTATGAAAGGTTTCCTACAAGCACAAAAATACATAAATAAGACGTGTGAAATAATATAAATATGGTGGTGCACGAAACAAATAATAAATGCAATAAATGTCTCACCGCTATTTGCTTTGCCTTGGGGTTAATCCATTGCCTCTCACTCCCTTCGAGGCGCTTGGAATGGGTCCGCTCAAAGGTAACCCACTCAATCGATCCCGGGAACTTCCCGACTCGCCGCAAACACAAATGATGACCTTAATTAATTACTTCACAAGTACAAAATATTGAATACTTAAATAGAAAATAACTTGTACTCACAATTTTTCGTCGATGCTCACTAATTGGAATGGAGCCACCAACATATGACGGTCCTTCCATTCGGCCCTATTTTGCTTATTTTTGTCACTTTTGTTATGAAACTTGGGATCCCGGGCCCATTTTTGAATTAATTCATCTGCGGTGTCGGGTTGAATCCAACCTTGCTTACCTCTCGTGCCTTCTCAATTTATAACACCTCTCGACAACCACCGGCCTCCCTTATAGTTATAAGATTTTTTCAGATTTTCACGATCTTAGCAACGTCTTATACTCACGCTATTTGCAAATCAATAATGAATAATTAGTGCTTTAAATTTTAAAAGCGCTTAATGATAAAACACACAACTTACCAAGAACTCTTCGAACCAACGATCCCGATTCGCCTTAGGGGTCTGTGTCCAACTGCCCCAAGGCTTATTGAAATTACGGAATATTTGGTTCGAGATCCAATCCGTAACCTGATTATAAGGGTAAAATCTGAAGACAGAGGACGAGATGCAAATATTAGCATACCAACTAAAGGTACAAAATCGTAACATTACTGGTAAATTTACATGACTTACTCGTTGTCGCCTGTAGAACAGATCCAAAGCTTCCCTGTCGCAGGATCTACCGTTCCCCAGATGGGTGTACTGGAGGAACTACCTTCTTCCCCGACGGCTCGAGGCGACGTAGTGTCTTTGAAGGAAGGAATGTCAACTATATTGAAGATGTTTGTACATAGATGGTTAAAGAGAACTTAACATATGTAAATCAATCAGAAATTGTAAAGTAAACTGCCGCCCCTTCTTTGTGGATCACCTGGAAGTTCTCGGCACACGCGCACCGCCCATAAAAGAGTGGGTGGTAGACGGAGAAGATAACATATGAAGTGACAGTGAAGATGACATATGAACTGACGGAGAAGATGACATATGAACTGACGGTGAAGATGAGATATGATCAAGTGGCGGCAACTCTGGGGAACCGGCGAGCCCTCTGCCTACAGAGGGGGCAGATGGCGTCGCCCTACCCCTACGATAGGACGGGCCCGAGATCGACCACCACCACGTCCACTACCCGAACGCCCTCCCGTATGCTCCATCTACGAACACTCATAAACATTATGTCAAAATGTATATAAAGTTAAGAAATTTAATTAATGACACCGGCGAAGTAGGATGTATCTAGTATAATATATCGTCATAAACAAAAAACTAACACAAATCAATCGGACGATTCTGTTCTTCGACCTCTCGCTTCCATGCCTTCCTCGGAGTCTCATAGTCGTCGAACTTAGATTCACTATCAGAAAAAATCTCCTCTACCTCATCGTCTGATTCCTCATGTCAACTTGAATAGGAATCAACTCTAACTCCGAAGTAGAATTGAACAGATTGCTTGGTATATCGTCATCGGCAACGTTTACGGGCAGTACATGTTCCGCATCAGCTTGGAACGGTTCCTTCATACCGTCATTTGTTTCCGACTCTTTGGACTTGGGTATAATATTTCGTGCTTTGGTTTTGATAACTCCCCTCCACCCTTGGCGCGATGTGGGGTATGATGTATAGTAAACTTGTTCCGCCTTGTTGAGCAAGGATGAAAGGGTCATAACCAACTTGTATATCTCCTTGTCCAGTGGATCTCAACATTTCCATATTTGTCCACTTTTGTCCCACGCGGTTTGTTATCAAACCGCTCACATTTAAAAAGGGTCACCACTTTGTCCCACGGGTAACTCAGCTGAATTATGTCAGTTAACTTCCCGTAGTAGTTGCCCTCCACCCCATCAACTTGGTCACCTCGACAACATACACCGTAATTGCAACATATTGTACTTGCATTCGCTTCAACAGTTGAAAACCGATACCCATTGATTAAATATTTGTTGCACCGGGTAACAACTATTGTAGGTCCATAAGATAAACTCCATGCAACTTCATTGGGATCTGGTGGATTTTTCACGAAGTACTCTCGAAACCATTTTGGAAACTCGAGTTCGTGAATTGATCAACTTGGGATTCCGACATTGACCAATTAGAGAAGTAACTGTAAGAAAAAAATGAAGTTAATACTTCAATACTTACCGTAAGTAAAGTAAAAAAGAAAAGAAATCTTACTTTAAATGCGGCGCCTCTTCACGGTTGTTTAGAATGTACCACTCCGCTACTTTCTTATCGTTTCCTTCCGAGTTGACCTCCAACGTTTTCCCACGACTCGGCCTGGAAAATTAAATATTGATTTTTGTTTGCTCGTATCACCGCCATCATCGTTGCGAGACACCCCTCTCCGCTTGATATCGTTTCGGGGGATAATAGTATGACGCAAATTTTGTCGCCTCTTCGACTAGATAAGCTTCTAATGCGATAGATCCTTCAACGTACCTTGGATTTTTTATCTTCTTCTTAAGTGTGCGTAAAAACCTACAATGGACAATGAGAGAGTATTTATAAACTAAAGTATCATGTCCTTCAATTAATAAATGTGCAAAATAAATATATATATTACCTCTCAAACGGATACATCCACCTATATTGTTGTGGCCCTCCTACCTTTGCTTCGTAGGCCACGTGAACAGGCAAGTGTTCCATTGAGTCAAACATGCTTGGAGGAAACACCATATCTAACTTGCATAGCATTATTAGCATGCTCATCTCCAGGTACCGTAACTTTTCAACACTAAGCTCAGAAGCACAGATTTCTCTAAAGAACATGGAAAATTCAGTCGGAATAGACCATATATGCTTCGGAAGTGCTTTGAAGGCCCACGGCGGCAATCTCGGAAAAAACATGACAATCATGACTCTTCATCCCGAATAACTTCGCCTCGTGCATGTTGACACATCTTTTCAAGTTTGACGCATAACCGTCCGGGAGTTTTAGGTCTTTAACCCATTGTAACAACTCTAAATTTTGTTGTTTGTTGAATGTGTGCAGCGCTCTAGGTTTGGAAGGCCGCCCGTGGCATTTCGCACCAAATTCAAATCGGGCCTTCAACAAATCGCTTCTATGTCCAGTCTTGCGTTATTTGTGTCCTTCGTCTTGCCCTTGGTGTCCATCACGGTGTACAGAATATTGCAAAACACATTCCTCTCAATATGCATGACATCGAGATTGTGTCTTAACAATTGATCTTTCCAATATGGTAGTTCCCGAATATCTTTGCGTTTGTTCCAATGATGATCAACGTCGTATCCCTCGGGTTGGTGGAAGCAGCCCCCTCTTCAACACTTTGAATGTAGTTGACCCTGTCCCATACTTCTTAGCCACTTAAACGAGGAGGTTGATCTGCTTGTTCAACCACATTCCGCGTGAAGTCTTTTCTATTTATCCTAAACGGATGATTAGGGGGTAGGAATCGCCGGTGCCTGTCAAACCAATAGACTTTGTGACTATGTTCCAAGGTAAAACCCCTGTTCCGTTCAAGACATACCGGGCATGCAAGCTTTCCGACGTTTGCCGGCCACTCAACATCCCATATGCAGGGAAGTCATTTATCGTCCACATTAAGGCAGCATGCATTGTGAAATTCTAGCTCAATGATATATCATACGTTAGAACCCCTTCAGTCCACAATATCTTCAGCTCGTCTATCAAAGGCCTGAGGTACACATCTATCTTCTTTTTTGGGTTGGATGGCCCAGGGATTAACGCGTTAAGAAACAAAAATTCTCTTCTCATGCACATAGAAGGTGGGAGGTTGTACGGTGTCACAATGACAGGCCAACAAGAATAAATCCTACCCGTATTGTCGAAAGGAGCGAACCCATCCGAACATAGACCAAGACGGACATTACGGGGATCCATAGCAAAGAAATGATTCGCCTCGTCAAATTTACGCCAAGCTTCGGCATCAAATGGATGCGTCACAAAGTTTTCATCCCTATGATGCTCCCGGTGCCATCTCATGTGAGCAGCTGTTTGTTCGATGCATACAATCTCGAAGTGCAGGCACGAGAGGAAAGTACCACATCTTGCATAATGTTTGACGGGTCGTTTTCCTTCCATTCCTCACAACTTTATATCTGTCATGTCCACAGAATTTACAATTGGTTAGCTCAGCATCATCTTTGTAATACAGCATACATCCTATGGGGCAACAATGGATTTTTTCACATCTAAGCCCTAGCTCTTTCACCTTTTTTTTGCTTGATAAAAATCCTTCGACAAATTATTGTCGTTGGGAACAACCTTACTCATGATCTGCATCATTTCGTTGTAATTCCTCTTACTCATGTGGTGATCAGTCTTCAAGCTTAGTGTTGCTAGGGTAGCCGATAGCGATGAATATTCACTATTTTCGAAGTGTTCACAACCTTCCCACAACGGACGTTGCACTTCTTGAAGCATTTTATAGAACCTATCGGCCTCTGGATGAGGATCCTCTCCCATGTATGATGGTTGAGTATGTGTATCGGTCTCCTCTCCCATGTATGACGGTTCGGCATGAGTAACGGGATCGAAATATTGGCCGATCGACGGTCTGCGGCGTCCATAACCAAGCTGCGATATTGATTAAGGTTGTCTCGATGACTACTTGTCCCCGTAATAACCACTCGGTATCGTCGGACTTCGCCATGACATTCCCAACACTCATAATCCTTCATGAATCCCTTTTTACACAAATGGATTTTCACCATCTCCGAATCTTGAAATCTTAAACATCTACATTTGACACATGGACAACTGATCGCCCTACTTGAATTAGGTGAATGTGCCAAAGCAAATTCGATGATCTCTTTCAAACCCGCCAAGAATGGTTGAGTTAGTTGTCTTCTCTCAGTTAGACGATTGTACATCCAACTCCTATCACGATCGCCCTCCATACTTCCTAGCTATGGGAATTACTAATCTAATTAACATCTCATTATGCCACAAAAATATATATATATATATATATATATAAGTGCCGCCAACCAATTGACACTTACTCAAGAAATTAAGAAACCAACACATGCATTGAACTAATAATGTAATTTTATAGTTGTAATAAAATTCAAGGTTAATGAATTATAATCTTTTAATTGTTCAAATTATCCATCCATATGTATAACTTGTTGACGAATTTTTCACAAACAAAAACATAAAGATAAATAAAATATGTAATTCATATTATAATTACATATTTCAAATTCTATATATTATATATACGAAATTCTATAATAAAATAAAAAGTTATAAATTAGAATACTCTAATCCTAATAAAATAATTATATAAATTAATATATATATATATATATAAATAGAAATAGAAATATATTAAATAAATAATATTATATTCTTATTCTTATTTTTTTAAAAAAAGAATATACTAATTAAATATTCTAATAAATTGAAAAATGGAATAGAAATATTTATTAACATATTATAGATTATTAAAAGATATTTCCTAAATTGACATCTTCCTCAAACTTAGTACATAAAACTAGTTTAATTAAAATACATATATAAAAGCAATATAATAGTAGTAACTTAAAAGGTAAAACAGAATCCGATGTTCACCCATAATAAGAAGAAATTATTTCATGCATGTACACAAAATAAACAGAACATGTACACCTTATTTTTTTACCACAACATAACCATATACATAAAATTTTCGGAGATATAAGAGGTATATGACTAATAAAGACAACAACATTATAACTATTTTAACAAGAAAATTTACGACATCAAAATCCATACATGCAATTGTAGTTTTTTTAGGTTTTCAAATTTTTCTACCCAGACTTATCATGAAAGAACGAATATCGAATATTATAGGAAGTTGTTAGACTTACGGAGGTTCACCACAAGTAAGGAGTGCCGAAGGTTGTGAGGGCAAGGAGGAGCGAGAGGAGGACCCAATCACGAACTAGAGACCACCCAACTCACTTGATCTTCGCCTCCAATACACCAAGAAAATTTTGACCTTTAGTGATTATACTACTTTAGGAAAGGTAGAAGAGAGTAAAATAAATAGTCATAGTTCTCACCTTAATCTTGATCTTCCTAAGCTTCTTGGACCTTTGTAGGCCGCAACAAGGAGGACTGCGGAGCAACGGAAGAGGAAGAGGGGGTCAACGAGGAAGGGGGTGGGGGACGACGGATGGGGGAGGGGGGGGGGGTGGGGACGAAGGAAGGAGGAGGGGGTGGGGACGACGGATTGGGGGGGGAGGGGGTGGGGGACGACGGATTATTGGGGGGGAGGGGGTGGGGACGATGGAAGGAGGAGGGGGTGGGGGGACGACGATGGGTAGGGGGGGGGCGACGAGGGAAGGAGGGGGGTCGGCGGTGGAAGGGGAGGGGGAGGGTCGGCGGTGGGGGGGTGGGGTGGGGGGGGGTCGGTGGAAATTGAAATGGGGGGGCCTCGTTTACGAGTAATTGAAATGGGGGGAATGGGGGGACGGAAAAATAATGGGGGTTGCGACGGACATTGATTCCGTCGCTAACCCCAAGTCGGGTGTTGCGACGGACATTGAATCCGTCGCAACCCCGGCCGGGGGTTGCGACGGACATTGAATTCCCGCAACCCCAGGGGGTTGCGACGGACATTAAATCCGTCGCTAATTTCCAAAAAAAAAATTATTTTTTACTCTGTAATTTGCGACGGATTTTCATTTCCGTCGCAAATTCTCAAGTTTTTGCGACGGAAAATTTTCGTCGCTAAATCCGTCGCTATTTTGATTTTTCTAGTAGTGTTTTTGGATGCCATCTATCTTTTGCTTGAAGCGGCATAGAACCTTTCACAAAAATGGGTCTATTGGAGATCACAAGCGTAATCTGGGATTTTGGCTATGGTTGCATCATCCCTTCCGACCATGAGTATCTTGCAAAGAACCTCTTCGCTTGCATTTTGAGCTCTTTACCTTTGCTTTTTAACAAAACCTCGAATGCCCCTTCGTGGGTGAATCTTGCATCCAGGATCTTCAATATAATCTCTCTCAGAGATCACGGTTTGATTTCGTGCCTTCCTTGCATCAATCGTTGAGCTCTTGCTTTGACCATTTTTGGTCACGGGAGTCGAAATTTATCGAATCCCACGGACGGCGCCAATGTTACGTTTACGAGAACATAAATGTCTAGCCCTAAGTGGACTAGTAAGTTTATCTTGGATCAAATAGCTCCCTCTTAGGTCTCTATGGATGAGATACCTTTGAGAATAGTAGATCACTGTACACAACCAAAGGGGGTGGGGTGTATGCACAGTGTAGGTAGAATTGTAAAGAGGGAGAGTTCAGAATCCGTGTACCTTAGGGTTTACCCTCTATTTATAGAGTATACCTTAGGGTTCGGGTTTGGACTGATGGGCCTCTTGTGCCTCCAAGCCCAAGTGATCTGCCATCACATCTGTGCAATATTGGTTGCCTCTTACTGGGCTACACCTTGGATGGGCCTCATATTTTATTCCATAACAGAATGGAATGCAGGGGTGGGCAGTGCATAGTGTTCGAGACTTGAATGTCCAAGCGAAAGCCATGATGAGTGATGACGGCAAGGCCATGTGATGAGACATGAGAAAAGAAATATCTAAGGTTTAATCAGGAGATCATTAGAGATATTAAATAATGATATTTAGGGTTAGATTATGATTTATTAGATTTATTATTCTAATATTTGCAATATATCAATAAAATAGGGTATCTAGTATCATATGATCTTATTTATGATTTAGATTTGAATTTGAATTTTAAATTTAGGATTTAAATTTGAATTTTAAATTGTTATTTTATTATTGTTTTAGTATTTCCCAAGCTTTATAAATATAGCTAGGGCTATCAGTTGTAATCCAGCTTTGATTGATTGATTAATAAAAGAATTCATTTTCCCTCTTAATGCTATTTTCTCCCTCGGTTCGTCGATTCCCTCTTATTTTTACACCCAAGAAATATATATGGTGCTAGATGCACTTGTGAAATATGTAGATAAGTATTTTCTCACCTTCACGCTTTTATATATTAGATGTCCTTTATAATTATATTTTATTAAACATTTTATAAAGTTTCAAAAAACGACTTAAATAAAATAGATAAAATTATCCAAATAAAAATATTTTCTTCCACTACTCCTGCTAATGAATACAGAACACTTTCTCCCAACAAAAGGTGTTGGTTAAGCTGATAAGCGATTCGAATCTCGGGAAGTGTGCTAGTTGGGTGAAATGAAAATCCTTTATCCTTTAATTAAGCTCAAAACCAGAAACCTGACTAAAAAAAAGGAAGCGAACACTTTCTTCAACAGTCGCATAATTTTCTCAACCATCAACTCTGTCGAGTCTACATTAGGTGTCCATTCTTAGGTGCTCAATTATGTGCTCATATCTCTATTAGAGAGATGAACATATTTTTTTTATATTGTATTTATTTATATTTAAATTATATTGCTTTCGAAAAAAAAATGCACTCAATATCTCAAATTATTAGTTTCCATGATACTTTGGTGTTACGGATAAATGCAGGACTAGAAACTAATTAATTTGAGATACGGCAAAAAAAAAAAATTTCAGAAAGCATAATATAATTTAAATCTAAATAAATACAATACACAAAAATAAAAATATGTTCATCCCTCTAATAAAAGTATGAGCACATAATTATTGGGCACCTAAAAATGGACACCTAATGTGGACTCCGCCCCCTTCACTTTCTCAATGATCGACGCCTCCCTCCATAGTCGCATCTCCCCCGGCATCCTCAAACTAATTTCAGCAAACCCATTTGAATCCCTATGAAGCTTCCTTACCTTAACGTCCCAATTTCTGCGAATACACCGCTTTAAGATACGCAGATTTCGCTTCTTCCAAAGGGACCAGCAAACACCTCCACACAAAAAAGTGCTCCAAGTCCAAGTTAATTTCCCTTGATGTTCCTATCAACTACTAATTAAATATTAACATGAAACAAGATAATATTAAATGATTAAATTCAATCCTAACTCTCCACGTTGAAAAATCAAAATATGCCCTTGTTTTTTAACTCCCCCGATTTTGATACGATAATTATAATAGAGTAATTAATTAACGAGGTGGATGGTAACTTATAGATTAAAAAGTAAAATTAACCGGACCTAATTATCATATCTGGTTGCGGTAGAAAAGAAAAGTCTGGTTGACCAATGGTTGGACTTAGGCGGTAGCACTCTTTTTAGGGTCTGTTTGGTAGGAGTGATTTGGAGGTGTGGAGCATGAAGGAAAAATTTTCTAGAGTTAGACTTAAAAAAATTAGAGGGCTGGGGTTACAAAACTTTAGCAAAAAAAATTGAAGATAAAAGAGTAAGAAAATAAAAAAAAAAATTAACTTTATTTCTCTAATTTTTGTAAATCCAACTCAACTTTTTGGGAAATTTGCCTTGAGGTCCCAAGTTAGACAAAATACAACACAAAGATCCCTTGAAATCTTCAATTTGCAAGTAAGTTCCATGTGACATTTGGATAATATAATATGATTGTGAAAAGACCGAAATACCCTTAGTAAATTTTAGAAAAGGCAGACAAATTGAAACCCCCAATTCTTCTCACTCTCCCCAAAAAGCCCCAATTCTCATAGTCTTTCAGTGATAGCCCAATTTCGTCACCTCACCGAAGTTGGTCTTGGCGTTGGGGTTCGTGGTCCATCGTTGTAATGGTTCGTGGTTATTAAGGCTAGAATAAAGGAGCTGCAAAGCCAAGGTAATTGAAGAATTAAAGTTATTATAAGCGAAAAATTGTTGGTAACTATTAGAGAGAGAAGAAGAATCAGGGGTTTTGAATTATCCTTTTCTTAGTTTCACTAAAGGGTAATTGAGTCTTTTTACAATTGGATTATATTACCCAAATGTCCTATGAACTTGCCTATAAAATGGAGATTTTATGGGACTTTTGTGTCGTATCTTGTCTAGCTTAGGACCTCAGTGCAAATTTTCTCCAATTTTTTCCTTGCCCTCCTCTCATAGTAACCAAACAAGACCTTCACTGAGTAGGGATCAGTCTAATTTGTGGGCTAATTAATGGTTGATGGCCGAAAAATTGGGCCCAAGCCCAAACAAAACCAAGACACCCTGATTGGAGCTGATATGAAAAGGCGAAACTTCTTTGTTGAGGTGGTAAAGAGAAAACACAAGTTTGAAATCCTTTGTGATTGAGGGAAACCTTGATCATATAAAAAAAAGGAGAAACTTCCATAACTTTGTCGTCTTCCCAATCTGCGCCTCCTTCCCCCACAGTCGTAGCTCCCTCTAATTTCTACCCACCAACTCAAAAATTTGGGACCATAAGCAAC
Organism: Acacia acuminata; assembly: GCA_019022655.1. NCBI lineage: Eukaryota > Viridiplantae > Streptophyta > Magnoliopsida > Fabales > Fabaceae > Acacia > Acacia acuminata. Next base: position 1,128,567 of record JAFJYI010000239.1, read on the forward strand.
ACCCGAAGGTTTTATCTCTCCCTTTAAGGGTTTGTTTATTCGACGGATGAGAAGGGAAGGGAAGAAATTTAATAGAGGGGAGGGGATCTGAGGGATTTTAACATTACCTTATTTGATTGATCAAAAGGAAGGGGATGGGAGGGATTTTAATATTACCATGTTTGGTTTAAGGGGAAGGTAGGAAAATTTGTTTCATATTGACAACTTTGCCCTTATGTTATAAGAGGGATTTTAATGTTAGCTGTTTAATATATATATATATATAACTAGGATGTATGTCTTCAATGCTCAAACTTCCTGTGATACACACTTCCTGTTTAAACAAAGAGAGCATTCAGATCGTCAAACCACGTAAGCACAGATTTTCCATATAGCATAAGACATCTAACACCTTGGTAGCGATCTCAATTCTAAAGCTCCACACCTTGTTCCCCACTGATCATCCACCTCCTCCTACCACTTTAGCAACAAGTTTTCATCTCAAAATTCAACTAATTTGAAGAAACAGTCTCTCTTGATTCAAAGGATAAAAAAGGGGGGAAAGCTGGTAGCCACAAAAAGATCAACATAATACTCACGTGGTTTGGGATCAGAAGTAGCATAATCATCAAGAGGCTTACAGCAACACTCAAGGCTTTATCTCTCCCTTTAAGGGTCTGTTTGGTTCTACAAAGGGGAGGGGAAGGGGGGATTTTAATGGAGGGGAAGGGATATGAGGGATTTTCACATTACCTTGTTTGGATTGATCAAAAGAAAGAGGAGGGAGGGATTTTAGTGTTACCTTATTTGGTTTAGGAGGGGGAGAGAAATTTTTTTCACATTGACAACTTTACCCTTATGTTGGAAAAGGGATGTTAATATTAGTTGTTTACTTTGTACATATATATATATATATATATATATATTGCGTAGGAAGTATGTCTTCAATGCTCAAAACTTCTTGTAAGACATACTTCCTCTCTAAACGAGAGAGCATTTAGATCATCAAAGTCTCTCTTATCCATATGGTATCATTTAGGATGTACTAGTGAAAGTTGGCTCTTTTATCTATCTTCTTGACTTCATTGTTCATGACATGATAGAGGATCAAGAGATTCCGCTAATTGTTGGGAGACCATTTACGGCTCTTTGCAAGAGCATTGGTAGATGTCGAACAAGGAGAGATAATTCTACAACTTGGTGACAAGCAAGTGAAGTTTAAAAGGGACAAAGAAATGGAGTCTCAAAATGAATTTAAACAATGTGCAAGGGTTGTTGTGATAAATGACCTCAATCAAGCTGAATTGGATGCCTTGACCATGATAATGCCCTTTAAAACAATCTTCATTGAACAAAAGAGTATGAGAATACCTACAGGAATAGTGAACAAATTGTGAAGACCTATGTTTCGTCTTTTGGGAAATATTGGCATTGCTCGTCTCAACCTCCTTGACAATCGACATAGTCGGGTGAAGACTATAAACCAAGTGTTTCTTGGGAGGCAACCCAATGGTTTTGCTTGCATCTTTTTTCCCCCTTTCTTTCATTTCCATTTAGGTTTAAAGATGATCACTCCTCTTGTTGCTGCAAAGTCTTGCTTGTACTCTCTTTCTGTGAAACGTCATGGATGGTACTAAGAAGAACTCCACATCAAAGTTAGAGACCTAAACCAGTGGAGTACTAGTTCCTTTCCCTCTTTATTGATTTTTGCAACAATGAGGACAATGTTTGATTTAAGTCTGGGAGAGGGATATGATTTCTTTGGTTTTGCTTGTCCCTATTCAATTGAAACGAATTTTTTTGTTGAAATTTTTGCGTTTCTTAGAATTGACCTTAACTTTGAACCTTCCCCATCTTAGAAGAATATTATCAAGTTGAAAATTAAATTAAAAAACAATGTTTTAACTAAGTCTCTAAGCCTTGAATTTTTGTAGCAATCTTGAGATGGACTATGAGAATAGGGATTAGTTTGTAATATGATCAACAAATTATAAGTTTATGAATATTTTGCTAAATGATTTCTTTAGAAAATTAGATGATGACCTTTGTTACCTAAGTAAAATTTTTGTTTAGGGAAATGACTCAAAAAAAAAAAAAAAAAAACACAACTCTAATGATTTGCTTTCTAGACCTTACCTAGTAACCGGGGGCACTTCATCACCAATGTTAGCACTCGCGTCAAACGGTAAAGTCAAAGAGGGTTATGAGTTGGGCTAAAAGCCTCTTGAGGTGCCTGTTGGAGTAGTTGAGTAATCGATGTTGCATCACCCATGTGCAGGGTCGCGTCAAAAGGGGACCTACAATGGCTTAAGAAAAAAAATTGAAGTAAGCTATTTTCAACCTAACGATCCTTATTAAATTAAATGAAAAGGTTGGTTTTTCGGGGGCATTTGAATTTTTATGGAGATGTTGAGTAACGTGATATTCTTCTACTACTTTTATGTTGCACTTATTACTTGTCAATCTTTTGATCATGGGACATTAAAAGATTGTTACAATTGTTTAATGCTATTGGCTTAGTGACCCATTCTTATAAGACATTAATTTGAATAAAACTTGATAACATGATATAAGTGTGGTGGTAAAGCGCTACGTTTAGGAATTTAATAAGCAACGTTCTTTTCGGATAATGAATTCTATTTCTTTTACTTGAGGACAAGCAAATGTGTAAGTGTGGGGAAGTTTGATACGTATATATTTTATAATTAAATAAGTATAAAATATGAGATATATTGGATTGAATCTATTAATATCTTATACTTATTTAATTATCTTATATATATTGTTCTATCTCGTAATTAAATATAGGATACAAAGATATTTTTGACATAAAATATATTCATATCCTATTTTATTGTGCGGGAGATATTATATGAAAAGAAAGATAAAAAGGAATCAAATAATTGTTGGTTATACTTAGTTTTGATGATGTCTTAAACAGATGCCATTCTTATAAGCAAAAAGATTGAGTAATATAGTTATCTCCTACATTGACTAACTACTATGTTTAATGTAGATTAGTTCAAGTTGAATCATAGAGGTTAATCAAGAAGATCAAGAAATATTGAAGAAGGTAGGAGCTGCAAAGAATTGATGAGCACAAGTTAAATGATGAAGAATGATCAAGTTGGGAGATGGAAGAAAGAAAGAGTTGATTTATGAAGGATGATCAAGAGAAGAAGAAAGAAAGGAAGATCTTGGTAAATGGAATGAAGATATCATTATTCAAGCTCTAAGATTGATGCTAGAAGTCTCCAAGGTCATATGGAAGTTGGAATGGGTCAATTTGAAGTTAAAGTCAGCAAAAATCAACTTCGGGATGAGAAAACTCGAGTTTGGAACACAAAACTCGAGTTTGAGACTCAAAACTCGAGTATACAACTCAAAACTCGAGTTTGTAGTGTCTTGAGCACCTCGGCGTCTCGGACAAGTGAAAACTCGAGTTTGGGACACAAAACTCGAGTTTGGGACTCAAAACTCGAGTTTGGAACACAAAACTCGAGTTTGGGACTCAAAACTCGAGTATGCAAGTGCTAAACTCGAGTAAGGAAGAGCTAAACTCGAGTATGCAAGTGTAAACTCGAGTTTGCAGCGTGATCAGCTCTTCAGCAACTCTGTTTCACGTTTCAGCACAGGCGAGGTCTGGTAATTCGATGATATCTCTCAAACCAGGAATCGGATTGACGTGAAACCAGTGGCATTTGAAACTAGACATCCAAAGCGTCATTTTGATATATAAATCAAGTCCAAAGGTGTCAAGATCAAGGAGCTATGATTTTTACAAGTTTCCATAAGAATCAACGTCACAGTCCAGACCCACCTTCGGTAATTTGAGTGTAACTCTCAATCTACAAATCCGATTGAGCTGAAATCAGTGGCATATGAAAATAGACCCAAAGATCTTTCCATCAAGAGTTGAACGGACCAAAACGGAGTTCAGACCAGGGAGATATGGCCCTCGAAAGTGGACAGATAATTTCAAGAAAGCAATCAAACTTGTTGAGCTTAAGTGCAAACTGCGGTATAGGTTTGCATACCGCAGTTTTGGACTTCGAAGCGAACCAGGTTTTTAAATGAAGTCAATACTGCGGTATTGGTAGGCAAACTCGAGTATTGGACTTCCGAATGAAACCAAGATTTTAAACGAAGTCAATACTGCAGTTTGCGTAGCCAAACTCGAGTATTGGACTTCCGAAGAAAGCAACCAAGTTTTTCAAGCTAAGTCAATACTTCCGCCTTTTGCTGCAGTTTGTGAGTGAAAGTATGCAAAACTGCAGTTTGCATGAACATACTGCAGTTTACAACGTTAAAAAATGATTTTTGAATTACACGAATTTGCAAATCACTCTTGTTTGATCCTATTGCTTTCATGAATCATTCACTTACGTTCCCAGATATGTTTAACAAGTTTATTGAGTGAATTTCGGTTAGCACGCAGATGAAGATTAATGAAGATCAAGGCAAAAAGCAAAAAGTGCTCGGTGCATTTAATGCACTTCGCAAATCAACCTTCTTTTGAATAATCCACCGAGCACGCATTCTCAACGGTCAAGAATGCTTTCTTCATCAAGTAAACTCTTCTCCAACGGGCAAATCCTCGAGCCACTTCAGATCAATTAATCACATGGATTAGTTGGAGTTTAGAGAGAGAAGCAGACCACACTTAATGATAATCAACTACAACGGTCGATTCATCCTACAACGGTCATAAACGGTCACGAGACCTTTCTCTATCTATAAAAGTCATGGACACAAGCGAGAAAAATGTGGAGATACAAGATTACAATGCCAAAATGCTGATACTCGCTTCTACATCCTTTTCTCTGTTTTACTTGTCTAGATAGCTTAGAGAGTGAAATGAATTGTGTTTGTACTTCAGTGATTATTTATCCATTCCTTTGAGAGGAAAATTATTGTAAACACATTATCTTTCGAGAGTTACTCAAGATTGGGGAATCTTGAGTGGGATATACATTGTGTTGATTACAACTTGTAAGGGGGAGTGAATCCTAGTGAGAGGATTACTTGATACGAGTGTGTAATCAAGCGGTGTGTTGATTACAGATTGTAAGGGGGAGTGAATCCTAGAGAGGATTGCTTGATTCTGATCGTGTAATCAAGAAGATTAAAGATAGTGGATTGAAAATCCCAAGTGAGGCTTGGGATTTGGACGTAGGTCAAGGATAAGGCCGAACCAAGTATAAATCTGTTTGCAAGCTCTTCTCCCTTATCTCTTACATTTCCAGCATTTACATTTGAATGTTTGTCAATGTGTTTATAACTCACTTCTTTTATACAAGTTGAATTTACTTGAATTGAGAAAAGATTTTCATAGGATCTAAATTTTTATACTTCACCCAATTCACCCCCTCTTGGGTTCAGCCGGTACTTACATTTGGTATCGAGCTAGGCTCTTGTTTAAAGGACTTGACCGTCTCAAGAGTTTCAATGGATGATTTCGGGTGTTCTTCATTTTCGAAGGTTTTGATTATACCATTCCACCGTTTTTCAAAGATATTGATTTTTGGTTTTGGAAAGCTAGAATGACTAGTTTTATCAAAGCAACCGATTTTAATATGTGGAATGTTTTTACAAACGCTTTTGATTTCAAACCAAGAAAGGATTGGACGAGAAAAAGAAAAGAAAATGTTTTCTTTGAACATTAGAGCAATGGAAATTCTTCATGATGCTTTAACCGAAAATGATTTTGAGAAAATCAAGTTACGCTCTAGTGCTAAAGAAATCTGGGATACTCTTGATTCTATGTATGCTTCTAACAATTGTGTTGAAGTTGAAAGTGTTGACAATTCATCTGAAACTATAAGCTGCATATCCACAATGGATGAACAATTGGAAGTGGAGAATGAAGAAGGAGAAATCATTGGATACTTCCATGATCCAGTCAACACAAAAGAACAAGAGGAAGAGGATTCCCAAGAAGAGCTCATGGATGATTATGATCAATCATTATCTAGAGCTCAAGATACACATGTGGTAAACAATCCCAATTCTTCTTGTGTAGTTAAGAAAAATGATTTTGAACAATTGCATAAAATTGTTTTTCAACCAATCATTGATTCGATTTGAAAAGCAAGAAAGTTTTGAAACAAAATGCTGGAAAATCTATTGGGAAGAATGAATGTTCAAATGAAGATTATTTGAAGTTTTACTCTAATGACAAGACACAATACTTGCAAAAATGTTCATAGTAAGCATCACTCTATTATTTGCAATTCTTGTGGAAAATCTGGGCATATTTCTCATACATGCTATATTAGGAGAAATTCTAATGTGAGAAATAATCTTGTTTGGGTTCCTAAAGGACAATCAAGGTCCAATGCTAACAGTCAAGGACCCAAGTATAAGTGGGTACCAAAATGTCCATCTAGTACTCCATGTGTGCAGGATGATTTGAATATCAATGGACATCAAGGTACGAGAAAAGAGGAAGAAGAAGTCAAGAGTTTCTCATGCACCATTGAAGAAGATCATAGCATCTATATCAAGCAAGAGAACTCTCGGGCACCCATTCTTTGGAACTACATGGTTTAAACATCAAAGGAAGCAATGGATACAAGCAAGAAGAGTATCATCTACCTCAAGAATGGATTACCACAGAGTACCATTCAACTATCTTGAGGAGAACAAGAAAAGAAGGATCTCTTGTGAACAAGGGAAAGGATTCTTGCGAGTCTACATCATATGAGAAAGCATTGCTTCATCCCAAGACTAAATTCACTAAGACAAAGTATCAACGAATGATAAATTGGATGAGCAAATGCAATCCTTCAAGTTACTAAGGCTAAGGTATGCAATGGTAAAACCTCCTATGCTATAATCTGAAATAATCTTTGAGGTTTTATACTTTGTAATCTTAGGAATGAGCATTGCAAGCTATCTATTTTAAATTGGTTTTTCATATCCCGATATATATTTCTAAACACATTGCAATGTTTAATAGGTTTAACTCTTTATGCATACATAATGATTTGAAAAGAAAGTATTTCTTTTATGCAAAAGAGTCATGTTTTATTCACTATGTTTTGTTGTTGAATTAATTATATTCATAAGAGCATGTGAATTCTAGTTCCTACAAGCTAAAGACGAATGGATCCAAGTTAATTTGGATACCAAGAAAGAAAAAGATTTATATGGTTTTTGTAGGATTAAAGAAAATTTCTCAAGAATGTGACACGAGAGAAATGATCCAAGTCTTGAGAAAGCTAAACAAGCTATGCTTAATGTTGATGGTGAACACCGAAAAGGAGTTATCTACACCAATCCATCTCAACCAAGCAAGCTTCTATGAGGATAAGAGGAATTACGGTGATATCTAATCCTTACCCCATATTTTGATTATATGAAATTCACTTTTGGGTAATGAATACTTGTCCATCATTGCACTCCTTTAGCAATCAATCATTTATATTTTTCAAAATGTTTTCAGATTGCTAAATGGACCATAAATGAATTTGTGCATAACTTTCTAAGTTCATGTTTTTGAAATGCACAAGTGTAAAATTTGTTTGGATTTCAACTCACATTGTTTTTGAGAAAATGCATACAAATGCTTTGAAAACATATCCATACTTTGATTGCATTCAAATAATGTTTCAAATTGGAAGTTAAAATTGTATATTGAATGTTGGATATGCTTCAAATTTGTCCAATTGAGTTTTCCCTATCATTCACACATTGATTTTGGAATTAAATGTTTTTACTTGAACTCTTTAGTTTCATTATATAACTAGTTGGACCTTATGTCTAACAAGTTAATCACATATGAGCTTCAAGTTTATCTCAATAAGAGAATTCAATTTGTGAAAATCTCATGCTTATTGGATAAATTCTTATTGGTCAAGTTACTCCAAGAATTATGAATGTTCATTAATGCATTAAATTTTAGTGCATTAACCATTATATGGAATAACTTACTAGGATAATATTATGGAACTCTAATCATTAGGATTAAAGAGTTTGTACTTCATCGTCCATGAATCCTAGTATTCCTTGTGTTACTCAAATACATCAGCATTTGTGTTCATCTATATTCTAAGTAACTATCTCTGCATATTCATACTCTTGCCTTGAATGTTCTTATATTTTCAAGACTCTACTCTCTAAGGCAAGATTATCTCTTGGTCAATAGCCAAGTCATTAAGCTTATATATGTTGTGCTGAGCATGTCTTGATAATGCTTTACTTTCATGACCTTGGCTTTTGAGAAAATTCTTCAACATGTTAACTTCAATGTTCAACATGTTCTCCAAATCAAGCATCTTGATATATGCATTAAACCTATTGACTTCCAATATGTTTATAATGAGCATCGTTTTCAAACATGTTTCAAAAATGAATCTTTCATTCATCAAAATTGTGATTTCATAATGCATTATCACATTTTGAAAGAACATTCAAGATTTGAAACACTTTGCATATTTCATTATCCTTCTTGAATAATCTGAACTTCAAATTGATAAATGCTTATCATTATAGATAAGGTTTTCTATATTCATTTTTGTCAATGACATCTCTTCTACATAAAGTATGTTTACAAATTGTCATTAAGAAACAACATTTTTGGTATCTTTTAGTTGTTACCCTGTTGATTCAATGGCTTGAACTTATTTGTTTGGGTAAAACTATGTTTAGATCTTTGATTGTTATTCTCTTTGATCATGTGATTTAATTATATAAGAGCATAAGAGTTTTCATGCCTAATCAATTGTGGACTCAAGGATCATTGAGTACCAAAGAACGTACATCATTTTGCGAGAAAATTCAGTAGTTGCTAACGAAAAGAGAATACTCGAGTATGACAAAGTCAGATAGCAACATTGAGTGTTGGAGAAGATGAAAAATCAAGTATTGGTTGTGTTTTTTTTTTTTCTAAAGTTCTTCATATACTTTTGAAGTCAAGATTGGTAACGAATCACAAGTGATTTTATGCATAATTCTCCAAGTTTAAGTTTTCGAAATGCACAATTCAAAATATTTTAACCACAATTCATTTTGTATTTGGAAAATACATCTCAATGTTTTGAAAATATGTATGATTTGATTGCACTCACATGGTATTTCAAATTAACTACCACTGTACTTAATGGATAGATTGATTTTTTGAGCATTTCTTCAAGATTGAGTTGGCATGAAAGAATAAATTTCTTGGAATCATATGGTTGCATATGAGTATGTTCAAAATTATGAATTAGTTTGATAAGATGATCAGTAATACACATATGTGGAAAGAACATATTCATCTAAGAGCAATTCATTCTATGAGAAAATTCGAGAATGATTAATCTAAATAGGTTGAGAATAGCCTCCACTCAATGTTAGTTATGTGTTTGATGATTAATCCTTATTAACTCAAACATTGGAGTGTGTAGCAAGTGTTTTTGCAGGATATTTTGATGTTTCAGAAGTTGCATACTTCAGTAAAGGCAATGGTACTCGAGTATAGGAATTATAGAAAGCTAAATCTGATATTCAGAAGAGCTTTACTCGAGTATGGATCAGACAGAGGCCAAGGCTCACGATATGCAAGAGACTTAAACCAAGATGATAAAGAGCATGCTAGATTGATGAGAAGCTATGAGCAGAAACTGATCCTATACAAAGCTTATTCAGGATTTCAGCTTCTAAGATGCATTCAAAACAATGGATAATAGCTATCTAGTAATGCATCTATGGACTACGAGAGGATTAACTTGAGTAATTACGATATTATTCAAGTGAGGTATTGTCTTACGTATAAAACATAATCATCTTGGGCTAACTTGATTTCATTCCATTTTATTTCATGAAGATTAGCCTAAACAAACCCATTTTTAAAATGATCCTTATGCTTTAAAACTCTTTTATCATCATAAAAAGCATAAGTGATTTGTTTATAACAATCTCAAGTCCACCCAAGTGAACTTGAAAGTTTTTCAATTCGAAATATCATGATGTGGGCAAAGACTTTTCCAAACCTTATAACATTTGGTGTCATACTATTATTTGGTATCATTAAAGGAAACTTCATATTTTAGTCATGCATTCATTAAGGGGGAGCTTCACATTCATATGTGTTTTACACTCTATAAGCTCTTCTCTTTTATTTGAGGAAAATTCTTTTAAATATACTCATCCACACTCACTTAGCATTAAGTTTGGTGATCACTATCTTTTATTAGTTTTGATGATGAGTTAATTTCACTCTTGAAAATATCTTTTCGAAAGGAATACCTTGATATCCGGTTGCACTAATAAATCTCTTCTAGAAAGGATGTTTTTTAATTTGTAGCGGGAGATTTGGTTATGTGTTACAACTTTGGTGATCAATCTTTGAAGCTGAGATATGCTCTGCATGGATGATCTATAAAGGAAGATCAAAGGATGGAAGATATTCATGATCTTGCTATTGAGCCTTATCAAAGAATCTCATACTGACGACTTCATTTTAGGCCAAATCGTTCATCAATTTGCAAAACCAACATGAGCATTTCTAATCCCTATCTTTTTATATTCGGTAGAAAGTTTGCACATGTTTGGTATCTTTATACTTTATTTGTGAAAGTTGTCTTGAAAACCTCTCCAAATTCTCTCAAATCTGCTTTCATAAAAACATTCTAAATTGCATCATATTTAAAATGAAAGCACTTTCAATCGGGAGAGAAAATCAGTTTCTTTGACTCTTTTAATCTGGTTTCATATGTGTTTTTAAACATGCATAGGGTGCATAGGTTCTAGGTGTTGTGTCTCATTGCATTTCATTGTATTTTGCTGATTTTGTAGTATTTGGTTACGATATCGGTGATTTTTGAGTGTTTATCCTTTCGGTATCGATTACGCTTGTATGAAGTTTACTCAATGAATATATTTCTAGTTGTGTATGATCTTGATATGTTTTGCTGCTGCCATCCTCTTATTAACTTGTGTTGAAATGCAAAATTGGTCGTTTTTCGATATCTTAACTTTCAACTTTTTGCTAATGACAAATAAGGGGGAGAGAATGGCAAGAAAAACATGTTGCATCTAATGTATTCTCATACTCATACATATTTTTCTTAAGGTATTTGCCATCATCAAAAAGGGGAGAATGTTGGTTATACTTAGTTTTGATGATGTCTTAAACAGATGCCATTCTTATAAGCAAAAAGATTGAGTAATATAGTTATCTCCTACATTGACTAACTACTATGTTTAATGTAGATTAGTTCAAGTTGAATCATAGAGGTTAATCAAGAAGATCAAGAAATATTGAAGAAGGTAGGAGCTGCAAAGAATTGATGAGCACAAGTTAAATGATGAAGAATGATCAAGTTGGGAGATGGAAGAAAGAAAGAGTTGATTTATGAAGGATGATCAAGAGAAGAAGAAAGAAAGGAAGATCTTGGTAAATGGAATGAAGATATCATTATTCAAGCTCTAAGATTGATGCTAGAAGTCTCCAAGGTCATATGGAAGTTGGAATGGGTCAATTTGAAGTTAAAGTCAGCAAAAATCAACTTCGGGATGAGAAAACTCGAGTTTGGAACACAAAACTCGAGTTTGAGACTCAAAACTTCGAGTATACAACTCAAAACTCGAGTTTGTAGTGTCTTCAAGCACCTGCGGCGTCTCGGACAAGTGAAAACTCGAGTTTGGGACACAAAACTCGAGTTTGGGACTCAAAACTCGAGTTTGGAACACAAAACTCGAGTTTGGGACTCAAAACTCGAGTATGCAAGTGCTAAACTCGAGTAAGGAAGAGCTAAACTCGAGTATGCAAGTGTAAACTCGAGTTTGCAGCGTGATCAGCTCTTCAGCAACTCTGTTTCACGTTTCAGCACAGGCGAGGTCTGGTAATTCGATGATATCTCTCAAACCAGGAATCGGATTGACGTGAAACCAGTGGCATTTGAAACTAGACATCCAAAGCGTCATTTTGATATATAAATCAAGTCCAAAGGTGTCAAGATCAAGGAGCTATGATTTTTACAAGTTTCCATAAGAATCAACGTCACAGTCCAGACCCACCTTCGGTATTTTGAGTGTAACTCTCAATATACAAATCCGATTGAGCTGAAATCAGTGGCATATGAAAATAGACCCAAAGATCTTTCCATCAAGAGTTGAACGGACCAAAACGGAGTTCAGACCAGGGAGATATGGCCCTCGAAAGTGGACAGATAATTTCAAGAAAGCAATCAAACTTGTTGAGCTTAAGTGCAAACTGCGGTATAGGTTTGCATACCACAGTTTTGGACTTCGAAGCGAACCAGGTTTTTAAATGAAGTCAATACTGCGGTATTGGTAGGCAAACTTCGAGTATTGGACTTCCAGAATGAAACCAAGATTTTAAACGAAGTCAATACTGCAGTTTGCGTAGCCAAACTCGAGTATTGGACTTCAGAGAGCAACCAAGTTTTTCAAGCTAAGTCAATACTTCCGCCTTTTTCTTTGAGTTTGTGAGTGAAAGTATGCAAAACTGCAGTTTGCATGAACATATACGCAGTTTACAACGTTAAAAAATGATTTTTGAATTACACGAATTTGCAAATCACTCTTGTTTGATCCTATTGCTTTCATGAATCATTCACTTATGTTCCCAGATATGTTTAACAAGTTTATTGAGTGAATTTCAGTTAGCACAGATGAAGATTAATGAAGATCAAGGCAAAAAGCAAAAAGTGCTCGAGTGCATTTAATGCACTTACGCAAATCAACCTTCTTTTGAATAATCCACCCGAGCACGCATTCTCAACGGTCAAGAATGCTTTCTTCATCAAGTAAACTCTTCTCCAACGGGCAAATCCTCGAGCCACTTCAGATCAATTAATCACATGGATTAGTTGGAGTTTAGAGAGAGAAGCAGACCACACTTAATGATAATCAACTACAACGGTCGATTCATCCTACAACGGTCATAAACGGTCACGAGACCTTTCTCTATCTATAAAAGTCATGGACACAAGCAGAAAAATGTGGAGATACAAGATTACAATGCCAAAATGCTGATATCTGCTTCTACATCCTTTTCACTGTTTTACTTGTCTAGATAGCTTAGAGAGTGAAATGAATTGTGTTTGTACTTCGGTGATTATTTATCCATTCCTTTGAGAGGAAAATTATTGTAAACACATTATCTTTCGAGAGTTACTCAAGATTGGGGAATCTTGAGTGGGATATACATTGTGTTGATTACAACTTGTAAGGGGGAGTGAATCCTAGTGAGAGGATTACTTGAGTACGAGTGTGTAATCAAGCGGTGTGTTGATTACGTTGATTGTAAGGGGGAGTGAATCCTAGAGAGAGGATTGCTTCGATTCATACAGATCGTGTAATCAAGAAGATTAAAGATAGTGGATTGAAAATCCCAAGTGAGGCTTAGGGATTTGGACGTAGGTCAAGGATAAGGCCGAACCAGTATAAATCTGTTTGCAAGCTCTTCTCCCTTATCTCTTACATTTCCAAAGCATTTACATTTGAATGTTTGTCAATGTGTTTATAACTCACTTCTTTTATACAAGTTGAATTTACTGAATTGAGAAAAGATTTTCATAGGATCTAAATTTTTATACTTCACCCAATTCACCCCCCCTCTTGGGTTCAGCCGGTACTTACAATAATATATATATATATATATATATGTGTGTGTGTGTGTGTGTGTGTGTGGAAAAAGAAGAAGCATGAGGCATAAGCTTGTTAGATATGATTAGTTTTGATGATATCTCATATAGATGTCATTATGAAGAGCAAAAAGTTTATATAATATATTTACCTCCTACATTGACTAACTACTATATTTAATGTAAATTAGTCCAAGTAGAATCATGGAGGATAATCAAGAAGAGTATTGTCCCACAGAGACTGAGATACCAGGAAGTGACGCTCGATTGCTATGATAGTTGTGCAAACAGAAAGTAAATATGATTGGTTTGAGAGGTTTTTGTGATTATGCTAATAAACAAAAGTAAACAGAGAATGATAGTCGTAAGAAGTTAGGCTGAACTTGGAATCACCCTTAAGTATCTCAATCCCCCAGTTGCTTTACCCATTGCTATAACATCTATACTGCATAGCTTCCGCAATACTACAGCATAACTACCAACTACAACGCTATTCAGTTAACCCACCACTATAGTCTATCGAAGCTTCCGCGTTCGATACTACTAATGCTAACTTTACTCCTTCCATATGCCTATGGCAATTTTCTAGTTAGATCAACGCTACGAGCATGGTGTATTGGTTATGAGCGGTAGACCCATTCCTGAAGCCTACAATAATAGGTCAAGCCTTGCACCAGCTTGCCTAGCAATCATTGTTTCTCAGAGGTCTAACCTCGACTCGTTGCCAGTAAACCGAGGCCACAAATCTAGCCCTTAGCTTCCGCTAATCGACAATAATTTAATTCAGCGATAAGCAAACTGAATTTATTGAATTAAGAACTTGCAACTGGGTTCATTCCAAACTTAAGAAATCATCCTCGCTCCGCCATAGGAAATTTAGTTCTTGACCGACGAGGAAACACAAAATAGATAACAACAAAATGACCCATAATCAAAAGATTAAACGAAGAAAACAGAAGATTGACGAAGTTTCGACGAAGTGGAAGAAACCTGTCACGTCACCGCTCCACGTCTTCTTCTCTCCATCTTACCGCAAGGAAGGATCTTTGGGTTCTCTGGAGTTCTCGTGCCTTGTAAATTCTCTCTCTTCATTCGAGTTTGGCCGTATGTGAATGGGATTAGACTCTCAGCAACTCGACCCCCTTTTAGGGTTGGCTTGTTGTTTCCTTATATAATCAAGCTTTCTTGCGGCGTAAGTTCCTGCGAGCTGGGCCTTTCCTAATCTGTCGAGATCCAGTCGTATCTCTCTTTCCAATCTTAGTAGATTGATTCTGCTAATCCTATGGGATTCTTTAAATCTTTTAGTTTCGATCCTCTGCATCTTCTATTCCGTTACGTCAGCAATCTACCTGTTGCTCTCGATCTTCACTATATTTCCTGAAATAATCTTGGCAAAAGATTAGAACAAATGCCACATAGCATCGCGTCCTTTACTTTGCTATAGCTTCAGAGATGCCTTGTATTGCACTTTGATAAGCTGTCCTGCTGCTATAGCGTAGTATCAGCTTTATTATACATTTTTCTCATAAAACCTCACAACTTGTTCTTTTCTTAGCGCATGTTTAGGATATGTGTGAAATGCATCCTTAAGTTTCCTGTATAATGAATTAATGCATTTTTGCCCCCTATATAATGAATTAATGCATTTTTGCCCGAATTTAACATAGTTAAGCTCATATTCACTATTCCATTTTGTCATTTACTACAAGGAAAACATGGCATAAATTGTGCTCATCATCTTCCCCTTGGTGTCTATCACTGTGTACAGAATATTGCAAAACATATTCCTCACAATATTCATGATATCAAGGTTGTGTCTTAGCAATAGATCTTTCCAATATAGTAGTTCTCAAAAGATGTTGCGTTTGTTCCAATGATGATCAACGCCAAATCCCTCAGGTTCGCAAGAAGAAGCCCCCTCTTCAACACTTTGAATGTGCTTCACCCTATCCCATATTTCTTGGTCACTTAAACAACAAGGTTGATTTGCCCGTTCAACCACATTCCGCCCAAAGTCTTTTTTGTTTCTCCTAAGCGGATGACTGAGGGGTAGGAATCGCCGGTGCCTCTCAAACTAATAGACCTTCCGATTTTGTATTGCAAGCTAAAACTCACGTTTTGTTCAAGACATACCGAACATGCAAGCTTCCCTGACGTTTGCCAGCCACTCAACATCCCATATGCAAGGAAATCATTTATCATCCATATTAAGGCAGCCCGCATGGTGAAATTTTGGCTCAATGATACATCGTACGTAAGAACCCCTTCGCTCCACAACATCTTCAACTCATCTATCAAAGGCCTAAGGTACACATCTATCTTCTTTTTGTTGGAAATTATGCCCTAGGGCAAGTCATTGTTCTCCATTAACTTATTACTTCATTCACATGTTTGCAGTGATAACTGATCCCTGGATAAATCTTATAGATGATATCACAAATGTCCCTGGTCGGTCATCTACGTGGGAGCGAAGATGAGATAAGACCAGTATGACTTTGATGAGACATGGAGATACGAATCAAAGTCATGGGCACTTGTAAGAGTACAAGGTGCTTGGACCGACCCACCTATGAGAAGGGCTGCATGGATCTAGTCATAAGCTTATCTCATGTATAACCGCGTCCAACGCCCTATGACCTGAGATCATCATGGATTCCTACATGATGAGTCACTGGTCTTTGACCTAGTCAAAAGTCACCTTTGACCGGGTGATGATAAAGGCTTGGATCGGGATCAGTGGTTTTCATGCGGAGGGATGTGAATGGTCAAGATGGAATTTTTCGCTCACATTTGTAGAGAGATAATACTGGGCCCCTCGATGAGTGAGTCTAAGAAATGTATGGCCATACTGTGATGGAAAGGAGTTTCCATTTCAATTATTAGACTACTCGAGAATCGAGAAAGTACTAGTCAAGAAAAGGAAGTTGACATTATCCATACCTCATCCTTGACCAAATTATCGCGTGACAAAAGGGACGTGACATGGTTGTACGGTAGGTTGTATCGTGTCATCGATCCCCATGTGAATTGGGTAGTCACAATGTCTTGCTAGAGGTCGCTTGCGACTTGTGGGCTGCTACAGTATTGGCCCACTGCCAATCTCATATAGGCCCTCGACAGGTCGCACACAAGAATAACCCAACATGAGCAAGTGTCTAGATTCATTGAATCTTAGATTAATCTAAGATTTAATGAATACTTAATTTGATCTGGGGTGAATATATATATTAAGATGTTCATAGGCTAGCAGAAGCCCACCGTTAATAGACAATGGATTACAAACACTTCCTTGAAAACGGCCGAAAAGCTAAGATAGTATGTGTTTAACAATGTTGACCATCTAAGAATAGTTGTCTAGTCCCCGAGTATATTTAAAAGTTGAATTTTGAACTTGCCAATGCACCTACTGTATTCGTGAATTTTCAAAATTGAATTTTTGAAATTGTGAAAATTTTCAAAATAGAGTTTTTGAATGAAATATTTTCAACAAAATTTGAGACCAGGGTAATGGTCACTTTTGAAATGATGTTGTCTCATAAAAAGGTTTGGTAGAACCCAGAATTTGAAATTTGATTTTGCATTATGTGGTGGTGAAAAAAGTACAAAACTGGAAGAAGCCAAAAACTGTGGTAGACGTACTCAGTTTGTTGGTTCCTGCCAGATACTTTTGGAATATTTATAGAACTGGAAGAAGCCAGAAACTGTTGTAGACGTACACAGTTTGTTGGTTTTTACCAGATGCTTTGGAATGATTACAAAACTGGGAAAGACTAGAAACTGTTGTAGACGTACTCAGTTTGCTAGTTTTTGCCAGATGTATTTAAAATATTTTTGAGTCGCATGCCATTGATAAAACTCTTCTGAACAAGAGCTTTAAAAATTGAGGGGATGTGTTCGAGAGGCTGAAAATCGCACCAGCAGTGAATGCAACCAATCCGAAACATTTTGCCTTGTAAGGGCGCATATTTCACCTTGTATGGTCAGGCACCACACGTGCAAGGGGTTGGGCCCCGGGGACGGCAGTCGTGGACTGGGTCCTCCACGGTGGTGGGCCGTTACATAAAGAGGCATCGGCACCCACGCAGGCGTTTGGAGCAGGGCTCCGTGGATGATGGTCATTTGTCCCAGTATGGGATTCCAATGGGTGGCCTGTTATTGTATGTTCCCAAAGGTGGACACCGGGTCTCTTATGGGGACGGAAACTCTTCCACATTTGCTAATGGCTGTTGATGCCTAGTGACTCGACTTGAGGCCCGGAGGATGCGGTGGCGGATTTAGGGATTGGGATAACTCGTTTGTACCAAGTGGTTGAAGTGATAGCGAGAGCTCTTAATTGTTAAAATTTTTGTAAAATAGATTATCACGCTCATAACTACGTGTCGGTAGTAAATGTTTTCTGAAACCACTCCGGTAGTAAATGTGTTTTCACAAATTTGTGTTGGCAGCGATTGAGTTTAAAAACATGATAGCACCATTACTTTTGGTATGGTGCAGATTGTGAAATGTATTGCGACCACAGAAATTTTCAATGTGTGAAAATTTGAAAATGAGACAGCATAAATGAAATAAAAGGCGGTGCAATTGGTGATAATAATGATACCGGAACAGAAACTGTTAGAATGGTCTAGAGATCTGAACTGGGTAAGTTAGATAAGAATTCCCAGCATACTAAGCAAGAGAAAAGTGGTCTGAGTGCTTAAGTTGAGGAAGCTCAGACACAGAATAGACGAGCAGAGACTCGAGGCGGTAAGACCTAGTGTGCAAGTTTGCACGGGGCGGTGTCCCTGGGCCATAAAACATGTGATGCTTGGCACTGTGTGGATTGATGATTAGCATGGTATTGTAGGCTAGAGATCTAGGATAATTCCCCAAAATTATAAGTTCAAATTTCGAGGACGAAATTTAAATTAACGGGGAGAAATGTAACATCCCAAATTTTGGGATTTGAAGTTTGAATAATATGTGGAGATTAATTATGAAATTTAGGTTTTTTTTTCCTTTAATGTAATTTGGGAAAAAGAATAATTCAAATAAGAAATGAATTATGCCTAAAAAGAATATAGGAAAAAAAAAAATACGAGAATTAAGTAGTGGAATTTGGCCAAATGATTAAATTAATTGTTTGGGAAAATTAGGGATTTATTTCTTTATAATAGGTAATAGTAAAAGTGGGGAAATCATGGAAAAAAAGACAAAATGTTGCATAAAGCCCAGGAATAGTACCAACTCATATATCTATTTAACTTCTATTTACTTCTCTCCAAGCCCCACATGAAAAACGCACAGCAGAAGCAAGACCCATCTGTTATACCATTGTCATTAATTATTTCAATCTTCATTATACACCCAATGAAACACCAAACCCATTTCATTTTTACAGCCCAACACGTTAGAAAATAGACCCTAGCAAAACAATATCCATTTAACCATTGCCTTGTCAAATTATTTCTTTCACTCCCATCCTTGCAACACGTAAAAACCACTGATAACACAATCAGCAAATCAGATTTCCATAAGTCCCTTGATTTGCTTATCTCATTCGGCCATAACACCAGATCATGCAATCAGAAGCAGAGAACACACGCAACAGTAAACCCATGCTTCCCAATCAGCAAATCCAGATCTTCCATACCCCTTGAGCTCCACGTCGAGAACCACTAGTCACTCTTCACCTCAGACTGGTACCTCGGTTCACTATATAACCAAACTCTCGTTCTTAAATCATTCACGTTGCAAAGAAAAAATCAGAACTAAGTCTGAAAAATAAAAGAGAGAAAGACGTGGAAGGAGAGGGATTGAGTCAAACAGTGATCATTCACCCTTACTCTGCTCAACGACTCCAAAGCAGAGGTGTAAGCATTGGTGAATCTCATAAGCCAGGAACTAGAAGTAAGTCTTCGGGTCTCTTTTCCTTTAGTTTTTTTTGTCACTTTCCAACGCCAATAACTAAGTGATAAGCTGTAGGGAAATGAAATAGTGTGTTTCTACTTGAAGGACATGAAACAAGGATTTTTTTTTTTTTTTTTTTTGGACTATGAATATCACTGCTTATATGTGTATATATATATATATATATGGAATCAACACCTTATTTTTTCTACTGAGAGACGTTGGTGCACCTGGGAAAGTAATAGGAGAACAACGTGAAACTAATTGCTGTCATGAATGTAAGCTGCTGTCAAAAGTATATGCACATATATGTCAACGTTGAAAATGAAAAGGAGAGGAAAACTTGTTGTTGTCAGAGTGTATATATATAGGAAACCAAAACATAGGAATTATAGGAAAAACTTTGCTGTCATGTTCTTTAAATATATGTAATGCATGCTAATATTAACGCTAAGAAAGTCAACTTAAACCAAATACATATATATATATACACACAAACACACCCACACGTTGCTGCTTAAGAAAGGAAAAAGGGAACTTATGGTTATAAGTAGATGAAATCGCTGCACAAGGAAAGAATAAGGAAAAAGGCAAAAAAAAAAAAAGAGAGAGAGAGAGAAAGATGACAACTCAGGCAAGTTACTTCCATGTCCTAAGCTGATATTATTGCCTTCTGCCATCTAACCATATAACTATACTAGGCATAATATTGTGCTAGTTTGATTGCTTTCTTCAAACGTAATTAATTTGCAGCTTGTAACATTTTTTTAAAGGCTGTATGCTTCATCTTAGTTTCTGACACATTCACTAGGGTGTCTATGCTAGGTTTTATGTTTCTCAATTTTGCACCTGCTGAATGGCTTGGGTGTTATGATGTAATATATATGTTTGTTTACATGACATGTTTTCCCCAATATTTCATAACTATTTTCTTTGATTTGCATCAGTCAATCAATTTGAAAATGGCAAGAATGAGGGCAACCGGTCTAAGACAAATTCCTAATCTGAGATGAATTCCTAATCAACTTTGATGCCTATGCGCTACAACTCTGATAAATATAGACATATAAAGGAAGGGTGTTACAAATCCAGTTGAAATCTCACACGTCACTTTACATATTATAAGTAACTACTATTGTTTACCTTTGTCTATTTGTTTTTCTTGGTTCTTGTCTTAGCATGGTTTTTGAGGATAACACTTGATCTTCCTAATAAGTACACTTTGTAAGAGTGCATTTTAGACTCTATAATGCATCTTATAATAGAACCAATGGCTCAGGCATATACATTGAAAATATAAGAATACAACAAGTGAAGCAAGACAAAGATAATAGCTCTTTCTACAAAGTCAAATAATACTTTGTTGAATTACCTACCTGTTTTATAATAAAGAAATAGAGATAATAGCTCTATGTCACGCACACACAAATCATTTGACACTGTAAATCTCACACACAAATAAAAAATATTAACTAAAAAACAAACTCAATTGACAAATATATATTTGAGCATGCATTGTAGTAAAGGTTGGTTCACTCTGAGACTACTTGAATAACATTATCCATACAAATATGCTCTTGAACACATTCAGTACATGATTATATTCCAAACATCTTCATCATATACCAAATAGACAAGTGTGTTTTTCACTCTCAATTCACATGCAAAAGTGACTATAAGCTCCACTCTGTTACCAGGCTCCAAATTAGAAATCATATCTTGCCAATTATCTGCATCATTTAAAGCAGTTGTTGCATCTTTATGGTAGAATTTAATGGTACCCTTTGTATGATTTGATATCAAGACACTAACTGGATATACAGATGTCATGTTGTCTTGAGAAGACAAATAGATTATGCACACAATCAATCCTTTCAAGCTTTTGCCCATAATTTGAGGAACTTCAAAAATATTGAAGATCCTTTTCCTTTGAAATTTTTCCAATGAGGATAATTGTCTCCAGGAAGAGAATTAAGTCCAAATCCTCTTTCTGCATCCCTAAATTATATACACAACAAAGAAGAACCTAATTAACCATATAGACAAATATTTACATAGATGGATATCTAAATACAAATGTTATCAGTACTCACTCTTAAATATGTATATTTTAACAGCTAATTAAAATGTTCTTGAATGCTGTAATTGATTAACTCAAAATGATTGAGAGTGAGATTTGGATATCAAATGATTAGGGTAGATTTATTTCCAAATTAATAGGAGTAAAACATTTTTAGATGAAGTCAAATACATTACAAGCCAATATTTAATATGTAGTGTAGTATGATTTAAAGCCTTACGAAGCTTGCATAAGCTATTCAAAATTCCATGTATCCTTATGTTGTTTACATGTTGCACATATGGCACTATTCTAAGCATAATCGACACTTTCTAAATGATTTTAAAAACTCAAAAGCATAATTAATATACATTATTAAGCATTGATACAAGCACTTAGTCACTTGCATTATTATAAGTACACGCGCACATGCACACATAGTAATATTAATAAAAGAATGAACAAATCATTACACTATACTTGGATGAAGAGAAAATTTAGAGAAAAAATTGAGGGAGGGAAAATTAAGAAGGACAACTTTCAAAAATGGTAATTGTTACTATTTATGGGAGTTTTTCCTCTTTGTATTCTTTCCCCTAATTTTTTTTTCTCTATCCAAACATAGGGTAAGTTAAATATGTATGAACAAGGAATTCTTCCAAAACCCAAACAAACTATATGCATTTATAGTAGTAGAGAGATAAAGAGAATAACCTGCGAAATACTCTTTAGAAGTGTATCAATAACTTGGTTGAACTTGCCTACAGGGATAATAATAGAACTCATGAATGTTTCTGACCATTCTTTACGAACTTCCTCATGAAACTCGCCCATTGGTCTTTGGAGCCTTTTTACATGAAGCTTGAGATGTCCTTGGTATTTTCTACGAACATTTCACAACTTTTGGCAAACAAAGGATGTAAAAGACACTTGATTTTCGATGGCATGACTCCAAATGCTTGAAATAATGACCTTGAAGGATTTGTTGGGGGCATCCTTGACAAAATAATAGATTGAAAAACATCATGTGGCAATCCTTTATAACCACATAAAGAAACATATTTAATGTTGTTCATTCTCATTAATGAGATGGGTCCTTGTGATATAGAAGTTTGACTTGCCTCCAAAATCGTTAAGGACTCCATTTTCTCAATGTCTTCATCCAACCTTTCAATCTTGGAACAACCAAAAATATTAAGTGTTCTCAAAGATATCAAATCATATATACTTCTTGGGAGATTCTCCAAGCCTTTGCAATTTTTTAAATTTAACAAAATAAGATGTCTAAGATTTCCAATGGAAGAGTGAATCATAGACAAACGAGGACAATCTTTCAATATCAACTTCTCAAGATATGGTAATTTTGAAAAGTCGGTGTCTCCATTAGGCAATGAGAATGACTCAAATTCAGAATCTTCAACGATTTCAAAACCTATACAAAGAGATTATCTCAAAATAAACATCATAATAAATAAATAAAATAAAATAACCGAAAAAATAACACAAATCTTGTTACTAATATTTATTTCCAAAAGTTTGCAAATACCGGCTTTTCTCCCATACTTTTGTGAGATTACTCCACTTTAAGTCAATGACAACTATCTTTTTTAGATTGAAGTTTGTTGGCAAGTTTTTTAAGGGAAATCCATGCCAACAAAGCCACCTCAATTCTTTTGATAGATAAGCATAGTCTCCATTAAGTTGTACATGCTTAAGGTTGAGTAAACGAAGCTTCTTTATCTTCTCAAATGCATTGGTACTCAAGGTTACTGAATTGTTTCTTGGCATGTTTAAAGACAATCCCTTGATAGCTATTGTTCCCTATGAAATAGGAAAGGAGGAACAAAAAAATTATAATAGACAATCAGTAATTCAAGGAGTGCATAGTGCACAATGAATACAACTCCAGGATTGCATAATGCATAATGAAGAAACAAGTATTAAGATTTAAATTCAAGTAATTTAATAAATGAGAGAATTGCACAATGAAGTTAATCAAAAGAATTCTTACAATGTTGTTTTCTAACACATTCAACACGTCATCATTAAGCCATAATCTTGTACGCTCCTCTGGCTCCTTTGGTGATTGCTCTCGAATGATTTCTCTTCCCATATCACGTAGTAAGTCATGCATATCAAGTATATTTTTGTTTCCAAATTTTACAACTTTTACAAGGCTTTGCTCAATCGATGAGTAATTCAGTTTCTGCATGAAGTCCAAAACCATCTAATATTTCTGTAGCATAGCTTCTATCCTTCCCAATAAAAAAACAACATATGTCTAGGAATAGCTCTTGTTCTGTTTTGTCACTCAAACCATCATAACTTATTTGTAGAATATCACATATTTCACCATTGGGAATTCGTTTCAATTTATTCAAAGTGCTTTCCCAATAAGGTATTTCCCTGTCAAACAAGTATGAACCAAGGATTTCAAGAGCTAGTGGCAATCCTCTACAATATGATACTACCTTTTCGAAAGTTCAATGAAATTTCTTTCAGGAAGTGCTTGTTTAAACCCATGCCAACTAAAAAGCTCAAGAGATTCATTATCATCCATTTCCCTTGCATTAAATACTTTATCCACTTGAAGGATCTGAAGTAGACGTTCATCTCTAGTAGTGATAATTATTCTACTTCCTTGCCCAAACCACTCACGATCCCCACATAAAACTTTGAGTTGGTCTTCATTATTCACATCATCTAATATAAGAAATACTCTTTTTCGACAAAGAGTTTCCTTGATTAGAGATGTTCCCATTCCTGCATTTGGTAGGTTGATCCTTCTTGTCTTTGAGATGCTAGAAAGAAGATGTTGTTGCAAATAAACTTGACCATTATCTTGCTTCCACACTTCCCTAATATTTGCAAGGAAACCCTTTCCCACAAAACTTTGGCCTATTTCATTGTAAATAGCTTTAGCCATCGTTGTTTTACCCATCCCTCCCATCCCCCAAATGCCTATTATGATGGTCTCATTTGATTCACCACTTAGCAATTGGATGATATCATGCATGCGAGAGTCCAAACCCACTGGATGGTGAGCAACAAACAAATATTTGTTGTTGTCTAGCCTCATTGTGATAGTTTTAATGATATCGTCAAGTAACTCAGTCTCATTTCTGGAGACAACAAGAAATTAGTTAACTAGAATTCTATTAAGGCAACCATTAAAGCAACAAAATGACATAATAGAAGTGTGGAATTAGACAAAACAAGTAATTGAATATCACGGTTGAATAGGGAGCAATTTTTGCTGCTAGTTTCATCTTTCTTTCCCTGCTTGGTGAGTATCATTGATTAGATCATCATTTATTTTTTCTTTCAAGGTAAACAGAGTATCAGCTCAGCAACTATGATCTAGCTATACAAAACTTGAGCACGTGAGATGCATATGGTACATTATATGGTTAGCTATGCACCATATCCCTACACATACATGGAAGTTACTTTCACTTATTTATGCATCTATACGCAACTTTTTAATTTTCAATGTAAATAAGATATAGACACATTTTATATATGAGAAAATCAACAACGTTAAATGATTTATATTAATTAAACAGAAGTTATAGCTTTTTCCATTTATTTCTGAATAATGTTATCAACACCCATTGATTATAGATACAAGATAAATAATAGTAAGTTGTGTGCCTGTGTCTTTCTTTATTGACAGGGAAAAAGAGGAAAAAGTCTTTCTTTACTGACGGGAAAAAGGGGGAAAAAGTGACTTTTTACCAACTACCACGATTTTATGCATACAATAAGCACTCAACTAGTGTCACATAATATGCTACCTTAGTTTACTTTTGGCCGTCATATGCTATCTTTGTTACATGGGGGGGTTTGAGTGATCCTCAACCTTTACTTACACCTTAATTACCTTGTTTTTATTAATTGAGCAAGATAGTTCTCTATAGTTTTTTTAATGTTCCTTTGGTCATTAATTATAGGTAGGTAAGCATGCAAAAGTAGCTTAATCATGAATCTAACTATGTTAAAAACAAAATTAAAAAATTAAACACATATACAGAATAATAACAAAATTAATTAATTTGGCTATTTCAAATAATAACAAAAAAATAACAATACCTATAATTTTGCATATCCCACCCCGATAAGTTGGCAGCTTCAATAAGGGCTTTCTTCAAATTGTTTGCTACTTTCATGCCCTTGCTGATTGGGAATGTTGTTATAAGCTTTTTCCATGCTTTTCCAAAGGCATTTTGTTGTTCACAAACCTCGATGGTCGCACATCATAGAATATAGGGAAAACCTCTTGATTAGTTGTTTTGTAACACTCCATGATTTTCTCTAATTCTTGCAAACACCAACTAGAGCCTGCATAATTTTGTGAGAATATGATGATTGAAATTCTAGAACTTTCAATTGCTTGTAGTAATGAACCCGAAATGTGTTCTCCCCTTGCAATCCCTTCTTCATCCATGAAGACCTCGATTCCTTCTTTCTTTAGAGTAGTACAAAGATGAGTAGCAAATGACTTGCGTGTATCCTCACCTCTAAAGCTTAAGAATACATCATAGATATATGTAAACTTTTGCTTATCTCTAGTGATTTCCCTCCCCATTTCTTGTAGCAAATCATGCACATGAATTTTGTCATCGACAACCTTTACAAGGCTATGCTCAATAAGTACTTGCATTCTCATTTCTATGGGGAATCTTGAGCCCTTAAACAAATGTGTAACATAACTTTTTCTCCGGCCCACATAAAAGCATGCTATGTCACAAAATAATTTTTTTTCTGCATCAGCTAAAATGTCAAAGCTTATTTTAAGCATTTGTTGTATTTGGGAATGTGGAACTTTTTTTAATTTATTCAAAACTTTTTTCCACTCTAATTTAGTCTTATTATGCAAAAGGGAGCCTATAACTTCAAGAATCAATGGTAGCCCCTCACAGAAAGTAATTACTTTCCTAGAAAGATTCTCAAAGTCATTTGTTGTACCAAATTTTTTAAATGCATGCCAACTAAAAAGCTTAAGAGACTCTCTGTCGTCCAACTTTTCCACTTCATATGATATGTCAACAAACTGATCGAGTAAACACTCTTTTGTTGCTGTTACGAAAATCAAACTCCCTTTACCAAACTGCTCTCTATTTCCGCACAGTTCAGTGAGTTGGCCTCCTTGATTTACATCATCGAGTACAATGAAGGCTTTTCTCGTAGGGTCCTTCCTTCGCACAATTCATTTGAATATCAGAAAGAAGTTGCTTTTGTAGAAGAAATTGACCATTATTATTCTCCCATACATCCTTGATATTAGCAAGAAAACTTCTGCAATCAAAATGGCCACCAATTCTATCATAAAGAGCTCTAACGAGAGTAGTTTTACCAATACCTCCAACCCCAAAAATTCCGACTATAATTGTATTTCCCTTATGAGATTTCCTGTCCAATTGGAGAAGCAGTTTTTGCACGCGAAGTTGTACCCCTACTTGTGAAGGCGATATGGATTTTTCAATGAAATCATTGACGGCTTCGTGGTCACTGGAGACAAGTTAGAATTAGATTAAAATTAATGGAGGAACATGTTACGAAAAAAGATATATTAAAATATATTCACACATATTAGAAATGACCAATTTCTATATAATTTGATTTACCAAAACTCATTCTCACTAAGAAACAGTTACGCTCATATCTGTTGTTAGAACTTAGAACCCATACAAGGATATAAACAGTACCTAAAAAAATGAGTTTATAATTTATTGCAAATCAATTGCAAAATTCATTACTTAAATAGTTTCGATGGATTTTTTCTTGATTAGTAACGGAATTATGCATCACTAAATGAACATAGAGGAGAAGGTAGTAAACAGAAATGGAGTAGTGAGAACAAAATGGCGGATGTAGAGGAGATGGAGGTTAAGGTAGCAACAAATACCGATGGAAGAGGGAGAAGTCACGGCTTGGATTCCCATATAGAGAGTGAAAAGAGAGAGGGTATTTTGGTCAGAAAAATTTCATTTCAATTTCCCCGGGATTAGGACGGGATGATTGGGACAGGAAAATCTTGAACACCCCTGCGGATAGGTTGTGGAGAGCATGGGAGAATACGGCAAGGAGAGCTATTATTTCAGGAAAGCTTCATCTGACAGGGGGACTAACGGAAATTTCAACGGAGTTAATACTTATTCAACAAGGAGGGACTGACCAACGTAATAAAAAGGGGGGAAAAAAAGCCAAGAATCTGCTTTACATCAAGTAAAACTATAAGACCCTCCCAATTAAATTTTCTTAATGTATGAAATAGAATGGTAAATTAGGTGTTATCAATTCTCCCCTCCCCTCTTGGACTACACAGGGACCCTCCTCTCCCCTCCTACACAATGTAACCTTCCTCCCTTTCTCTCTCCTCCATTCCCCCCCCCCCCCCCCAAAAAAACCAACCAAAATGGCTTATTTGTATGATCAAACTCGTATCAAGAGTTATAAAAGAAAAAGAAAAAGAAAAAGAGGGAAAATTAAATTATCGATGCTGCAGCAATTATAGTGCACGTGGTGTTTGGCAATTTTCTCTTGATGAAACAAAGAAGGTCCCCTCGCCCGGGGGGCAGAGGAAAAAAAAAGACACAGATATATCATATCTCTTTCGACTACTTATTTTTTTAGTTGAAGCATGAAGTTATGAATTTCATGAATTGTAGCAGGCAGGTAATTAAAAATCATATAAAGTGAAAGAGCCAAAAGGATTAGTTTTTACCCAAAATCATCTGGCAGTGTGAAGGCAAACGGCAAGGACCACACAGCGTCAGAGGATGATGAAGAGGCCGAGGAAGACATGGATATTGATTGCAGTATAGCTAAGATATGAAGACTTTTGAGTGAATAATTGATTCCTCAAATAACTTCCCTTTTATACTGCTACCTGCAGGCGCGTTCTCATATCAAGTAAAATTTAGTCCTCATTAAAGAATGTTATATTAATTAAATCTAATTATAAAATAAACAAACTTAAAAGATACCTCTCCACTTTCTTTTTTATTCCCATCTCTGATCAGATTGAGAAAATCGACATGACCAAACACCGTATATTGTCTTGAAATCCAAAAGTACTCACGAGTGTTCAAAAACACAGCAAAAATTGTGACTGGTGGTGTGAGTATTGACGGGCCATGGGTCACTGTTACTGCTTGGATCGTCGACTTCTTGTTTTGCTCGTCAGAAAGGAAAAAGAGGACCACACAGTGAGTGCTTCTGATTCTTTGGTGGGCTCTTCTTCTTAGAATGGCAAGGAAAGAATCTTCATGAGGATGCGATAGGGGAAGGACTAGAGACACGAGCTGAGTGACGGAATGTCGTTCTGCTTCTGTATTCTTTTCCTCGAGGACAGAGAAGAAGAGCAGATGCCATCATCGATGAGGGAAGACATAAGCCGAACCAGAGGACTGATGGGATGATGATGTAGAACGAATCCAAAACAATGCTTGGTGATTACAGCTTACAGCTTATAGCTTACAGATAAATACAAATTTCAGTCATTCAGACTTCCGAAACCAAAAGAGAAAGAACAAATAATCCTGATATGGCACACATGGTACAATAATACCAACACAATCGGATGGGAAGTTTCCTATTGACTCCACAACCGACGCTTAAGCAACAACCAAAAAAAACAAAAGCACCTGTGCACTTCCAACACAGACCACAACAAGAATACAGCGCACAAGAATGGCCGACTACTACAGGAGAGAAAAAAACAGAGCCCTAGATGACAGATCCGACACACAAGCAGAGCACACATGGTTTCGTTTTTATGGATCAAACATTAAAGAAACACCTATGGAACTTTAGTTGAAGGGAGAGTCATGGTTTAATGAGGCTTTAAAGCTTACCAGCCAAAAGAGATCACCGAAGCGCAGATCGATGATACGAGGAGCTTCAACCGTAGATAGACATTTGCAAGCGAGACAAACTCCAGCGGTCTTCGATGAACAGATCGGCCAACCTCGAGTCAACACCTTTCAAAAATGAACCACAACAATCCGGCGGCCTTCAACACCACCTGCCGGAGTTGAACACCCACGCCGACTCTAACGGAGATGGAGAAGAAACCAGAGCGACCGCCGGAAAACAGCCCAAAACACGCAGCTGAAACCCACGCCGGAAACCAACCTTAACCGCCTACAAGCAGCTGCAATCGCCGCTACGAGAGGGAGCGTCTGTGGTCTGTTCTCCGATGAAGAGAAAAGAATGATATGAAGAAGAAGAGAGAGAAAATGTGAGTTGAAAGGTTGGTGGAAATATTTAAAAGATAATGTTCTACTTTTTACGCTTCAGAAACACGAGTGATCGTTCCCACTGGCGCCAAGCTAGAAAGATACGCTAATAGAGTCGGGAAACGGGCTGATGTCTAGGTCCTAAATTATTTCATCGGTTTTAAGATTTTTGTCCTAAAAGTAAAAGTAAACCTGAAAGGATTAGTTCTATAGGGCTTGAAAAGGCCAGTCTTATGCGGCTGTATGTTTTTTCATTTTTAATAATTATTTATATGATAATGTTATTATTAATTTTTTATACTTTATTAATAATTTTAAAAAATATTTAGTTGTTATTTTTTTTAATTAAGTTTCATAAGAATATCTTGTATTAAGAATCTTAAAAATTAAAAATTTATCAAATATATTCTTATTTCATAAGTATTCTTACCGATTTTGTATTTTTTGACTTATTTTCTAGTGATTTTTTTATTCATATCTTGTGTTATTTATTTTTTTGACTATTTATACTTTTTAAGATAAATTTATAATAAGTATTTTTAATTTTGTTAAGTCTTTTTATTAAGTATTTATGATTGTGGCATGTAGATAATACTTTACTTTGATTATGACCTATTGATGATTGTTTGTTTATGATACGTGTTGTTTAAACCTTAATGTTGACAAATGTATTTGTTAAATTATAACTTTAATTGTTGTAATTTATTAATTATATTTCTATAAAAAAATATAGGAAAAATAATTAAAATTTAGAAAATGGCTTCTTATCATAGCTCGTACATTCATGGACCAGGCCTTAAAAAAAATATATGTTTTTCTTACCCCGAGCTTAAAAGAATTCCTCCTTTTAGGCCCTAGCCCTTCAAGAGCAGACCCTCTAAGGCTGGGTCAGCCCTAATTCCTAATTTGAAATACTCAGCATTGAAAAAATTAGTTTCCATTTTTAAGAAAAATAGTATCGCAAGGATTAAAATTATTTATTAAACGTTAAACGCCAATGTTTTAAACTGTCAATCAAATCTATTATCCATAGCAATTAAATTCTGCCGGATCAAAATTTAGATATTAAGTGTGATTGAGTTTTGGAGCATTGGGTTTATTTTATTTTTAAAAAAGGTATCTGTGAGTTGTGACTTTCTAAGGACCCGTTTGGTATGGAGAAAATTGAGGAGGGCAAGGAAGGACATAGAAGATTTTGAAAGATAAGGAAAGATGAGTTGTTTAATAGGAAAGAAAATGAATGGGTGGAAAGTAAATAATCAATAAATGTCTATTACCCTCAAAAGTAATTAATTCAAAATAAAAAAGAAAAATGATTTTTTGCTAAAATATATTTTTCAAAAATATGCTTCCTATCAAGTTCGAACTTGTGTAAAAACATTTCCCGCCAAGTTCGAACTTAAATGAACGTTCCCACCAAGTTCAAATTTGAGAGGTAAATTTGTCAAAAAACGTGAACAATGACGTGGGGGATCCAAGATCCCACCAATTTTCATGGATCCGATCTTCCCATATATAAGCGAAGATTGGTGGGCCTAAGAACCTAGCTTCCCACGAAGATTGGTTCAAAATATGTACCAAATGGAGGAACTTTCTAATTTTCCTTTTCCTTCCCACTGAATCCATGTACCAATGGGCCCTAAGTGTTTTTTTCTTTTCTTTTTTGCTCGAATCGGATGTTTTTCATATCCGATCTTAAAAGCACTTTTAAGACCGGATGTGTTTTTACATCCAAATCTTAAAAGTCCTTTCATTTTTTTTTTTTTTTTAAGGAAGGGACGTTTAAGACCGGATGTTTTTCATATCCGGTTTTAAAAGTACTTTTAAGATCGGATGTGTTTTCACATCCGATCTTAAAAGTCTTTATTTTATTTTATTTTTTGTGTGATAGGAATAGAGTTTAAGGACCTACTATCTTAAAAGTCCGACGTTTATGACCTCATATTTTAAAGGTCCTAAAAATATTTTTTCTAAGATTGGTTGCGCATCCGGTTTTGAAAGTTATAGACTTTTAAGACCGCCCGTAATAAGACTCGTCGCAGCATTCGATCTTACAATGCCTTTTTATCCGGTCTTAAAAAGCCTTTTGTACCCGTGGCTCCCCATCTCTCTCTTTGGAACTGAACACCGCTCTAAAAGAAAATGGAATAAGCGTTTCTAATTTTCCATAGGAAAACTGAAAAAAAAAAAATATTGATTTTTAAGTGGGTAAACCTGTCAACCCACAAGCCGAACAAGCCGGCATGTGAACTTGAGTCCACACACCGGCCCAACCCGCTTTATTGGCTCTAAATAGAATATGTTAGTTCCTTACAACGTGGCGGACTTAGTCACCATTAGAAGAATTGCCCATGTTTATATTAACAGTTGTCTCAAATAGAATTATTTCTAACCCTGGCTTCCTTGACAATCTATTATAGATATAGAGATGCTATAACTTTTTGAACTTTTTTTTTGTTAATAGAATGTTTTTCCCTTATAATCTACCTTCATTTTGATTTTAGCTTTTCAAAGGACAAAATTGTCAAGGTCTTATTATAAAATATAGGGATTAACATTATAGACAAAAAGAAACTTGGGGACTAAAACTAAAATGAGACAAACTATTAAAACAAAACATTCTACTCCCTCCTATCCTTAATATACTATCTAACTAGAAAATTGATGTTAGTCCTAAATGTAAGATATTTTTGTATATTTATCTTCTTTTTTTTAAACTAACCCTATTCATATTTCCTTGACGGTAATTTAGGAAACCTTCTTTATAAATGTTTGAATTCCTGCAAACCATGTGCAGAAGTGCTTTTGCCTTCAAATATTTCGTGGATTCTTTTAAACAATGTGCAGCCGTTTGAAAACGTAAACTCTTAAAGCGGTTGAGAATATTCGAAAAAATAGGGAGAATATTTTTTTATATATAAAAGGACAAAATAGTATTAAAAGAAATAACAACGTCTACAAGTTACAAATAGATATAGGAAAAAAATTACTACATGTGATACAATAAAAAATCTTAGAAATTGTCCTAATACTAAATTCGAGAAAGCAAAGAGAAGCCCCAATTTTCTGCTAAGTGATAGTAAGTCCAAGGGAGGAATCTTTAAGAAGGTGTATGAAATATTTATAGACACAGTAGATGAGACTAGCTTGCAATTTGATTGTTGCATCCTAATATTTTGAAATCAAAATAGAGTATTACAAAGACACTTGAAATGGAAGGTAGTTCTTAGAATGGTTTGATTTAGCCTTAGAAACTCTTTAATGGGAGAACCTGATGGCAAATAATTCCATGACAATAATGCTTTACAAGCTTCTTATATTTATGGAGTATAATATCCCATCCATCATCATTTAGTAGTAAACAACGATCTACTATACTCCTTGGAATGCTAGGCTGAACCTGTGAAGCAAACTGCAGAAGTAGTGAGACCAGGTTGGTGAAATTAACTGCCTGTTAGATTTCCTTAATCAGTGCACTTGGACTATCCATTTTTCATTAATGCAAGGCTAAATTTTGCTAAGAATATGCGTTCAAATTTTTCTAACTTCGCCTCTCTCACCTTTTCCATCTTAATTTCTTCAACACAACCAGCAGAATCGAATCCACCCACTCACCGTCATTGATGCATCTCAGCCATTTTCTGTTTACCCACTGCAAGAAAAAATCAGGTTCCGCCATTTTACATCCTCGCTGACTGTAATATCCAAATTTTTAAAAAAATTAATTAATTAATATATGGGGTGGGCAGCGGCGTATTGACTTTGTGGGAGGGGTGGGTAACCCCAATCACTCTCCGGTCCGGTTTCTCTTTCTTTGGTGGGTTTTCTCCTCATCCCTCCTTATCTTTCATTTTTTTCATCAATTAAGATCTTAAAATATATTTTTTAAGACTTGGCCAAGATGCAAAAATATTTTTTTAAGATCCGTATATATTTTTTTTAGTACCAATCAAGATTGAAGTACTTTTTAGTACAAGCCAAGATCTTGAAGTATTTTTTTAGTATTAGTCACAGTGTTGAAATATTTTTTCAACATTCTAAATTTTAGGATCTTGAAAAAATATTTGTAATCGACTAATATTGAAAAGTACTTTAGGATGAGACAAGCCAAGATTAACTCAAATCAACGGTGCCTAGATTGATTGAGGAGAGAAATCAAAGGTTGAGATTAGATGAGGAGGGATAATGAGAAAGTAGGATAAGGAGAGGATCCAATTGCATCACTCTCCTCCCTTCAATATAAACATACCCTGCTGTGAGGATAGCGAGAACCCAATCATTCCCCTCCCTTCAGTATAAACACACTGTGTAGTGTGGAGAATCAGAGCGAGACCGAGTGTGGAGAGCGAGAGCGCGAAAAGAAGGAAAGAAGGAGAGCAAGAGTTGGAGGATTTATGTTTTTTAATTAAGTTATTTATTTTATAAGATCATTTAGATAATTAAACTCATTTTTTTTCAACAAACTTTTTATACGAAAAAGTTATTCCACATTTTTTTTCCAATAAGAGTAATATTATATTGATTCGTGAAAATTCGGGATTTAGATTTTGGGAGAGTTTTGAGTTTGAATAATAGATGGCTATATATATATATATATATATATGTAAAGCGTGACGAATAATTAATTTTAATCAATTTAGATTTGTTTGGTTATTGTAGGAATTTAAAATTAATTTCGTACTTAAAAAGTTTAGGTTTTGTCTTATAGGATATTTCTACCATTAAATGTGGTTTAAATAATTTATTTGGGTTAATAAAGATATTATTGAAATTTTAATCGGATTAATTTTGAAAATTTGAAGGATTAAACTGTCATTTCTAAAATTTCATTAGTCTAAATTATTATTTTCGAATTTCGTAAGACTAAATTGTTATTTTTGAAATTGGAAAAAGTAAACGGTCATTTTTTAAATTTAAAGCCCGAACTCTCATTTTCAGTTTTTATTATAATAATGTATTATTAAAATTGGTATATTTTGAATTATATGAAATTATAAGTTTTAAATAAGATTGATTGATGGTTACTAACATTTGTCGATAATAGTTCTAATGCGGGTCCATCAAGGAAGACTTCTGAAGTTTAAGTTATTTCTACTAACAGTAGTGCTCCCATCCTTTTGGTATTGTTGGATTATTGGATATTTTCATATTAGAGCTCATTTTACATACTCTAGTATATTTTGATAAATGATGAAACATTATTCAGCTTAAAAGTTTGGACCTTGTAAAATCCAAAGCTCAACTATATGCATGAAATATCATGATGAATAGTTTGATCAAACCCTCAAATGGTTATTATTTTAAGAAAATGGAGGATGTTACATTGGCTCCTCTCTTTGGTCTTCTCTTCGTTTCTCATTCATTGATCGTGAGAATGCAAATTAAAGCCAGCATAAAGCGGAACTAGTGAAGGTGTTACACATCTATCGCCTCACCTTTTCAAGGTGGTGGGTAGTGTGCTTCTTTACTTTTATTTAATTATTCATTGCCTAGTTTATAGAACGTCACGCATCAAAGAACTTAAGCAAAGAGAGCATGCAAACGTTTTGGACAATAATATACCGTAATGTAAATATATTGAAAGGATAAATTTTCTTAGAGGGTTAATATATAGTCATAAGAATATGATACAAACACAACTAAAATATTGTACAATCATCTCGAGAATAATAAATAACCAAAAGTCACCAACAACATCCTCCGTCAACACCTCAATCCCGCTCCACATTCTTACCTCCAACTCCCCGCTCGCCCCAAATGTATTGCCTATGTCCTTAGAATTGCCCGGAATCCCGAAGGATCCCGAGTAACCGTTAATTTCATATAAGATGTATATGCAATGCATGTAAAAACCACAAATAAACACAAACCAAATAGCATTCAAGCATCATGTACACGGCAAGACACACGCCTAAATCCGGAGTTAGCGGCCCTAATAACACACAAGACATGCATCGCAGGCACAACACACAAGAAGGCACAACACACAAGAAGGCCTTCGAGGCATGGCATTCTTAATAGCACACAAAACGTAATTACAGTGGCACAATACACAACAAGGAGCATTGCACAGCACATAGCAAGGCCCTATGCTCCCAACACATTCTGGTTCCATAACGCTTGGAAATATACAATAACCGAATGCATACAATATCCATGGTAAAACATATATACAAAAGACATACAAAGTATATGAGGTTAAGGTTACTACTTGGTGGTCATCCAAATATTAATATATTTCTTAATGTCTGGTTAGCAAAAATAGCCCTAGAATAACAAAATATAAATAAATCCTCAACACTTATGGAAATTCTCCTCAATAAATATTTTACTAGCTGATCAAGAACAAGGCTTTTCTAAGTATCCAAACCCTTTAAATTCCTTTTCTTAATAAAGAATTTATTATTGGTCAAATTCCATTCATTTTTGGCCAAAAACAGAAATTTCCAAAAACAAAACCACTCACTTCAAAACTTTCATAACTATTTCTAGAAAAATCCGATTGAGGTGGTTCAAAAAGCTAAGTGACCCATAATATGTCTATTTTTTTTTTACCAAAAATATCCTTCTTGACTAGACACAATGAAATCTTTACCCAAGACCAAAATATCACCGCCGGGTCAAAATTGTTTTCCCGTTTTGTGGCCAACATTCAAAAATTTGTTTCTCTTAGTATAAAACTCCAAAAATTACAAATTACCTATAAAATTAAACATTGGGATGTCTAATTCATTTTTGGAAAATTTCATAAGTTCATTTGCTATGTCAAAACTCTTGTGCAAACCTACCGACTTTACATATTTCTCACAAAACAGTTTTGCTATTCCTTGGTATTTGCCTTTAACAATTCCAAAATCATGTTCTATGCTCATCCTCATACAAAATCTTATTCTAAACACTTTAAAGTCATCAAAATCAAATTATATCCTCATGTTCAAGGAATTGGCCGAAAATCATGTTCCACAAACAACAAATCAAGTTTTCATTTTAACAACATATTCTTCCTATATCATGCTTGATCTTTCTTTCTAGGCCATAAAGCTTAACTTTAATCCTTTATTCATTCTCTTCATCAACCAATCAACCCATTTCATATGAAAATACTCAAGGAAATAACCATTTTCAAGCCCAACAACCTTGAAATCATAAGGAAGTTAAAGGTAAAGCTTACTTGTTCTTGGATCCTCAACTTCCTTGAAACTTTGTTCTCCTTGTGCTCCAAATCCTCTTCGTCCTAGGCTCCTCCAAACAAGATGAGAGAGTTGTTTATTAGGGTTTTAACACATTGAAATGGGTAGAAGAGAGGAGGAGAAGAGTCCTCAATACTTATCTTGATCTTGATCCTTGGCTTTCTCTTAGAACTCTTGAGTTTCCAAGATAGCTTATTCCTCTCTTGCTCTCTCTTGGTTCAAAATTTTCAGTAAGCAAATGAGGAGTTTAAGTCTTTAATTAATTCCCTCCAAGCCTACTTGTTCTCCAAGAAAAATTGTGGCTTGCTCTAGAAGTTTTCCCCCCTTGAATTCTCTACAAGCTTCTAGAGAAGTCTTTGTCTTGCCTCATACACTTCCTCCTTTGTCTCCATGGAGGACGAAAAAAATTGAGGGCTGATTAGGGAGGTTTAGGTTAGCAAAAATCACAAATTTATGTCTTAAAATATTCCCCTTTAGTCCTTCCTTAATTCCCCAAAATAACAAGTGGCTTGTTCTAGACTTTTTTTTTTCTTGATTCTTGCTTATAAACATGTGATAAATATGCTCCTTCTCCTTTGTTTAAGGCTACCCAACACACTTCTTCTTTGTTCATTCTTCAAACTTCTAGAATAATCTTGGCGTGTGGGGGGAGCTTGAGTTACCTTCTAAAAGCTCTTAAGCCCATGAATTGATGATGATGTCATGTAGATTATATAAGCATGTACTTAGATATTTTCAAATCACATTGTAAATTCTCAAGCAAACCTCTTGACTTCTAATTATGTGCAAGGCTTCTTGAATAAGCTTTTTAACTATTTATGAGAAAGGCTTCTTGAATACTCTTCCCTTCTTATTCCCTCAAAAACGTAGGGAACCCTTATCATCCAGAAATGTCATGTGCATATTTATTTTAGCACATCTTTGCTCAGCTAATTGTCTCATACCTTAGGACATAGCTAAATGGCATTTTCACCAACCAATTAATACCGTATAAGTCTTTCGTGCCCTTCTGCATGGAAACTTTAGTTTCTATGGCCTATACAAACTATGTCCACTAACCAATATGGCCGAGTTACTTAGCCCCCGAAATCTATTTTATCTCTTGACATTCCTAGGACTCTTCCCGAATTGGGCTTAGTTGTCCACCTACTTTAGGCTTATTCTTAAGTCTCTAGCCCCAAAATTCATGATATTATAGAAGGTATGACAGGTTGAAGGAGTGGATGGGTGAGCAAAGGAGGAGGTAGTGGAGGGTAAGGCATAATGAGAGGGGGGGAGAAGATTGACATATAACTTAAGGGCGTAAAAAGTCTTTTGGAAACACTTGTTAATTCTAGATTCCGCCCTTTGGTCTAACAAGGAATTTGAGATATAGAATCCCTTATACTCCCTCTGGTCCTTATTATAAGGCACCGATAGCAATTATATTTGGTTATTTTTATAAGACACCTACTTGTTTCCAAAGCACATTAATTTTTTTTTTTTCATGTATGCCCATAATTAATAAGGGTAGTGGGTGATAATAATAATTAATATAATATTACAGTTTAGTGCAATTAATAGGGGTAGTATTGGAAGTTACTTAAATTGTAGGACAACTTTATTGACTTTAACTGTTTTTATTGTTTTGTGAAAATTGTTAGTTGGTGCCTTATAATAATGACTAGAGGAGTATTTATTTTATATATTTTAAAAGTTGTTTCAGGAATTTTCCCTTTTAATTACATCTTATTATAAAATATTTATATATATAATATCAAACAAAGCTAAGTCCGTAGGGTCGGTAACCATATAGGCCTGGTCTTTAAAAAAGCATGGTCTATTTCCCCTACTCATCTATGCTCTCTCTATCCCTATAATGTTAGCCCTTGACGAGTTCAAACCAAAATGAGCCAAGTCCAAAAAGTCCATTTTTTTTCTTTAAAATGATTTATTTTGCATGGTTAGTCCACTACTACGTAATATATATTTTACTACCAAAAAAAAAAATCCATTTGTTTAAAAAAGGAAGTAAAAAACATAGACAAGTAGCATTTTCAAAATTATCCGAGTCAATAGAATGGGCTTCGGCATGTCTTTTTATGAAACGGATGCCTAAAGTATGGGTTTTGGCATCCCTCCACGAAAAACCATTCTTAAAATTTGGCGTCCCTCTAAAAAAAAAAAAATGATGCCAAATGCATAGGATTTTGTGTCCTCTCTTAAAAAGGGACGCCAAAACCATTGGTTATATTAATTAGGCCAATATCATACACTCTTAAAAGACACCTATATTTTATACACATCACCTATTAACAATACTTAGTTGCATATCGTCGGTGTGTATGCGTCAAGATCAGCGAGCTTTCTTGGTTACAGATCTTTGTCGAGTTTTTTACTGGTCAAGATCAACGAACTTTTGGCGAGCGTGAGCGTGAGGTTCTTGGTTGCCAATCGTCGCTAAGCCTTTATGGTTCTTCCTTTGCAGGTCAAGAATGATAACCCGTTTGGTTTCGCATCGTCGTTGAGCACAAATTGCGATAGTCGCCAAGCCTTTACGAGTCTTCCTTCACAAGTCAAGATCGACAACCCGTCGTGGTTGCAGATCGTCTCTCGAGCACAGATTGCAAATCATTACTGAGCCTTTACAAGTCAAGATCAATGACCTTGCGTAATTGCATATTGTCTGCATCCAAATAGATCATGGCGTCGGAGTTATCAAAGTGAGAGTGGATCTAAAAATGGTCACTCCTCCTCCTCTCAATCGTTGTTCCTCCTCTCTCCCTCTCCGTGTACACCGTCTTGGAGGTGCGAGAAGCCCGAGCTTCTCCGCATTCGATATGGAAGTAGAGGTAGGTCATTCGGTGGATCAATGGAGTGAGAAGCTAGAGCTTCTTTAGATTCAGGTCTGGAAGTGGAGGTGGGTCATTAGCGATGGAGCAAGCCTGATTTCCTAAATATTTTTTTTTTAAAAAAAATAACCTTATGGTGTCTATTTTAAAAAGGGACGATGTAAGTCTCTTACAGTGTCCCTTTTTAAGGGACGTTAAAACCCAAGTTTTACTACATCACTCACTTAGGCATCCCCCGTAAAGGGACATAAGCAAGACCTAAAAAAGATGTTAAAAGTTTTTTTTGTAGTAGTAGTTTAGCCTTTGGCCCATTAGGGCGTACACTTATAAATCCGTTTGCAATTTGAATGTCAAAATCCTAAGCCCATGTCCGGAATTTTTTGGGATGAAATAGGCCCGTTTTCCGCTCTAATAATAATCCCAATTTTTACGCATATTATACGCACGTAAATATGTGATATTTTTAAAAGATTGAATAGAATTACAATAACAAAAATTTAATTTAAAGAGTAAATAATACAATATTATAGTCAATAATTGCATAAGATAACCGATAATAATAATTAATATAATTTGTGATTCTTTTGTTGCATTTACTCTTTCTAACCCCAATGCACATGGTTGGGGTCCTAGGGCAAGGATTTGCAACAAATCGGATTTTGAATGGATTGCACATGGACTTTTTGTGTAGGGCACTCCGGAGTAAAACTTTTTTGTGCTAGGCACTCCGAAGTAAAAGTTTGTTAGCCAATCTACACCTTAGATAACGGACGTTATTTTTTTCTAACGGCGTTGTGCTTTACATTTTTAAAAGTTTTTTTTGTGTTGATCGTACATTTTTTTTTTTTTTTTTGGGTCTTTTTTTGGTCTACTTAAAAGTTTTTTGTGCCGGACGCTTCTAAAGTAAAAGTTCGTTCGTCAAATTGCTCCTTAATTCTACTTTAAATGGGGATCAAAGTTTTGGTTGAAGATTTAAAGAAAAGTAAGAGATAAAGAAATCAAACATCTTTTAGAGATAAACTTTATACTTAATATAAGATGAACCCAACAAATTTTATGAAGCTATCTCTTATGTAGATGAATATTTTTTTAAAAGCAGCAATAAAAGGTAAAATGGATTCTTTAAATCAAAATAAAACGTGGGTTTTGACATAGTTGCATGAGAAGCAAAGCCTATTGGTTGTAAATTGGTTTTTAGAAAAAAAAAAAAGCATTTTCCTAATGGAACTACTCCCTCCGGTTTTTATTATAAGGCACCAACTATTTAGTTTATTTGATCCTTTTTATAAGGCACTTGCTTGTTCTCAATGAGCATTAATTTTTTTCCATATATGCCCATAATTAATAAAGGTAGTGAGTGGCGTAATAATTAATATAATATTAGAGTTTTGTGCAATTAGTAGGGGTAATATCGGAAGTTACTTAAATTATAGGACAAATTTATTGACTTTAACTGTTTTTATTGGTTTGTGAGAAAAATTGGTTAGTGCCTTATAATAAGGACTCGAGGGAGTATTGATAAATACAAGGTTAGGTTGGTAGCCAAAGGGTATACTAAAAAAGAAAATATTGACTGTTTTGATAGATTCCCTCATGGAACTAGGATTTCCTCTGTTAGAATCCTAATTGTCTTAGCTTCTATTCATAAATTTTTCATTCATCAAATGGATGTTAAAATAGCCTTTTTAAATAGTGATTTAGAATAGGAGATTTATATGGTGCAAAATGAAGAATGTATTGTACCTGGATAAGAACACAAAGTTTGTAAACTTGTTAAATCTTTTTATGGTTTGGAACAAGCGCATAAACAATGGCATGAAAAACGAAATCAAGTTTTGTTAAGAGGTGGTTTTTTTATAGTTGAGGTAAAAATATGTGTTTATACAAAATTTGTAAATGGTGATTGTGTGATTGTTGGTCAGTGGATAATATGCTTATCTTTGGTACTAATATGAGTGTTGTGCTTGAGACAAAACATTTTCTATCTTTTAATTTTGATATGAAAGATTTGGGCTAAAAAATGGTGGGCCAAGAGAAAGAGCGGGCTCGCAAACACAACAATGAGCTACCTGGGGCAAACACAGCTAAAATCCGGCAATTCCTCCTATGCGTAAGTTAAACATGAACTAGGCACTTTTTATCAAATATTTTTAGGAAAAATCTTTTTTTTTTTTTTTTTGGGTGAAAATGCCTTATTGGAAAAACTAAGTTTTTGATGTATCGAGTTTGAGATCTCAACGTTTTAGTTACAAGGACATTAACCATATTTTATTTTGTATAGCCAGCAATTATTACCAACGTTCAAGTTGCAGGCCATTTTGTCTAAATTCTGAAATTGATCAATAAAATATTTTTAACCGCTAGTTTTATTGTGTTTATTGCCATTGATTGTCACCCAACATTCGAGTGCATGAGGGGCCTATGAAAGACATTGCAAGAGGTTCAAGCACTTCGCTCAGAATTCTCGAGCAATCTTTCCTCTCTTGCTTTTCTCTTCATCTCATATTCTCTCGACCTTCTAATTGCTTTATGTTCTGCTGTTCTGTTCACCCTGTATCAGCAAGAAGTGTTCATTTTATCCTAGGGAATGCTACTTCCAATCAGTCTATGTTTGTGGAATAGTTTTTAAGGGCAACGGCCTTGGACGTTATTCAAATTATAGAGTTTATTTACAGAAACTTTGTCAACAAAAAGTACATTTAATAATATTAGGTGATTAAAATCAAACCTAATGCAAATTTAAAATATTTGGCCATTTGGCTAAAGTTCGTTTGGATCCTCTTATTTTTTTAAAAGCTACTTTTAAGTTAAAGCTAAAAAAAGAGCTTAAAAAAAAAACTAAAAGCTGTTTAGTGATTATATAAATTTTTTAGTTTAAAAGCTTACTTAAAATTTGAAATTAAAAATAAGTTCATAAAGATTTTTTCTAATAAAAATTATCATAAAAGGTACATTATAATAGGGCGGTGGAGGCAGTGGCAATGTTGGTAGTGGTGGCGGTGGCGTGGCGGTGGTGGTGGTGGTGGCGGTGGCGGCGGCAAGGACAATATGCGACGGTGGACAATAGTGTTCAATTGAGAGATTACGGGTTCTCTTTTCTTTTTTTTTTTTTTTTAAAAAAGAGCTTATAAAAAAGCTCCTATGGTGAGTTTATTTTTAAACTTTCTTTTCTTCATTATGAATGTTCTTATAATTATAATAGTTTTTATAAAATTTGTTTGACCTAACTTTTAGTTATAAATAAGATAAACTAAAAATAAGATAGGTTATACAGAGACTAAATATTAATTCCTCAAGTCACTTCTCGCTTTTATTATTCTGGTCGCTGCAACCACCGTCTTTGGTTGTTAGGCACGTACAATTTTTTTTTTTTTTTTTTGGGTCGAAATTTAGGCACGTACAATTAATGCCACATTAATACCTAATCTTATTAATTTTTCTTTCTTTCATTTTTCTTCCAGGTCAATACTATTCCCTCAATAACATTATCTAGCGCCTTCCGTGAAGGTCACACACGTTTGGATTCTTTCGAACAATGGGCATGCTTTTGCCAGCAAATATCACGTGGTGGGGTTTGCTTTTTCTGCCTTCCTTATTTGACCGTTGGTAATTTTGATTAGATTTGGATAATTGATCTTGGAGAATGAGTAGATTTTTTCTACTCCCTTTAATTTTTATTGCAAGGTATTAATTAATAAGTGCGATAAGGGATTTCTTTATTTCTAAGGTGTATTAATTATCTTTTTTATGTATGCTTATAATTAATAAGAGTAGTGGGTGAGATAATAATTAATATAATATTAGAATTTAGTACAATTAATAAGGGTAATATTGAAAATTATGTAATTTTAAGAAAATTTTATTGACTTTAATTATTTTTCTTAGTTTGTGAGAATTATTAGTAGGTATTTTATAATAATAAGAAAAAAGAGTAATAGATTTTCAAAGTATAAAAAATTGGCTTATGAAAACTTGTACTCCCTCTTATCCTTATTATAACGCATCAACTAAAGAAATTTATTTGATCCTTTTTATAAGGCGTGACTTGCTTGTTCCCAATGAGCATTAATTATTTGTTTCCATGTCTGCTCATAATTAATGAGGATAGTGTGTGCGTAAAGTAATAATTAATATAATATTAGAGTTTAGTGTAATTAATAGAGATAATATTGAAAGTTATTTAAATTGTAGGAATACTTCATTGACTTTAATTGTTTTTATTGGTTTGTGAGAAAAATTAGTTGGTATTTTATAATAAAAATTAAAGGAGTAAAAGTTAGACCGTGAAAAAACAAATCGGTGAATTCACTTTTTGACAAATCAGAGTGGGAACAATTGACAAAGCAATTTACATACGCAAAACGGTGAAAAAAAATATCTATGGTCCCCAGCTTTTTTTCCCTATTTGCCACCTTTTTAATAATTAATTACCGTTTTGCCACTATTTTCAAAATATTTCCCAATGTGCCACCATTTAGTCGACTCGCGGGTGGCTGATTTTTTTAAAATGGCCCGATATTTAGTCGACTAACTCACTTGAGTTAGTCGACTAAATCCGTGATTTTTTTTTTAAAAAAAAACCGACATTTAGTCGACTAACCAACTTGGGTTAGTCAACTAAATGTCGGCAGAGGGGTTTTTAAAAACCCTAAAAACCCCCAACCGCGGCTATAGAACCCTAATCGACTAAATTCCTCCCCAAACCTCTCCCCCTCGCTATTTTTGACCAAATCGAATTTTGCCGAATCCGGTGGGTTGCGGAGTCAACTTCAATCTAGTGGGATTTGCGTCGATATCGGTATGTTTTTTCTCTATTTCGATTTCCACCGTAGTTTTTGGGTTTATGCCAACTCCATTTGCGTGTT
The DNA here is from genome assembly GCA_019022655.1 of Acacia acuminata. Lineage (NCBI taxonomy): Eukaryota > Viridiplantae > Streptophyta > Magnoliopsida > Fabales > Fabaceae > Acacia > Acacia acuminata. The sequence continues at coordinate 1,173,218 of JAFJYI010000239.1, forward strand.
TCTGTTTTGTGCTTTCATTCGCTGGTTTGTTAGGTTGCTGTGATTGATTTGAGTATTGCTATGATAAGAGGCAGAGTTTGACGCAAATGGGGTTTGGAAAACCTAGCCTGTTGCCATTTAGTCGACTAAACCACCTGGTCAACATAATCATAATGGTTCAACTTTTCCATCTTGCATACTGCTAATACGTGACTGTAGGGATACCTTCTTGCTGTGAACCTCCCACATTGACATTTGCGATTGATCAAGTCAACCCTCATTATGTCACCGGCGACATGTGTCGATTGATTGTAAGCGTCCTCAACTTCATATAATCGTAAATCTCGTCATAAAGTCGCACACGGTATGTGATCGTCAAATGGTCCATCCTTTGTAACTCTTCTTCGACCTTTTTTGAGACTATCCTGCGCGATAGATTTGTCAATCTCAACACGTCTGGTGACAAAATATTCGACAAGTCTACTACAAGTCATCTTCACCAACGCCGTTATCGACAGATTACACTGTGTCATGTATGTAAGCCAATTGGGCAAGAATGCATATGATTCCTCCCAATCACCAAATAACTTCACAATGGCCTTCATTTTCGCCTTCCAAGCCTTCTTGTATGTTATATTATATCCATACAGACGTTGTATCCTCTCTTGTATCAGCACTGGTTTTAAAGCTGGATCTTCTCTTAACATACCTGGTGATTCATCATTTTCCTCTTTTGGGCAAGAATGCATATGATTCATCATTTTCATTTTTCCTTCAAATTGAACACCATCGAAACCTACAAAATGCCTCCCACTATAGTAGATTACAATAACGTGTGTGTTTGAACTTGAACTCATCCTTCAAACAACAATTTGTGAGCTGCAAAAGGAAGGGTTTAAGCTTACAAACAAAAAAGAAAAGCCGAACAAAATGAAACTACAACGATTATACAACAATAATACCTTCAACAAGGTGGAATGACATTAAACTTTGATGGGTCGCACTAAAACTGAGAAAATAGAGAGTATTGGGGGTGGAGAAGGGTTGCGATATGATAAGAGTTCCATTATGACGCAAATGAGGTTTTAAAAAACCCCTCTGCCGACATTTAGTCGACTAACCCAAGTGAGTTAGTCGACTAAATATCGAGGCATTTTAAAAAAATCAGCCACCCGCGATTTAGTCGACTAAAACCTTGGTTTAGTCGACTAAATGGTGGCAAGACATTTGAAATATTTTGAAAAAATTAAGAAAATGGTAATTAATTATTAAAAAGGTGGCAAATAGGAAAAATTCTTTGTTTTTTTTGGGCAGATCCACCGTATCATATCATTTTTTTTTTTTGGCCCTGCCACCGTGGTCCCCTGTGTCATTCTTTGGAGATTGGTGCATCAAACATCAAAAGAAGGGAACAACTTTTGCTTTTAGCTTTTGACTCCTCCAACCTCAAAAAGCAAACAGCGAAATCCGAAAGCATCATTGATGCCATTAGCCCACCTTGTGACTCTCTATTTTTGGATTAAGTTACGTTTTTTAAAGGTGAGCTCAATTTCTCTGAGCGCAGGTTTCGGTTTTTGGACTAAGTTACTTTAAAAAAAATAAAATAAAGGTGAGCTCAATTTCTCTGAACGCAGATTTTGAGTTGACGAGGTCAAAAAAAACTCTTGAGAAAATAAAAAAATGGTAAAATTTTTGAAGCTGATGGTATTACTATTGAAACTTAGAAATACTTAGGTGAAAAGGTGTGTTTGTGGTTTATTGAGTTATTTAATGAGATTTTACAATATAAAAAATTGTCTGATGATTAGAGAAAAAGGACTTTGATGTCTATTTATAAAAATGAGGAGATATATATAGAATTGTACAAATTACATAGGAATTAAGCTTAAACGTCATGTAATGAAGTTGTGAGAAGAGGTGATAGAACACAGGTTAAGGTTGGAGACTGATATTTATGACAACCAATTTGAATCAATGCAAAAAGGTCCACAACAAAAGTGATTTATTTAGTAAAAGAGTTGATGTAAAATGATTGCAGCAAAGGACAAGATTTACATATGTTTTCATTTATTTGGAATAAGAGATATACTTTGGAAAGTTTTGGAAAATAACGGAGTGCATGTTGCATATATCAAAGTCATTTAGGACGTGTATGAGGGGTTAACAACTAGTGTTAGAACGTGTGGAGGTGAGGCAAATGACATTCCTATAAGGATTACCTGTTATTTTATTTAACATAGTGGTAGATGTTCTAATTGATCCTATAAAAAATGAGATCCTAACTACATGCTTTTTATTAATGATATAATTCTGTTGGTTGAATCTGGGGAAGAATTTAATTTTAAACTTTAGATATGGAGGAGGACTTTGGATTTGAAGAGATTTCTTTTGAATATAGGGAAGATTGGTTCTCATCCCTTGGATATTTCCGGTCTCTTGTTTGATGATGATGATGAACAATAAGCTAATGGAGATTAACTTTCCAATCATCTTAGGACAGAATTTCTCCATTTTATAGGCAAAATTGTACTATGAAATGCTTTAGGATGTTGGATACACATCCAAATATAATTTTGAGGTGCTTGGTGCATCTTAACCCAAAAGTCTAATACTAGTTAAATTTGATTCAGCAGTTTTTATTAATGAGATTAACAGTATTAACATTAAGGAACTAAAATGAAAAATTGATATAAATTTCAGAAAACCAAATGTATCTTTTATCCTTTGTTTTTTAATATTCCTCTCTAGACTTGTTCTTCAACCCAACATGCTTAAACATTTCGATGGTAGGTTAATTAAAATCATAAACCCTATAATAAGTATATTAATTATTTGAAGTCATTGGTTAAGCAATTGTGTATCAAGTATCAATCTAAGCTTTCAACTTTAAATTTTTTCTTGTTCGCGAAAAAATCCTTCAACTTTTTATTTTTGCGTATTTTTTTCTCCCTTTTGAATCCTTGGAGCATCTGTCTGTAGGTTATTGGGTTCCAATTCAGACAAAGTCCTATAGTAAGTGGAAACAATTAGCATCGCCCCACTCATACTTTATTTCAATTTATTTGGGTTAAGGTCACCCTAAATCTTTTTTTGGATTCACCTAATATCTTAAAAAAAATTTCTAGTATGATTTTAAACCCGAACTAATTTTTATAAAATGGAACGTTAACTTTGACTGTTAAAATGGGGATTGGGCGGGCCTTTGACTAAAAGTTATCCAGATGGCATCTACGGAATGCTGACGTGGCAATCGGAGTAGAAGGATTCTTCATCAAAAGAAGATTCTGTGGCACTGCCGTCGTGATAATAGTAACTAGTAAGGGCGGAGTATCGGTTGCTGTCGTTTTAGTCAGAGAATCAAAGGATAGCTTATCACAATCGGGAAATCTGACACCAATAATTTGTTTATTTAAGAGAAAATTTCATTCTTTTGCATACAGAAATTGATTTCTTACCGTTTTCCGTACATGAAGATGGATCATTGTAAGGTCTCTTCTCGATCTCATTTGCTGTTCTCTAGCAAATGGATTTACAATCTCTAATGATCCGTCTAACCTGGCCACTTCTCGTTTTGCAGGCTAGCTTAGAAATCTTCCACAATTCTGCTGATGTTTTGTTCAAAACCCAAATCATTATCTGGATCCGGCATCAGACACAGACAGTTCTCCATTGGGCTTCTCGCCTCTGGGGAATCTGATTGTGTGGAGAAAAGATGCATCGAGATCTCTTTCCGATTTTGGCTTCTTACCCTGGGCTTCAACTAACAGCAGAAAATCTAAATCTTTAGTCCATTATGAAATATATATCTCATTGAAGAATGAAACATCTTTTCTTGTTCTTGGTTGTTTTACTTTATTCATACCAGGTATGGAGACGGAAGAGAGGAATCAGGGGGCACAGAGGTCCAGAGAGAAATTTTCTTATTCCCTCAGGTTGGGTATCATGAACAAAGAAATCAATCAATATCAATATATATATAAAATCTCATCCCTAAGCCGGACTCTTATACAGCTTATGTTTGGCTCTAGACACATTTTACTGTTCATAATGTTACACTCCTACCGGCCTCGCCCTTTCGGGTGGCGGGTTAGAGGGATCCTTTTCGCTTATTACCTTTCTTTTGTTGATTCATCACTTGAGATAAACATTAGAGTATGCGTGGCAGAGCATAAGATCGGTTTGGACAACTTACAATATACTGGTAAATGTACATACAAAAACATAAAGTAATTCCCATAGGGTTAAGGGTACAATCGTCCAAGACAAATACTAAATAGTGAGTAGAAACCATATAGTTATTCCAAAAATAAAGTACAAGAAGCAACTGGACATTCTCTATTTCTTCGTCTTTCCGCACCAAGCCCTGCCTTCTTCATGTTCTCCAGTAGCTACTACCTTACCCTTGTATCTTTTGAACCAGTCTGGAGTTCAAAGTTGAACCCCAGAGTAATTGTTAAACTCATATACAATATGTATACAATGCATGCAATGCGAATCACAATCAAGAAGTACAAATAAACTTGCCCTCCGTCACAACAAACTGGCATGTAGTAACTCCGCAGGACCGCCTGGTCCAGACAAGCCCCACGGAACAGCGCGCTCAGGGGCCTTAGTAGTCAGGGTGGCCAAACCCTAACCACCTACCGCTTTCGAGGCCACAGTAGCAACCTATGAACACACAGTCACATAGGCCCTACCTACCTCACATATCTCGGTACTGCTACAACACCCTAAGGACACATAGTCCAATAGGTACCGCGGCCCGATCCTACATGCCCTCGGTAATGTAGCGAAACCCTAAGGACACACAGGTCAATAGGTACTACAACCCGATCTCGATCTTGCACAGAGGCACTAGAGCCGATCTCCTACATCATGATAAAACATACATGCAAAAGCAACAAAGAGTATGCAAGTCAACAGTTACTACCTGGCACACTTTGAAAATAATAACCTCTTCCCTTGGGGTTGGAAATAGGATCCACACGTGCTAACACCCTAGTCACAATAAAATATCACACTTTTAATTACAGATCCAAACTTTACTTCAAGTTCCATAAATTCGCATAGCACCAGAATTTTCCAGAACCTCTGACCCAACTTCGCCGATTTTTAATCAATTCTATAAAAATCACATCAACACGCAATCAGTGGCCTTAGAACCCTTAGGATGTATATTTTATAGGAAAAATAATTACTAAAGTCATATGGGTTCGAAACTTGTCCTTATTCCAAAATATTAGCCACTGGTCTGAGACAGAGTCCAGGTTTTTAGGTCATTTTCAACTTAAAATAACTCTCTGTTTGAAACTCCAAATGACACAAAATATTATATCAAAATCATCCTCAGGATGTATAATTTCACCATGTATAATTTCAAATAATTTAGACTTCATTTACTACTTCAAAACTACTGATTTCCATTCGCTGCCCGTAAACCGTAAGAACCGATAGATTTTCGTATAATAAAGACTTGAGCTTTTTGATTTGGAAAAAGGTGATCTCACATGTCCCAAAAAAAAAACCCTCTGGACCCATTGGGAACCTTAAAAATATGAAAATCCTACTGGCTTCCCACGGAAAACACCATAGGGCAGAAGTGAAAGTAGCTAGGTTTCTCGGTTAGGAACTTACCTCGGACGTCGGTTGCGTATAGCCTTCTTCACCTCCCTGAACCGAAGCCTTCAGCTGAGCACTCTCCTCCTCTCCTTGAGCTCGTGGTTGGTTTGGGAAAAATGAAGGGAGGAGTGCCCTTTATATAGACTCCAAAAGTAGGGCCCTTATCCAACCTTGATCACGATCCGACGTCGGAAAATTCCTCGGATTAAATTATTATTTCCTTGATTGTTTCTCAAGGCTTCTAGAGGGCTCTTTTGGGCAGATGGGGGTGTATTCCAAGACCCAAAAATGAGGTTCCAAAATTGCCCTTGGTGGTAGTCCCTAAAATTGCTAGTTGTAGGTTTTAGGTCTAAGGGTAACATGGTCATTTTGCCACGCTCTTCTTCCAAAGCTGTGGGACCCACAAAATCTGCCCTTAGATGTGTCATAATTGCTCTTTATGAGTTATAATTGCATGTCAATCTATTGTCATGTCAGTTTCAAAAGATGTGGTTCAGATTAAACCGGGTTATTTTATTCTTTCTCTCTTATCATAATTACTTGATGTGACATTCTCTCTCTTCATAATTACATGACATGACCTTTTCTTTCTCCTCTGAGACCACCAAATTTTCGCCCCTTACAGTGTCCTGGGCCCGGGCTCGACTCCGGGAAATCCTAACCAGTCCCACTTAGCTCCTTTTTGCTGGTTACACCTTTCCTCATAGCTCGTGCCCTTTAACTGGACTTGTGTGGGCCCGGATCAACAGTCTCTTCTCCCAGATCATAGGTGAACGGATTATAATTCCTTGGGGAGCAAGAAACCCATATTCCGGTATCTCATAACCGCCTCGTACTACATACTACCCGATAATCCAACTTCTGACCCCGAAATGCCATGTGTCCGACGTAGCCTACTATTACTGACTTTTCCTTCTGTACTTGGTGCAGATACACACTCTCTCTTTCTTCCCTTCTTATTTCCTCCTAAAACGTAGGACATCTATGCCTGCCCTGAAAATGCCATATACTTACTTATACTGGCATATTTTCACTCAACTAATTGTCTTACACCTTAGGACATAGTTAGACGACATCCTTTCCAACCGGGTTTACACCATATAGGCCTTTTGTACCCCTCTTTCATTAGCACTTTAATTCCACGGCTTATACTTACTAGGTCCACTGACCCATATGGCCGAGTTACTTAGTCCCAGGTAGGCTTCTCATGCTTTGACCTTCTTGGGACTCTTCCCTAATTGGGCCTAGTCATCCGCCTATTTTAGGATTATTCTCAATTCTTATGGTCCAAAATTTGGGATATTATACATAAGCCTTTTTGTCCCATTTGGCTTCATGCATGTTCACAGGACGCGACTCTGCTGATTTTTTCACCTTTTTTCCTTCTCGAGGTTTGATGCTCCCTCCTTTTTTGCCTTCCCCATAACTTTTCTCTCTCAAATCACAATGCTCGTCTGTCCTGTATGTCCTCAGATTCAAAATTCAAAATTTCGACCCAGCTTCTCTCTCAAAATTTCCATCCTTTGATGCTCCTATTTGACGACGGGAAGAAGGTCTGAAGAAGACGGTGGGGAAATGCTCTCACCCTATTTTATGATCTCGGGAAAATTACTTCGGGCATATTGGTGATGGTAGATCGGCAACGAATCTAGCGGAAAAGCATCGATAAAGACGAATTTGTTTCTCTTCTTAAAGGTAATCTTTAATCCTCACTACTTCTACTATCTTCTCGGATCTTTCATCGTTCTCGTCGCTCGCTATCTCATTACTATTTTGGTTGAGGATATTTTTATTTGGACCTCGGTCCTCTTTGCTTCCTTAAATGGATGTTCATAGGACGGGGATGGCCGACTCTGGCATCAAAATTAACGGTGGCCTCAAGAAGACCAAGCAAAGTTTACTTTTTAAAGTTTTCATCTATTTCTGCTCACATATTTAAATATGTGACCAAATCTAATCTAGCACTATCCAGCGTATTTGGATTTTCATGTTTATGAAGCACTTTAGTTTTGCTTTATTGTTAATTGGCTTTTCTTTGGTGATTATTTGCTTCTTTTTCTGTGATGTCCGAGCTTGATTTTTAAGAAGCCTTCTCTTATTAGTAAGCTGCGTATGAAATTATTCTTCGGCTACCCTTTGAATCTGGCGTAGAATAAAAATCTTTGGTTTTGCTTTATTATTAGGTGGCTTTTCTTTGATGATCATTAGCTTCTTTTTATGTCATGTCTGATCTGGATTTTTAGGTTGCCTTCTCCTATTAGTAAGTTGCTTATGGAATTATCATTCATCTACCCTTTGAATCTCGTGTAAAATAAAAATCTTTGGACTTCCAATCTAGAGTCTAACGCATCCAATTTTCGTGTAACCATTCAAGCATTCAAGCAAGGTCATGTTCATGGGAATGATATTTTCAGGTAACCTTCTATTTGATGATGTTTATTTTTATTGCTTCCGTGGTATGATGTGTTCATGTTCTTCTCATGTTTATTTTCATTGCAATCAACTAGAATAAAATGTTTTTCTTCTAGATACAAATGCTTCTTCCATTTTGTTCTCTTTCTTTCCCATTTTCTTAAAATCTGAAACATCAATGGTTTCGTAGGAATTGCTAAACTGATGTCTCCTAGAAGATTTTACAGGCTCTACAAGTGGGGAAGAAGTCTCTGCATGATCTTTTGGGGTGCAAGTGTTCACTGCAAGACACCAGACGTTTCAGATTATTTTGCCGAGGTCTTTAATATGTGCACTCTCTCCCTCCAATGTATACACAGCCAAATTTTGAGAAAAATGCAATGAATGGTGAGAGATGGGACTCTATTTAAATCCTATCAATGATCATGTACAACTTTGTCCTCAAATCTTATTGTAGATGAACTGCATGCACTGGCTCTTGGGAGGAACATCATTAAGAACTTGCATATAGCTGGTAAAGACATCTTGGGAAATGGATTGAAAGAAATCTTGGAATCATTGGAAACAATGGAATTTTATTCAATGAATCTGCTCTAAAAGGGGCTCATTTCATTGAAATATGTACTCAACGAACCATTTCTCTAGTCTTCCTTCAGAGCAGAGCTGGATTCATTAGAAATAACGTCACTAAAATTTTCCTGATCATTTTTGATGTCACAAACTTGTTTGTTTGCTAGGTTGGCTCAAAAAGGCAAATAGCATAGCAAAATATGGAGCAAAAATGGTACCGGCTGTTTCTTGGGCAAAGGTTAGTTTCCTCCCAACCTGGTCCAATTTATTAACATTCAGGTGGTTATGACCTTGAAGAAGAACAAATCCATCAAAGGTGGTGATTGTTGTTTTGGTGGTTTGCTGAAAAATGTTGGTTGTTTGATTCTTTTTTCTTAACTGAGTAATCTTACCTAATGAAGAATGAGTCTTTTTTGTTATATTTGATTTACCGACAAAAGTATCTCTATCATTATTCATCAATCTTACTCTTATATCATCCAAATTGTATGACATGCCGTTGTCTTTGGCTATCCTTTTGTCTTACTAAATAGTTTGATTGTTGTCCAACCCTTCAAGTACATGAGAGGCCTATGAAAGGCATTGCTTGCAAGAGGTTCAGCACTTTGCTCAAAAATCTCGACTAATCTTTCCTCTCGCTTTTTTTTTTTTTAAATCTCATATTCTCTCTACCTTCTAGTTGCTTTATGTTTTGCTATTCTGTTCACCTTGTATCAGCAAGAAGCGTTCATTTTATCTTAGGGAATGTTGCTTCCAATTAGTTTGTGATTGTAGAATAGCTCTTAAGGACAGCGTTTAAACGTGATTCAAATTACACAACATGTTTTATAGAAACTTCGCAAACAAAAAGTACATTTAATAATATTAGGTGATTAAAATCAAACCTAATGCAAATTGAGAGGATAAAATATGAATTATTGAGTATTGCACAATTTCCTTGAAAGTGGGTGAAGTCACTTTTGGACAAATCGAGCGGGAACAGTTGACAAAGCAACTCACACGGGGAAAAAACAGTGAAAAAATATCCCTAGTCCTTCGCCATTCGTTCTTCTTCGGGAAAATTTCATTCAAGTTTTAAAGGATTAAAAAAATATAAAAAAAATTAGATATCGAAAAAATTCTGTTAACAACTCCTTACGTAGGATCAATAATTGCCATATGTGAGATTAACAACTCTAGGATTAATAACTCTTTGAGACTTTTCTAATATCTGAATTTTTCTTAAGACTTTTTCAATATTTTCTTGGTCTATTGGACCTAAAAGGAATTTTCCCTAATTTTTTTGGGTAGATCCACCGTATCCTTTTTTTTTCTTTATGACGACACCGTATCATCCTTTGACTGTTTTAGGGGCAAGTTTGAGTTTGTGTTCAGGAGGGACCTCCCATATATTGATCTCATTTAAGGAACTTAATTTCCTTTTTGAATCTTCAACTAGCGTAAGGGACAAATTTGATCTCATTTAAGGAAGTTAATGATTTTGATATAAAGAAAGTTACATTTTAATCAACAAAATTTCAAAATGATACTCCATCTTGTCTTTTTATGGGTCTTCTTAAATAATCACCCTTACATAGTCTAAGGGCCTGTTTGGTATGGGGAACATTTAAGGAGGGAAATGAACTTAAAGAAGAGAAAGGAATGGAAGGGAAGATTGAGAGGGAACTTCAAAAAGTTGAGCTGTTTGGTAGATATGAGAATATAAGTAAGTTGAGGGAAGATAAATTGTTTAGTAAGAAGAATTGGGTGTTGGTTAGGTGGGAAAGTTAGGTAAAATTCCGACAATGCCCCCTAAAAAAAGGCGAAGAACATAATTGTATTTCTTTTTGTTTTGTGAATTGTATAGAAATAGAGGCAAACCGAATTGCATCTTGGAGGAGAAAGGAAATTGTTCGAGACCTTGATTGGATTTGAAACCATGATGATCATAACTATCGCCGAGGTGCGAAGGACGACGAACTAACATGGAAGGAAATAGAGGGGGACAACACCAAATGAACCAATTTGGTGCGGACATGAATATTGCAAGAGGAATAGGGAAGAAAATCTTTGAACATTGAACCTAGGTGCTACTTTGATAGGGAAAAAAACAAAATTTGAAATTTCTTAGTGATAAACCCTTGAAATTGTGAAGTGGATGAAATAAAATGACGATGTTGGTAAGAAAAAACAAAGTTGCGTAAAAGTAATTAACGAAAAGGACTGGAATGTGTGATGTAGTAATTAATTAGAGCATTGGAGCTTGAACATGAGAATAACCAAACTAACGTCTTTGAAAGTGGGTACAGAATCTAATAAAGTTGAGGTCGATGCACGAAAGTATCGTAAGGCAAAACAATTGGATATATTTGGAGAATTTTACAAGTTCATGATTATACTTGATAACTCGAGCAAGTTAATAATCACCGAGGTATAAAAAATGCATATTAGATTATATGGTTTTACAAAAGGTGATTGCAAGCGTAGCAATGTCATGCACAAATTAAATGACTTGGTTATAGTTGAAGCAATATCACCATAACTTGCATTCAATGGAAGGTGGGAGAAAGGAATTAAAATAAAACCAGTTTGACATTTTCAAATGTTGAATAAAAATGAACAAAAACTTACCTTGAAGGAACATAATGCACCCCACAAAGGCCCAAATGTCATGCACAAAAATGGCTTCGTTATAGTTGAACCAATATGAACATAATTTGCATTCAATGCAATGTGGGTGAAAAAGCTTTCTAGAAAAAACATGTGGGATAATTCATATGTAAATTAAAATGAGAAAATCAGATCATGGGCAGCAATCTCACGCCACTTGTGCTCCTAGAAAGATCCAAAAATCTGCACATGAAATTATCCAAGTAATTATGGTTAGATCCTAACTAAACTAGAGAATTTAATTAGTTACATGAACTAAAGGGTACTTTTGGGGATATTATAGAGAAAGCTTGATCAGCCATTTTCCTCCCCAAATTTCGTGCTCCAGCTGAAGAGGAAGGAGGAGAACATCAAGCTTCCAAAGCTCAGCTCAAGCTCCCAACAACTTTGTCCACCAATCCAAAGTTAGAAATAGGTAACTACCGACAATTCGAATCTTTAAAGCTTTAACTTTGGATTTTCATGCAACTGGTTGGAGCTTGGTTTTAGGGTCTGATTTTGGAGTTTTTAATGGTCCCAAAGTGTTTAAAACATGATTTTGTGTGGGGTTAAGCCATGGTTTAAGTTTTCTAACTCGAAAACCCCAAAAACTCAAAGAAAGGCTTGCCGGTGTTGGATTCTGGGCAGCGAAGCGTCAAAGATGTTTTTAGAGAAGTAGAGATATTGGTTTGAGCTGAAATTTTACAGGTGAAAATTAGACATCTGGGGCATCATTTTGATAGGTAATTCGATATATTTTGATGCACCGATTGAGAGCTACAAATTTTCTAAGTTAATTTTGCTAGCAAATGGGCGAAATCTGCCCGCAATCTTTATACTTTTGTTATAGTTGATGATTTCTTTAGATTTGCTTGGACTATATTTTTATCTTCTAAAGATGAAACATTTGATCAGTTTGTCTATTTCAGGAAAACAATGCATTTGCTGAGTTTTGTGACAGCATGGGTATAGACCATAACTTCTCAGCCCCAAGGACTCCTCAACAAAATGGTGTTGTGGAAAGAAAGAATCGAGTCCTCACCGAGATGGCAAGAGCTATGCTGAATGAGAATAACACCTCTCAAGTGTTCTGGGCTGATGCAATGAGCATTGCTTGCTACATCTCAAATCGGGCATACCTCCAGAAAAAGTTGAACAAAACTCCCTATGAGCTGTACAAAGGAAGAAAGCCCAACTTGGCTCATCTGCATGTTTTCGGATGTAAGTGCTTCATCCACAATAATGGTAAGGATAACTTGGGAAAGTTTGATCCCAAGGTGGATGAAGGTATATTTTTGGGTTATTCGAATAGGAGCAAAGCTTATAGAGTGTATATTACTCGTACTCGTATTGTTGAAGAGTCTATGCATGTTGTGTTCTGTGAATCCAAATCTGATAAACCTTTGGATGATGATGAAGAAAATGTTTTCAAAAATCAATTCTTTTTGAAAACTACTCCTGCATCTATTGAAAATCCTGAAAATGTTTTCGAGGTGATCCTCAAAATAATCTTGAAAATCTGATCAGTCTCAAACTAGAGCTTGGAAGTTCATAAGGAATCATCCTTTGGACCAAGTAATAGGTGATGTAAATCAAGGAGTAAGAACCAGAAACAGCACTTTGAATGAAGTAACCTTTTCTGCATTTATCTATCATATTGAACCTTCTAAGATTGATGAAGCCCTTTCAGACAATGATTGGGTGATAGCAATGCAAGAGGAGTTACATCAATTTGATAGAAATCAAGTTTGAGATTTGTTACCTAGGCCTAAGGACCATTTGGTCATTGGCACTAAATGGGTATTCAAGAACAAACGAGATGAGTCAGCAATCATTGTCTCAGAATAAGGGAAGATTGGTTGCTAAAGGCTATGATCAAGAAGAAGGAATTGATTATGAAGAAACTTATGCTCCGAGTGGCAAGATTGGAAGCCATAAGAGTTCTTATAGCCTTTACTTATGTTAAAGAATTCAAGCTCTATCAAATGGATGTCAAAAGTGCTTTTATGAATGGTTTTATTCAAGAGGAAGTTTACATTGAACAACCTCTTGGTTTTCAAAATGTACATCATCCAAATCATGTGTATCGCCTCAAGAAGGCTCTTTCTGGTCTTAAACAAGCTCCTAGAGCTTGGTATGAGTGATTAAGCAAGTTCCTTCTTGATCAAGGTTTTATTAGAGGAAAAGCAGATACAACTCTCTTCATAAAGAGTAATAAGTTTAGTGAAATTTTAATTGTGCAAATATATGTTGATGATATTATATTTGGTGCTTCTAATGATGCTTTGTGTGAAGAATTTACTAAGAATGTACAGGGAGAATTTGAGATGTCCATGATGGGAGAGCTCAACTATTTCCTTGGTCTACAAATCAAGCAAAAGATGGATGGAATTTTCATATCTCAGACCAAGTATCTCAATGATCTGCTGAAGAAGTTTGGGATGGATCAATGCAAGGGAGCTGACACTCCACTTAGTTCAACTGCTTCATTGGATGTCGATGAAAAGGGAAAGGATTTCAACATCACAAGATATAGAGGAATGATTGGATCATTGCTCTATATGACTGCAAGTCGCCCAGACATCCAATTCAGTGTAGGGATGTGTGCAAGGTTTCAATCTGCTCCCAAGGAGTCCCATGTTGAGCATGTGAAAAGAATCTTCAGATACCTTGCAGACACAAAAACACTGGGATTGTGGTTTCCCAAAGGTCAACCTGAACATTTGGTGGCATATTCAGATTCAGATCATGCTGGTTATAAGACCGATAGAAAGAGCACAAGTGGCCTATGTCAATTCTTTGGTGGCTCACTTGTATCTTAGTTTAGCAAGAAGCAAACCAATGTAGCTGTGTCTTCCACTGAAGCTGAATATGTGGCTGCCTCAAGTTGCTGTGCTCAAGTTTTATGGCTCAAGCAGCAACTATCAGACTTGGGAATCAACCTGAAGGAGATCCCAATATTGTGTGACAACACAAGCACAATAAGCTTGGCAAAGAATCCAGTTCAACATACTAGGACCGAGCATATTGATGTGAGGCATCACTTTATATGGCATCATGTTCAGAAGAAAGATGTCAAAGTCATGTTCATCCCAACACATCTTCAACTTGCTGACATCTTCACCAAGCCATTGGCTAAGGAGCAATTCGATTTCATTAGAAGAGAATTGGGAATGGTAAATCCTAATGAATTGTAAGTATTCCTTACTCAATGTTAGTCATGGTTTTGATGATTGAGAGTTACTAACTTAAGCATCAGAGTGTCTAGTTATGTTTTATGCAGGATGCTTAAAAATCTGAGTTTTGTTGTCGTGGAGTGAAAACTCGAGTTTTGGGAGCAAAACTCGAGTTTTGGTCTTGATGTGTCGGGGTCAGAGAAGAACGAAGATTTCAGGAGAAAGTGAAACCTCAAGTTTTCAAGTAGAACCTCGAGTTTCCATCAGACCGAGAGCAATCAAGTTTTGAAGATTGGTGAAAACTCGAGTTTTGGTCGCTGACGTTTCAAAGGTTCACAGTACACCTTTGAAGTCTAGGTTAGTAACCATTAATCAAAACTCGAGTTTTGTCGAGCCTATATATATATGTCACTGTTTAAGTTCTTCAAAACTTGACCTAAAACTTAAGTTCTGCCTTAGGTTTTCCTCTCTTCTCTCTGATTTTCTCAACTCCCAACCTAAACCCTTTCTCAAAACTTACAAATGGCTTCGAAATCACAACCCCAAGAGATTCACGACTCGACTCAAATGCGAAGGAACCAAATCATGGTCTCCTCCTCCACCTCCTCCTCCTCCTCAATGACCAGTGAGGATAAAAACTGTTCCAAATCGCTTTCACCACGGTGTAGACCGATCGATTCGCGGAGTAAGCGGAGCAATCCATGAATCCCAGTCGCCTAACCCTAAATCAAAAGGGGTTTCATTCTAGGAACAAGCCGTATCACCATCCAAGAAGAGAAAGGAACCGAAGCCCAAAGGGAAAGGGAAAGCGAAGGTTTCTAAGACTTCAAACTAGCAAGGACGAAGAGAGCCTCTGTGTCTAAGTCTCAACAA
This sequence comes from Acacia acuminata, assembly GCA_019022655.1. Taxonomy (NCBI): domain Eukaryota; kingdom Viridiplantae; phylum Streptophyta; class Magnoliopsida; order Fabales; family Fabaceae; genus Acacia; species Acacia acuminata. Next base: position 1,188,475 of record JAFJYI010000239.1, read on the forward strand.
ACTTCTTCCAAGGCTCCTTCATCATCTCAGCATCAACGAGAAGAAGAAGCTTCTCCAATCATGGCCAATGCAATATCATATGTTTATCGCCATCCTTCTCCACCTGAAGGTTTACTATCTCTTTCGCCACTCTTACTAAAGAAGAGAATGAGAAATTTAGGGAAGCTTACATGCAAAGAGAATTTTGTCATGTGGTAGCTATAATCTTAGAGGATTTTTAAAAGAATGCCACTTAGACTTATCTCCTTGGCTTAATCGCATGAAAACTTCATTTCTATTTCAGCTCCATACACTCCCAATCTTGTTCGTCTATTCTATTACAATATGGAGTCTGATAATGTGCTGAGCCCAAGTGGTGAGTTAGTTGAGGAACGAGCCACCACTTCAGTTAAAGGTGTCAAATTCACCTTGTCTGCTTATATTCTGAACAAAATTTTGAAAATAGATAATCCTCCTCCTATTCCCACTTTCAATTACAGTAATCAGGAGATTTTTGAAACTCTCAGACCCAATGAGCCTTTTCCTCAAAACTAGCATCATCTGCTTTCTTTTAATCCTAGCTCTATGTCTGATGAGAATAGAGTTCTGTGGTATGTCTATTCTCGTAATTTCATTCAGAAGGGTGGTAATTACACCCACTTTGCTCAAAAAGACTACCCACTCTTTACTACTTTTGTGAAAAAGGTGCCTTTTAATCTTGGTCACTGGATCTTCCAGGAGATGATCAAGTTCAAATTCTCTCGTAGAAAGCTTTCACACATGCCTTTTCCCTCTTTGATTTCTGTGATTCTATTCTATCATAAAATCTGGTATGTGGGTGCTACTGCTGACACACTCAAATATCCTCCCTTCTTTGGGAAAGCACAGTTGAACTTGATGCACATCACCTTTGGGGCTGAAGGGTCTGGGAAATCGTGAGCACCTTCAAGGTCCCAGCCAAGAGCATCTCAAGCTCGAGCCCAACTCAGGCTCAGTTAGCTCCTCCTCCTCCTCGACATCAATGCCCGCAGACTTTGAGTCAAGGGTGAAGTAGATTGTGGATAAGGCAATTACTTCCTTGTCCATCTGGTTAGAATTTGAAATTGGCAAGTTAGTCACTGAAGTGCAAAGAGGCAATCACCTTATGGTGGATGCTCATGATGAGATGAAGGAGCAAGTAGGAGGCGTCTCTGACTAGAACAATGAGCTAAAGGAAAAGATTATGAATGTACACGGTGAGCTCTCTGATCAGATCATGGATCTTGAGGCCAAGCTCTCTACTCAGTTGGTCTCCCATGTTAGCCTCGGTGACAAGGTCGAGAAGATCATGAAGCATCTTGGCATTGGGTCCTCTTCTGCATTTGGGTCTGATGCCGGTCCAACTTCATCTCATCCGAAGCCTGACCCTGAGACTTCATCATCACCATCCTTCACCTTCACAAGCCCTCAGCTCCATACTTCTTCACCCGACCCATCCACTCCCATTTTCCCTCTTTTACTTCCCCTCTACACCAGCCACGTAAATCCTACCATCACCAACTACCCCGCCACGCTGATTCTCGCCATCACCGTCACTCTCGCATCGAGATCCTTCATCATGGCTCTCCTCCTCTATACCTTTGGTCAACCTTAATTTTGAAGATGACAAAGGGGAGAGAAAAGCAAGGATTAGAATTTGAGAGTTTGAGTTTTGGAGATTTTTTTTTCTTTCATCGTGTAATGTCATCTTGTATTTCATTTTGTTCATGTACTGACTTATCTTTACTGATATGAAATACAACTTGTGATTTGTGTGTTCAATTAAGCTTCTATTGCTCATCTCTGACATTTTTGTGCTTACTCAAATTGTGTCATTGCAAACTTGTATTTCAAAATGCCAAGTTTCTCAAAATGAAATTTTTAGAACACTGTCAACTGCAAAGCTTGTTTCAAGATGAAAACTTTCTCAAATTCTCAAAGATGTTTGTTTACAAGTGTTGTCATCATCAAAAAGGGGGAGAATGTTAGTTCTCTAAGGGTTTTGATGATTACTAATAATTGCAAACAAAATATGAAGGTTTTCTTTGACAAGTTGAAAAAAACTTGCCGTCAAAGGAAAACTCGAGATTTGGTTACAAAACTCGAGTTTTGCCCTTACAAAGAAGAACTCAATTCGAACTAAGTAAAACCAACAGTTTTCAGAGAAAACTCAAGTTTTCATCACACAGAGACTTCTCAGCATTTTCTGAAAAATGCAAAACTCGAGGTTTCAGTGGCCTTACAGAGAGTCTCTTAAGTTTTGAACTTTTAAAAACCTCCAGTTTTTAGTTTAACTTGAAACTTTCCAAGTTTTCACAAAATTTGTGAAAACTCGAGTTTTGATGGAAAACTCGAGTTTTGAATTGGCAGAGAGGATTCATGTTTTAGCCAGTTTTCAAAACCGCCAGTCTTTGTGAAAACCTCCAGTTTTGAGTTTGACACAGTTTTCTCAAAGTTTTCATTATAAAATGAAAACTTGAGTTTTGATTACAAAACTTGAGTTTTGGTCAGGCAGAGAGCCTTTGTGCTTTCTCGAATTTGAAAACTGTCAGTTTCCTTCAAAACCTCGAGTTTTGACTTGGCGCAAATTCTTCAAGTTTTCATATTTAAATGAAAACTCGAGTTTTGGCCAACCCGAGAGCATTGCAGTTTTTAATGTTTTGAAAACCTCCAGTTTTGGAAGAGAACCTCCAGTTTTGATATTTTGGACTTAAATCGATTTTACATACCAAAGTGCACATCGCTGGATGTGAAATTCAAATTTGACGAACTTGTAAAACCTTCTTGTTTGATCTTAATACTTCCTATCAACATTCTTCTATATTCCTAGCTATGTTTAACCACTTTGTTAATGAGTTTCAGATGTTTGAGAGAATATTTATTGAAGGTTTAAAGCAAAAGCAAAAAGTGACGTCAGCACATTAAACGCAAAACCCAGAAAGTTGCATACTTTTGGGTAATCCTTCTACACACGTCTATAAAGAATTAAAGAATGTTTTCCATATCCAAAAGCTACTACTCCAACGGATTAATTTGCAGGAAGTCAACTATGAACTTCTGCACAGTTGGATTAAGTGAAGATTAGTGAGAGAAGAAGACCAAAGCTTAACCAAAACTTTGTCTAATGAAGGCAACGGTTATAATGAAGATTACAACAGTCATTTAATGCTCTCTTGGTATAAATAGAGGTGCATTCAATTCTTCTCTAACAACACAACTGCTGAAAACGAATTGCATTCAAAGCTCTTCAACTACTTTCAGTTTTCACTTGTAAAGTATCTTCTGATACATTAAGCTTCAATATTTATCATTATCCACTCTTAGAGAGAGTTCTTATTTGTAAATCATTTATTGTAAAGAATTACAAGTCAGGGGACTTGGTGATTGGGTTCATTGATTGCAACTTGTAAGAGGGAGTAAGTTCTAGTGAGAGAATTACTCCTGAGTACAGAGTGTATAATCAATTGAGATAGTGGAAATCCCAGAGAGTCTGAGGACTGGACGTAGGTCAAGAAGTTGGACCGAACCAGTATAAATCTTTGTGTCTTGCTCTTCTTCCTTACACTCTATTCACCTCTGTTTTAGTGTTCAAAAACAGAGGAGTTTCAAAAAGTTTTTGAAATCCCCAATTCACCCTCTCTTGGTGATTTAGCTGCACTTTCTTTTGGTATCAAAGCAAAGTCTCCTGTAAAGAGCTTAACATCTCGAGAAGGATCATTATGGAAGGTATTCTACCTGATGGAGCTTCGATCAACCGACCACCAAGATTCAATGGAGATTATTACTCCTTCTAGAAAGCCAAGTTTAAAGTCTTTGTGATGACTACAGAGTATGGTCTCTAGAGAGTATTTGAAAGAGGAGACTACAATCCAACTGTTATGGAAAATGGTCTCAGGGTTCCAAAGAATGAAGAAGATTATGATGAGAATGACAGAAGAAATGTCACACTTTATATAAAGCATATGAGATTAAAGTTACTACCAAATACTTGACCACTGTTGGAAAAATTCCGGAATACTTGCAAAATTTTTCCAACAATTGAAAATTCCTAAAATAATACAATTAGAAACATCATTTTTTTCACTCATGCAAACTCTTCTTTAATAAGATGTTTGAATTAAATACCATAATAATTCCAAAAATCATTTAAAGGCTCATTCTTAACCTTATCTAGTAGGAAAATATTCTTAACCATTATTTCCTTCTTTTTTGGACCTTTTCCTTTTCTGCCAAAATTTCTTACTAAACTTCAAAAATTCATAATTAATTGTAGAAAAATCCAATTAAGGTGAATCCAAAGGTGATATGTCTATTGTCACATAAAAATATTACCAAGTGACCAGAAAAATTCATGTAATTCCATAATAATTCAAATACCACCACTAGTCGATCAAAATTCCACAATCATGTGTCAACTTCATAAATTCATATTTCTTTTATACAACTCAAAAAGTTACAAATTACCTATCAATATAAAACTTATTATGTCTACTTTAATCCTGCAAAAATTTCATAATTTTTAGACACCATTTACATCAGTCCAACAAGTTAATCCTATGAGGCCTAATAATGTTCCCTCCATGGAAAGTGATAATTATACCATTAATATGCCTATGACTCCTTCTACGCCACCACCACATGAAGATAACATTATCCATACAACTATGCTCACTACTACAAAAAACATAAAAAACGTCCTAAATTTGACCCATATAACGTCCTTTTTTCTAGCGATGTCTCGTGAGGCGTAGTAAAAAAAAATACTTTTGGGGACCTGAATTTAATTCAAGTCGTCTTATGGTGACCTAAATTTAATTCAGGTCGCCTAATGTAAGATGACCGGAATTTAATTCAGGTCGCCTAATGTAAGACGACCTGAATTTAAATTCAGTCGCCTTTACCGCTTTTTGTTTTAAAAAAAAAAAACCCCAACAGGGTTGGCCAAAGAAGAACAAATCAAAAATCAAATTCCGTAAATGCTTTCTTTTTTATGTTACAAGCAAGAAATTCCAAAACCAAGCAAGAACAAGAAAAGAACACAAAGAGAGTAATCAAAACAAAGACAACAAGGAAGATACAATGAAAAAACAAAAACAAAAACAAAAACTTAACAAGTAACTAACGACTCACATTCTAATCCTTTAAAATGGAAGGAATAAGGAACAATAATGCAAAAAACAGAGTAATTTCATATCTGTAAGAGATTTGGTGTTCATAGTATCGTCTTGGAGCCACGAGGAGATTTCCAGATTTGCAAAAATTGGTGCCCTCTCAGATCTAAAAAATCAACAAGAGTTAGTGGTAGCGTTTTGGATGAAATCGATGGTGACTCTTGATCCGAAGTGCAGATTCTGGCGTCTCGTTGCTCGGTTTCCTCGCCCAGCCAGATCGAAGAATGTTGAAGGAGTAGGAATAGATCGAAAGAGAAGATGGGGTGTAGAGGAGAGAAGAGGAAGGCATATGTGCAGATCGAAAATGAGAAGAGGAAGGCGTACGTGGGGGAATTAAATGGTGTGCAGAGGAGAGAAGGGATAAATGAAATTAAAAAAGTTCATTTTAGGCGACCTGAATTGGTATTTAGGTAGTCTAAAGTCTCAAAAGAAATTTTAGGCGACCTAAATCGGTATTTAGGTAGTCTAAAGTCTAAAAATTGATATCAATTTTTAAGAGTTTTTTTTGGAGCCAAAAAATCCTAAATGGCGCCAAAAATTTCATTTTAGGCGACCTGCATTGGTATTTAGGTAGTCTAAAGTCTCAAAAAAATTTTAGGCGACCTAAATTGGTATTTAGGTAGTCTAAAGTCTAAAAAATGATATCAATTTTCAAGAGTTTTTTGGAGACAAAAAAATTCTAAATGGCGCCAAAAATTTCATTTTAGGCGACCTGAATTGGCATTTAGGTAGTCTAAAGTCTCAATATCAATTTTTAAGAGTTTTTTGGAGCCAAAAAAAAATCCTAAATGGTGCCAAAAATTTCATTTTAAGCGAATTCGAATTGGTATTTAGGTAGTCTAAAGTCTCAATATCAATTTTCAAGAGTTTTTTGTAGCCAAAAAAATCCTAAATGGTGCCAATAATTTCATTTTAAGCGACTTTCGAATTGGTATTTAGGTAGTCTAAAGTCTCAATATCAATTTTCAAGAGTTTTTGGAGCCAAAAAAATCCTAAATGGTGCCAAAAATTTCATTTTAGGCGACCTGAATTGGTATTTAGGTAGTCTAAAGTCTCAAAAAATGATATCAATTTTCAAGAGAGTTTTGGAGCCAAAAAATCCTAAATGGCGCCAAAAATTTCATTTTAGGAGACCCGAATTAGTCTTTAGGTAGTCTAAAATCTTTTTAAAAAAAAATTTAGGCGACCTAAATTGGTATTTAGGTAGTCTAAAGTCTCAAAAATGATATAAATTTTCAAGAGTTTTTTGGAGCCAAAAAAATCCTAAATGGCGCCAAAAATTTCATTTTAGGCGACTCGAATTGGTATTTAGGTAGTCTAAAGTCTCAAAAATGATATCAATTTTCAAGAGTTTTTTGGAGCCAAAAAATCCGCTAATAATTCATTTTAGGGGACCCGAATGCAATTCAGTCACCCAAAATCGAATTTGGGCGACTTGAATGCAATTCAGTCGCCTAAAATCAAAATTGGCGACGAATTAAATTAAATTCGCCAATGTTAAAAAAATTAAAAAAACAAATCCACTTACGGCGCCAAACAAATAAATTTTATTCTAAAAAAAAAATTATTCCAATTTGGGCGAATTCGAATTCAATTCAGGTCGCCTAAATTCAAATATTGGCGACCGAATTAATTCAGTCGCCTAAGGCTCATTTTCCTTCTATATATTTACAAGAATGCCACGCCTTCATTTTTTACTTCCTATTTTTTAATAAGAACGTCTTTTAGGGTAGTAATATCCAATTTTTGTAGTAGTGGCTCTTTTACACATTCAAGTACATGATTCTATTGCTAACATCTTCATCATATACCAAATATACAAGTGTGTTCTTCACTCTCAATTCACATGTAAAAGTGACTATAAGCTCCACTCATATCGGGCTCCAAATTAGAAATAATGTCTTGCCAATTATCTTCATTATTTAAAGAAGTTGTCACATCTTTCGGTAGAATTTAATGGTAGCCTTTGTATGGTTCGATACCAAGACACCAACAAGATATACATATGTTATGTTATCTTGAGAAGAAAAATAGATTATGCACACAATCAATCCTTTCAAGCTTTTGCCCATAATTTGAGGAACTTCAAAAAATATTGAAGATCCTTCTCCTTTGAAATTTTGCCAATGTGGATACTTGTCTCCTGGAAGAGAATTAAGTACAAACCTCTTTCCCTACATACCTAAATTATACACATAACAAAGAAGAAACTAATTAACCATATAGACAAATATTCACATAGATGAACATATAAATACAAATGTTATTAGTACTCACTCTTAAATATGTATATTTTAAACACTAATTAAAATGTTCTTGAATGCTTAATTTATGTACTCAAAATGATTGAGAGAGAGATATGGATGTTAAAATATTATGGTAGATTTATTTCCAAATTAATTAGAGGAAAACATTTTCAGATGAAGTCAAATACATTACAAGCCAATATTTGAATATGTAGTGTACTATGATATAAAGCCTTACGAAGCATGCATAAGCTATTCAAAATTACATTCATCCTTATGTTGTTTACATATTGCACATATAGGACTGTTTTAAGTATAATCGACACTTTCTAAATGATTTTAAAAACTTAAAAGCATAATTAATATACATAATTAAGCATTTATACATGCACTTAGTCACGTACATTATTATAAGTGCACGTTGCTCCACGTGCATGCACACATGTGATGTTAATAAAAGCACGAACTAAGCATTAAGCTATGCTTGGATGAAGAGAAAATTAAAGGGAGGGAATATTAGGAGGGACAACCTCCAAAAATGGTATTTACCCTTTTTGAGAGTTTTTCCTTCTAGTATTCTTACCCCCTTTTTTTTTCTTTTCTCAATCCAAACATAGGGTGAGTTAAATATGTATGAACAAGGAATTCTTTCAAAACCCAAACAAACTTTATGCAATTGTGGTAGTAGAGAGATAAAGAGAATAACCTGTGAAATACTCTTTGAAAGTGTATCGGTAACTTGGTTGAACTCACCAATGGGAATAATTATAGAACTCATGAATGTTTTTGACCATTTGTTATGAACTTCCTCATGAAAATCAGTTAGTGTCTTTTTACATGAAGCTTGAGATGTTCTTGGTATTTTTCTAAGCATTTGACAACTTTTGGCAAACAAAGGATGTGAAAGACACTTGATTATCGATGGCATGATTCCAAATGCTTGAAACAATGACCTTGAAGGATTTGCTAGGGGCATCCATGACAAAATAAGAGATTGAAACACATCACGTGACAATCCTTCATAACCACATAAAGAAACATATTTAATGTTCTTCATTCTCACTAATGAGATGGGTGCTTGTGTTATAGCAGTTTGACTTGCCTCCAAAATCATTAAGGACTCCATTTTCTCAATGTCTTCATCCAACCTTTCAATCTTGGAACAACCAAAAAGATTAAGTGTTCTCAAAGATTTCAAGTCATATATACTTCTTGAGAGATGCTCCAGGCCATTGCAATTTTTTAAATTTAACAAAATAAGATGTCTAAGATTTCCAATGGAAGGGTGAATCATAGACAGACATGGACAATCTTTAAGTATTAACGTCTCAAGATATGGTTATTTTGAAAAGTCGTGTGTTTCGTTAGGCAATGAGAATGACTCAAATTGAGAATCTTCAACAATTCCAAAACCTATACAAATAGATTATCTCAAAATAAACATCATAATAAATAAAACAATAAATTAACTGAAAAAAATAACACAAATCCTTTTACTAATATTCATTTCCAAAAGTTTGCAAATACCTAGCTTTGCTCCCATACTTTTGTGAGATTACTCCACTTTAAGTCAATGACAACTGTCTTTTCTAGATTGAAGTTTGTTGGAAAGTTTTCTAAGAGAAATCCGTGCCAACAAAACCATCTCAATTCTTTTGATAGGTAAGCATAGTCTCCATTAAGTTGCACATGACTAAAGTTGAGTAAATGAAGCCTCTTTATCTTCTGAAATTCATTGGTACTCAAGGTTACTGAATTGTTGTTCCTTGGCATGTTTAAAGACAATCCCTTGATAGTTATTGTTCCCTGTGAAATAGGAAAAGAGGAGAAAAAGACAATCAGCAACTCAAGGAGTGCATAAGCATAATGAAGAAACAAGTATTAAGATTTATGTTCAAGAAAGTTAGTGAATGAGAGAATTACGCAATAGAGTTAATCAAAAGCATTCTTACAATGTTGTTTTCTAACACATTCAACACGTCATCATTAAGCCATAATCTTGTACGCTTTTTTGGTTCCTCTTGTGATTGCTCTCAAATGATTTTTCTTCCCATAGCACGAAGTAAGTCATGCATATCAAGAATATTTTTGCTTCCAAATTTTACAACTTTTACGAGGCTTCGCTCAATTAGATGAGTAATGTTACACCCCCACCGGCCTCCCCCTTTCGGGTGGCGGGTTAGAGTGATTCCTTTTATCAGTTACCTTCCTTTCATTATTAGGTCCATTTACCATATATCAGAGTGAACACAGCAGAGCATTAGACTGGTTTGGACAACTTACTGTACTGGTAAAACTAAAGTGATAGAAAATTAAAAAAATCCTGAACGGTTAAGGGTACAAATATCCAAAATAAGTACCAAAATATAACTACAATCATCTCCAAGATATAAGTACAAAAAAATAGGGCATCCCCTATTCTTCACTGCACTGTCATGATTTACCTTTCCAAAAAGGTCCTTCTATTTCAGGCACGTCCCCCTGTGTCTACAAAAGCATCTGGAGTCCGATAACGGCCCCCAGAGTAACCATCAATACTCAAATACTAAATGTGCAGAGAGTATGTAAGGTATCATGCCAGATAAAAATACAGAAATATGCCAAACACATACCATATATGCATCCAGATCATACCACAGTAAAACACATACCATAATCCAAGAACCCGCATACCTGCCTTACCACAAAGAAGCCTCGATCTCACCGGATTTTCAACCGTAAAGCCGCCCTCACTAGGCCAGCCCCGGACTGAAACTCAACCCGCACAGCCGCCAATTAAGGCCGGCCTTGGACTAAACGTCCTCAGCGCTAGGAATCACATAACTCTGTATGCATATTTGGCACAACATATACAAAGCAATAACACACATGACAAATACAAACATACAACAAAACACAAAAAGATATCTAAGTAAAACGGTTACTACCTGGTGCGGTAAATATTGTCCTTACTATTTTATTGAGCCCGCTGACTTTTCAAGGGTTCCTTTGACCTATATATCATTAAAATACACTTATTAAGTATTTACAAAAATGCCATCACATTTTTCTTGATAAAACTGAGCCCAACACAGAAATTTCCAGCAATTCAGTGATTCTGGCCCAACTTCACAGATTTTTAATAAATTCCAAAAAAATTATTTTTGCATGCTTCAAGCTCCATTGTAACCATTGAAATATATATTTTGTACGAAAAATATTTATAGGCCCTGAAAGTACTTTTATTTTGGTGTGTTGCTTACTTTCCACAACTGGGTCAGATTTCGCCCTGTTGCACACAGAGCCAACTTTGCCAATTTTTATCTCCTAGTAGAAAAATCCCAAAATCATAAAATTATACATCAAAGTGGACTTTAGGATGTCTACTTTGTTCCTGTAAAATCTCGGACAAAAATAAATTCGTTTACTATTTTTAGAACTCACTTGAAGGTCTACTGCCAGAATTTCCAGAATCAAGAATAAGCTTACTTTTAAGGCTTTTTCAGTGATTTCAAGTTCGGAAACTCAAACTACTACCTAACCCCATACAAAATCATGTTTTAAAACCTTTGGGACCATCAAAAACTCCAAAATCAGACCCCAAAACCAAGCCTCAACCAGATGCATGAAAATCCAAAGTTTAATAATTGAATTGACCAAGCTTACCTCTTCTTCAAATCAGATTTTCATAGATAAAAAGGAATCATATGCGCCTAGGGGGTCCCAAAAAACTGATCCCCATTAATTAATTCCATTTTCCCACTTTATCGATCAAATTCGGGGTCTACCGGTCTCTATCGGGTCCCACCGGGTCCAAAAGTGCGTCTTTTTGTGGCACCTTCTCTCTTTCCAAGGCGGCCCCACATTTGTCTCATTTCGTCCAAAAATAATCCCCTAACTGGTCCCTATCGGTCCCTTTTCCTATTGATCTATCACCTGTGGGTCCCGCGTCTTGTGTTTGGACCAGAGTATGGGTAAAATCATCAGTTTTTCTCTCCTCTCTCATATTGGACGAAATTGAATGCCCAAGGGACAAGGAATTGACAATTTTGCCCTTGCTTATCTTCCTTTAATCCCGTGACGACACGTGTCCCTGTGCAATGATTACCTTGTCTCTTGCTTTTTGTTTTATGTCTTTTTCAGTGTCTCTTTCTCTCTCCTGTCACTGTATGGTGCATACACACTTCTAGGGGTCAAGAATCTGTGTTTTGTCATATTCCTCGGGCCCCATTTCATTATACCGGCTTTATACCTTACCAATATCTTGCCCTGGCCCGCACCTTTTCGAGCTTGGGCCCACCAAAGACTCTTTTTCCTCTGGTCAAAGTGGGTGAATTTTTGGGCCTTTCCGGGGTCCACTTCCTATCTCCCACTATACAGACATTCTTTTACAATGAAAATTTTATTATAAAATACACATACCACAGCCCAAAACTCTTCATTAATTTATCAACGATTACAGTTTCACCATTTACAACAGTAGGGGTGTTACAAGTAATTCTAATTTCTACTTGAAGTCCACAACCATCTAATATTTGTGTAGAATAGCTTCTGTCCTTCCCAATAAAAAACAACATATGTCTAGGAATAGTTCTTGCTCTATTTTGTCACTCAAACCATCATAACTTATTTTTAGAATTTCATAGATTTTACCATTTGGAATTTGTTTCAACCTATTCAAAGCACTTTCCCAATAAGGTATTTCCTTATCAAACATATATGAGCCAAGAATTTCAAGAGCTAGTGGTAGCCACATACGCATGACACTACCCTTCTTGAAAGTTCAATGATTTTTTTTTTTTTTCAGGAAGCGCTTGCTTAAATGCATGCCAACTGAAAAGCTCAATGGATTCATTATCATCCATTCCTCTCACACCAAATATTTCATCCACTTGAAGGATCTGGAGTAGACGTTTATCTCTAGTGGTGATAATTATTCTACGGCCTTGACCAAACCATTCACGACTCCCACACAAAACCTTGAGCTGGTCTTCATTACACACATCATCTAATACAAGAAATACTTTTTTCCAGCAAAGAGTTTCTTTGATTAGAGATGTTCCCATTCCTGCATTTGGTAGCTTGATCCTTCTTGTCTTTAAGATGCTAGAAAGAAGATGTTATTGCAAATAAACTTGACCATTATCTTGCTTCCACACTTCCCTAATATTTGCAAGGAAACTCTTTCCCACAAAACTTTGGCCCATTTCATTGTAAATAACTTTAGCCATTGTAGTCTTACCAGTCCCCCCCCCCATCCCCCAAATGCCTATTATGATAATCTCATTTGATTCACTACTTAGGAATTGGACAATATCTTGCACACGAGACTCCAAACCCACTGGATGGTGAGCAACAAATATGAATTTGTTGTTGTCTAGACGCATTATGATGGTTTTAACAACATCGTCAAGTAACTCAGCTTCAGTTCTGTCAACAACAAGAAATTAAATTGAAGAATTCTACTAACAATCATGAAAATGCATGACACTAAACTATTATGGTTACAAAATGATAGACATGTAGAGTTAGCCAAAACAAGAAATATGAATTAAACATTGGTATAGGACCCATATTTGCTGTCAGTTTCGTCATTCCTTCCCTGTATTTTCAGTATTAACTCAACCAACTATGCAAAACATGAGCGCATGAGATTCAATTGGTACAGTATGCTTGACTACATACCATAGATCCCTCTGCATAAAAGGAATTTATTACTTTTACTTATCTATGTATCTTTACATAATTTTGTAATTTTCAACATAAATAATAAAGAGTAAAATACTCTAACCATCCTTATGTTTTACCTTAATTATACAAACATTTCCTTTATTTTGAAAATATACTCTTAAGTTCAAACCATTAACTCCGTTAATAATATTCTATAAAGATTCTAAATGTATATTTTTTAATTAAAATTTATTTACTAAATCTCAAATTTTAATTGACCGCTTGTAAATATCACAAACTCTTATAAATTCGAGTAAGTTTTTTAAATGTTTTTCGGAAAAAAAATATGAAATTATTAATTTGAATAACTTATACAATCCCTCAACCAATATAGCTTATCATAGTTGATTTTTTTTTTTTTTTTTTTTTTTTTTTTTTGCACCAGTATCATAGTTGATTGGGAAAAACATGTGTCTGACATATAATTTTAGTCATTTAAGAAATTAAAAATAAATAAAATTCTATAAATATGGTGAAAAATTAAAATTATAAATTTTATAATCTCAAAATTAATAAATTTTTAAGATATTAAAAGTTAAAACATCAATTAGAATTAAAATTTGGTGGTATAAATTTTTTTGCCCATATATATCTATGTGTGTATTTAAATAATTCTAATGTTAATGTTAAAGAAGAACATTTTGGTAAAACAAAAGTCAAAAAATCAAATATAATAGTCAACTAACAGTTTAGGGGGGATGCACATTGAATCTCAAAATATAAAGAAGGTTTGTGTACCATACATTTTAAATTTAATGGAGATTATGCATATACATGATGAATAATAGTAAGCTGTGACTCTCCTTATATTAAAACGGGCAAAAAGCGACTCTTATCCAACTCCCGTTCATGATTTTACTCATTCAATAAGCATTTACCAAAAGTTCACATATTATGCCACCTTAGTTTACTTTTGGCCGTTAATTATATGCTACCTTTGTTAAGTACAATATAATGTCTTTGGTTACACTGGGAGCCTCTGAGTGATCCTGACTTTTTACTTAAAACATACCTTATTTTTATTATCTAAACTAACTATAGCATTGTTAATTAAATACTTTTTCTTTTGCGATCTAGTTTCTTCTGCTAGGTTCATTTAATATTCCTTAGGTCTTAAATTAGAGGTAGGTAAGAATGTAAAAGTAGCTCAATCATGCATCTACCACGTTACAAAGAAAATCAAGGGATTCAACAAATATATATAGAAAAACGAACTTAAGGAATTGACCATTTCAAAGAAAAATTGAAAAACAAAAAACAATGCATACTTGTAGTTTTGCATATCCCACCCCGATAAGTTGGCAGACCTCTCGGTAAGGACTCTCTTGAAATTGTATGCCAATTTCTTGCCTTTACTACTTGAGGGTCTTGCAATAAGCCGTTCCCATGTTTTTCCAAAGGCATTTTGTTGTTTACGAACTTCGATGGTTGCACATCATAGAATATAGGAAAAACCTCTTGATCGGTTGTTTTGTAATACTCCATGATTTTCTCTAATTCTTGCAAGCACCAACTAGAGCCAAAGATAATTCTTTGAGAATATAATTATTGAAATTCTTGAACATTCAATTGCCCGTAGTAATGAAGCTGAAATATGTTCTCCCCTCGGCCATCCCATCTTCATCCATGAAGACCTCAATTCGCTTGTTTTAGAGAAGTAAAAAGATGAGTAGCAAATGTTTTACGTGTATCCTCACCTCTAAAACTTAAGAATATATCATAGGTAAATGTGAACTTTGGCTTGTCTGTAGTGATTTGCCTCCCGATCTCTTGTAGCAAAACATGCACATGGATCTTATCATGGTCAACCTTTACAAGGCTATGCTCAATAAGTACCTGCATTCCAATTTCTATGGGAAAGGCTGAGCCCTTAAACAAACCAATAACATAATGTTTACTCCGACCCACATGAAAGCGTGCTACATCACAATATATATATATTTTTGAATCAACTAAAAAGTCAAGGCTTATTTTAAGCATATTTTGTATTTGGTCACTTGGAACATTTTTTAATTTATTCAATACTTTTTCCCACTCGATTTTTTCTTATTGTGCAAAAGAGAGCCTATAACTTCAAGAATCAATGGTCTCCCTTTACGTAAAGGAATTATTTTCCTACAAAGATTGACAACATCATCTCTGTTGGGCCAAAGTTTTTAAATGCATGCTAACAAAAAAGCCTGAAAAGACTCGCAAAGAAAAACTTTTCCACATCATATGATTTGTCAACAAAATGATCAAGTAAACCCTTATTTCTTGTTGTGATGAAAATCAAACTCCATTCATCGAACTGCTCTCTATTTCCACACAGTTCAATGAGTTGGCCTACCTGATTTACATTATCAAGTACAATTAGGGCTCTTCTATATTGTCCTTGCTCCTTATTATTCACTTGGATATCTGAAAGAAGTTGCCTTTGTAGAAGAACTTGACCATTATTGTTCTCCCATACATCCTTGATGTTAGCAAGACCAAAATATTCCCCAATTGCATCATAAATAGCTGTGACGATCGTAGTTTTACCTATACCTCCAATCCCCCAAATTCCGACTATGATTGTACATTTCTTAGGATGATGGGATTTCCAGCCCGATCGGTAAAGCACTTCATTCACACGAGGTTGCAATCCCACTTGTGATATGGCTCTTGCAATAAGGTTTTGGACTATTTCTTTGTCACTGGTGGAAAATTAGAATTAAATTAAAATTAGTGGAGGTACGTGTTAGGGGAAAAAAAAATCTATCTAATATATATATATATATATATGATGTTCAATTTCCATATAATTTGATTAACCAAAACACTTTCACTAAGAAACAATCTTGCCATGGATATTTCAATGATTAACAACAGATTCGTAGCATAAGAACAATCTTGCGATGGATATTTCATTGACTAACAACAGATTCGTAGCATAAGGTGTAATATCCTTTAAAAAAAAAAGGAAAAGAAAAATAGAGTGTGTGTATGTGCACGCGCGCACGCATGTATGTGCATGCGCGTACACGTGTGCGTGTGAGTGTGTGTGTGCGTGTGTGTGTGGGGTAAGCATGCTACCACCGTTTAGGCGGCCACTTGATGTGAGGAGGGGAAACCATTGCCTTTCTTCTCCTCTATATATATTCATGCGTGTGTGTGTGGTGAGTGAGAGTGAGACGAGAGAAGGAGAGAAAGAGAAGAAGAGGAGGTTATTTGGAATTTTAAGGTAAGTTATTTATTTAATAAAATAATTTAGGTAGTTAAATAAATTTCTTTTCAACAAACTTTCTTCATGAAAGTTATTCTACATATTTTTCTCTTTCTAATAGGGTAATATAGTATTGATTAGTGAAAATTTTGACAATATTTCAAGTTTTGATAAGAGAAGATAGCATATATGTAGAGCATGATTAATAGATAATTAATCGGTTTAGATTTATTAGTTGGTTGTTGTAGGAATTTAAATTTAATTTTCTATTTAAAAAGAATTTAGGATTTATGTCCTATAAAATATTTCTACTGATTAAATGAGGTTTAAGACATTGGATTATTGGAAGTATTATTATATTGTAGGTTTAAACAGTTTATTTTCACTAAATCTTGAACCATATGAAATTATGAGTTGAGATTTGGAATTTATATTAGAGTTTGATATGATTTTGATTATGTGGAGATTTGAAGATTTGTTTAAAAATTTGGGTTATGCTTATATAAGTTAGTATTAGGTTGAAAAATTGATGTTTGTGATAACGGGTTTCTTATATTCGAATTTAAAATTCATATTAAATGGATTGGATTTGAGGTTTATAAAGGAATGTGAATATTGAAATTTTTGGGTGAAACTTTTATGGTAGGAAATTGGTTATTTTGGTTAAATTGAGAATATAGAAATATTATGAAGATAATTTCCCCCGGATGTTGGTAGATTAGGATTTCTAAAAGGATCAGTTTATGATGTGCCTTTGGTGAGCAAATGATATCCAATGGTTATGAAGCTTTTCAAATTTTAAGTAGATATAAATTTTAATTTGACATGTCAAATAGGTCAATTGTATTTGTACATAGTGAGTAAGAATTTTTGAAGTTAGCTATTGAATCTGGAACCTTTTTTGGATCAACATGTAATTATTGGTGATTCTGGAACAAATTATGTGTGTTTGACCAAGAGAGACATTTTTCCTTAAAAGTAGACGTACTAATGGTCATATAGCCTTTGGAATCACTATAATTGGACATATGTAGATAAAGATATGAATTTTCAAAGTTGGATAAAAATACAGCAAGTTTGACCCTTATGCGATATTGAGTTTGGTACAGGAGTAAAATGGTCAAATGAGGTTAGTAATGTGTGGATACACATAGGGCGCTACTAGGGGTGAGCATGGTGCCCAGATGCCCAGTACGCCCGCCCAAGCCCAGCAAAAAATTGCCCAGCCCTGCCCTAAAAAAGTGGCCCGAAAAAACTTTGGTCGGTTTTTTTTTGGGTCGATGTGGCGGTACGGGCATCGGCAAGGGGTCCCGCCCTACCCATTTGGCCCCGCCCTGAAAATTAAACATATTTAAATAAATATTGTTCTACATATATTATTTTATTTAAAATATATTATATTATTATGTCTAAATATATTACAAATGTATTATATTATACTTCAGCTATCTCCAAAGCTTTGAAATTTTGTGAACTATGAACTAAAATCTTCAAGGAATAGGGCAAGACGTCACTACTTGGGCAAGGGAAGCCCGCCCTGCCCAGCCCGCCCTTGCTCAGCCCGAAATGGTTAGGGCTCTTATCGGGCGGGGGTGGGCACGGCCGCAAAATGCGGCCGTTCATTCTTCGGGTTGGGCATTGGGCAAGGGTTTCGGCCTGCCCAGCCCTGCCCATGCCCACCCCTAGGCGCTACCTCACCTCCTCTTGACTTGTTCTCCAAGCCACATGACTTGCTCTCCAAGCCATTCCTCGTCTTATTCAAGAAACCACCTCGCTTTTCCTTTGGCTTGTCTAACAAGCCTTTTGACTTTCTTTATTTTCTTTTTCCCATCCATTATTTTTGGCCGACCCATGGAAAAAAGAGGGAGAGACCGAAAAATATAGAGAGAGGGTCGGTGGAGAGAGATGGAGAGAGAAAACACTCAGAAGCCGAATTCCCCTTCGATTCAGCATTTCTTGCTCCCGAGACCTTCTCTAACGTTGTTCCTCTCAGTGAGAGCAACATTTCTACCATTTTAGAATCTTGATATCAAGTGTTTGGTGCTATCTTCATAGTGGAGGTACTATCGAAATCAAGAAGCGACTATGTAATTGAATAGAAGTACATATAAGCTTCGTTTTGAACCGAATATATTGAGGTTTCCCTAAGTTGTTATGCTACCCGATTTTCAGCCATCCCTGTTTTGATAGAAGGGATATGATTTTGTTAGTTTTGATGCTTCCAATGAGTTTAGAATGGAAATTTGTGTGGGATAAGGGTGAGAAACCGATCCGAAAGCATCGGTAGATAAAACTAAATGTTTGGGCCTAGAACCCCTATTTTGGTCTAACTAGGGCATAAGGAAGGATTGTGATTTTTCTATTTTTGAGGACTATAATGGATTCCTTGGGCAAAATTGTGTGAGAATAGTCTATGATCATGAAGTTTAAATTGAAAACTAAAAGATTGAAGTTTAAGTAGAGGTATTGGGCAACTTTGTTCGTGTTGTGTATTTGGTGACCAAAGGATGTTCAATGATCTGAAACTCTCTAAAGTCATAGTAGACATCCTATTGTTTAATTTGATATGCAATATGTGCCATTTGGGTTGGTAGATTGTAAGATATGAATTGTTACAGTTGTGGCACTAAAATTGCAATGGATTTTGGAACAGTTTTGGTTGATTGAGGATTTATGGAATATTGCACATCCAATTCGCCATGGACATTAATGTTCCCTGAATCTGCACTTAATAAGGGTCTTTTAGCCTTTGGAACTACCTCAATTGGATTTTGGTGGATTAAGTTCTGATTTTTCAAAGATGAGTGAAAAATCTGCCAGTATAGGCTCAACCCGAAAATGAGGAACTAGGGGCAATGAGTAGTGAAGATAATCAACCCTAGAATTCTATGATTATGAAGGGGTTGAATAAATTATAACCCATTGTCCGTGAATGTATGCCTATAGGAGCGACGATTGCGTATGATGACGAAAGGATTGGGAGCCAATTCAAGAATTGGTAAAGTGTCTAGGTAGTAACTCTTCTCTCACACACTATATACTCCTTCATACGGTCTTTATTATATGGCACCAACTAAAAATTCTTGCAAACTAATAAAAACTTGAGTTAAAGTCAATAACGTTGTCCTACAATTTAAGTAACTTCCAATATTACCCCTACTAATTGTAATAAACGCTAATATTATATTAATTATTACTCTCACCTACTACCCTTATTAATTATGAGCATACATGAAAAAATAATAATAACTAGAACTTGTAAGTAACGTATATAAACCATGTGAGTATTCTTGTTATGTAATCAAGAGATTTGCATCAGTATGTAATGCTACTTCTGTTTGTCCACTGAATACTTTGATGATCGTTAGTGTACTAAGGGCGTGACATAAGGCCTTAAAGACCAGATGTGAGAATGAAGGTTAATCATGGACCAAATGAATAGTAAAAAAACTACCGGGTAAAACGTTTGGGGTTAAACTTGATTTGGGTAAATAGCGTAATTTTAAAATGTTTCGAGTGGAAAGGGTAATTTAAAAATTTAATAAAATTTCCATAATTTCATGAAAGATAGAAAAAATGTCTTGGCCGATATTTGAGGCTCAAAGGTGGTAATGAGGAAAATATTTGACATATCCCTATTTATCATGGTATTTAGTATTTTAATTAGGGATTTTATCATAAATTGTAGGCTAAATACTTGCCTTCGGTCCTAATTATTAGACCACGTTGACTTTTTTATAGTGATTAAGGAAGCTAATTAAATTATTTTAGAGTATTTACATTTTTATTTTTTTCCTCCAAACTAATTAGTTTGACTCAAATTAATATATAATCTAAAGATACACAATATATGATATGATTAAGTAATTTATTTGACTTCCTCAATCTCTCGAAAAAACAAAAAAAAATCAATCCGGTCATATAATTAACACCGGAGCTAGTAGCATTTTTTATGATTAATTTGAATGAATGATAATTGTATGAAAATTGAGCTTAAAATGGTAATATTTCCATAAATATTGCAATTGATATTTATTGGGTTGATTTTTCATGTAAGATGCTGCCTAATTTTGATTTACGTTATAGGTTATTTTAGGAAAGTTGGAGCCGAAAATAATTGAGGAAAAGTCAAGGGAAAGGATTACAAAAAAAATTTCGAAGTACTAAATTGAAGGGAAAGAAATTGCTAAAGGATCAAAACGCAAATATTCCAGCATTTTCCATAAGGGAAGCAGGGCTGGATTATTATTCCGAACTTGAAAACCTCGAGAAAAAGCCCAAAGATACCGGTTTTTACTGCTGAATCTGATTTTAGGGCTGGATTATTCAGATTTGGAAAGGATTTATCATTCAAAAGGTGTCGACAACTCAAAAATAAGGGGGAAGTTGTTGGGGGAGATCGAGATTTTCAAATGGAGGGAAGGCGACGGAGAACACCACCACCATCGACGACGTCTTTCCATCTTCATGATCTCCATCTTCATCATCTTTAGAGTTGGAAAGAAAAAAGGCTCATTCAAATGAGAAAAGCTTCAAGATTTTTTTAAAACTTTTTCCAAATTTCTAAATTTTTTCTTTATTTACTTTTTATTTAGCCATGACATTAGTCACAATAAAAATCTGAAGAAAATTCATCAAATAACTATGTGCATTGTTATCAAATTTGTTTGTTGACTCTGTGAGTTTACTACTTTTTTATTCTAATTTTCCCTTTCTAAAATTGTGTCAACTCATTTTTAACTGGTGCTAGTTGTAAACTCAACTGAATCAAGTGAGTTCGGACACTAAATTTACCATTTGTATATTTTTTTGAAAGCATATTTTTAATCATGATTTACTGTATGTGATAATAACTATATGAAATGAGTTTATCTCTAGTTGTTACTTGTTTGAAGAAGCTTATGAATATTAATGGATTTAATTTCAGTTGTTCATATTTTAATATATTTAAATCATATTTTGTCATTTTTAATATTTTATTATTTAAATTACACTTTAAACACCTATTTATTATAAAAGGTAATCTCTTTTATATGGTTTGTATTCACAGTCTGACTTTACATTGTTATCACCGGTTTACTTAAATTAGGGAGTTTGGCAATGTTTGACTATGTATATGTACCTTTTTTTTTTTTTTTTTTTTTTTTTTTTTTTGTGGAGAGAGAAAAGGAAGCATCGTGATTTACTTAAAAAATCATAGCGCTCTATTTACTAACCTGACAAATCATATATCTGGCAAAAAGCATAAACTGAAAAAGCCAAATAGGATTAGTTGTTACCTAAAATCGTCTGACAGTGTGAAGCCATATGGTGAATTACACACAGCGTCGGCTCTTTGGTGCAACCTGGCCAAGTGCCCATTTGCTTTTTTCATAAACTGAAAAAGCCAAATAGGATGATTAGTTGTTCGCGAGATGAAATTCTCGAGCTGCACACGCGCTTCATTGTGGCTCACTCCGTAGAAGAAAGGTAACAGTGTTTTGTGAATCGACGCTATGTCCATCAGTCTCTTAAGACATCCGTTGGTGCTAATGAACTGTGGTGTGATTACCACCACCGTAATTCTACACCTTTCTATCATCTTCCAATCGAGATCATCCATGAGATCGGGATCATCGGAATCGGAATCATCCATGTGGAAGTTCTGAAAGAAAAATTTGAATCCAGCATCCCTTAAACTATTCTTGATAAAGGCGTTTACACCCTCTTCAAGATTGAAAGAAGTTAAGAACACGTGGTATTCGAATGTCAATTTGGGTTGAAGAGAGTATGAAGAGGCCAGAGAAGACATGGATTGATTTTGCAGGGGTAAGAGGGGAAGATATGAAAGAGTTGGCTAAATGATCGATTCCTTAAATCACTTCTCTCTTTTATTCTGGTAGCTGCAACCACATTCTTGGTTGTTAGGCACGTACAATGAAGGCCACATTAATACGTAATCTCATTATTTTTTCTTCCTTTCATTTTTCTTCCACGTCAATGCTATTCACTCAATCACATGATCTAGCACCTTCTGTGAAGGTCACACACGTTTGGATTCTTTCGAACAATGGGCATGCTTTTGCCAGCAAATATCAAGCCAGCAAATATCAAGTGACGGGGTTTTTTTTTTCTGCCATCCTTATTTGACCGTTGTCTGGTGATTTTGATTAGATTTGTAGAATAGATCTTGAAGAATAGATTTTTTATAATAGATTTTCAAAAGTACAAAAAATTGGGAAATTTCCATATAAAGTTGCCTGAAATAGAAAAATTCTAAATTAGGTTGTTAAACTCAATAAATCCCTAATTAAGTTATCAACCTAATTTAAGATTTTAAAATTGGGGTGAAATGACTTTATTGCACTCTTATTAGTCTATTTTATCCTCTTTCCTTTTAAAAGAATTTTATTACTTAGTGAGTTAATTTTTCTATATATATATTAACATTAACATATAATAAAATAAAATGGGATTCCTTTAGTTGAGAAGAATCAACAAGAATAATTCAAGTCAAAAAATAAAAAGAAAAGCATTAACCCAATATTAATTAAAATATTTTTATTTGGGTATCATAATAAGAAATTATATTTTTAGAAAATCTCGACG
The DNA here is from genome assembly GCA_019022655.1 of Acacia acuminata. Lineage (NCBI taxonomy): Eukaryota > Viridiplantae > Streptophyta > Magnoliopsida > Fabales > Fabaceae > Acacia > Acacia acuminata. The sequence goes on from JAFJYI010000239.1 coordinate 1,211,373, forward strand.
TAAGATTATTTTTGTCAATAAAAAAAATCATACTTCATTAAATTTTTATTTGAATATTGTAATATCTAGTTTGTTTTTTACGTTGATGAAACTCTTTTTTTTTTTTTTTTTTTTTTTTTTTTAATGACGCTAATGAAAATATTTGATGTATAATTTGAAATATACATACTAGTCAGATTTTTTAATTACCATAGTCTAATTTTATTTTCATAAAAAAAAATGTAGTAAAAAATAAAAATTGTTATTCTTAACATTCAACAGAAAATAATTTAATTGATCTTGGGGTTATGCTTTCCTTTTCTTTCTTTCTTTTTTGCTTCAATTATTCTTAATGATCCTTCCATGATGCAAAAATTATTTGATTTAAGCTAATCATATTTTATTTTATTATATTTTGATATATATATATATATATATATTGATATTGATGTTGTATACATACTTATTGGGGGAAAAAAACAAGTTACAACCAAGGTTATCAAACTCGTAAGTTTAAGAAACTCGTGATGATGGACATAAACTCAATCGTGAACTCATAAGTTTACTTTTATTATTAAATAGGTATTACTAGTATATAATTAAATAATTAAAATATAAAAATGGCAATAATTTGATTTAGATATATTTTAAATCCAAATAATTGAAATTAAATCCATCAACAATTAACATATATGGAAAATACCTTTAAAAAAAAAATCAAAGGCATCAATGTCTATTTATTCACGAAATTTAATATCATTTTAGTTTATAGGAGGTGTAGTGAAATTTCATACTAATGTTTAGGGGTCAAACGAACATTAAACTGCTATAGAGGTAAGTAGGGAAATTATTCCTTCTCTATTCTCTCTTTTTTATTTAACGGAGACAAGTCAATACGGACCGAAGCAATCACCCAAAAAAAAAAAAAAAAGACGGAATGATGCAGCCAGTTACTTTCTTTCACCTCCTCGTAAGACAAGAAATTTGGTCTCTTGTTTTTCTTTTAATTATTCAATATATATATTAATGCAATGATTTTCTTCTTCTTTTTGACTAGTTATTTTCATTTTTGGAATTGTTATCACTCAAGTCTCATGAACTTCATTATAATTTGATAATTTTAAAAGAACTAGGTTGTTATTATTTCTGTTATTTAGAACGTGTGTGCAAATTGAAAAAACAAATAATTGTGAGGCGCAGATTACAAGTGGAATGAGATGTGTAATACGAGTACGATGGTTTTGTATTTTTCTTCGGAAAGAGACCAAAAACAAGGTGTCCGTATGTATAGGGGAAAGAGATTCACCTCTCGTATGATGGCACTATTTATTCAGTAAATATAATTAACAATTTTAGCTGAAAAAATTAGGTGGCTTTCATTTATAATTGAGACGGATAGAGTATGATAATGGCATGCAGTATAATTTATAAAGACAATAATAAAAAATTATTTTAATTTTATGACATTTTAATACTTAAACTAAGATTTAACTACGTTTTAAATATGTTGTGTTATGGATTCGTATATTAGGCTGGCGATATGAAGCCCAATAAGAGCTCTTTCTAGCAGAATCCTTCCCGAATCGGGTAAAATGCTAATCACCCAATGATCGTGCCTATAATCCGTATAGTACAGGTAGTGGAGCAGGCATTTGCAAAATGTGGAGGTGCATGTTGCCTGAGGAGCAAACGCACAGCCAACGGACCGAAACCCTAGGTAATCTCTATAAATAGGACATTACCCATAGGTGCACACTGGTTATTCATCTATTCTACTATCCAATAAACACTAAGCACACACCGCACTCCCTTTTGGCGAAACACCATCTTCGTGTAGCTCAGTGATCCTCAAATACTCTTTGATATCTTCCTAATAGATATCACAGAGTATTCATCTCTGTAACATCCCAATTTTCGAAAGCGTTTTCACAATAGTTTGATCAGAGTAGAGCATCGGAAGTATTTAAATTGCAGAGTAACTGATAATCATCCACCGTAATGTATTTGTTTGCCGATACAAAATTTTCAAATGACTACATCGTTAAGTACATATCTAAAGAACTTCCTCCGGCCAGTTCTTCGCCTCGCGCTTACCCTTGTTTTCGATCATGTTCACCTCGGATCCTGAAGCTATAGTAAGAGCTGAGGTTCAATACCCATTGAACCTCAGGTAACGGTTAACCTTATGCTTATGTGTGACAAAATATGTATGACATATATTCATAACATTACAGCATTAACCAATACATAGCACACAGCAGATGTAAGGTTACAACAATACATAAGCACACAGCAGATGTAATGTCAATCACAACAACAAGTACATAGCACACAAGACATGCACGTCAACCATGTTTGCACTAACCGGTGCCACGACAGCTCTCTCGTGTCCTCGCTAGGAAAACTCAACGGCATTACCAAGACCTTAACCGTATAAATAAAGCTGAATGTATAAACAATGAACTAAGACAGAGTCTTAGACACGGTGCATGACCCAAGACAAAGTCCTGTCCATGACTCTATGAAATAGTCTATCACATATAAGCATACAATAAGCATCAGAGTTAGTGTTACGATAAAGCACGCGAACGTACCTTAGTCATGATGTCGTACGTTGGACGTTTGGATTTGTGATCTTGTTCAACCTATAACGGTAATGTCATATCTATTAATTCCCAATAACTTCCTAGCAGATATCCTAGTCACTAATGACCTTTTTACCCTTGGTAGGATTATCTCTCAACTTATCACATTTAATTCTTCAAAAAACGCTGGTCCAGAATTCTGGACAGATTTTTATCTAACTTTTAAAAATCATAATTAATTCTAGAAAAATCGAAACGAGGATCCATAAAATTCATTTGAATCCTTAGGATGTCTATTTTTGAGAAAAAATATTGGTTTTCACCCAGAATTCGTGATTCATTCCTAGTTTAATGATCTTCAACCACTGCCCAGAATTTTTCCAGAAAAATGTAGCTTAACTTTGAGAATTTTTATCTCACTGTACAGAAATCATTTTAACATGTTCTTGACATATTTAAAAAAGCCCTATATGTATAATTTATCCATGAATTTTTCCATAATTTCGTGACTGTATTTTCAAAATGAAATTTTGGCATGTTCATCACTAATTCCAGAATTTTCAAAACCGATGAAATTTCGTCAGAACTTCGTTACTTTGATGATTTCCTTCCAAAAATTTTGCTATATAACCTCTCTCATCATTTTTTCGAGACTAAGCCAATTTTGACCATAAAAACATGTAAATAAAATTTATTCTAGAATATTTAAGATCTACACTACTTCTATCTAAGAATTCTAAAAACTAAAGACTAGAAACTAAAAACTAAAGACAAGCTTACCTCTTGAAGCTCTTGAACTCCTTCCTCCTTCTTAGAAATCACCACTTGGTGGTTGATTTGGTGTGAAGAATGAGGAGAGGCAAGGCCTCTATTTATAGGGAAAATCTCAAGGTTAAAATGGTAATCTCAAGCCCAATGTGGGCCCCACCATTTGCCTCTTCCTTAATCTCAACCATTAGATCTAAACTTAATCAAGAAGTTTTAATCCTCACCCTTCATTATAAAGCATGTGCTCTTGGATGATATCATCAAAGATTATGTGTCATTGTTGATTAATTTACTTTAATGAAATCTATTTTTGGTTGCTTGATCAATTACCAATACTTTTGAATTCTGTGTATGTATCTTGATTAGTAGTTGGATATCAAGATTTATGGTCTAATTAAATTTCCCTGGTTGTACTAAGCTTATTCTTCAACGTTTGCAAAAATAGCCTTTACTAGGCTTACTTTCGAGGTTAAATTATGTGGGTTCAAGATAAGTCCTTATATTTTCTCCAAGGTTCCTACTTCTTCACAACTATTTAAATTTGTATAAATTCTCACTTTATTTGTTGTTTTGAGTTTTTTTACCGTGTACATCGATATTTCTTGGATTTCAAACCATTATCAAATTTGCTTTAATTCTTTTTTCTCTCTCTCTCTCTCTCATTGGTCAAAACCTTTTCTCATGGATTAAGCTTTATGAGGCTTAATTAAGGCCTTTGGATTTGGCTTTATTAAATTTAATCTTAGCCCTCCATATCTAATCTTAATTAGCATCCATAATAAAGTAGTTAAGTGTAATTGTCAAAATATGATTGGTTCTAAGATTAATTAGAAACCACTTCCATGCTAATCCTAGCCCTTCACTAGCCCTTGTTTCTTAATTAAGGTAATATATCTTTAATTATGCCTTTAACATATGCCACTAAATTAATTGTGAATGTTTATGAAAATAATTCAACTAACATAGATTGAATCATCCACTAATTGTTGGCAATTTTCTCTAATTGGTTTAATTATTTCCTCACAACTTTTTAGCTTTTCATGGTCATTTATGCGCCATGTATTAATTCAATAATTATAGGGCAATTTATGATCCCTAAAATAAAATTGGATTTTTTTGCCTCTTTAAATTCCAAGGAAAATAAACAAATAAATTACTAAATTTTGAGACCACATATTCACCTATTTCTAATAGGTATTACTTACCAACATATAATGTTTATAATGAATATGAATTTTAGGGTTTTACAATCTCTTCTTTGGTGTTTACCTGATAAACATATTTGAGGAACCATTTGATCCCATATAAATCATCCGCTAGTCCATTGAGGCTAGACATTTGTGTTCTACAACAGAATATTGGTGCCGACCGAGGCGACGTATAAACTTCGATTCCCAAACCACTGATAATGGCAGCAAACACCAGAAGCCGAAGCTAGGTTCCTCGGCTGGACTAGTTGCCGGAGGAACAACCACAACCATAACAGCGTCAGGAACGAATGATCCAGTTTGAGGATTTGGCTACTCCAAATCCTAATCAAGTTATATTGGGGAATGAAGCGATATCTAACCGATAACTCGGAACTTCTCCAGTGTTTCGCGGTTCCTCAAAATGGGGTTGACGAGATAGTCCGCACATGCACCCAAAGAACGAGATCTATTGCAAGATCCTCCATCCGAGTTCCAAATCGAGAATCCATATGTCTGTCTCCTGCAAAATATGCTTGCTTCAGTGCTAAGGCTGATGGACAAGATAGAGCTTTGTAATGGTCTCCAAAGCCAGGAAGATATTCACTTAATGAAGGAGGAGGTTGACTATGAAAAACGAAAGGTGCAGTTACTGGAGGAACGTCTTGGATGAGTAGAGGAACCAAAGCGTGACAGGAACTGTAAAACCCTAAAATCCCTACTTATAGTGAAAGCCATATTTTGACAAATACTACATGTTTAATAGAGGAGAGTATGTTGTTTCTAAATTTTGAAAATTTGTTAACTATATTCTAGGCAATTTTCTCTTGGAAATTTAAAACAACCAAAGGCAAATCTTTAGGCCACGTTTAAGGATCCTAAAATACAAAGGATTATTATAATAAACTATGGTTCTTGAATAATCAAAAGAGCAAGATAATGTGATGAGAATACTTAAGAAAATTTTAGGATTGATAAGCAATTAAGTCTCTACTTAATAATGGTGTAAACCTTCATGATGAATTATGGTGCATAAAGCTTGAGTAAATTAAACACTAAGTCTCCATGGTTAGCTAATAAATACAATTAGGAGTTAATTAAGCTTTTTGCTAATGACACTTAAGCCTTTATGATGTCATCAAAGTGACATCACAAGGATGACATCACAAGAGCTCATGCTTAATGGTGTAGGGCCAAGATTTAATGTAATCAACACAAAATCCAATCTAATGGATAGGGTTTAAGATAAGAGGATAATATATTATTTAACAAAATTAAATAATTGCATAATTAAATATAAGACATGCTCATAAATGCAAAAATGGAGGAGGATAAAAAGAAGAATTTAGTATAAAACTAAAAAATAGGATAAAAACACTTGCACGGACCATTTGTGCAAAAATGCAAGGAGACAAGAGAGAGTGAGAGGGAGCACCGATGGGAAGGGGAAAAGGAGAGGAAGAAAAAGAGAGAGAAAGAGAGAGAAAGGGAAAGGAAGAAAGAGAAAGAAGAGAGAGAGAGAGAGAGAGAGAGGAGAGAGAGTGATTAAAATATAATATTTTTCCACACATGTTGAATTTAATTTTGGAAATTAAGATAATTAGCTAAATCCTATGTTATTAGAATCAACCAATGAGAGTGTTTTCCTTACCAAATTAAGTCTTCATGAAAGCACAAATTAACATGAGCCATTGATAAGAAAATTTGATCCAAGGGATGTAATCCATGAGCTTTTACTATAAATAGGGGCCTTGCCCTTCATAATTTCTTCACACCAAATCAAACTTCAAGAGTTGATTTTAATAGAGTAGAAGCAAGAAGGAGGAGGCAAGCAAGAGGCTTCAAGAGGTAAAGCTTGTCTTTAGTTTTTAGTTTATAGTCTTTAGTTCTTAGTAGTTCTTAGTAGCTTTAGTAGAATTGTTAGTTTTAATCTAGGAAATAGGTAAAGTAATTTCCCATAATTGTTTTCAAGCCTTATTGCATCGAAAGATGCCTGACAAGGTGGAAACATGTTGGGGAGTGACTCTAGGATTAATAAAACAAGTTAGAGTAAGAAGGGAATTGTGGGGTGTTGCTGGGCAATGGGAGTTAGGAAATTAGATAGTGATATTTTATATGCAAAATCATCTTCATAAATTCTGAAATAATTCGTGAGTGTAGTAGACACGTATAGCTTTCCATTGATATAAAATATGCATCAATTAGAGGTCTGTAGAGGGAGATAGAAATTCTGGAGATAAGGCTACGTTTTTCTGGAAAATTCTGGGCAGAGGATGAACATCATCAAACTGGGAATGAATCACAAATTCTGGGTGTAAACCAATATTTTTCCTCAAAACTATACATGCTAAGGTTTCCATGAAATTTTACGGATCCTCATTTTGATTTTTCTAGAATTAATTATGATTTTTCAAAGTTAGGCGATAAATCTGCCCAGAAATACTGTACCAGCGTTTTTCTACGAAATTTTGGAAATAAGTTGAAAAATAATCCCACCAAGAGTAAAAAGGTCATTATGGACTAAGATGTCTACTAGAATATTATTTTTGAATTAATAAATGCAATATTACTATTATAGGCTATATGTGATCATACACCGACGGACGAACGTACCGACATCACCAAACGAAGGTACGGACGTGTACTGTAACATTGACTCTGATGCTTATTGTATGCTTATATGTGATGGATGATTTCATAGACTAAGACTCGGTCTTAGATCACGGTTTATACATTCAGCTTTACATGGGTTATAGTCTTGATAACGCCGTAGGATTGTTTTCCTAGAGCCGAGGACACGAGTGTACATCGTGGCCTTTTGGTTAGTGCAAACGTGGGTGACTTTACATGTCTTTGTGTGCTATGTATTGTTGATATGTTAATCTTGCATCTACTGTGTGCTTATGTGTTGATTACTGCTGTAATGTCATGAATATCTGTCACACATATACCGTATTACTTAAGCATGAGGTTAGTTACACGAGGTCCGATGTGCATTGGACCTCGGCTCTTCTTGTAGCATCGAGTGCGGAAGACTAAAGGTCGTTGACAAGGGTAAGCAGCCCGCCTAAGGACCCGACCGAAGTTTCTTTCTATTTTTGGACTGTAAAATATTTTGGAATTATTGGGATGAATGTACCACTACTATAACAAACCATGGATGATATTTTGTAATTTACTCATGAGTACTCGCTCTTTAGAATTGCTCCGATGCGCCACTCTGATCAAATTATTTTGAAAACGCTTTAGAAAAATGGGGTGTTACAGGAACCAATATGAAAGCGAGCGCACCCAAGTCGACACTGCATCCTCTACACAAACTGCCACATAGGACACTCGGAAGGCAGAGAGTCAAAGAATAAGGTTGCTTGAGGAGCGCCTTAAACGAGTTGAGAGAGCTGATAGCTCAAGACGAGACAGAAACCAGGATGACCTCAGCCAAAATACTCCTTTAGTTTTCATCAAAGTTAATGCCGAAGGACTTAAGAATGATAATGATGGAAGGGATTTGATCAACCGAGGATCGCACGGCTCAACAAGCCCAAGGTCCGGATCAAACGAACAAACAAGCTGAGCCTATCCAGGATATTGTCATGTCAAACAAAAATGCACCATTGACCGCCATAATCGTACCTAGAAAGTACAAGAGGAAGTACTGCAGAGGGGATTATAATAGTAGCCCCTCTTCGAATGAGATCGCGGATGCTTTATATCAGAAGAACTTTAACTTGGCCGAGTTACCCATGTATGATGGAACTCAAGACCCGCAAGCTCACATTAATAAGTTCGAGTTGCGAATGTATGTAATGGTAGTTTGAGGAGCCCGTCATATCTCGGCTATTTACCGCGACCCTACGAGGCGCAACACAAACGTGGTTCCACTTTTCTGCAAAGTCAATTCATAATTTTGAAGATCTTGGAAACAAGTTTTTGTTGAACTTTGCGACAAGCAAGAAATAGCCCAAATCAGAATTTACCCTAAGCAAAATTAAGCGTTGCTAGGAGAGACTCTCCAGAAATGCCTGAACCGCTTTAGAGACACCGCTCTACAAGTTCAGGATTTAAAAGAAAATGTGCATGTGCATCTTCTCATAGTTGGCCTAGATTCTTTATCACAGCTAGCAAGATCTCTCATCAAGGAGTGCGTCAACGACCTGGAGGCATTTGGAGAGCGAGTGAAAAAAATACTTGGAACTAGAGCAAGTGGAACTCGCCAATGCGATGGTAAAAGAAAGGGGAAGAGCCTACCCCCAAAGGAAAAAGAACATCTGGGAAAGTCGTCAAAGGGAAAGGAGGAGCACGTCAAAAAGCGGGAATTCCATGGGCGGAATGCATACAAAGCAAATACCCCGGGGAGAGGAGTGAGACTAGAGCGAAGTATGAACAATACACTCCTTTGAATATACCACGAGCACAAGTTTGGAAGGAGGTGGCTCAGACCGAGATGAAAAAAGTGGAGTGACCTTGGCCTTCGTACAACAAACCAGGAGCAGATCAATCTCGATATTGCACATTCCAGGATGGCATGGGACACACTACGAATCAATATTATGAGCTCTAGGATGCTATCGAAAAGTTCGTCCGAGAAAGGAAGTTGCAGCAATATGTAATCGAAACCCAAGGATAGAAGAGCAAGTGCAAACAATCAAGCCGAAGTAGAACCCCGGCCCGGCAGTAGAAGAGGATGAATGAGAAAAAGAAGAAGTCAACCAACGAGGATGATGAGTTTCCAGAAGCCGACTTTGAATGCAACTAGGTCAAAATGAACGTGATCTATTAATTTCATTTTATCTCGCAAAAAGATTTTGTAAAGTCGCAATGGCTCAAATCAATCAAATTTTATCTTGCAATTTCAAATGGAGAGTTAGAGGGTAAATTATTTTTGGGTACAAAACCTAGTTGCAATCAAAGCCATGAAAAAGAACAGTTAAAATGTGTTCCGGTCGGAGAACGATAAAACTGAAAAGAACAGTTAAAACGTGTTCCAGTCGGAACACAGTAAAACTGAAGGAACTGACAAAACATGTTCTAGTCAGGACACGGTAAATTGAAAAGACAATTAAAACTTGCTTCGATGGAACCCGATAAAATGAAAGGTTAAAACGCGTCTCCTTTGGAGCTTGGTTAAACTGATGATGTTTAAAACATGTTCATATTGGAACATGGTAAAGCCAAGCAGCCTTTGTGGCCATGATGCATCAAAACTCGAGCGTAAGAAAGTGAACCGCCATAACAACCTTGATCAAGTCGAAACATTTAGAATTTGGTTGCGACATTGAATCTAAACATGTGGTAGGTAACTCTTACTTTAAATTAAAATCTGGTCAACCACACCGGGTGTAGCTCATGGGTGGTCTCGACTCATATTTTGCGCAATAAATCTCCAACTTCGGCCAAGTCATTTAATAGAACTTTGAAGATAAATTCAAGTTCACTAGACGCAGCAAAAGAAATGTGAAAGCCTAACTCGGAAGAATGTTCAAATTGAGTAATGCTTAAGTAGATGGAACAAGTCTGTGACAAAAGTAAATATTTTTCCATCAATGGAAAAATTGCTTACTTGATCTTCTTGCGGGAAAATTATCCTGGTCATCGGCCAAAAACAAAATTCCAAAGAAATTAGATTAGGGGCTCTAGTACCTCGAGCAAAGAATTAGATACAAAGTATATCAAAATCGAAGCAAAAAGTGCAAGTTAGGCCGAATTTGCAAATTTGAGGAAGCTTGAATTCCCTAATGCCAAACAAGATCATGATAACCATCGTGTGATGGTGAAATATATCTAAATGGGGAGGCTAGCAGGAAGAAGCTCCGGCATCATGTTAAACCTCTTCACCTTGATTCCCCTCAAGTTGGCTTTCAAAAATAATGTCGGAGGAGGGAAAGAGCAGGACTATTTTTTCTCCATGATATAAGATATACAATCCATCTCGGAGGTGTTGAAATTAATGTCAGGATTTAAAAGCCAAATTTGAGATAGGGTGTTCTCAAAAGATTCCCCAACTCCTTTCTTTATTGCCGCGTCCTTTTCCTTAATAGCGGCATTGGCGGCATCTAAGGCATCTCGGCATCCACCCGAGCTCGGAGTTCTTTTTGCTCTCGCGAATGTTCTATAGTGGACTTATCCTTAGTATGATTCTCATGAAATTGGCGCAAATGAAAGACTGCCTTGTTCAAATCTGTTTTTGTTGTCTCCCTCCTCCTTGTATCTTATCCTTGCCATCTCGGCGGCCTTCACTTGTCTCGGGAATGTCCGATTTGATCGCCTCCTTCTATCATATATTTTTGCTTCTCTACTTCCGACTTGATCTTTTGCAATTCGACCTCCTGAGAAGCATACCGCGTGTCATAGTAATCAAGGTTTCCCCAAGCCGGTAAATTGCAAAGCGCATCACTCTAAATCTTTGATTTTCTGAATCTCGGCATTGCCGTATTTAGTCAGCTCAAAGAAGCGCCCTAGAGGACAGATAGCATGGCAAAGCTCAGACGGGACACTAGGATTCTAGACAGCTCCGCGGGGGAACTCCGGGTTGGTGGAGGAGGAGGAGGAAGACTCATAAAAAGAGGAAGTACAGGAATCTTTGTGACAGGCGCTTTGGTGGCAGTAGGTTCTTTGGATTTTTGGGAGGAGCGGGATTGGCCGGCCCTTGATTTCTTAGCTAAAGTCACTGGCCACCCTCATTTGTACCGGTTCCTCGGTGCCGGTATAGTCCTTTTCTTCGGCCCGGGTTTTATAAGACCGGTGTTGTCCAAGGCTTCAAAAAAGGGTCATGGTGCCATAGTCCGAATTTTCAAAACAACATCAAGTGATTATTTATTCATTAATAAAAATCAATAGATGTGCGACACATAGTACAAATAGGTATCCATACCCGTCGCAGTCATTTATTGGCCTGATTTTTTAAGATACGATTAGCCGGGTTCAATGGGCCGTGTTCTATGACATGATGCTCGAATGGATATTGTTTTGAGTTCGGCATCGAAAGGTTGTCGGCGTGAAATTTGAAGTCAAAAGGAGAAATTTCATGGTGACCATAAGTCCAATACAAGGGAATTTCTCTTCCACCTCCCTAGAACTTAGCGGTTTGAAGAAACCAAGGCAATTGCCTTACCTTAGCAACCACCTTAAGAGGCGGATTTGAAGTTTTCAAATGGGTAGGTAGAAGGCCGGAAAAGGCTGTGACCGCGGACCCGTTGGATTGAGGTCCAGCCCTTCCTAGAGGGGGCATTATCACCGGCATCTTCATTGGCATTTTGAACCCCAAGAAGTAAAAGAAAATGGGGATGGTGCAAGCCCGGTTTCTCGAGGGCAAAACGGTGAGTGCCCAACCATCATGATAAAGTTGGGAAGGAGTGAGATGCAAATGGTTTAGAAGGTGAATTTGGAGCTCGGTGAATGGAAAGAGAACACCTAGTCGAGAAATGCAATCCCGGTAGAAGAAGAAGAAATGGGGATCATCGTTTCTAGCCCGGCAGCTGAATACAGACTCTTCAAATATTGGCAAGCAGATGGAATAATCTTCTCTACTGCACAGACCTATCTCGATGAGCTCCTTGATGGTCATTGTGTTTCTAATACTTAAAACCTCCTCGGTGACCCACGGATCCATAATTGTTGAAGCTTGTGGAAGGACCTACAGAACCCTTTTCTTTTGTCATGGATTGTTCAACACGCAAAGGTGAACCATTTATACCTATAAGCAAAAAAGTAAAATTCAGAAGCAGGAACTATACCTAAGCTAAAAGAGTTACTATGCAGGAAATTGAAAGGCGTCAGGTAGGGATAATTCAAGTAGACATGGGTTGGGATAGCTTGTGTGATATATTTATGTAAACACGTGGCTAGAACTGCTTGAGCCTCTTTCTCATGACCTTCTTTGAGATCGGGGGCATGAATTTTAGGAGCCGAGGTAGGAATGTTACGAACCTACCCTCGATTTGAAGATGGATAGGTAGAAGATTTAGGGATGATGGCGTTTAAATCATGACATACACGCGGTTGGGTTTGAGCTTTGCATCTATTCCTACTTCCTCAAGGCTTGCAAAGTAGTGCTTCTTGTTTTTCTTCCTCGGTGCGAGGCATAGTGAGCCAAACTTTCGCCCAATTGAGAGTATTTTAAGTATTTCTCTATCCTCTTTTGGAATTGGATTACCATACATATCTAGAGGTGGAGGGCTCTTTCTATCCATGAGCACCTTAGAGAAAAGAGTTCAAGTAAAAAGGGAGAAAAGGGAAAAATTTTGGGGGTTGAGACAAGTGAGTTATAACACTAGCAGTTTGAAACCTAGAGGATCGTAAAAGCCTACCCGAAACCCTAGTTGCGTACCCAAAAGACCAAATGATGAGGTTCGATGAAAACCTCAAAAGGAAGAGCAATACAAGACTAGGTGAAGTAAAATGATAGTAAAGAAGAAATGGAAGCAATGAGAATACTCGGCTTTTGAAAAAGTCGAAGAAATTTTGGAAGTACGAGAAGGTAGAGAGCTTTGTGGAAGGGAGAAGTTTTCTCTGATAAGGCAAAGAAAGTTGTGAGCGTGAAGAGGAAAGAAGAGGAGGAATTCAAAATATATAGACGTTTGAATTGGAGGAGTCAAGGATAACCTCGATAATTCCTACCGAAAATCAGATTTTCCTCGAAAAGTGTAATGATGACCGATATGAAGCGATAGGAATATTACATGTGCACGAATTTCAAAGACGGCTGCATGAATTTCAAAGACGCGATAGGGGCCACTACGTGGAAAATGGCGATTATACGCTATCACATGGGCAAGCAAATAGTTGTCAACATCATTGAAGAGTCGAGCATGTTCATATGCCGGTAAGCTTACATGATACGCCGAACTGAGGGCAGCACATAGCGGAAATATGTGAATCTTGCAATCTGGATTAAAAGTGCAAATGAAATCCTGGTCATCATGAAAGCAAATGAATAATTAAGGAAAACCAATCCGGCATGAATGCCAGGGGCAGGTCAAAAGAAAATTTGGATTCATGCAATCTCGGAGGGTAGCTGAATGGAATTAAAATTTTCATGTTCTTTGGCCCAGTCATCAAGGAGGAACTGGTTAAACTGATTACAGTTCAAGTCCGAGTTCCATATGGAATCCGCCCTTATGATAGGGACAAAGGAGGAACCCGGTTAAACTAATTACAGTTCAAGTCTGAGTTCCATATGGAATCCACCCTTACCATAGGGACGAAGGAGGAACCCGGTTAGACTGATTACAGTTCAAGTCCAAGTTCCATATGGAATCTGCCCTTACAACAGGTCTAAGTTCCATATGGAATCTGCCCTTACGACAGGGACAAATGAGGAACCCGGTTAGACTGATTACAATTCAAGTCCGAGTTCCATATGGAATCCGCCCTTAGAATAGGGATAGAGGAGACCAGTCAAACTGAATATAGTTAAAGTCTGTGCTCCATGTAAATTTTGTGGAGTGTCCGTATGGAGATCTAGGTTAATCTATAAATGCATCCCGGCATCCCAGAGATATGAACTACCAGGCTGGGGCCAACAGAGTGGACAACAAGCTGGTGGAAAAGCATGTTGTCAATAACCGAGATTAATATAAACCAGAGCGGGAATCAAATTCGGACAAGTATTCGAAATGAGCAAGTTGAACAATTTGCGCAAGCAATAAGTGTTTTCCATTGATTATGATTTGCTTACATATTATTAAATGCAGGAATGTAAATGGGATAATTATCCCAGGGAAAAGTGCTACAAAAAAAGCAAGAGATTTTATTTCTTCTCAAACAACCCGGATAAGCCGGATATACCTCACCAAATATGCATTTCACATCAAACAATTAATGCATCCGGTATCCCGAGACCTGGAACGCGAAAGGGGGCAATTGTTATGGATTCGTATATTGGGTTTATGGCAGAATCCCTCCCGAATCAGGTAAAACGCTAATCACCCAATGATCATGCCGATAATCCCTGGATAGTACATGTAGTAGAGCAAGCATTTGCAGAACATGGAGGCGCATGTTGCACGAGCGGACGACTGACCGGCGGACCCAAAACCCTAGGTAATCTCTATAAATAGGAGATTACCCACAGGTGCACATGCTCTATTCATCTATTCTACTATTTAGTAAACACTGAGCACACACCCCCACTCCCTATTGGCGAAATGCCATCTTCGTGTGGCTTAATGATCCTCAAATAATCTTTGATATCTTCCTAATAGATATCATAGAGCATTTATCTCTTCTTTGGTGTTTACCCGATAAACATCTTTGAGGAACCATTTGATCCCATATAAATCGTCAACTAGTCATTGAGGCTAGACATTTGTGTTCTACAAATGTAACATGTTGAAAATATATAGTTCATGGTATTTTTATTTTTTTATTTATTTTTATAAACTATCTTTAATAAGTAGCATTTTATGAACTATTGCCAAAGTCGATACAGTGCAAACTTTTAGGTTTGAGGGGAGAAGTTTGCTTCCAAATATGAAAGATGAATGGGAGAAAGAAGATCGTGTATTTCTAAATTTTGTTTATATACAATCTGTGAAAATATCGTTTTATTTCAAATTTATATTTATTAAAATAAAAATTATAGTAGGTCCGTTGAATGTTGGATACCCATTTTATATTGTACATAGGCAGATAGATATAGGTTGGAGCGACATGTATGTTACTCGCACCATCCTACAATATAAGCTTTAAATATGTGAATAGTGTCTCTTATATTATAAGTTTCATATTGAATTTATTATAATTTTTATTTAATATTCATAATTAATCAGAATAATAAGTAATTTTTTAAATGGAATTTTTATGTTTTAATTGCCAACACAATTATTTTTTATTGATTTATTTCTTAATGGAGTCAAGTCAACGCCATGTAAAGTAGCCAGCTAGTTGCTGATGAAGTGACACAAGTGAGGGCAGCACGTTTCTTCCTAAATATATTAGGGGAGATGAGCCTCTCTTTGTGGAGCCACTCTATCACCTACTACTTAAGTCATTTATAATATATCATTTTAATTGATTTATCCACAGCAAAATTTAGGGAACTGAATCATCTTGATCTAGCTGTGGTGGAAGGTATTATAGCTTTCTTGTCTAGGGAGTGGAATGTGTCACTGAACATTAAATTTAATATCATTTTAGTTTATAGGGGTGTAGCGAAATTGGGTCAAATGAACATTAAATTGCTATAGAGGGGTGTAGCGAAATTGGGTCGAATGAACATTAAATTGCTATAGAGGGGTGTAGGGAAATTATTCCTTCTTTATTCTCTCTTTTTTATTTGATGAAGTCAAATCAATACGAAATGAAGCAATCAAAAAAAGAAAAAAAGGAATATTGCAGCTAGTTACTTTCTTTCATCTCCTCGTAAGACAAAAAATTTGGTCTCTTGTTTTTCTTTCAATTATTATTAATGCAATGATTTTTCCCCCTTTTTGACTAGTTATTTTCATATTTGGAATTATTTTCACGCATATCTCATGGACTTGTTGTTATTATTTCTGTTATTTAGAACTTGGTTGCAATTTTTTAAAAAACAAAAACAAAAAAGAAATTGTGAGGCGAAGATGGCAAGTGGAATGAGATGTGGAATACGAGTACGATGGTTTTGTCATTTTCTTCCGAAAGTGACCAAAAGAAGGCGTTCGTATGTATAGGTGGAAAGAGATTCACCTCTCGTATGATAGCACTGTTTGTATAGTAAATACAACCTGTGAAAATATCGTTTTATTTCAAATTTTATATTTACTAAAAGAAAAATGATAGTTGGTTGTTTGGATATGACAACTCCGTGGTTGTTACCCATTTTACAGTGTACATAGGCAGATAGATATTGATTGGAGCGACCCGTATATGTCATTCGCTTCATCCTAGAATATAAGTTTTAAATTTGTGAATAGTGTCTCTAAAGTATAAATTTCATATTGGATTTGTTATAATTTTTATTTACTCTTCATAACAGAGTAATAAGTAATTTTCAAATGGACGTTTTTATATTTTAATTGCTAACACAATTATTTTTTGTTAATTAATTTTTTAATGGAGTCAAGTCAATACCGCGTAAAATAGTCTGGTTGGCGACGTGACACAAGTGAGGACAACACACTAGTACAAAAAAAGGCCTTAAGACCAACCCGTTTAAACGGAATATTAGGCTCGGTCTTAAAAGTATGACTAGTGACAATTTCGTAAATATAAAGAACTTTTAAAACCGGATTATAGAGGATCCGGCCTAAAAGTATGCATGGTAGCGATTTGGTAAATATAAGGAGCACTTTTAGAACGGATGTTAAAAAGAACTGGTCTAAAATTTTTTCAATATAAATATATATTACTTTTAAGATTGGATGTTTTAAATATCTGGTCTAATTAAAAATGAAAAATAAATAATATGTCTATTCTTTTTAAGACCGGATGTTACAAAGAACTAGTCTAAAAGTTTAACTTTTAAGACTTCAATCTAATAACAACCGGTCTCAGATATTTTCATTAGGCACGGCAAACGAAAATTGAATTTTCATTATTCATTTTCTACTTCCTCCACTTCCCATTGATTTCTCCGCTCTCTTCTAGTTTCTACTTCCCACCCCGCACATTCATGATGCATACCGTAGCCCATTTTCGGAGATCTGTGGCTAAACAACAATCTGAGAATGATTCGCGTGGTTGAGTTCGTGTTCGTTGTGTTTCTGTTTGCGTGGCTCAACAACAATATATATATATATATATATATATCAACAACAATCCGAGATAGATATATATATATATCAACCACGCGATCTCGAGATATATGTATATATATCTCAACAACAATTTGTTGAGATATATATACATATATCCGAGATCGCGTGGTTGATATATATATCTATCTCGTATATATATCAAGCACGGGAATCATTATATATCCCAACAACAAATGCGTGGTTGATATATATATATATATATATAATGAGGTCCATTGACATTAGCAGAGTGGATCATAACCTAACCGAAGCTCAGAACAATGCAATCCAGAATGGGCTTCAATGAAGACGTGTGCTTTTGTCAAAGGTATTAGTGCCTTATCTAGTCAAGAAAGATAGTAAATCATTGATGTAGATTTCCGGCTTAAGTTTGAAATTAAATATCAATTTCTTATTTCTTTGTTTCATCTTGCTCATCTTCTCCTTCAACACGACAAAGCTCCAAACTTGATTTCCATGGGGATCGAGTCCAGTCGCAACTACTTTGCCTCTCTTGAGGTAAACCTATTATGTACGATTTTGCTTATTTACGCGTTCTCGATCGATCGTTTCTATTTGTTGTTCTTGTTTTTGAATATATTGAGATGTGCCACGAGAAAGAAATGACAGATAGACAATGACAGTAAGAAGAAGATAGATGAATGGCTTCCCATAACTTTTTCGAGGAACGCAAAATGGTATTACTCTTCCCTTGACCTCCCTCTCTGTCCCTGTACTGTTTTTTTTTCCCTTCCACCCAAAATTTTCTCCGTTCCTTCTTCTTTGTCTACCTCTTCTCAGAGTTCTCTCTAAGGCAGTTCAGATACTTTCCTTTCTGAATCTATTTGTTTTAGTTCCTCTGGTGAAAGATCTGGAAACAGAGTTCTCATTGAGGCAACTTAGGCGTCTACAATCTCACCTTTTTTTTTTCATGGAAAGGAATTTTTAAGATAGGATGGGATTGTTTTCACATCCCGGTCTTAAAAGTCCATTCTACTTTTTTTTTGGGTGATGAAAGGAACTTTTAAGACCGGATTTGAAAATATATTCGGTCTTAAAAGTTCATTCAATTTTTTTTTTGGAAATGGACTTTTAACCGGATGTTTAAAAAGTCAAGTCTTGAAATGTCCGATCTTTTTAAGACTTCATATTTTAAAAATCCGAGGTCTAAAAGTATTTTTTACATCCGGGCCCCTTTATCCGGTCTTAAAAATATGACTTTTAAGACTCCATGCAGAACAAGACCTAGGTCATAGATCCGGTCTTACAATACTCCCTTCGTCGGTCTTAAAAGCCTTTTTTCTACACTTGTGACACATTTCGTCCTAAAATATATTAGAGGAGAGGAACCTTTCTTTGTGGACCCACTTTGCCACCTACTACTTAAGCCATCTATAATAAGTCATTTTAATTAATTTATCCATATGAAATGAGTTTTGAAGTAGAGGAAAAAATATACAAGTAGCCAAATTCAAGGAACTGAATCATCCTGATCTAGCCGTGGTGTAAGAGATTAGAGCTTTCTTGTCTTGGGAGGGAACGTGTCGCTGGTAGTATGTGATTGTGTCTTAGAACATCTGTTAATCTTGTTTTCAAGAATTTAATATTCTACTCAAAATGTTAGTTAAAAAAAAAAATTATGAATATTAGATTCAAAATACACAAACGTGTTTAAAATTAGTCTGATTTATTGAACCTGTCCAAGAATGGTTTGGTTTTGCCATAGAAACTCGAATCTGGCGCAAACAACAACTTGTTGGTACAACATATATCTCTTAAAGATTTCATGAACCCCAAATCAAGCTGGCTACCACAATCATAACCAACGTCTCTATTATGCGCTGGTTTTTCTATCAAAAAGTGGCTCACCAAAGGGCAAATCTTAGAACCACCAAACACGGCCCCGTTTGATACGACCTGATAACACTGAAAACATGGGAAACCTCCTCCTAATTTGTAGCTTGTTATTCTTTCCCTATTTCGCGAGTTTGTTATTCATTTGTTATTTAAATTGCAAATTGTTATTATCATTTATTTTATTCGGTTAATGTTGTCTCTAGTGGTCTAGTTTCGACGCATGAGTTATTACGTGGTGCTAGTAGAGTCTTAGTGGAGTCCTAGATTAATGTTAGTGGCGTAGGTTGTATTCCTCCTATTTATGTAGCGTAATTTGCTTAATAAAGAACAAGAAAGATCATTGTTTAATTCAGTTTATTTTAGTTAGTTTTCCCAAGCTTTGGCCCTTTTTGCCTAAAAGGTCCTATCATTTGGTGCTCTCGTTGAGAGTAAAAACTCGCCTCCGCTCATGGCCGAAGGCACTCGTTTCAAAGAGGTTGGAAGAACTCTTAGCGAGACTAATGATTGGTTGGAGACAAGGCGCAAGAGGTATCAACTCGGGCCAACACTTTTGCATGGACTACCTATCCCACCAAACCACCCTCATCACCGATCAACTACGAGACTCTTTCCACAAATATCAATGCCTTGGGAAGTGAAGTTAACCAAGCCTCGCCCACCACCACCCAACAACCCATTGTCGCCGCCACCCCAACCCCGCCCCTTCAAACTTGATTTCCCACGCTTCGATGGCAATGATCCACGAGGTTGGATTTTCAAAGCCACACAGTTCTTCAATTTTCAAACCCCACCCCCCCCCAAAAAACCTCCGCATAGCATCCTTCCATATGGATGGCCCGGCTCCGGCTTGGTACCAATGGACTTTTCACAATACCCCATTTCATACTTGGGATGCATTTACACAAAGCTGGAAAATCGGTTGGGGACTCACCATGCCACCGCCATTTGGCGCCCTTGCCAAGCTTCACCTGCAACCTCAACTATATCGCCTATGTGACCGAGTATGAGGCCTTAGCCAACCGAACTACTAACCTTCCAACACCCTTCCTCTGCACAATTTCGTTTCCGGGCTCCAACCTCACATATGCCGAGAAGTTCAGGTTCTCAAAGATCCCACAACAATTATTGAGGATCAAGGACTAGCCAAGCTCCCGGGGGAAGAAACATTGGGCGACTGCGAATCCCCGTCCATAATACCGCCGCCATATACACCACAACCACGTCTCCACCTTACCCTCACCACCATCCCCCCACCAACCACTACTATTACACCGCCCCTTCCCATACATCTCCCCTCTCATAACCAAGCCCTAACCGGTGCCCACAACCCCAAGGCACGTGACGCCTCATAGTTGATGAGATGCGCCGGAGAAGAGAACCAGGACTTTGCTTCAATTGTGGCGACGGTTTACCCACACCCACAAATGCAAGACTCGGGTCCAACCTCCTCCGCACTTTGAGCGAAGCCACACCCATTTCCGATCTCAACCCATCTCCGGGAAAATCTAAACCACCCGTCCGACCCCCGAGTCACCCGGACCATTACCCCCTTTAGGTCTGCAATCATGAAGATATCCTCAACCTTGAGGACAAGGTTCAAGTCCCCAGCGTGAGGGGAAAGTGAGTTACTCACCTCACAATAACCTAAAAATGTGGAACCTCCTCCCATTTTTAGTCATATTCTTTCCTACTTTGCAGCAGCTTTTTATTCCATTTGTTATTTAAATTGTAAGTTGTTATTATCATTTATTTTATTCAAATATTGTCTCTGCTAGTGGTCCTACTTTCCAGCCATGAGCACTGTTAAGAAAATCGTGATCTAAACCTCACGTGATCGCCCACAATCACGATTTGAGGAGCTCGTGACGATCCAATTATGCACAAAAATCGCAGATGGAGCAGGAATGATAGGATCGACGGGAAATCGTACAAATCGTTGATCACACGATCCTGTTGCGATTCTCAAATCTGGAAAAAAATCCCAAATCAGAACCCAAAATTGAATAAAAAAAATTCAGAACCCTAATTTCAGGAACCACACGAGCCCTGTTGCAGTGTTGCTGGCTTGCTACTTTCAGAAATCACCTGTTGTTGCTGTGCTTTCAACGTTCTTTCTACCTCACTCCAGAAGCGCCGTCGCCACCACTGGCGGAGATGATTCCAGATCACGAGCCCTCCGCCGCTCAAGGAGGACAAAATAGTCAGATAACTGTTCTCGCTGGATCGCGTGTTCTCAGTTTCTTACTGTTCTGATATATTTCTTAGGACGAAATTACAGTCCGTAGATATACTTCTTGTTCTCGCTGGACCACGTGTTCTCAGTTTCTTACTAGTCTGATGTTCTCTCTATGAGACTATGACTCTATCTAAAGAAATAGATAGATAAGAACAGAGCAAAGGAAAACGGAAAATAAATTCATTTAATAGCAAATAGTTTAATAGTTTCCAACTTTCCAATTTCCATCCAAAAATTCGTCCTCACGCTACGAGTCACGAGTGTTCTCAGTCCAAACATTCATTTAATAGTTTTTTATTTATTTATATATAAACATTTAATAGTTAATGCTTAATAGTTTCCAACTTCTCACTGTTCTCTCACTATTCTCATTTTATAGTTGAAAGTTTAATACTTTAATAGCCACTAGCCCACTACTGTTCCACTGTAGCTATACATCTTTTTCTTTTCTCTTTCTTACTTTTTTAACTTTTATTTGATACGAGAAGTGTATTTATAAGTATGCTGGTCAAAATGTTACAATTGATGTTAGTTATTTTACATGAATATATATAATCGAATATAACTTTATATCTTAGGTAATAGGATCTTATAATCAGTGTCGATCCTACGATTTACTTTTTCACACCCCTTTCCATCTTTTATAGGATCTCGATTTTAACAACATTGGCCATGAGTTATTATGTGGTGCTAGTAGAGTCTTAGTAGAGTCCTAGATTGATGTTAGTGGTGTCAATTGTATTCCTCATATTTGGAGCGTAATTTGCTTAACGAAGAACAAGAAAGATCAGTTTGTTTAATTTAGTTTATTTTAGTTAGTTTTCCCAAGCTTTGGTCCTTTTGCTATCACCGTTGTCAATTACCACTACTTTTCCTCGTAACGGGAAGAAATGAATCAAAGAAAAAGTCATCCCAACTTCCAGTCTTCCAGAAAGTGGCTCTACAAAGGGAAATAATTGTACGACGACAGAACTACCGACAATTTCGGGGAAAACATTGGTTAGATCTTTCTTTTGGATCCCCTATTCAACCAAAAACAAAATGGATCTATTTAAATTAATCATTGCAACAACAACAAAGTAATTCACACGCGCCCTCCAATTCATGTGGCATCGTCTTCTTTAATTTACTCTTGAATATGCTTGCACACTCACCCATCAATCAGTGCTCACTACAAAAGCCTAGCTTCATCCTGCTCACCTCCCTCACTTAGCAAGCTCTCTTCTCTCTATCTCCGTTTCGATTCCACTCCTCCATATTTCTTCAAAACTACCAGATCAATCTTCTTGATGCTGATGATCCCATGGATCCTCACAAGTTCACAGAGAGTCATACAAGCATCACGCGAGGAGAACAAAGGTCGAGTTTGATCTCAAATATTCTGTCCCTCAGATACGAGCACTATTTCACAAAGACCTTGGAATGTCTCTCATGGAAGATTTAGCACTTTCTCCCTTAGCATCTTCGTTTCAGTTACTCTACCAAACCATCACTCACTTGGCTGCTCGTCTTGGTGATTCTGACTAGAGCATGCCTCAACTTTGGAAAGATCTTATCAAAATTGTTATTTGATTCTCCAACTGTTACGGAGGAGCCTGCAGTCGAGGAATCACTTGGTATGGTTTCTTTTCACACATTTACTTTTCTTTGTGTTCTCTACTGATACACATCTCTTTTCATATATATATATATATGGTTAATCCTATATAAACAAACTCCTAATCTTGGGTTGATGTAAACATAACTAGCTAGCCCAAATTTGCATATATTATGCATGATACAATTCAAGCATAATATGATCAAATATTGAAGCTACAGACACTCACTTCATAGAGGCATGAGGATCCGATATGCAATTCAGACTAGTTTATTAAACTAATTAGTATGTTAAAAGTGATTGTATTAGTATGTATCAATTTCTTAGTAAGTACAGATCAATTAAGGTTAGTTAAGGTTTTTATCAGTTCAGAAATATACTCTCAACACAATTCTGTATGTCGGTTTTAGTTATTCCTGTTCAGGATCTAAGTTGAGAGCTGGAGAGATCTTAATGCCATAATTAATTCTAATCACTTCCACAATTTGTCCTCAACCACATCTACCATAGAAAATTGTGACAATACTGTTACTCCTCCAAATTCCTCTATTTCTGTTGAAATCTCAGTCCAACGAGTTAATCCTATGAGACCTAATAATGTTCCCTCCACGGCAAGTGATAGTTATACCATTAATATGCCTATTCTACATCAATACCATAGGAAGATAACAAACTAGGCTGCACAGTTTTTTGCCATTGAGCTTCTAGGTGCTCTCACTAATTAGTTGTTTCATAAACAAAAACAGGTTTTTGATTTACGTCATTTAAATGATATAATATTATTGTTTTTTTATACTTTGTTAATGATGCAACTATTTAGTTGTTATTATCGCTTTTTTAAATTAAGTTTATAAGAACATATTGTATTAAGAATTCCTAAAAATTAAAAATTTATAAAAGATATTTCTTGTTTCATATGTATTCTTCTTTTCTTGTTTTTATATTTTTTGATTTACTTTCTCCGGATTGTTTTGTTCATATCTTGTGTTGTTTATTTTGTTGGCTACTTACATTTTTCAAGACAAATTTATCATTAGTATTTTTAATTTTACTAAGCTTTCTCGACAATTATCAGGTAATTTGTGGTATGTGGACAATAGATTTACGCGCTTTGATTATGACTTAGTGACATGTTTATTTATTTGTTGCAAGATCATATTATTTAGACCTTTAATGTTGACAACATTTAATTGTTAAATTAGAACTTTAATCGCTTGTAATTTACTAATTATATTTCTGAAAAAAATGTAAGAAAAATATTTAAAATTTAGAAAAATGTCTTTGACCCGACTAAATGCGCTCCGGGCCGTAGCCTTTAAAAACAGCATTTTTTTATTACCTCTAAGCCTAAAAGGTCAGACTGGTAGGGTTATACACTACTACAAAAAGCGTATTGCGTCCTAAATTATAGGGCAGGTGCGTCGCTTTTTTAGAAGGAAGGAACCTTGAAATTAATTTGTAAAATAAGATATAGAAATCCTAGGATTAATTCAGGACGCCTTAAAAAAGGCGTCATGGTTAAAACAGGATTTTAGCTACATGCTCAATTTAAATTGGAGCTATTTTTTATTGAATTTTTTTTTTAAAAAAAAAAACCCAAAAACGATGGCCAAAGACCGCAAAGGACCTCACAAAACTGAAGAAAAATACGGTGATGGAGACGAGTAGATCTCAGAGTGAAGGCACGATGAGAACAACAAATCACAACAATGAATGAAAAAGATTTGAGCAAATCTGGAAAAACAAATCTGATCCGGGAACAACAAATCACAACAATGAAAGAAAAAAGCTTCTACATCGACAAATCACAACAAATCGCATCTTGAACAAGGATAATTTCCACACTTACATCTAAGATCCACACACAAAATTTGGGGGCCTTAGTGGTCGATGGAGTTGATGTTAAGATCCGTGATAAGAAGGCTTGG